>OX103971.1:69720375-69915958 GCA_944470395.2 Schistosoma turkestanicum | reverse complement strand
ACCAGTGACATACGAATATCTTCTACTCGTAGGTTACAGTTCGAATACCATTGTATACTTTTACTTCATAGTCTTCAACCAAATCCAAATATGGACTATATAGAAATGAACACAAGAACTCTGAGTCTTTCAGTGATCATGTTTTCACTCAGTCTGCGAGTCAGAACCTATTGGCCAACGCTCTCCAAAGACAATGAGCTAATATTACACTAGGATAATTCACTGTGCCCATAAGGAAACTAAATCACTTCATACTTGTTGAACTCTGTAGAAAAAGACTTATTTTGTGAAAAAACTTTCATTATTATTCACGTTTTTAATAATTCCACTTCATTTGTACAATTACTGTTACTGATGGTTAAATTATTGTTCAAATTCATCATTGGTCTCTAGTCACTGTTTCGTTCTCAAATTGTATGCTATACCCGTTACTGTTCACAAATACACAGCTGCCTGTATATTTTTCGTTCTCGTTTATTCAACCACCAAGTGAATAAATCTGTAATATAACTGCTATCTACTCTTTCAGGTGATCATTATCTCATCATCCGATTCTTTTTAGCCTACATTATCTTGGGATATACATGTGTGTATTATTTCAGAGTATTAGCTTCTTCTGATAACTATGAATTACAAGACGAAAAAACTTGAACGAACATGATGCTAGCTATCGAGGTATGTCCCTTCTTTTTGTGTGCATATTTATACATTTGTGAATCATTCGTTGTCTCTATATTTCTTATCATCATAACTTTACCAACGTTTTGATATCAATAAACTTTTAATCCACCGCAGTCATTTGGTGAGCAACAACGTTTGTTTTATTCGTTTTTCTACTGTAATATTTTTCATCTTTTCATACATCAATTTTTTATCGTTTTACTCATCATTTTCGGAATTCTCGTATAATGTTTGCATCTAATGATAAGATCGACGTTGATCATGGTATCGTATAAGCTTCTACCTAATATTTTCAAGTACTTGAACCAAAATAAACTTCAGTTAATGCCATTTTAGAGTTCAGATTCCCTGCATAGTGTGTAAACATGCCAACGATCTAGTGTGTATAAAAAGACGCTTTGTTCTTACCATATGGTAATAAGGTACTTTCGTGGGGTAGGTGCAATGCCAATCGAAATCGCTGCAAAGACTGAAAATTCGGTTGACCAGGTACGTTAATACTCATCAAGGCTTCCAGAATAACGAAGGGTAAATCGAGCTGCTTCTTTATTTTGTCAAGGTGAAATCAAATTATTGATTTTACTTGGATCCTGTACGCGTGTTTCCGAGACGCATCATACATCAATCGCCTTTGATGCCAGCGTTCTAGTTAATGACCCTGTTGTCCTTTTTAGGATAGTGTTCGAACATCAAAACTACAATACAAGGTTTTGAGAGACCAGGAATAACGTTTCGTGAGCTCAAACCGTTAGCTTCATTAGCACGAGGTGATAAACGATCGAAGGAAGAGTTGGTCGATGACATAAGAGAGTTATGAGGAAGTGCAAAACCTTGCTTACTGGCACTGGACAGATTAGTTTTCGCTAAGCGTGAGTTCGATAGTTTACTTGCTATATGTGTTACTTCGTCTTTATCACAGTCCTTAAGACTCCTCTCTCCACTCGGTTCTCAGAAAGATGGCATTCGTTGGAGACAACATGGTGATTACGGAGCAGCAACGGCAGATATCCAATGTTCCGCCTCCGAACTTGTACACGGCAGGACATTGTATCTGCCTGGTGAATTTTTTCACACCACGGAGCAGCGATTTTATGTATATCAGATAACGTCCAACGACTATCTGCGTAGATGCGAATACTGCCTCCGGTGTGAACTCGAATATAACATCGACAGGTCGCTCTCCCTCGAGAGTTATTTACCTGTCCGCAAGTTTTCTTACTAGTAGATTCGGTACTCAGTAACCATACGAAGGATCTTTTCACGTGATCTCTCGTCACGAAAAGACCTTCAAGGTTGATAGACACAGTCAGCATTGATCGTCTCATACCAGCACACGTCGATGACAGTGCCCTACATGGTATATCGAGATTTAATGCTGTACTCGTCCAACTCACCAGCGGGATCCTTACTTTTCCTTCTGATCCCACACTTGATAAACCAAAGACCTCATTCTCACGTCCCAGTCAGCAGCACGCGTCATCTGAACTATCTACGGATGAGACTCCGGTCTCACGTCCAGATCAGCAGACCACGCCGCACTTGACTGCGGATGAAAATGCAGGCTCACGAGGTACGCACGAGGCTACTGTCTCGCGTTCTGGTCGCCGCGCACGCCTACCTGTACGCATTCTCGACTAACTACTAATCAACCACGGGTGCGGCATAGGATTTTACCCCCATACTACATGCATGCTACACTTTTCTCCTTTTTCTTTGATGTTTTTTATCCCGAGCATATACCTCCGACCATTGTCCTACTGACTTCAATCAACGTTGGCGAAAGCTGGCCTGATCACCCATGCTCTTGTCAATGCACTCAGTCGATTTTCTGGTTACGAATATATCTGGTATACGAATGGTTTCGCACTGGTCGTTTCTGGCTCCTTCGCTCAATCTGGTCCCGTCCTACGTCTGCAGCTTTATCTGGTCCGAATCACTACGAACGCCATCTTCAGACTCTGGATACGAGCCACACTGGTGTGGCACGCCAACCCGATAGACGAACTTGACACGTAATGATTGGCACGGCAGCGGAAAAACTCGGTGACAACTCGATCGTCATTGGTTGCTTCCTGTTCGTCAACCCTTCCGCCCTACAACCGAACTTTGGTCGACAAGTTCCCCCGAACGCAGCCGATATGTACCGAAAGTGTAAACCCTTTCTAGGCGGGGGCAGCTGTAGTGAAACGCTTCTACGAAGAAAATACGATTTGTGAAAAATAAACATTATTGTACTCGTTTTGTTTGACTTTACCGAAAACAGCTCTTCCACTTCTTGCGCGCAACGTTCTCTTCGCGTTTCTGCCATTTTTCTAAACGCCCTGCCTCCCATGTCAAGCCAACGTTTTCCTTCAATAAAATACTCAACCATGGATTTATTCTGATTTTAATGACGGCGGGATATAATGGAACATTTAGTGGTGAGCATAGTCAATCAGGTATATTGACTAGCTCATTTCAGGCTTCAGATGGATTTATGATTTTTCTGAACGTATCATCAAACCTCGGTCGCATCAGAAGGTAATAAAAATTGGTTACGTTGATACTTTCAGTTCTTGAAGATGTCGTCTATTCTAAAATAACCTACCAAGGATTTATAGAGTTCCCAAGATGGTTAGGTCTAGCATTTGTTTGTACCGATGTTCTCTGGTCAAACTTTAGACAGAAAAATCTGCAGTGTTAACACATCTGAAGATTTCAAAAATGTTTATGGTCTCAATAAATCCATCAAAGATAATACTTGTTAAGTTATCGAACGCCTGTAAGAGAATATCAGCCTACTCACCAACCACCTAAAACCTACTTACATAAAAACCATTTTTACACGTTTTTACACGTATACTTTCTACACATTTATCTTTAGAGCTGAATCCTCTTAAGTAAAGCCATAGTTTGAACTTCGCCATGACCTGTCGTGGACGTAAATTACTTTGGTAAAAAATAACCCAGTTAGTGTAAAATCGTAGATCATCAATGGACACTACCAGACACCTAGAACTTTACGGAAAGAACAAAAATCGAGCGCAAAGAAATCAACTGGTTTATACTAGCTCATGAAAAAGATATTGAATATTGGATCTATCTGGCAACCGAATTTTGACGGCAAAGTAGGTAATTCTGTAGTGATTCTAAACTCGAATCTAAAACACACAATTCAGTAAACCGCTTTTCACTCATTCTGAAAATATCTGAGAATCGATGGGAATAGATGACATTTTTACCTTACTGTTGTTATGAAACAGGTCCGTTGTTCTGCCAGCATTCTTTCCGAAAAGATGGAGGATTTTGGATGGTGGTCCCTAATTTACGCCAGCGAAGTTTGTTTGAATTTTGATTACCCTCATAAACAAACCATATTAAACAGTTTTCAATATATAAGACAATACAAAGCAATAAACAGATATGGAAAACAGTGTATATATTCATGGGCCAGCTTACTTTAAAGTAACCTATGCTATTTTTGAAGTCTAGTTAATTCCAGAATATTTTCCAATTAAATCAGAAGTGATGACCATTTTTAACTCCGGACAATGCAGTGATAGACTCCTTATCTAGGGTATGTTCTTACGCGCGTTTTCAATCAACTGACGTTTCCCACCAAAGGGGACATGACAATAGCATTCATAAGCTGTTTCTGTTTGCTCATGAAATAAAAATCGATTCAGGCCGGAGCAAGTAAATGGACTATATATACCATGACTGTAATAAAGGTAAACAATATCCTATGGTGCCCAAACAATATCATTAAAATTCTCCATTATGCGGCACAACTTGTCCGATTCCGGCGACTATTAGATCAATAGCTCAATGATTTGACTGGATGGATATACACTGAAGGGAGTGCACATAATCTACTGTAAATTAAGAATAGTCCAAAGTAACAAGTAATCCCTAGATACTCCTTTAAATCGCTGCAAATGTTTAAATTTTAATCTGGAAAGACTCCTACTAGAATCGAATGAGTACTGATATTTCTCAACATGTGTGGATATCCTCGTTTTATGGACACGCAGTGATTATCAAAGATATCAAATCTAGGGCCACTAAAACTATAGACCAAAATAATCGAGGAAAAATACCTCTGAGCACATTCAACTTTCGGTCAGTATGCGTTTAGCCTGAAGGTACCTTGTTTGTTAACGAGTTTGAGGAGCAGTAAGTGAGGTTACCTGAATCACTACCCTGAAGAAGTCCAGACAAGATGGATGGATCAAATGTTGAAATTATAGAAGTTTTCAATCTCCGAGACTCTTTTCTATATAATAGTCGCTAAAATGTTTATTTCACAATAGTCTGGATAGTCGGTATTTACTGGCGCCTGGTTTGCGTATGTGACCTTGGGCTAGACTTTCCGGCATTCTCATGGTGATTGAATTATTTTTCAGTTTATAGTGGTTACTTAACGTAAGCTATGCTTCCTATATTATTTTTAAGTAAATTGTAAAATACCGGACTTAACATTCTCACAATCCCATATACGTAGTAGAAAGACGTACGTAGCCCCTGTTAAGTTTCGGATGGTCAAAGCTAGAATTATATAGTTAGTTCGGTCGTAACAACCTTTAATCAAGAATCACCTTAACTCTACTAGTTAATTATTCAGTATATCTTCCGTGAAGTTAATTCAGTGACTGAAAGATCCCGAAATTTCCTCAACAATACTCCTTATTTCCTCTTATTGGTTCGATTGCATGTCCATTATCTCAGAACGTATGATAAGCCGCAGTCCTTGCTTATGGTATCCACACCATCCCATACCTCAATAGTTTTTAAAAATCTGCATTTATGACGGTCAATATCCTAATCACTTTTACTTGCTGAAGTTTTTTCCTACCCTGCTGTGTGTGGTAGTTGCAGGCTAAACAATTCCATACGCAGAATATGGTCCCTTGGTTATTGCTCTTAACTTGTATCATGTTGAGAATTGTTTTCTCTTCACTGAGTCGGTATTTCAGGCGAGATGTATCTCCACGACTGTGCCATCTTATATACCGGAACTACGACGTAACGTAACCTTGTAATCCACTGACAGTGCTATGATAAAGCAGCTAGATAAATAATCTCACTAACGTTTTTAAATTTAGACTGGTCCTTATTTGATCGATGGGCTTTTTGAACAAGTATCCAACTTAATAGCTTATCTTACATAAAGGAATAATTAACAATTCTAGTATGCATTACATTGCTTCAATCTTTTTTACATTTTTTTACTCCTTTTGCTGTAGCGTACATATCTTTGTTCATTAGTAGCACTTAAGCAGGTAACCGTACACGGAAAATACCAAACATATTTCAACATTAGTAAGATAAATGTATATTTCTTTCAACTGTACAACTTTTGGTCTGTCTATATGTAAGTTTTGAACCACGTCCAAGACACTTAACGTTCTTTAAGTAGCTGGGAGCTATGCAATTATGCTTGAATCTTGCCTACCGTATAACACTACCTATTGTTTCTGACTAATCTCATGTTATATATAATATTCTGTTTGCAAATTTAAGTTACATTTATACCAGAAAAAAGCTAATTTTTAAGACGTACTTTTCTTTAGACGATAAAATCAGTGGATATTTGTAACGTTTATAACTATCGGTTTGTAAAATTACTCCAATATCTTCGTTTATACATTGATTAGGAGTAGAAGTATGCTGTTAAATTTCATGACATAATATCGCTTTGGTGAAGAGTCAGCTTGGTTAAACTATGTTAGTTAAATTGATTCCTCTGTGATTGTCACGAGAGGACTTTTTTCCTTATTTATAGAATGGGACAATCAGTGATTAAAACCAGTCAGATGGGATTACGTCCAGTTCCCAGATTCTACCTAAGATCTCAGCCAATCCAAGTGTTAAAACTGGACCCGCATCCTTGAAAATCCCAGGGGTCAGTCTGTCAGGACCCGCTGCCCTCCCTCGCTTCAGATTTCCTATAGCTTTCTCAACTTCATAAAAATTCGGCGGACTTACGTCGATTAGCCATTCAAATTGACTGGAGATCGTAGGTAACCGGAGTGTTGCTAAAGGCCAATTGAACTGACCCCTGAAGTGTTCTGCCCGTCGATCTGATCTCCTGGATTGAGAATGGATAATAAGATCATCCTTTTCCGAAATAGTCTCACTCACATTTGGGTTCCTAATGCCAGTTTCCTTGATGAGTCTAAATAGTTGCCTACTGTTGCCTATCGCCACTGCCTTTTCCATCTCTCTAGCTTTCTCCACCCACCAATGTTCTCGATCATTGCGTAGGCTTTTTATCAGCCAACGTCTAAGCTGACTCCGCTCCTCGTCGCCCTCGGAGCCAGGCGGGATGAGTTTTCGAACATCCATGAGTTCGGGAGATGCTATTGAGATCCACGGCTTCATCCTAGCCTTATGGTTTACCTTACTAGCAGATATCACTGCTGTTTCCACAGCCTTCTTGATATCATTCCAACCTGTTTCCGGATGGGAATCGCTTACATGTTTGCCTGACTCTCTAGTTTCTCCTGAAATATATTCTTAGCTTTATTATCATTAAGTAAAACCCTAAGAGGCTTCCTTACGGTGTCTTTCCTACGCCCAGTAAGTCGTAAACAAATACGTGCTCGCACTAGGGCATGATCTGAATCTAAACATGTGCGCCAAAACGAGCGGCAGTCCTCTATTGAACCCCTCCATCGGTGGCTGATGGCAATGTGATCTAGTTGGGTCCAACGTTGAGACGACTTTGGGGGTCGCCAGGTCAATAGATGCTTTCCCTCGCGCCTAAAGTTAGTGTTTGCTAGGAATAAGCGGTTATCTGAGCATAGTTGCAGCAGACGGTCGCCATTGTCTGTTCTCTGGGCCGCGACACCCTAACATCCATCCAGGTGTCTCTTCTGCTCTCTTAGTCTACATACTTGAGCATTAAAGTCACCGGCGATTATTGCTACATCAGAGTGCCTAGCTTTTTGGAGGAGGTTCGAAAGCCTATTGTAAAACTCATCCTTAACCTCGTCTGAACTGGTCAGTGGGGGCATAGGCAGATACGACGAAGAGGCAACGGCGAGTGGCCCTATCCTTACGAGTCCTTACTGTCCCGTTTAGTCGGACAGCGCACAAGCGACTATCTACAGGGATTCAGTCTAGGAAAGATTTTTCAGCTCTACGACTCAATACTATGCCTACGCCAGAAAGACCCCTGGACGCAGCATCAGGGCTTCCAGATACACGAAGGGTAAATCGAGCTGCTTCTTTATTTTGAAATCAGATTAATAATTTTACTAGGATCCTGTATGCGCGTTTCCGAGACGCAGCATATATCGATGGTACGATATTCTAAAGTCCTAGTTAAGGAAGCCTGTTGCCCTATTTGACACAATGTCCGTACATTAGATGCTCCAACATGTAGTCTAGAACGAGGTTTCAAGAGACCAGAAATGACGTTTCGTGAACTCGCATCGTTTGCATTAGCGATGCAGTGAGATAACGGAATATGAGTAGATTTAGTTGTGGAGATAAGAGAGGTATGTGTGGGTGTGGGAAGGATTTGATTTTGAGCAATTCGGTCTCGTGTTCTGTTACTGGTATGAGGACGGGTGTCACTTCCCGGTTGCCCACACTGTGGAAGGTTGTTCCTTGATGGACCTGAAAAGGAAAGTGGACTAGTGTTGGTCTTGGAGACCTGGGAGCGTGACCGCAGAGTCCAAGGGCCAACTGCTTGAGGCCGGTCACTCACGGCCTTTTTATGAAAGGTCTCTTAAGTATTAGCTCCGCTCTTAAAAGCCCTTAGTGGGCAACCTTATCACCGGAGACGGAAATCCGTGAAGTAGGGTGAGGTGTGACATTTTTAGGGTCGACCTTTTCTAATCCTTCCTTCCTTGTGAGAAGGCAGCATCGCTGCAGATGCTGGTTGTCCGAGGGAAACACCTTACTGCTGTCACACCCCTCTGCAGTCAGCAGTACGACTTCGCCCTCAGACTTTGGGTAGCTGCTTTTAGTCTCATCGTTCTCCAATCGACCTGTCTGGCATGGTAGAACCTTGAGGAACATATGTTCCAGCCAGTATAGCTCGGTTGGGTCATCACGATAGGCAAGCCCGACCACCACGTCAAGGTAGCAGCTACAGTCGGACTCTTACAGATTCTTACAGATATATGTTTTTCATATAATCTCGCATCCCTTTTTCTGTAGTTTCTCTCTATAATAAAAGCATACAACAGTGCTTCTTTTGCCATGACTTGTTATCTTCTACATTGGAATAAAGCTATGAATTCCATAAGGACATAAATGTCAATTGACTAAAAGTTTTACTCAGTAGTACAAGCTGCCTATATCAGGTATTACATTTTGTCATATTTTTTAGGATAGAATGCTTTCCTAACATTATGCAGTATTTTTTTGAAACTGTGAACTCGGTAGCTTGCGATGTTTATGTTATTAGAACGTTTCTTTGTTTTCAGGTTATTCGTGCTGTGCAATTATTTTAAATGATACTATGGATGCAGCAAGTCTTAATACTTGCTTAATGCGATACGGTGAAGCATGTCAGAATTCAGAACTATCGGAACCAATAGGAAAAAATATCGTTTGTGATCCAACTAAAAAATACATCCCTTATCAAATGGAGACTAGAATGTTACACAACATTCCACCCGGTTCATTTGCTCCTCATCCACTTATAAGTTCTACAGTTGACACACCTCAAATCTCATCTGTTTGGCTTGAACAAGGAGAATACTTTTTTGATGATGAATTTGCAGAGCCTATGGATTCAAATCTACAGGAAGATGGAGACGAAAACAATAGGTATCCTTTAATGGTCCAATCAATGGATTGTAGTCGAAAGCCTCCGCTCGGTCTTGTTGGTCACTCACGTTCTGATTCTTGCATATGTAGTCCAGTTAATTCGCGAGAAAGTGATCTTAGTAATTCTAAGATTGCCGCGAATAACTCACCAAGCAACGGTAATTACGAAAAAGCGTCAAATTGTCGGGATGTCCAGTTGCTAAATAATATGGAATCGAATATTCCTCAAGAAAATGAAAATGGAAGCAAACATTTATGCTCAAAAACCGGCTTTGTTTGTCGTGCATCTAATGAGACCAACGAGGTTGACTTCAATAATGTTGCAAACCAACTGTTCAATAATGAATCTCAAGGTTCTGTTCATTACAATGCATCAGGTTCAACTAGCTGGATGGACATGCTAATGGAGCGCTCATGTAACCCTGAGCTGCGAGCCCTTATCAATCGAACTGCTGCAGCAGTCGATTACAAGTTAGTTTATGGTGATTCTATCGGACTACAGGGTCAACTTGAAAATAGATCTTGTTTGTCTTCTAAATACCATATTTCAAGTTTAGGACCAGTTAGTCGTTCCCGTAGTCAGGGCAG
The DNA here is from genome assembly GCA_944470395.2 of Schistosoma turkestanicum. Lineage (NCBI taxonomy): Eukaryota > Metazoa > Platyhelminthes > Trematoda > Strigeidida > Schistosomatidae > Schistosoma > Schistosoma turkestanicum. Next base: position 69,905,923 of record OX103971.1, on the reverse strand, counting down.
TCTTTTGGCTGCCGCTAGCCTAGCAGGTTTACGACATGCTCTAGACCAAACAACTCATTTACTACCGAAACATGCTGATAGAAATACAGAGCTTTGTTCTGTTGGTGTTTCTACTGATATTTCTGAATCGATGCATCAAAATAACCAAAATTCATCGAATTCTAATACAACCACATGGGCAAAGAAATATGGGAGTGGTGAAAGTCTTAAACGTAGATCTTTCAGATCGACCATGACTACCTTTCCTTATTCTAATGTAAACAAAGAAAATGAGATAAACAATGACAATAAAACTACTTGGCAAACTATCAAAGACGCTAACGGAGCTTTAATTACTTGGAATCAACTTAAGCGGGTTGTTAAACGAGCCGAAAGTCTTGGCAAATCGTCCAGTGTCCGTGAAAGTCGTCAACACCAACGTGATCAGAGTGGCGCCCTTGTCCCGAACTTCAGTATGACAGGTTCATTCAGAAGCCACTCACATCCTCAACCCCTAGCTGGTGCCTCTCATATGCATCGGTTCTCAGGGACGCTTTTTGAGATATTTATGCATGCTAGAGCTCAAGGTATGTCTTCACTGGGTGTTCATAGTGCTGATTCAGCTATGGATTTGAATGCTTCGTTTCAAAAGGATAACTCTGTTTCTGCATATTCAAATCCACCTCATATAATACATCAGAGAGATTCTGACCGTGCAGATCTACTTACAAATGGATATAATTGTCCTTTTGGAGTAGCCATATCACCACGTATCTCGAAGGCTAGAAAGTCTTATCTGTTTGCTGGGATGGATCCAAGGAAGCCAAGTGCTGAAAATGATAAATATTTACTATTACTCAAAGACAGAATACTCCCAAGTAGGGGAAATATCCAGTTTTCATCCTTGTACACTAGTGCTGATGCCGTTGCTCGCTCTATGCGTAACTTTGGTGCTCAGTTTCCCCCCTTAGATGATTCCAAAAATATTTCTTCCAAAGATTTGAACAGTCAAACGAAAGCCAGGAACATTGGAAACGCTTCTCCAATGTATTCGACTAAACTTCCGTTGCGCCATAACAGTTCTGCTGCACACATCAATAATTGTACTGTACGTCACAGTCATCCCCAGCCACTTTATTTAAATCGACCGATGCCTTCACCCCATTGTCTTATGACTCCTAAAACGAATGAAGGAAATAATATTCAACAATCACCTTCTCCTATCGAGCCTCCTAATATTGCTGCTTGTCTTACAGCATCTGATGGACCAGACTCACCATATATGGCAGCCTTACGTGCGGGTTGTGCTGCTAGGGGGTATGCAGTTGGTTGGATCGGTAATCCACGGATTTCAATTGCTTATCCTGGGTTAGGTCTTTTACCAGTCCCTCGCCCCTCAAGGTTACCTGGATCTGCTTTTCTTTTCAATACTTTACCTGATTTATCATTCTTAAGTCAAGCTGGTGCTGAAGAAGATCGTCAAGGTACACTAACTACGACTAAACGTCGAGCTTCTTGCTTATCAACTACACAGTCAGAGAAAGAATGTGCTTGTACTAAGTGTGGTTGCCGATCTATATCTGCTGATCGTGTTTTCGCTAAGGATATATGTTCAGATGAATCATCCAAGTTGCAACTATCTAAAATACAATCTGATCAAAATAAAAAACTCTCTCTTAACTTTAAAGATAATGAACAAAGAAATGCTCCAGATATCGTATCTACCATTAGCAGAACAAATCCAAACTATATCAGTACTCGTAAAGAAATACAAACAACAAACCAGAGTCGAGTAAGTCTCATTAGTTAGTGTTTATCAATCGATTTTCATTGAAGAACTAAACGTCAAACTATTGACTTTAAGACTCCTACTATCATTTTTAAAATATTTATTCTACAACAGTGCTTTAAAATGAAACGTTAGTTTAGCAATTTTCGAATATGTATTTTACAACCACTGAATAATGAGTGTATCAAAACTCTTTTCTATCTTTTATAGTCTGAACAAGCTTCATCAATTCAAACATACAATCTGATGAACTGGTCAAATTAGCCCATTGACATCCATGTAGATACCAGATTAAAATTATTTTATTTTAAAAGTTATAATAAGTTTTTGCTACTAAGTATCCTATTTATATGGACTACGTACACCTATTTTTAATAAAAGCAAACCTATAAATGGTCTAATTGTCACAGTTATATAGTAGTACAATTCAACAGGCAGTTTAAAGATATCCATAAAGACAACTGACCTCTGATCTGAAGTATCATTGAAAACTAAAAAAAACACTGGGCGGTTACTTTCATGGAGCAGGGGATTAATAGGTTTGACATTCAACTTCTAAGCAGTTGATCAAGTCTTATTACACTTTCGTGGGTTCAAGTATTCCAATCTGCACTTGTTGACTTGTATTCCCCCTTGATCTTCAATAGTTTTTCATCTGTAATCACTTCGTCATGAAGATTATTTTTTAAAAAGATTTATTTTTCAATAAACCATTGTCTCATATTGATGATCAGTCAGTCAGTCAGCTACAAGATGGAACTTCGTGCATGCATACATCAGTCCAAGTTACCATACCACTTTAGCACAGAGACGCAATTATCAGTTCAAATCCTGTAGTGGTAGAAGTAGTAGAAGTATGAGCGGTAATCAAAAAGATTGGGGATCGAAGATATCATTCGAGAAATATATCTCCAGTGAAATAAATTTAAGAAGAGAAGCAAACTGTCATGACGAACTCAGAAGATTAGAATTTGAAGGAAGACAAAGAATAGATGCGCCTGCTCCATTCCAAACGATTTTGTGCCATGTCATTCAAAATCTCCGACCATCGGTTACTATCATCTCTCATACCCCAACCAGGTAGTTTAAACTTACCAACAAGACTTAGTTCAATTGTCAGTGACTTCATAGATTTGTGCTATATTTTGGTCAAGCCGCCCCTAGCTATATTCTAGCCTACTCCTAAATCACAAAACATCGCTCGTCGAGGCAGTCAGTGGTTGGGTGTGCGTAACACATGTCCCAACTAACTCAACTAGTGAAGATTCACTACTTCATCTATTGATTTACCATCCTTACCTTGTACTCGTATCCTAACAACTGCATTGCTTACTCGATTGTCACAGGGTACACGAGCAATGCTTCGGAGACACCTACGCACATCCTATACTTTTACTGGCCATGTTTCACACCCGTATAGTAGGACGTGCACAGTAAATCCGTCCTTTGGTTGGTAGACGGATATTCCGCCTACTTCGTAAATGACGCAAGCGAGTCACATCTTCTGTGTATTCGTGCTGAGATTTCTCCAGACACCAGGTCATCAGCACTGATGAAAACTCTCAAGATAAATGAAGCAGTGAACACGTTATATGATGATGAAGGTAGTATTCTGAACATATTTAATGCTTTGACAAGAAAAAGTATCAATTTTCTCTCATTTATCAAGAAATATGAACCTGATGAAAAATAAACAGTTACCTTTAAAATCAACTGAACATAATGTATTCATATTTCATTTGTTTACTTCATCTTTCTTCCTATCTTTTCCAGTTACATTATCCTGAAACTATAGAACGTTGTTCAGCATCTGAACCGGATTTAATAAATGGTTCAATTTCTTCTAATCAAATTAGTCAACTAATGCATGGATCAGTCGATAGTTATTCTGCTGCTGCTGCTACTACGACTACCACTACCACTACCACTACCAATGGGAAATCTCATAAATATCAGAATAATGATCATGATTATAATTATAGGAAAAAGGATTCATTAGAAACAAATGAATCAGTTGATGAGAATTTGCATAGTTTATCTTCACAACCAAAGAAAAGTGTTAGTTTTAGTGGTAATATTCGTTCATTGCAATTGAATGCCAAAGATTCTCATCATCATATTCATCATCAGTATAGTGATTCATCAACACAACAATCACCTGAACCTAAAGGTTAGTCGATAAGAATCCATAGTTATTTTCCCCATGTTCATATTATTCCAAATGTGATAAAATCTTGGCAAGGATTCAGAATGAGATCAGTTAACGTCATTTGTGGTTTAAGGCGAGAGATCTCTGTCTACCGATAGAATGATGAGTAGTCCACTGTGTATCAGTTGTTCGTTCTAGTCTACTTGGTAGCGTTCTAGAACATGAATTTTAGTAACAGAGAATATTCGTAGATTACCAGATGACTTCAAAGGATTCCTCATATATTCATCGAATGATCACCAAACGAATAATTTGAAGGATAGACACAGGATCTTAGGTAAGGATAGTATGTCAGTGAAGTATGCATTAATTATTCATCGATCGAGATAGTTAAGACATGTACTATGTATAGCAGCCAACCATCGACAACCTCAGTGTGCGATGTTGATTGTTGTCAGTTGGAAGGGAACTAAGGACGGTCGATCGTTTCTCAGTTTCTATGCAAAAAAGATTTACACATCATGTTAAATTACTTAAACAAATAAGTTTGTAATTCCACGAATATTTTAATATGACGTATTTATGATCGTCACTCCTAATGCATGTCACATTGTGTTTTCAGTGGTGATACTGTTTGGTCAAATACTCTACAATTAATCACTACGTAACCGTTCATGGCATATTTTACTAATCCATTAGAGTCCTGATCTCATTCTGTCAATTAGGGTGTAATGTGATTCAACATTGTGTACACTATGTTGTGATGTTAGGTAGGTGAAGGTAACTGACAAGAAACCGTGATACTAAGGTTCATAATAGCTGATACTTGTCAAAAAGGCGTATCTGTAATCTGGATAGAACCACTACTCTCTGTGGTAGGATTTGAATGCGTATCATTCAGCTTCACAGTCTAGTACCTTACAACTAAGTTATACGGGCTGCGATTAACCTCCTGTAGGATGTCGCAGGTAGTATCAGTTCCTTTTAGATCAGAGGCTATGCCTGATTGATGATTGTTAACAAGCATAAAACTTAAGTCTAGGGTTTCTTTTTGACTAGATTCAACCATCCAACAAATTTCTTTGTTCGTTTTGACTTATTTTTATTAGTTAGTATATAGTGTTTTAACTGTTAGCCAAACTTTATTATTACAACTGTTGTTACTGTTATTTATTCCCTAAGGCATATGATCACTTTTGTGATGTTATTTTTTGAATAAACACTGATGAAAGGATTTGATTTCGACCAATTTGGTCTCTCGTGCTGTTATGGGTATGAGGGCGGTTGTCACTTCCCGGCTGCCCACACCGTGGAAGGTTGTTCCTTGAGGGACCTGAAAAGGAAGATAGATTAGTGTTGGTGTTGGAAACCTGGGAGCGTGACCGCAGAGTCCAAGGGCCAACTGCTTGCGGCCGGTCACTCACGGTCTTTTTATGAAAGGTATTTTGAGGATTAGCTCCGTTCTTAAAAGCCCTTAGTGGGCACCCTTACCACCGGAGACGGAAATCCGTGAAGTAGGGTGAGGTGTGACATTTTTAGGGTCGACCTTTTCTAACCCTTCCTTCCTTGTGAGAAGGCAGCATCTTTGCAGATGCTGGTTGTCCGAGGGAAACACCTTACTGCTGTCACACCCCTCTGCAGTAGTCAGCAGTACGACTTCGCCATCAGACCTTGGGTAGCTGCTTTTAGTCTGATCGTTCTCCAATCGACCAGCCTGGCATGGTAGAACCTTGAGGAACATATGTTCCAGCCAGTTGATTATTTATTCCTAGTGTCATCACTATATCATCATCATCATCAGGTTCCTTACATTCTCTTTTATTTCTTAATTATCATTTCAATTATAGTGATTCCACGGAATTGGGGCTTATATGGTCAAGAACAACCATTGGCTGAATTTAGTCCACGATCTAGTCCAAGTTTGGATAGTGGAAAAAGTGGGAAATTAACTCGTCAATCAGATATTGATGTTCGATATCATGGTTAGTTTTGATCATCATGATTTATTGTAAATTCCTTTTTTTTATTTTTGTGTGTGTATTATGTATTCAAGTAAGAGATTATCGGATTTTACATGTGTCTGTATTCTGTGTGCTGACTGCGCTACTTACTGCTTGAGTCGCCTGACCAATCAGATGACTCCGCAAGACAGTGTTTTTATAACTGGTAGCTAAAATAGATTCCTACTGTGTGCTCTCGTTTAGTGATTGCAGAATTCGAAGTTATTAACCTTCCCATCAAATGACCACATTTAAGCTTCTGTTAAATACTTTCTCCTATTTTCCTCCATTTTTTGTTGTTAAGAGACTCTTACTTCATGAAAGAAAAGAATAAGGAGAAAAATTCAGCGAGATTTTTAGAAATTTCTTTCCATCAAGTACACTTGATTAAATGTGTACATCATTCATCCATAGTATTTTCTATCTATTTTTGCTACAAATGCCACAGCCCCACCAATCGATTAACCATCTTTTTGTTATCATTTGTGTCTATTTTGATTCTTGTTATTTTGAAATCGTGAATGAATCATTGTTAGACCATCGTTAGAAACCTGGCAGCACTGGACGACGGCCGTTTCATCCTTGTACGATACTCATCCGCAGTGCGCATCCACGACTCCTGCTACTCGCAGGATTCGAACCCAGGACCTTTGGTCTTGCGCGTGAACTCTTAACCTCTGTACCACTGACTGTCTAACTTCGATCAATCCATAGTCTGTCTTCAGTGAGTAGTACTGCTTCACATCTAAACAGGGATGAACTATACTAGTCACAACATCTCACTAGCATTCGGAGAAACTTCTTTTCTGATATAAAGCCAACTTTTAATTAATCATTGTTAGTGATATTGTTTGCACACAGGTATGACAGAGTTTATCCATTGATAACGATATTATGATTTCTTTCTATTATATTGTTCTAATTTAGCTATGGTCAATGATGTCATTAAAGCAGTCCAAGAAACAGTTGCCTATTTTTGCAATCCACATATCAACTTAACACCAAACGAAGATTTAACTAGTCGTCATTCCAAAGTTGAATCAGTCAGTACTTCTTCTGGTAAACAACCACGTTTAGCCATAGTACCACCTTTAACTATTCTACTATGTGATGGTCTACTTCCACCTTCGAAACCTATATTCACTTCACGACCACGTACACGTTTATGGCAGTTGGTTGAAGAAAGTTGTAGACCAGGTTAGTTATTATTATTATCGATAATTAGGATATTTTCGCTTTCTTTCTGACCAACAAATTTTTTGTCACTTGGCTGTTTTTTTAGATTATCATTTGGCATCGATTGTGAATTGTTAAAATGTGTAGAATGTTAGATTTGTTAAATATTGTGTTTGGGTTCACATGTTACTCGTAATCAACAAATGACGAGATATTGAAAGATAATGGTATGAAATTAATCGCTGTAGCTCAGCTGCATTGCTTCTCTACCTTCTGTATCTTGAGCTGAGTGTCATTTCTGTCTGTTTATTCTCCCAATACTTAGACTTTTAAAACTAGCTCCTCTCGTTTCCATCTCATGTTGATTTCCTCTCACTATACTAACTTGGTATGTGGTAATCGAAACCGATGTACATCTGTGCCAGCTACTTAGTTGACGACTACTGAGCATGTTCAATCAGTCAGCATTAACGTAAAACTTCGTACGTACGCACATCAGTTCAATTTACCATACCACGATTGGACAATGATGCAACTGTCAGTTTAAATCCCCTAGTAGTAGAGGTAGCAGAATTATTAGCAGTAATCAGAGAGGTAAGAGTTTGAAGATGTTATTCAAGGGGTACAATCCAGTAAAATAAACTTAAAAAGAGAAGGATGAAGGTTATGAAGAATTCAGAAGATCAGAATCTGAGAAAAAACAAAGAGCGATGTATGTTGCTAATCACCCGGTATAATACGCAATACTATATCAGTTAGAGCATTATTGAAAGCAATAGAGAATTGGACAACTAATAACTCTCTGTTTATGAAACCCTACACGTGACCTCATAAGATGACAATTTGGACCTTCTGATTTATATGCAAACATTAATATCACATCCCAACCTTAACTGCTACTTTGACGTGGTGGTCGGGATCGCCTATCGTGATGACTCAACCGAGCTATATTGGCTGGAACATATGTTCATGAAGGTTCTGCCATTCCAGGCAGGTCGACTGGAGAACTGTGAGACTAAAAGAAGCAACTCAAGGTCTGAGTGTGAAGTTGTACTACTGAATGTAGGGAGGTGTGACAGCAGTAATGGAGAGGTGCTGCCTTCTCACCAGTAAAGAAGGGGTTAGAGTAGGTCGACCCTGAAAATGTCACACCTCATGGATTTCCATCTCCGGTGGTAAGGCCTTTTAAAAATAACGGAGCTAACACTTTAAAAACTTCTCATAAAAAGGCCTTGCGTGACCGGCCTCAAGCAGTTGTCCACTGTGGGCTGTATGCTAATGTGGTATGGCAACCTGAACTCATGTACGTACGTACGAAGTCTTACTTTGTAACTGACTGACTGACTGATTAATGTCACATGGTCTCCAAAAATTACACGTTCTCATATCTATATCTCTTTGCTCACCAGTGATTTTACTACTTAGGGGTTTATTCATCATACGTTGTATCTGATGAAGCTAATGTCCTTAAAATCAATCAAAATTCAAAGTGAAAGCAGTAACTTATTATTGATGCCATTGAATAAGGATTGCACTTTATCGCAAATTATTTTAACCTGAAATAGAGTATCTAGCATTGATTGATATTGTTGTTGACATCGATCAATTAATCATAATTAGTGTTATGAAATAAATATTGGAACTCAGAATTTGAAAAAAGGTGAAGAATAAATACATGTATTCTTCCTCAACTTAATTTGAGCCATATCACCTTGGCTTTTCAACCATTAACCATGAATATTGCATTGGCCGTTACCATGCATCTACCAGGATGTCTCAGATCAACAATTAGTAACTTTATAGTCTGAGACTATGCCTTAATTTGGTCTTCTTTAACTGTCTATCAGCACCGCTTGTTGAATTACGCGTTCGTTGTACATAAAACATGTAAAACTTGTCCTAGCCATATCATTCGATAGAAGTTTACAGTTTCGTCAATTGATTTTCCACTTTCTTCTTACCCATTACCTAATTTCTAATCTGCTCATTGTTCACTTGATTGTTCTACTATACGTAAGTAGTTTTTCATAGACATCCGTGATAAGATATTCGTATCTCACTAATATCCCTCACCTTCATAGGTTATGCTTCACAGTCATGAAATTAAATTAAGCAAACTACTGCTCTGTGTTAATCTTTTTTCAATAAAAAGATATATGTCCCAGACTTCATCACATTTAGTAGCCGAATCGACGAAAGTTAAACTAACTTTTCGAATAGTTTGTGAATAAGTTAAACAATTTTTTATACAAATTAATTGATTCATTTGTACAAATCATTATTATTTAACAGTTCGTAGTCCAGTCTCTATTTATGTATCTTTGCCATGGCCTGATGTAGTCGAAATCACAATGGTTATGCTGACATAGGTCAAACACAAATTGAATCGATTGCATTGTATTATACATGACTAATAATGGTATACGTACATACATGTTTGTACTCGTGTACATATACACCTATCTATGTATGTTTATATTGTACTACTGCGTTTGTATATGGCCAGTTTGCCTTCTTCTGTTTCTTCGTTTTTTGCATTAAACAACCAAATAAACTTTTTAAATGTATCATCATCGTGGCCTAGACCTTTGAATAAATTTGACACTTGTAAATATCAATGCGAATTGATTTTAATGTCAAAATTATTTAGAAAACAAATCTGTTGCTGCTCAGAATATAGATGCTATATACATGAATGCACATAATATTAGCCGGAATATATACGTATATATATTGGTTAACCGGTATGCCTGCTGCACATGCACACCGCTGCATTTTAGGCAACAAGGATTCTCACAAGAGCCAGTACTGCGATCACCCCTTCCCCATACGGGAACGCACATGTTGTCTAGATTGATCTGCAGACAAGTGGACATCCAAAAAGCAAGCGCACGAGCAGTGGCCCCCCGTTCGGGCACTTATGAGTCAACAAGATCCCTCCAACCAATCCACTACCCACAATCTCCAATCGGCAAGGCGGGCTTTCCCAGCTGGACCTGGCGCCCCGAACGGATTACTGAGCCGTCCAGCAGTGCACTAATCGGCAGCCGTTCCAACCGTTTGGCCTCCAACTGCCTTGTGCTGATACAATCGACCGGAGCCCTCAGACCCCGCATGAAGCTAAAGATCGAGTTTGTCCCACAAGGTCAGCCGGAACGTACACCATCCCATGGGCAAGATGTCATGGACTCGACCAAGCCGGGTTAATCCCACTACATAAGTGGGCAGACATCATTGGCGTCCAGTACCCTTTCAGCACTGGATCACATAACCCAACTGGAGACCCTTGTTTAAGGGGCCTCGACGCCAGTTGACACAATACACCGAGATGCAGAGTGTTTGGGACAACCACATAGGGTCGGCGTCAATAGTGCAGCATCTTTCGGGCTGCTTCCCAAACAAGAAGTCTAGGGCCTCCGTCAGGTATCTTGCAAAGCTATATCCCATTATTTCAAATTCACCTACGCTCAGTGGACGGGATTCAGACTTAGAGGCGTCCAGTCCTAATCCCCCAAAGTGGCTGACCGCATCCACGGCCTTGCGACCATGAAGACGTACCATTATTCTGGACCATGCTAGGCACGGTATCCTAAGCGTTCGGAACGGCTTTTAGCCACAGCGCTGTAAACAACTCCACGTTGAATAGCAGGACCATGTAGAGGTAGCCGCCACCACAACTCCAAGAAGGCTCCATTTATGCGCGTTACCTAATATACCCATTCAATCAGATGACGAGGCATTTGGCTACATTAAGAGAGTCATAGTTACTGTAGTTACTACGGTAACTACATATATATATATATATATATATATATTCTGCGCATTCACAACTCCTGCGCACTGCTGATGAGTCCCATACGTGAACGAAACGGCTGTCATTCAGTGCTTCCAGGTTTCTAATGGTTGTCTAACGATGATTGATTGATGATTTCAATGTGCGAAAAACACTAATCTTCATAACTTTAATTAAAAAATATATGTATTCGTTTTATTGATAAATCAATGAGCATTATACGTTTAATTCACTGTATTGTTTTTAAATTCTCCAAATTTTTTTAGGCGGATTGCCTGCCGGTGTAGCTTACCATGTATTGAATGATGCTATTAGTCAAGTGAAAGCATTGACTAATGTCACTTTAGAAAAAGTCAAATTCAAAGGATTCGTATGTGCTTGTTTAAAGTATGTTCGTGATACATTAAATGTGTGCATATTTTTTCCTTTTAGTTGATTGGAGTACTCTGTTGAATAATTAAATGCTGAGTAAATAACCTTTTGAAAACCAATATGTATTTGCTAGCTCCCTTTGTTAAATGTTAAATGTCTATTCGTAGGCGTTGTAACTTGAGGATAGTTAGTTAAAATTCTAGTGAAACATCATGACTATTGGTGAGTTCAACTGTTTCGGGAGTGAAACAGTCATCACTGGCAACATTGGTTAAGAAACGTAATTTTAATACTAATTGACTAAAGTTGTAAATATGTATCATTGGATTATGACTAAATGGCGTAAAGATATGTTTGTTACAATATTTAAGTATCGAAAATCTGATCCATTGTATATTCATGCATATTCAATAGTCAATAGCTTAAAACTAAGATGGATTAGCTTTTCAGTGCTGTTTTCTTAAGCTGATATCAATACATGATGAAACTTCATCGATTTATGAATAACCGTCTGAAAATTTATTTCACTACTAATTTTCTGTTGCTATGTTTGATAAGGTTATAATTATCAAGTAACATAAACTTCAATAGCTTTTATAGCGTTGTTTCCATCAAGTAGTACTGTTATTTTAAATGTTGCGAATTTATTGAGATTAATTTCAGTCAGTTATGGATATGAAGGCGGATGTCATTTCTCGGCTGCCTACTCTGTGAAAGGGTATTTCTTCAGGAATTTGAAAAGGAAATCGGGTTAGCGTTGGTCTGAGCGACTTGTGAGCGTGAACGTAGAGCCAACGGGATAACCGATTGTGGCCTATCACGAATGGGATTTTATGGAAACTTTTTAATGTGCTAGCTCTGCTCTTCAAAATGCCATACCTCCAGAGACGGAAATCCGTGGTGTAAGGTGAGGTGTGACATTTTCAGGGTTGACCTACTCTAACGCTTTCCTTCCGTTGTGAGAAGATAGCATCGCTTCAGATGCTGGTTTTTCGAGTGAAACAAGTTACAGCTGACTTTGCCCTCAGACTTTCAGCTGCTGCTTTAGTGTTACCGTCCTCCGATCGACCTACCTGGCACCGTAGGACCTAAAGAAACATACATTCCAACCAATGTAGCTCGGTTGGGTGACCACCATAGGCAAGCCCGAGCACTACATCAAGGTAGCAACTGTGGTTGGGAAATCAGAGCATAGCAATTGAACGGTGTCATGTGAGTTGATTGATCTCAGTTTCAGTAATGTTAAAAACGATGGAGAACTTGACAACTATTTTATCCTAATTATAAGTTCAGCAGCAAAATAATTTGGAGCAAGTTCTTGATTTTCCAATTATAAAATTGCGATCTGTTTAGTTTAAATTTGTTGGGATTGAAATGTTCAACATCAATAACATTGGATAATCGTTATGCCGTTATGACTTTGTAAATATATACCATTAGACGCTGTGAGACCTCCTAAAGGTTCTGAGTTCATACCAAAGAAGGCTCGTACAGGCTCACTGCCTAGTCACTTTATATGACAAAGCAGATATTTAGTGTTCCTTGTTTCTCACTGATACCTCAACCGATTCAAACTCCATAACTTGTTTGTTTCTGCGTGAGGTAACTTAATTAAAGTATTAACGACGTAGGTCAGCTTTTTTTCCCGCTGGGACAACAGAACTCCTTAAATTGGTTTGTTTAAATGCCATACAAAATCACTGAATCAGGACAATATATCTTTAATCGTTTATACTTTTTATCATTACTACATATATATATGTATACATACATAAAATTTCTCCTTGAATTTTTTAGTGCAAAAGCTTTACCAATGTGGTTAAATGCTCTTGTAGCCAATGATGCATTATTACGACGATTCTATTGTGAAAATGCATTCATGCGTCAATGTCGTGCTAGTCAACGTGAATTACACGCGGATTTAATGACACATTTAGAACAATTGTTAGTATTTCCTTTTAATTTAGATTTATCCATTGAAGTACGTAAATCATTCAGTGATTCACAATCAATCGATAATAATAGTAATAGTAGTAGTAATGTCAATAATAATCCTAATCATAAATATAACACGAATAATAATTTGTCAAAAACCTCTACTACTACTAATACTACTACTACCACTACTACTACTACTCCATCTACTACATATATAACAAATAATTCTAAACATTTGCATCAATTAAATCATGGAACAGAATCAACACTACATACGAACAAAGTAAGTTAGAGTGTAGTTTATTTTTTGTAAATATTTTCTTACTTACTTACTTACTTACTTACGTTTGTTACCCCTAATAGAGCATAGGCCGTCGACCAGCGACTTATTTTTTTCTGGTTAGCGTTTTTTTCCTTAGCGAGTTGGTTTGTTATGGGATGAGATCGCTAACCGCATGCTCAACCCTCCTCCTTTATATCCGGGTTTGAGACTGGAAGTCGTAACCTTAGAAGGGCTCCAAGCGGAGTATTTGTTTTTTTTATAGATTAGATGTTATTTTCTTCGTAATGTAATAATCTCAACATTTTTTGACATTTGATGTGGACAGGTCATATACACTGATCTAAAATATCAAACGACAAGAAAACATATAGTCATTAGAAATATTATGGCTTTAGAGGCTTAGTTAATCAGTTGGTAATTCTTTTGGATCAATAGGTACTGAGTTAGAGTTTCAGTGTGTGATTGAACATCAACACACAATGATTTATGTAGTTCCAAGTATCGATTTTCCGTCGGGGCTGTCTATTCTCTCCATTCTTGTTTACATTTGTCGTCGACGTGTTTTTAGATATGGCACTTTCACCCTCTGACTTTTCAAGAGTTGACCTTATACCAGGAGACTCTCTTCTTGACTTGGAATATGCCGATGACACAGTTCTGCTCGATGATAAATCTGACATCATGCAGTCTTTTGATCACCCTAAGCAACAATGCAAGCATGTTCAGGATGTGGTTCTCCCCGCCGAAATGCAAAATGTTGCTTCAGGATTGGTTTGTATCGGCACCTGAACTAGTGATAGGGAGTGAAGCGGTTGACATGCTTAACCGCTTCACTTATCTGGGGAGTCTCATCATTGCTGCGCAGCTGTTCGCTCCGTACTACTTTATGGCTGTGAGACGTAGTCAATTAGAGTAGAGGATATTTGTAGGCTACTAGCTGATATGCTTGAACTGTTACGAGTTCATCTTACTCTGTAAGCAGAGTGAGGACAAATGATTCAGTAACACGATAGACTATACTAATCCGATCGTCCCAGACCTGACTAACTGGAGGAAAAAGTCTTGATAAGACGTACAGAAATGTATTCCACATGCACCCAGAAAGTACGAAGTTGACAAGCACACAAACCGAGCTATACATGATAGAAACGCCCTCGGTGATAGCCACAAAATATCGTACTAAAACAATCTATCAACCAATGACAATCAAGGATTTTCCGAGCGGAAAATTTGAGCTGAAGGTCGACTGGCGCAAAGACAATGAAATTTAAAATTTCAGAATAAAATTACAAAATTAGGACCTTTCAAAGTGAGTTCTGGGGATCTAACATCCCCAACACACCTCCCCTTTTAATAGCGCGCGTTCCTGAGGTTGACTTCCATCCTGACTCTGTTGTTTGCCGCTGTCGGAGAGGTCACCTTCTGCAGATATAATTTCTGCACCACAATTCTTCTCCATAATTTCATTAGATTGTGTTGTACTAGTGTTTTAAATAAGGTATTTGAGTTTTAGTTTCTTTATTAAGTTATCAGTTCCACCGTGCTTTATTGAAATCTTTTTGAGAATAACGACTTTGTAATCAAGTTTTTTTGCTATTGCGTAATTGTTTTTCTTTTTTTTAAAAAAAAATATCAATCTTTCAGACTATGCGTTCAAATATTCCGCCTGCTACAATTGTCACTCGTCGACAATTAATTTCCAATGGTAATCCTACTAGTCACATTCCATCCGTATCACCATCTACACAAAAGAAAAAATCTTCAAATACTACATCAAATATTCACTGTTATCCTCAACATCATCTACCACTGGCGACTCAACAACGTCCTCTATCAGCATCTAAACTACCGTCTACTTCCAAGTCGAATTTACGTTCAAGTAGTGAAAATAATTCTACTACAAATAACAACAACAATACTAATTCTTTATGCACAAAAAATGGATTAAATAGCAATAACATCAATAATAATAGTTCTAAAACAATAAATTCCGACAATCAAATCAATGCACCATCGGTTGAAGGACGTACTGGTCGTTTAAAAAGTGCTCTGTCAAATCTACGACGTAGTAATGGTAATAATTCACATAGTATACCTAAATCAACTACTACACGTACACCATCCAATTCATCTATATCGAATAGTAGTAATAGTTTGATTAATAATAGTAACAATAAACTGAACCACATAAATCAAATGACTAATTCACAACGACGTACTACTACTACTACTGCTACTCTGTCATCATCACGTCAACAATCAGAGTTGTACAAAACAAATTCAACTTCAAATAAAACGCATGAACCTAGACCATCATCGAATTCAAATGCTTCAACAAGAGGAAGTAGCGGTGGTGGTGGTGGTACTGGTAATGCAGGAGGACGTCATTAGTTTATTTTCCCTTGTGATTTTGTCCAAATCTCTCTGTGTTTGTGTATGTGTACATCATTCAGCGATCCAATGCATTCATTGTTCCATGTTCAATTGCTTATTATTGACTGGATTAATTCTGCGCCTCATTCGACTTTTCGATTCATCATTTGAATTTTATGTTTGTCCAAATATGTGTGTGTGTGTGTACATTCATAATTATGACAACGACATGTCTCTCTTTGCCTGTGGATAAAACAAGCTTAGTAAATAATGACCGCAAAGACAGGCTAATGCCAATTAAATTATTGAATAAAACTAATAACACACCCCGGTTGCATTTATGATTATTCTTTTTTTTCTTCACATCATTCTCTTATGCCTTTGTGTGTAGTTGTCGTTTTAGTTCGTGCGTTGTATTCTTCTGCGCTTGTTTATTTTTTATTTTATTGATTAAAGCCTTGAATTTTGTTCAGTGTTGTTTATTCCATGACATTTTCTTTTTTTCATTGTTCCTTTCTGCGTGTGTGTGTGTGTTGGTGTTGGTGTTGGTGTGTAATCGATACTAATTTGGCATTGTTACTTTTTTTTACGGCGTCTTTAGATAACTACTGTTTGGCTTTCATTCCCTTATTGTTATCATTATTATTACTACTACTAGTATTATTATTATTATTATTCTTACTATTTCAACACGATTCACACAATTGACAGTAAGTACTACAATCTAATGCAGCTGGTATCTTTTATCTTTCAAAAACATTCAGAAAAAAAAATCAATGTGACTCACCACCGCCTGTAGAATTCATTCATTCGGCTGTCTACAAAAAATAAGCATATTCATTCTTTATTTTAATGTGTCGTCTATGCGTGTTTGTTTGTTTGTTTATGTATGAGGAAAAAGGAACAAACAAAACAATATTTCTGTGCTGAATATTTGTCTTTCATATCTCTAGTTATTTATTTGATTCATTAACTAATTAATTAACTTATTTATTTATTTGTTCATTTTAATTTTTTCTCTCCCAAACTAGTAGTATTATTCTTTCCTTTACTTTTTTTTCTCTCTCTCTCTCATTTATGGTTATGGATATATTGTGTGACAGCTGGTAGATTTGACCTTGACGTAGCCAGCCACCTAATGCATCATTGTTCAATAATGTTCAATTGCCTTATTTAATCATTTTATTATTGACTGACTTGATTCCGCGCGCCTATCTTGGTTCATTTCATTTCCATTGTATCAGTTTTAATGGCATGTTTTGTGTTCGTTGAATGAGAAGAATTCCACATTCTTTTTCTCTGTTTTTTGTTTTTTTTTTGTGAATTGATTTCTCTCTTTAGTTACTTTTTAATTTGTGCGTTGGTTTGTTTTTTCATTTCATTTCATTTCATTTTTTTTTCAATCTGTTTTATTTCTGTTTTAATTTGTTAGTGTTTTCTTTTTTCTTTGCAAACAAAAAACTTTTCCTTTGGTTGAACAAAATTAAACCAAAACAAGGGGACAAATTTTAGAAACAATGTTCTACACCTGTTTATCATCGTCATCATCATCATCATTCTGTCTTCTCTTGTGTCTATTTTCTGATTATTAACAATCTTTTTTTGGGATTATGTGCCTGTGTGTGTAGAGAGAGAGAGAGAGAGAGAATGACGCAATCACTTACTGACTACAACTAACAAAACCACAGTATTACCTAACTAATTAACTAACTAACTACCAACCACGCTTATCATTATTATTGTTATTAATGATACTACGTATCAGTTGAGAATTTTTCTTTTTTGACTGTTCAGTCAATATTATTATTAACTGACTGATTGATTAATTCATTGATTATTTCTGTGGATATTGTTTATTTCTCTTTTGACAACTAATCCACTGTTCATCACCGTTAACTGTAAGAAAAAGAGTAAAAACAGAACGGACAGTTGGTTAATCATTCTCACATCCTTATTATTATTATTATTATTATTATTTTGCATTCAGTGGTTTCGATTACAACAACTTATTGACATTTTATGATCATACATACAGCAGTAGTACACTACTCACTCGTCTTATGCCCCCGCCGAGATTAGAATACGGGATATTAATATATGTATGTATGTATGTATGTATGTAAAAGTGTTACATAACTTATTACTATTGTTATCATTGGAACACAAAACAAAACTTAATCAATAAAGAGTAATTTATTTGCGTGGATTGTTTCAGTCTGGTCAATTATGGATTCAAAAAAAAATATAATCTCCATATATATATATACACATAAAACAGAATGCCGGAACTCTACATTGGAATGATGATGATGATGATAATAATTTTGATTTATTTCTGTGAAAAAAAAATGAAAATTTATACATACATGCAAATATATATATACATATTTCTCAATGAAAATTATTGTTTTTCATTTGATTGCATTCTCCTTGTGCTCAATAATTAAAAAAATTATAATTAGGAATGTTGTTGCCTGATTGATTGATTGATTGATTGAATGGTTGTTTATTTCTCTGAATTGTGTGTTGTTACATGGAATTTTTTTAATTAAATTTTAATATTCATGTATCATATATGTTAGTAGTATTGGTTTATGTAAGAGATTTTTAAATGAGCATCATGAATCGATCTGTATTAGGTCAGTATTAGAAACATGAAATCAGTAGGCGGCCCTTTGGTTATAGTGTAAGATGCTCGCGTGCGAATTCTTGACCACTGAGCCGATATCCAACAGTGTTAATACCTAATTTTAGTCGATTTACATTGTAACCCGACCAGCGCTTCGAAGTTTCTAATAGTGATCTACCATTGATCGATTCGTGATTTCAGTGAAACCCAGTACTCTCTCCATAACCTTATAATATCAAAAGATTTTATTCAGCTTTCCGTCAGCTGAAATAAACACTATCCTGTGCCTATGAAGTATTTATTGTCTAGTGGGTTAGTGGATTAATTAATTTGTCATTACTGTTTTACGTCATTGAATTGAAATATGCATATTCTTTTACATTCATATTTACAGACACAAGTAATTGTTTTTATAGTTTCAGATTGTTAATAGGTTAGTGTAGTACCAGATTAGTGTAATCGGTAGATCAAGTACAAGTCTAACGTTACTTCGGTAATATGTATGGACTTTGGATGCTATCAGATAAGTTAAAAGAAATGTAGATTCGAATATGAAATTTGTTATAAGCAGAGATAGATGATGACTAACAGTGGAATTGCGGTCTTGCGTTTCGTTTCATTCGGGACTTATCAACGGAATCTACCTGCGCTCCAGAATTGATGCTCACTTCGGGACACATTCGGTACTGCAAACGCCATCGCGTTTAAATAGAGCGAGGCTTACTTCCTAGATTCTACTGCTAGCCAGCATCCTCTGCCTTAAAAAATGCTAGTGACTTAATGGTAATTTCGAGGCAATCCATATGGAATTCACATATACCAAATGAGACTGATCAACTGCAGTCCCATACATTAATTGAAAGATTCAAACAACCATTGCAAATGAACGCAACTCGTTTGTTGATATTATCATACTTGACCCATTAAATCATTACTTGATATTGAAGTTATTATTAGGCGAATTTTCGTTCTATTTATATTCGAAAGTATAATAAGCGTTTATTAATGATACTCATCGCCAAACTTATATTATTGCATTTTTTTCTATTCTGATGGTCTATGGCTTTCTTCAATTAAGCATAAATATTACTTTCATATCGAGGAACAATACATTTTTAGTCAGTTGAAATTGTAGAATACTGGTATTCATCTGTTACTCATTTGCATCCAAAATATTTCAACTTATATTTCTTTATTAGGAAATTTAGTTCAAAATTGGTCAAAAAAAAACATACTACTGTATTCTTACTTCTGTTTTTGTTTGCTACCGCATCGTTGTTGTTTTAATCTGTTTTTATGTATGCTTAGTTTTTTTTTTTTTAATGTTTCAACTTTATGACCATCAGGACATTAAAAATTCGAAAATCAAAAGTTCTTTTGTTTTTTATTGTAAATGGTCTGTACTGATAGGTGACCTATCCCTGCTTTTAAACACACCTTGACTGCTTTTTTACTCGAGTGTGTGTGCATGTGTACATTACTAACTTCGCTTACCACATATCCAGCTTGTTTTTGTCTCACTGTAAACAGTCCGTTCATGTGTTATTGAATTGCGTTGATCCACTCTTCTTCTCCACCTACTCGCCTCGCTTTGCCTTCATGTAATAAATTCATTTAAACTAAACTGTATAGGGCTTTTAATTTTCACTGTTGCACTGTTGCCGAAATGTAATATACGAAAATTAAATGTAACATTTACTTTATAGCGTATTCGATTGTTGGTACCGACCGGGCTACCAGTAATCCTGGTACATTAGTTTCTGACTAAATCTCAACATGGCTTTTATCGATTTGCATCACTTAATATAAAATTATAATAGCATTCATCTTTAATTAGTTTCAAACGTAGATTTTCTTTGTCATAAATCAATTTCAATAGTGATTTCGTTGTAAATCAGGGTACATTAGACATCTGTTTTGTCATTGTACGGTATTAATTTTATTTTAAGACATAATTATTAGTACAAATAAACATCTAAATATTTATACACCACATAAATCAATGAATTTGTTTATCGGCTGGTTGGTATCTTGCCTGAATGCCGAAACCGAAGTAGAAAGTTTTCTTAGGCACTTGTCCCTGAACCTTTGGCTAAGAATTCTAATCCACAAGTCAGTGTAGCAATGTTAGCAAATTCATTTCCATGCTAGCCTGTAACCAACAATATGTTCATACTCTGTTTGCCCCCTGAGAATCCTGGAGTCCATATACACTGCTGGTTTGAAGTTAGAATTTTCCAAATCCTCTGAATGTGTCCTTCATATTCACAAACTCGGTTTGAGTGTCGAACATCTGCTTTTCGTTGTCTCAATTTCATAAACAACATTCCTTCTACGAGGAGTTAGTGAGTAAGACTTCCCTGGCAGTGGCTATAAATGCGTGTCCGTTTGTAAGCATTTTGAGCGAAAGAACTGACTCTCGATTGTATCAACGCATGCGGTAGCACGACATTAAATTCGCCTTAGATTTCATAGTTTACAAAACTGTGAAGCGTACCCATATAAAGTAAAATCTTGTAAAATTTCACATTCAGTAATTAGTTGCTGAACGCGTTTTATGTTTCGGAAAGATTGTATACTGTTTACTGCGAGAGGTGCCAACTCTCAGCACAGGTAGGTGTACTAAGATACATACTATCTGATGATAAAGAATAATATATGTATCGATTAGATTTCATAACGCATGTGAAATTCGGATATGTTCATCAAATAACTTTTCCTACTGGTTTTTCCTTGTTATAAATTGTTTTTTAAATATCATTTCAAAGTAAAACAAAATTTTTCTTGCCACATTTATTTTGAATTTTCATTCAAAAATTGACTGTCTGAAATTTGAAATTATCTCTAGTGAAATAAGTTTACAAATGAACGACTTTGTAGATTTTTAAGTAAATAAATTGTTATAATATCAATATTCAAAATATACAATGTACCGAAATGGATATCAGATATAACAAACATCGGTGATTACAACACTAAAGTTCTCTTACATCATCCTTTTGGGTAGCTCTAAAATATCCATGAGGAATGTAGATGAGAGCCTAGAAACTCCTGGAGACGTTTCGTCCGATCAGCATTGGATAGAAACTTCACAGAAACATCTTGGAAATGTAAAATCATGTACCAAAACCCCGATTGGTTATTTAGCCATAAAGCTTCTATATTTGGTATGGTTATGGAATCTTCTAGAGCCCCAAAGTCATTAGGAGCTACAAATAACTTTGTTTTTCTGTACCTAAGGTAACCTTGATGTAAAGTGTTCATCCCTTACTTCTCATCTTTTCTCTTGTATTCAAATTGTGGTTTATATTTAGTCTGGTGTTTTTAGAAATACAGAAATTTAAGTCTTACGTTTATTTAGCAGACTTATAACTTCCCTTACATAATCAATCTATTTTCGTTTGGTAATAGATCATTCGAATCGTGTTAAATTGTGACAAACTACTTGTTTATCTTTCTTTTTTAAACTCCACTAATATTAAAACTAAATCTATGGCTTAGTGGGTTGGATTATTGGTCCACCTACTTTGGTTTACTCAACTAGACAGTGGGTATTGCAATCAACCCACATATTAAAATATATATGATTTGAAGTCTATTGCATTAATCCATTCTCAGTTTTCAAATTCAATCACAATGATTTACTCAGATTTGAGTCATTTATTGATACGAGTTATCTACTTAAAATATTTTCATTAATACCTTACTGAAAGTGACCTACATTGTAGAAATAAATCTTGTGATATTCTGACAGGGTGTCATTATTTCTAGGTCACTATAATCATAAGCGAATTAAGAAAATACTGAAGACTATTTATATTATGACTTCACTGTATAGGAAAGGAAAATAAATAGTTATAAGATATCGGTTACTAGATTCGTTGATATTATATTGCTGCCATACAAATGTTAGGGTTTCGAAACAAAAACAGGCGTTACGACGATAATTGTATGCATTACTTAGATATAGACCATCTGATTCGAATCCACAAGACCGATGTTTATAGAGATCTTAAACGGCATGACTGAAAATCGTTTCCAATGGCGTAGGTGCATCCGTTCTTTGGATCCTCTCAATTCCTACTCTGGATTCTACATCACCTACATCATCTGTATTTCAGTAGATTATACTTCTTTAATAACATCTTTGAACCCTAATCTCCATTACGGCTAAAATATTTACTACCTCTGTTAATGTGAGATTTGACAATACTATCTGTTTATGTTAATATGGTTCGGCGATTTGAACTAATGTACGTATGTAAGAAGTTCTACGTTGTAGCTGACTGATTGACAAAAGAAGAAAACGCTTGATAAATGATGTTTGAAGAGGAAAATCTAATTTTTTAAAATCATATATATTGTTTTTACACATGGAAATCAGGAATCAATCATTGTTAGGCCACCATTAGAAACCTGGAAGCACTGGACGGCTGTTTCATCCTGCTATGGGACTCATCAGCAGTGCGCATCCTCAACTCCTGCTACTCGCGGGATTCGAACCCAGGACCTTCAGTCTTGTGTGCGAAAGCCTAACCATTCCTGCTGCTCGCTGGAGTCGTGGATGCGCTTTAATGATGAGTCCCATACCAGGACGAAACGGCCGTCCAGTGCTTCCAGGTTTCTAATGGTGGTCCAATAATGATTGATTAATTATTTCAATATGTAAAAACACTGATCTCCATAACTCTAATTGAAAGTATATTGATTGTCGTTACCCAAATATTGTAATTTTGAAACAAATACAATCGATAATCGATAATATTTTTTAAAAGCAAACAGAATTTCTTGATTTTTTGTTAGTTTTTAATTTGTTAATAAATCATCTTCCAATTGAATTAGATTTATGATCATAACCTATGATGTGTGTTCTCGTTTCATCATCAACTCGGTTAATTTTAGGGAAAAATATTGATTAACTGACAAATATTTTATGCAACAAAATCAGTAATCATTCAAAATGTAGACATCTTGTTTAGACTAATTGTTTTTTTATCCCTATAATGGGTTGTTGATAAAATTATATAATTCATAAAAATATTGCCTCATGAATTAGTGTATATAATAAGCATGATAACAATAAGAACCAATCAAGATCGATGTCGACAGGACAAGCTACGAAGCATATGTGGAGAAGCTTGAATTTTTCTTTTCTACGGAAAGTTTGTGCTTCTGTTGATGATGATGTTGTTGTTCATAAGTACTATGGTTGTTCCACAACCAAAACAACCAGCTCAGAGAACGAAACTCCAGCGTAATCTTCCATCTGAGCTACAAATTTACTCCACTATCGTTTTTCTCATCGAAGTAATTATGTTTATTCCTATGATGTTACATTCTGATCGTAGGTTACTCTTCTACTCTAATGAATTTAGTTTTTGGACAGTCAGCTAATACCATCACTCTTCAGATAAATAAGGGATTGATTTGATGCTTACCATTACTACAATAATGTATATTGAGTTTTATTGGCTTATTTTGTGTTAACTCAAATATCATGTCGTATTGAATAGATAGATATTTAAGTGAAGACTATTATTATTGACTGAATATATTGAATTAATCAACAAAATGAATGGTGATATGCATGTTACTGCATGATAGATGGTCAGCTGTTTTAATTTGTGCATACATTGTTGTGTTTTCAAATAACGTGTAATTATTTATTGTATAAAGTCATGTGATCTTATCGTTGTATATGTATTCATCAAGCATTAGTCATTTGTAGCTTGTATATGTGTATGTTAGATTCAAAGTACTAGATGAGAACTGTAAATCGATCGGTAAGATAGCAAAATCTTCATTGATTGTTATTGTTAACATGAATACTGTATACTACTGCCTACCCCGACGCGCTATGTTGATTGGTGTAGGTTGGACGAAGAAAGCCTTAGGTGGCCAGTTCAGTCCGTAAAGTCATGTTGGCATGTGCAAGCTATCTGATTGGTGTCCGCATGAATATCTTAATCATTGGTTGGCAGATATTGTGTCACATGAATTAGAATCATTTGAGATTGTGCAGATTGATTCATTTGTTGTCTTCTTCTTTGAGTACGTGAGTTTCAAATTATCAATGAATTCATTCTTTTCCCTTGGAACATTTTATCTGTCGTGAATCTTTTTACCACTATTGATACAGTTAATTTTAGTGACATGGGGTTTAACTGTAATTCGTATCAATAGTTGAAAATGCTATGAAATAAATTTTGTAATTTGATTTCCGTATTATATTACATTTTGGCTAACCCTGTTTGTGCTATGGCGACAATTAAAAACTCAATACAATTCATTTTAGATGAATTTATTTCATTCACCCGCTTATGCAGCCGAGGCAAGCAGGCGGAGAAGACGAGTGGGTTAAGTCAACTGGATGAGACAAAAATAAGCTGGATATGTGATAAGCAAAGTTAACAATGCACACATGCACACAGTCAAGGTCATGAGCGAGTAATTGACAAGATCGAAAGACATGTTAATAATGAAGTGCACACTACGTATTACTTTCAACAGAGTGTGCTTATGTAGTTTGATCCTACTTCGATTATTGATACATTTATATCGTTAAAAATTTTAAGTTTTCTTGCTGTTAGTAATTATTTATACTAAATATTCATAGAACACTGAACTTTGTAACAATAATTATGTCATAGTTAGATCGAAAATTGACCAAGAGATTTTATAATGTTGTGAACCAATAAAATGAATTATTGTGGACAAAATTAAATAAGCGCGTAATTGTTTTTTTTTCTTTGTTAAAATTTTTCTCCCATTTAACATTGAATTGATTACAAATTATGAAACAAGTTTTCCGAGTGTGTGTTCAATTATGGTCATTGTCTTGTCTTGTCTTGTTTTTTTTTGTTTGTTCTTGTCTAATTTCAAACATATTATGACTAGGTTTCTTTTCCTGTCTAGTCTAGTCTAAAAGACATTTCTGGCATAGATAGGTAAGGTAGATAAGGCGAAAAGAAAGAAGGATGAACAATAAAAGAAAGACAAATTATGTATTTTGGACTTAAAACTCCATAAAAAGAAAGATATATCATCATCATGTACTACTATAAAGATAATTTAAGCAACGAAAGGAGAATGATTCATTTAAGTTGTGATGAAGAAACGACACGAAATTGTTTTTTTAAAGCAAAAGGCATTTAAAAATATCAGAATATAATTTACTCATTTGTGATCAACTCCCAATGATGAGTATAATGATAATGGCATAGTTGTTCTCTTAATGGATGATACCCCGGATATCATGTGAACGTCAATAAAATCTTTCAAATCACTCAGATTTTTCGTGGTCTACTTGTATGTGTATGTTTCACGTAGTTGAGGCCATTGGCATTGATCTTAATGAATTTGTATAACTGCCTCTCTTACTTTAGTCGAAATCAGTGTAGGGTTCCTATCGACCTAATGCACTCTTTTTTTTCTCTGTTGAATAAAACAACAGTTTAGTAGTTAGGGAACTGAACTTCTATTCTCTCGAATACTACTATTCTTCTTTAGAGAATCATGTCATTTATCACTACAGATGTTATAGTTTTATTGTTAGTATTTTAATGAACTTTTTGTATGTTCAAATTACTCTTCCCTCAAGTGTACTCAATGTCACATTTATTACATAATCGTTCCTTTACTTACTGTATCTTATCGAATTCTTAGATGGATTTTCATACAACTTATTAAAAGTTTTAAAAAAAAAAGTAGATTTCATTAAGGATTGATACTATTTAGTGAGAATTTTTGAAAATCTAAATTTATTGAATATTTCTGTCATTTTAATATACGAATATCCTGAGTAGGGGAAAATCTTTGGCGTAGTAAAACACACAAATCACCTTTTAAACATTGAATGAAGATATTTGTTTAATTGCAGTCGATACAGTATACTACAACGTGTCCACGAGTGATCAATATATATATATATATATATATATATATATATATATATATATATATATATATATATCATTACTGTCAATACTTAGATAAAGTTTACCAATTAAATAAATTAGACCAATTTGCCGAACGAAACGTTTGATGTTCTTTAAATTCCAATACATTCCACTTTATAATATTTTACATTAACTTGGCACCCCAGCCACTGTGTATATCATCTATTCATTGAAATGTAAATGAAAGTTTTTTTTACACACATAAGTAGTACACACGAATATATTTTAGTTTTTGATTTTTTTTCTTTTCATACACATCATTGATTTATAGTATTTTTTTTTCTGAAAATAATTTATTTTTAAAATGTTGTAAAACTTTCCTAAACGTAAAGATAAAAATAAAATAGAAAAAAAAACAAATTTATTCCTTTGTTAACTTTCTCTTTTTCGCTCATTCAGTGTGTGTGTGTGTGTGCATGTATGTATGAATGCGTTTACAGTTCAATGTGTAATCTGACTCACTATCATCGGTATTATCAATGTTGTTGTTTTCATTGTATTATAGATATATTTTACAAAAAAAAAATTAAAATTTCCTCTTGTATTTATTTTTTATTTGTTGGCACGTTGATGAATTGCAGTTTCATGCATATTTTATCTGATGAGTCCCATACCAGGACGAAACGGCAGTCCAGTGCTTCCTGGTTTCTGATAGTGGTCTAGCAATGATTGATTGATGATTTGAAATGTGTAAAAACACAAAACCTCTGAAAACTCCCCGAAAACATATTATATTATATCTGTTCTTCTTAGCGCATCAGTAGCATTTTCTTTTGTCTACAAAGAAAGTGTAAATGTTAAGTATCATTGATTGTAGAAAATTAGTAACATTATCTTCCATAATTGCGGGTACTAATAATGCTTTCGAGTAAAAAAATCAACCATGTAATCATTCAAAATAGACGTTTATTTGTTTCGTTTGTTGGTAATTTTTTTTTTTATAGTATTGAACAGTACTTACTAACACTGATCTAGTCGATCAGGTCACGTAACAAATAATGATTTGATGATAAAGATAATGATAATTAATTGACTGAAAGTTTATTTTATCTTTGAACCTTCTTTGTGAATTGAAATGAATTTCACATACAATCTATATATATATATATATATATATATATATATATATATATATATATATATATATATACATGCACATCTAAATATCAATGGTTGAGGTTATTTTCTAAATTTACTTTTCTTAAAGTTTTCTTATTTTTGTAACCTGACTAGGACAAATGATGAGTGAATGAGGAATGAAGATTTTTTTTTTTGATGTGCGAAAATTAATTTCTAAATTTTTTAGGGTTAAAATTTTTGTCAGCTTTTCTCTTTTTTTCTGTTTTGAAGTAGATATATATAAATATTTAATTTTTACTGATATGCCTAATTGATTAATTTGGTAAATTAAATTAAATTAACCGGGTGAGACTGATAAGCCAACAATCACTTGAGATAATATATTTAATACTTTTTAGATAAATCATGTGTAATAGGAATTTTCTTACTAAAGATGTGATCGATTGCCAACAACACCTTGAAACGCTAAGTGATTAATGCTTACTTACAATCCATAAATATGATTACAAAGTGCCTGATTGGTTGTACAGTTTAGCGGTTCAAACTTTCATCATCATTCATTTACTAAGTATTAACTTGTTTACTTGATTTTAAGCTTATTTCTAAATAATGAGGACTAGTAATACACCATCACTTGGTCATTCAAACGAATATAGGTGGAGTAGCGGGATTCGAGCCTGTTATTGAGTGTCTGTATGACAAATAAAATAACCATTAAGCCAATCGTGTATAATTTTTTTTTGAACGCATTTAAAATTAATCATTGATATTAACATGATCTTATATCATAAGTGTTTTGTTTGTTTGTTTTTCTTGATGTTTTGAAATAGGGTTGAGCACCACTACCATCCACTGTGTAAATGTGTCGTTATTGTTGTCTTTAATATTGATGTTGTCTTTGTTGTTGTCGTTGTCGCCGCCGCCGCCGTCATCATCGTATTGGATAACTAATAGAAAAGATTAACTATGCGAGTGCCTTCAACAACTGTAAAGAAACCTAGAAATCAATGTAAGTTGTTTTACGTATTTATTCATTTATTTTTAAATAAGCGTTCGTTTCAATTCGATAGTGTTCGTTGCCTTTTGTTGTTGTTGTTGTGGTTTTCTTTGACCAATCTCCCAACGCTGGACCCAACTAGATCATATCGCCATCAGCCACCGATGGAAGGGTTCTATAGAGGATCGTCTCTCGTTCTAGGTCACATATTTAGATTCAAATCATGCTCTAATGCGAACGCGTATTTGTCTCCAAATGATTAGTTGTGCAGTTTAGTAATTCATATTTTCTTCAATCATTTACTAATTATCGACTCGTATATTTGATTTTAAGCTTATTTCTAAATAATGAGGACTAGTGATACACTACTTGGTCATTCAAACCAATGTAGGTGGAGTGGGATTTGATGTAAGCTGTTTATTTATTTTTGAATAAACGGTTGTTTAAATTCGATAGTGTGCACTGTTTTTTTTTGAATGATTATACATAACTTAACCAATGAAAATATAAAAACCGGAATACTAAGTGAGAATTATTATGGCAAAGTATTGCCGGATTTTCGGACATGGTAACATTTTCCACAGTTCAAATCTCGAACTAATCTTAACTAGGCCACTATAACCACCCCTAGAACCATTGGAAGGCTGCTTTGTTCCAGTATGAAACTGTCGAGTAGTATGTGATCTGTGAATCAAGCTCACTACCACCTAGGCTACTGAGCTGGCATCTAAAGGTGTTAACCTGTTGTTCTAGCCATGATCAGTTCATCATTTAAACTACAAGTGTTACAATGTCATATGCATTTACCAAAACAGTTAGATTGAAAGTAATTGACTACTTGTCTGAACCATACCACACAGTACAGACCCTTCTCATTAGCGCTTTTTCAGCGAGTTAGTGTTCTACGGGATGAGGCCGCCAACCCCATGCCCAACCCTCTTCCTTTATCTGAGCTTAGGACCAACAGTAGCCTCAGAGGGGCTGCAGGCGGATCTCCTTCTCAATAGGCTTCAAACAATGCTAGTAACTAGTGTTTACTAATGTTCGATCATTCAATTTTCTCCTTAAATCATAAATTAATCAAGAATACTAGACTACTCATTCATCAGTCTTATCCATTTTTTCAAACTATATTGCCTATCATTTAAAATTCCATAAAAAAATTGTCGACATTGCCGACTTTCTCTTACAGTATTCATTTTTATCATACATCTTATTTCTTTCCTACCATATGATAAAATGTAATGCATTCATTATTGAAGTGTTCTTAGTAAATTTACATAATATTATTGTTTCCTTTCTATTACTCATTGATTCAATGTTTTTTGTTTGAGCTAAATGAATGATTACACTTTATATACATAGTATGAATCAATTCTCTCTCTCTCTCCCTATATATATATATATATATATATATATATATATATATATATATATATATATATATATATATATATATTACCATAGCAGTAATTTCGATCAATAATAAAGTCCTTGTACTTTTACTTGTTTTTATATCGTATTGTTTCATTTCAAAAAGGAAATTAATGTTTTATGCAAGTACTTGCTTCATTGTAATGTATATCTTGCTACATACACATATGCATTATGGGATTTTGGCGATCATAGATCGACCAATGTTAAACCAGCATTAGAAACCTGGAAGCATCGGAGTGCTGTTTTGCGCGCAACATCGAAGGTCCTGGGTTCGAATCCTGCGAGTTGCAAGAGTCATGGATGCTCAACGCTAATGAGCGCTTGCCACACCAAGATGAAACGGCTGTCCAATGCTTCCATATTTCTCTGATAGTAGTAGTCTAACATTGATCAATTCATGACTTCAAAAATATGTATAGTTATTTATTTATTTCCTTTTCTCACCCTATCTATTTTGTATTCAGTTCTTTTCCTACCTTTTTTTTTCATTCTCTTATTATATTCTTCTCGTTTAGATTTCTTTTATTAAACTTCTTTATATTCATAGATACTTTTCTATCCAGTTTGCAAAATAAGGGAGTAAATATAAAAAAAAGGCATGTACATATTAGATGGTATAACAATAAATTTCACAATCTATTATGAATGAAATAAAATAATTTTTTTCACAACACAATTGACGAAAGTATCATAGGAATTGAATGAAATAAAAGTGATATTCAAGTTGATACGCAAAAAAAAAATAAACAATTGAGAAGAGTAACGATATTTTTTTTCAAATATGAATACAAATGTAATCAAATAAATTTATTAAGTTAAGCTCATGTTAAAGATAAAAATAAAGTTTTTCTTCTTTTGGATACACTCAGTGGATGCTTTATTCTCATGAATGAGAAGTACGTTTTGTTATCTAAAACGCGAGATGAATACAATGAAAAAAGTGACAGATTTGAACGAATTATGTAAATCGACATATGGACTAGTTTACTCAGTCAACGGAAACGTAGAACTTCATACGTACGTACATCAATTAAAGTTACCATGCCAGATAAACACACAGAAATAGATTGTGGTGGTGTTTTGTTCTCTGTGCTGGTTGTTTTGGTTGTGGAGCTTTCATTGTTCGTCTGCTGAACAACATCATCAGCACAAACTTCAGATAGAAGTGAAGCATTCGAATTTCTCCACGTTTGACCTGTAGCTTGTTCTGCTAACACCACCACAATCATCCACCTGAGCTACAAGTTTTCCCCACCATTTCAAACACAGAAATAGAATTGTCAATTTAAATCCCATAGTAGTAGAGGTAGTAACTACGGCTTTTCAAAGATAATAGAAAAGGGTAGGCATGGAAAATACGATTTAAGAAAATATAAATTAATGAAACGAAAAATCATAAGGAATTTGTTTGGGACTTTAGATCCCTAGAACTCATTTGATAAAGGTCCTAATTTCGGATTTTATGTTTTAGCGCGAGGGCTGATCAGTTGACCTTGGCATTACATCTCCGACTCGGAAAACCTTTGGCTGTTATTGGTTGATGTATTATTTTAGTACGCTATTTTTGTGGCTCTCCCAAGCACGTTTCTATGATTTATAAATAAGCCCGGTTTATGTGCTTGTCAACCTCGTGTGTTTCTGGGTGCTTGTAGAATACACTTTCTACGCCATATAAAGACTTCTTCATCTACTTAGTGGGGCGTATGAGCGCTCGGATTAGAGTAGCCTATCGTGTCACTGGATCATTTATCTTCGTTCTCATTTACCGAGTAAGGTGAACTGGTAATAGTTCCAAGCATATCAACTGACGAGCATAACAGAATGCAAAAACTGTAAATCCTAGCGTAAGGCTAAGAATTGATGCATTCGCACCATTACAAACGATTTTGAGTCATTCTATTCACTCTCTCTAGTCACTAGTTACGATAATCACACGAACCATAACCAGGTAGTCCTCACCTACTAACATGGTTCAGTTCAGTAGTTAGTGACTGTATGGATTTGTGCTGTGTTTTAGCTCGATCCCACCTAGCTGTCTTTCACCCCACACTTAAATCACAAAACGTCGCTCTTCAAGGCAGTTAGCGGTAGGGCTTTCGTAACACATGTCCCCACCACTTTAACTAATGAAGACTGACGACCTCACCATCCTTATTCTCAACCCAAACAGCGCCTATTCTCTATTCCAAAAATACGTGAGCCATACTTTGCAAACACCTCTTATTGAATTCCTGCAGTAACTTTTGGTTTTTGTGACAATAAAAGCAAACATTTCAATTATCTTGCTCCACTTAACGAAATATATGATCCATTGTTAGTGTGTGAGTTTTTTTTACTCTTCTATTTATCATATCTCGAAGAAGTTACGTAATATTTTATTGTCATAACTGTTTACTTTATATAATCTAGTATTGTAATATCTCTATAACATCATGTTTATTCACTGGTCTTATGTTTTCACAAAATTCTTATTTGAAATATCCATTTTCAATTCTACTATCCTTTCTATTAGAGTTTTAAACTAAAACTGATAGATGTAAAATCACTGTATACAAACACAAGCTTAGATGATTTTTAACAATGACTGCACTGATTTGAGGTCAGTTTTTCAGTCTCAATGACTAAAGAATCTTTATTGATGAAAATAGAAATAATTAAGATATGTTAGAGTAAAGTACTTTGAATAAAGTGTATTAAGTTTTTGTAAGGTTACTATTACTTTTTCAATTTGTTCAATATTGTAGAAATATATGTATATATTGGTTACATAACCTTAATTATTATGAATAAGAGAATATTCACTTTACTGCTTGGTTTGTGATTCCTTTAAAAATTGTGTTTATGGAATTTTTCATCGTGTATAAAATGTTTATGAACGTTAATGTTATACATTATAGGGATGATTAATCTATAAGAAAGCGATATTCAACGACAAAACATAGAACTATTTATTTATTTTTCGTCTATCATCTTCATTGATTCTCTTACTAATTAATAGACCTATAACATATTCAATACGTCTACCCGATCACCGAACTCCACGATAAACGATGCTGTCTAATGGCGTCCAAAGCAAGGCACCAGTCCGTGAAGTCACTGACAACTGGAATTAGCCGTGTTGAGATAGATGTAGACTACCTGTTTGGGGTCCGCAAGACGATAGTAATCAATGGTTGGAGACCTAGAACTACATAGCTTAAAGTTATTTGGAATGGCGCGGATGAATCAATTGTTTGTGTTCTATCAGATTTTAGTCTTCTGAATTCCTCATCACCTTTATCTTTTTCTGTCTAAACTTATTTCACTGGATTATACTCCTTAAATCATATCTTCAAACCCTAATCTCCTCCATTTTTACTATATCTACCTCAGTCAGTCAGTCAGTCAGTTGCAACGTAGAACTTCGTACGTATGTACATAAGTTCATGTTGCCATACCACATTATTAGCACAGAAACGCAAATGTCAAATCAAATCCCATAGTGATAAAGATAGTAGAGGTATTAATGTTAATAAACATCTCAGGAGTAAGCCTGTCGGGACCTGCCGCTCTACCTCCCCTTAGATTTCCTATAGCTTTCTCAACTTCATGTAAACTGGGAGGACTTAAATCGATTTGCCATTCAGGATGACTGGAGATCGTGGGCAACCGAAGTGTGGCTGAAGGCCAGTTGAACTGATCCCTAAAGTGTTCTGCCCATCGGTCCAGCCTCCTAGATTGAGAATGGATAATAAGACCATCCTTTTCCGAGATAGTCTCACTCACATTCGGGTTCCTAATACCGGTTTCTTTAATAAGGCGGAAAAGTTGTCTAGTGTTGCCTATCGCCGCTGCCTTTTCCATCGCTTTTGCTTTCGCCACCCACCACTGTTCACGGTCGTTACGTAGGCTTTTTATAAGTCTGCGCCTAAGCTGACTACGCTCTTCATCATGTTCAGAGTCAGGTGGGATGCGTTTTCTAGCATCCATCAGTTCGGTGGATGCGACTGAAATCCACTGCTTCATCCTAGCCTTGTGGTTTACCTTGCTAGCAGATACCATTGCTGTTTCCACAGCCTTCTTGATATCATTCCAACCTGCTTCAGGATGGGGATCACTCTCATGGCCGCCTAACTGTTTTTCTAGTTCCTCTTGAAATATTTTCTTAGCTTGACTATCATCAAGTAAAGCCCTAAGAGGCTTCCTTACGGTGTCTTTCCTACGTCCAGCAAGCCTCAAACAAATACGTGCTCGCACTAGGGCATGATCTGAATCTAAACATGTGCCCCAGAACGATCGACAGTCCTCTATCGAACCCCTCCATCGGTAGCTGATGGCGATATGATCTAGTTGCGTCCAACGTTGAGACGACTTCGGGGGTCGCCAGGTCAAAAGGTGTTTTTCTTTATGCTTAAAATTAGTGTTTGCTAGAAATAGTTGGTTATCTGAGCACAGTTGCAACAGACGGTCGCCATTGTCTGTTCTTTGAGCCGCGAGACCGTAACATCCACCTAGGTGTCTTTCATTTTCACTCAGTCTACCTACTTGTGCATTGAAGTCACCAGCCATTATAACTATATCAGAGCGCCTAGCTTTTTGGAGGAGGTCCGAAAGCTTTCTGTAAAACTCATATTTTACATCATCTGGGCTGCAGTCAGTGGGGGCGTAGGCTGATATGACGAAGAGGCAACGGCGAGTGTCCCTATCTTTCCGAGTCTTTACTGTCCCGTTCAGTCGGACGGCGCACAAGCGACTATCTACAGGGATCCAGTCAAGGAGAGATTGTTCTGCCCTACGACTCAATGCTATACCTACACCGGCGAGGCCCCTAGAAGCAGCATCAGGGCTACCGGATACACGAAAGGTGAATCGAGCTGCTTCTTTATCTTGACATGGTGAGGTCAAATGAGTGATGCTACTCGGATCCTGTATGTGCGTTTCCGAGACGCAGCACACATCGATGGAACGAGATTCTAAAGTCCTAGCTAATGATGCCTGTTGCCCTATTTGACACAATGTCCGTACATTAAATGCTCCAACATGTAGTTTGGAACGGGGTTTAAGGAGACCAGGAACGACGTTTCGCAAACTCGCATCGTTTGCATTAGCTGTGCACTGTAATAAATGAATGTGAGAAGAGTTAGTTGTGGAGATAAGAGAGGTATTAGGGAATGTAGGAAGGATTTGATTTTGAACAATTTGGTCTCGTGTGCTGTTTCGGGTATGAGGGCGGATATCACTTCCCGGCTGCCCACACCGTGGAAGGTTGTTTCTTGAGGGACCTGAAAAGGAAGATGGATTAGTGTTGGTGCGTGACCGCAGAGTCCAAGGGACAACTGCTTGAGGCCACTCACGCACGGCCTTTTTATGAAAGGTATTTAGAGGATTAGCTCCGTTCTTAAAGGCCCTTGTGGGCACCCTTACCCAAGGAGACGGAAATCCGTGAGTTAGGGGAGGTGTGACATTTTTAGGGCCGACCTTTTCTAACCCTTCCTTCCTTGTGAGAAGGCAGCATCGCTGCAGATGCTGGTTGTCCGAGGGAAACACCTTACTGCTGTCACACCCCTCTGTAGTAGTCAGCAGTACGACTTGGCCCTCAGACCTTGGGTAGCTGCTTTTAGTCTCATCGTTCTCCAATCGACCTGTCTGGCATGGTAGAACCTTGAGGAACATATGTTCCAGCCAGTATAGCCCGGCTGGGTCATCACGATAGGCAAGCCCGACCACCACGTCAAGGTAGCAGCTTCGGTCGGGATATCTACCTCTATGGGATTCGAATTGACAATTGCATCTCTGTGCTAATGTGGTATGACAAGTTAAACCTATGTGCGTATGGACCAAGTTCTGTGTTGTAGTAGACTGACTGATTAAACAAATTGATTGATCTGCAAGTTTTCCGTGTTACAAATAGATACTCATTCATTGAATTGTCCTTTTCACATTCTTACATCATAAACAAGAAAAATTTCACCTCTTCAACACTACCACTGTCTTATTCTCTGTAATGTGAAAGAAAAACGATTTTCTTGAATCAAGCTAAACGTTATCTAAAACGATTATTCCCGTTAAAAGTTTTTTTTTTAAAATTAAAAACTTAATTCAAACAAATGTTGATGTTCAAGGCATAAAAATATGAAATCAATGCACTACTGTTTTTCTTTCTACCACAAATATTTTTCGTTTTCACCTTTTGCAATGAGATGAAAAAAAAATCCCACTGATAAAGGTGACTAAAAGTAGCAGTTCTTTGTGTGTGTGTGTGCGTGTGCGCTTCTTTCTCTTTCTCTGTTTTCAATGAAACTTATTCCACATGCATAATCTTCACAATAAATGCGTTTGTAGTATTGATCAATTGTTTAACATATGTTTAATTTTGCTGTCAATATCGAACATCACAGTGATAAGCAATATTAGGTTATCATTATGGATTGTATATATTGTTGAATTTCATTGAAATCATGAACTGATCTAATCGAAACAAACATTGAACACCCAGAAGCACTGGACTGCTTTCTTGTCCTGGTGTAGTGCTCTGCAGTGCACATACGCGACCAGGCAACCGAGAGTCGAACCTTGGACCTTCTGTCTCGCGCTAAAACTGCTTGACCTCTAGGCCAATGAGCTGGCATGCAGCGGTGTTAACGTCTAATGTGAATCAATCCTCAATACTGCATGATGATCTCATATATTGTCTTCCGTCGCTACCTTACTCACACCCCCGACACGGTTCACCTCCACTGGTCACACCAGAATTTCCCTCTCGAAGCTTCTAACTAGTGAACATTTGATTGTTGTCAGTATGTGCTGTGAAAATGAGGGAATTTCACTGTATTCAGAAACTGAAATAAGTCGGAAAACTATTGAATACTTGCTTGTAAGTGACAATCGCTTTACGCCTAGTAGCGCATAGGCCGCCGACCAGCATTCCCCAAACTACTATGTCGTGGGTCTTCCTTTCTAGTTCCGTCCAATTTTTGTTCATTCTTCTCATGTCGGTCTCGGCGTAATCTGTTCTTTGGCTTCGAGAATTCCCAGTGAGAACTTGTCTTGTGACGCAGTTGTGTAATATCCTCAATGTATGACCTATCCATCTCCTGCCCTTTTTCCTGATTTCTTCTTCCGTTGTATTCTGATTTGTGCTCTCTCACAGTAGGTTGTTGTTGATGGTGTCTTTTTAAGTTGTTTATTGAAATATCGTCTAAGAATTCCAGCATACCTAAAGCTATACAATCCTATAACTCCTACATTCATTGTGTTTCAATACTACACTTTCTAATCATCTGTATTGATTTTATAACCACGACTTTCAAATTAAATAACATTTATTTGGTTTATGTTTGTTTCATAACCAACCGTCCAGTATTAGTAAAATGAAATACAACTGTTTGTGATTGTTGGACACTTGTGTGTGAATGTGTTGTATGTTTTATTTAGAAACTGAATTATTATTATTATTATTATTAGCATTATTACAGATGTTACTTAATTAAGATAGACATGTCGATTGTCGTTGCTTTATTTCTGACTTGATTTTTTTTAGTTCATTCTTTTCTATCGAATAGTTTTAAATAAAAATCAATATTCAGTCGATGCTGTACATATATACAGTAGAGTATTTACATTTTGTAAAGTTCACATAAAGAAAGGAATAGTGTCCTAAGATTTTGTTTTACAGAATTAGTCATACATTGTTTTTGAATAAAGTGAAGAAACATTTTCAGTACAGAATCGCCAGCTGATTATATATGTGTATATGTAAGGAATAATATATATATATATATCTTTGTATTAAAGTTGGAATACATACAACACAAGAATATGAATACATTTGAATTCAATGTGACAATTTTTATTCAGTAAATTATTGGTTTTGCTTTTTAATTCAGTTTGACATTTTTATGTAGCATTTTGTCCATTTTGACATTTGGTTGCATAATAATAATTCCATTTATCTAGCAACTGTTTTTTCTTTTTCCTTTCGGTATTCTTCCTTGTGGCGTACAAATTTATTTGATCAGTTTCAGTTGAGTTTTTTTTTTACGTTGAGAGATGTTAAACATAAATAATAGGATAAATAGTGGATTTTTTGGACGCTTTTTATCAATAGGACTGTATTTGCAAAAAGTTGTAAAATATCTTGTACACAATAATAACTAACTAACACTGTTTCCAATTTGAAATGCAAACCATCCATGTTTTGAGGACGTTATATCCTCAGAACTCACTTGGAAAAGGTTTTAATTTTGTAATTTTATTCTGAAATTTTGAATTTCTGTGTTTTCGCTCCAAAGACGCTCATTTTGACTTTCAGCCTACATTTTCCACTCGGAAAATCCTTGACTGTCATTGGTTGATGGATCATTTTAGTTTGCTATTTTTGGCTCATGACTTCTCCCTCTAATTAGTGGGACCTGGGAAGATTGGATTAGAATAGCCTATCGCGTCACTGTAGCGTTTATTTTCTTTCCGTTTAACGAGTAAGGTGGACTCGTAATAGCTGCAAGCATATCACCATGTCAATTACAATTTTCCTCGTTTGATAAATATCATTTGGTACAACTAGACGCAAGTCCATAGTAAAAATAAGTAAACAAATACCACTGTTGGATGCCGGCTCAGTGACATAGAGGTTAAGCGTTCACACTCAAGACTAAAGGTTCTGGGTTTGATTTCCGCGACTAGCGAGCGTTCTCAATGCGCACTGCTGAAGAATCCCATACTAGGACAAAACGGCTTCCAAATTTATAATGATGGTCTAACATTGATTGATGCACGATTTCGAAGTACCGCCACTGTTTCAAAATAGGCTCTATTTTTAACTTCGATTTATTTACCGAGATGAAAAAATTAATTGAAGATCAGGTTGAACAAATTCAAAATACCATTAAGATCTATATTGTACTAGACAGTTTGTTTTTCACATTACTACAGAGCTTTCTAACCCTGTAGATCCATGACCCTACTGGGAATCTAACCAAGGAGCTTCACTTCTCCTCACATACCTCATAATTTTAAACCATTAGTTAAAATTAATCAATCAACATTTACTATCTCGATTGATTCACAATATGGAGCGACGACCATATAATACCATTTGGATAAGACTATCTAGATCTGTGCAACAATTTTAATTCAGGCTTGTGTGACCAATATTGTCTACAAGTCTCCACAAAACACAGTCAAACTATATGTATATTTCTTATTTTAGTGAATATTTTTTAAAATCAATTAACTTTCAGAACATATAATATTTAGCTAGTAATGGGTTATGGAACACGTCTTATTTAGCACTCGTGTGCTGTATGTTTGTGCATGTCAGCATTGATGTTTACGACGAGACTCGAATTAAATAGCTTTCACTTCAAACACAAACATTCATTCTAGACTTTGCAGTTAACCAGTTACCAAGTACAGTAACTTTTTTAGCCAAAGATAACAATTTAAGATAGTCCACACAGTATGCACTGTCCTGAATATCAATAACGGGATATTTTTCTTTTATTGACTAATCTAGAACCAAAAAGATTTTGGTTCATACGAGGAAAAACTAACAGCTGAAGACCTACATATATGTAGAGTAATCCAAACAATGGAGTACAATTAGCTATCCTATGACAACCAATAATAATAATAATAAATAAACTTTAACTCTTCCTTTCTATCTGTCATTTATAATGTGAATAACAACAATTGTGTTCACTTGCTCTAATCAATTGGTTTCTTTTTCCCTGAATATATATATGATGAATAATCAGATTCATTCAGAACAATAACAGAAACTTATTTTTTTGCATTTTTTCATTCTATTCACATGCTGTGTGACATTATTTGGCACAGGTTGTTTGTTAAATTATCTGATTACATTAAAAATCCCTTTTTTCCCTCATATCAGATTCATTTAAGCATTGATACACCTGTTATCTTAACATATTACAATTAATATCACTTTCTACATTGTTAATATGATTGGATGATTTGTCTAGTTTACAGATAATCAGTGAAGTTTGTATTTATATTCGATAATTTTGATTTTACATTGGAATTGTGAATCAATCATTGTTAGATCACCATGAGAAACCTGGAAGCACTGAACCGTGGTTTCGGTACGGGAGACTTCAGCAGTGCGCATCCACGACTCTCGCAAGCGGGAATCGAACTCAGGACCTTCGGTCTCGCGCGCAAACGCTTAACCTCTAGGTCAATGAGCCGTCATCCGACGTTGTTCATGCCTGACTTTGATCAGTCTAAAGATTTTACACAACCTCACCCAATTTCGATGTTTGATTATATTTCCTTGGAAAAGCTTAGACCAGATCGCCTAACAAAACGTTGTGTTTACTTAACGTTCATTCGCTGAGACTAAGGATTAACTGGTTGCCTAACTACTGTGAGCCTATTTCGACGATAGTTCTCGTAACCTAGAGATTGTTTCAAATTTTTCATGCGTTACTGTATCAAGTTTTTGGTTCAGTTTATCTCTCTCTGGAAAGGTAACATAATTTGTTTGTAATCTAAATGATCTTGGTTATTTCAGTTTTGTTTATGTATGCTACTATCATAGATTACATGGGCGAATTTTAAGCATCTGTCTGTTTGTGCATATGATAGTCGTAGCCAGAATAGTAATATGAGTTTTCGCCTATTAATTAGCTTCATAACTTAATCAACAATATATGTGACGTGACCAGTGGAAGTTAACATTGTCGGGTGTAGCCAGTTAACTACCGAAGACAATGGGTGGAGTGGCAC
The DNA here is from genome assembly GCA_944470395.2 of Schistosoma turkestanicum. Lineage (NCBI taxonomy): Eukaryota > Metazoa > Platyhelminthes > Trematoda > Strigeidida > Schistosomatidae > Schistosoma > Schistosoma turkestanicum. The sequence goes on along the minus strand of OX103971.1, from coordinate 69,865,242 downwards.
AAAAATCCTTAAATTCAGCAGAGTTTGACATTAACACTTTTGGATGCCGGCACAGAGGTTCGGCATTGGCGCACAAGACGTAAGGTTCTGGGTTCGAATCCTGTGCTTTGAGGCAGGAGTCGTGGATGCGCACTGCTGGTGAGGACGAAACGGCCTTCCAATGCATACAAATTTCTAGTGGTGGTCTAAAATTGATCGATTCTTGATTTCGATGTGAAATAATATATGTAATTGAGTGTGTATCAAAATGTCCTGTGCTTTTTTAGGTAGTCAGTAAGAAAACAAGACATCCAATTTGTAGCCATCAATAAACATAGCGTAACGTTTGTTTTCATTACTGATCTTTGTGCCAAATGAACAATGTTTATTTTTACTCTATGGAACCCTCACTCTCTCTCACACTCATTATAACTGTTGCTGCACACATTTTTTAAACTGACATTTCAACACATTGAAGAAACACAATGGTGTCAAAAAAGAAAGAATTGATTTTGTTTTGCTTTGTTTTCAATATTATGATGTAATATGAGCACTAGTTGTTGTGAAATTCTCCATTTTGTTTATGTGGCCAATGGTGTGAATGAGTCCGAGATGTCTTATTTCTTTCTCTGTGATAGATATCAATTTGTTACACTGTTATATTAAACTTATACACATTTGTATGGCGTTTGACGATATGGTTGTTGGTAATTGGTGATTTTAAAGTTTGTAAAAATTACTAAAAAGAATGTTGGCCAAATCATTTGACGATGTGTAAAATTGCTATGACCTTAGCCAAATGATATTAAACTATTGTAGTTATAATCTTCAGTTGAATCGTATAAAGACTACTTGTCATGACAGTTCAAAAAATACTAAACACAAAGGTAAACATTATTAGAAATCATTTGAAATAATAGGATTGTGGAAACTGTTGAGTTACTTTGAAAATAATCTACACAACCTTTTAATGCAAATTATCGTGTGCCCACTAGTGTATAGCTTTGTGAGGAAGTTTCTCTGAGTTCTAGTAAGAAGTCGTAACCAGTGGAGTTCAACCCTGTTCGGGTGTAATGCAGTGCTCATCGAAGACAGTGGATGAGGCTATACATTATACATCAACACATTTAGATGCCGGCTCAGTTTTTAAGCGTTTACGCGCATGACCACAGGTCCTAGGCTCGAATCCTGCAGGTAGCGAGAGTTGTGGATATTGAAGAGTCCCATACTAGAACGAAACGACTGTCCAGTGCTTCCTGGTTTCTGGTGGTAGTCTAACAATGATTGATTCATTATTTCGAAATATTTGAGAGGGGAATATAAATTTTTAGATTAAAAATAATTCGACATTCAAGACATCGATTACATTAACTGAAAAATATTTATTTATTCTCTTACATAAGGCAACTTACACTCATGAGAATATTACATCTTCTATCATACTTTGTTTTTGTAGGCAAAAAATAAATTTTGTTTTTTTTTCTAAACGAAAACATATTTTTAAAACTTCATCTTACGTGTAATCGAATATGCTTCGCTTGAAAGTAATTAAACACAGACTGAGTTCATCATTTTCAATTATATTTCACTATGATACAAAAAAATCATTTTCGTCGTAAACTGATTTCATTTACTAATTTTCCTGACAATCACTGTGCACTAAAGTACTCTTTTCCTCTCGTCTAGTGTTCTTTTTCATTGGATAGTGTTGTTAACCCCCCATACCCAGCCTTTCTTTTTCCGGGCTTAGGACTAGTCGTCATGCCCACTTTTGACTTCATTCTTAATCCAATCCTTACAAAACTTAGATTTAGAAAGTTCAAAAGTGTTAACGTACGTACATCAGTTCAAGTTGCCGTACCGCATTAGGACGAAGACGCAACTGTCAGTTAAAATCTTGTAGTAGTGGACATAGTTGAAGAATAACTGGTAATGGAGAAGATTAGGAATCGATGATATTATTCAAGAAGTATAGTTCAGTGAAACAAGTTTAGAAAGTGAAAGATAAAGATGATGAGGAATTCAGAAGATTAGAATCTGAGAGAACTCAAAGAACGGATACATCTGCGCCGTTGCAAAAAATTTGAGCCATGTCATTCAAGTTCTCTAACCATCGGTTACTATCGTCTTGCGGACCCCAACCAGGTAGCCTACATCTACCAATATGACTCAGTCCACTTGTCAGTGACTTCATGGATTTGTACCATGTTTTGATTTGGCCACCCTTAGCTTTTGTCTAACCTACTTACGTCGATCCCTATAAAATTCAGACTCCTGTGTTGCTCACGATCACACACTATTGTATCACAAATCAATGTCTGTTCACCAAGTCCTTTTTAACGAAGATTATTATCATTTTAAACATACAATCAGTCAATGCAACTTCCAATTTCTCAATCATAATCTTGATAATCTTAACAAATTTTGTTCTGTTTCAAATTTTTCACTCTGTGTTTCTTTTTTTTTGATACTTTATTTTCTAGATGCTTTGTCTGTGATTAATCGATTTCTGGATGATTCCACATTTGTCACCAATTATCTAAATGTTAATACTGATAAGAATAATCATCCTGATAAAGATTTTATATTTTTGCATAACTATTTGAAACGTTCATCAATACGTCATTGCCTCAATGTGAGTAATAGTATCATCGTCATTTTGTATCTGTCCTATTTTTGTTTTGATAAAAATTCGATAATATCTTCTCTGATGGACAATGACTTCAATAAGGCGATTATAAAAGCACTAAATACTGCTGAATAAACTATAGTGTCCTAACTCACTAGGACTCTGGAATCTAGTACCATAGATGTGTGCTGCATCTTCGAAACGCGCATACACGATCCGAGGAAAATCATTCATTTGATTTCACCTTGTTCAAATAAAGAACCAACTTGGTTTACACTTCGTGTATATGGGAGCGCTGCCACTGCCTCCCCTGGCCTCGCTGGTGTATTTATAGTATTGCCATAAGGCATCGATGGATAGGCTCCTTTGAAGACTGCCGCTCATTCTGAAGCACTTGTTTAGATTCAGACCATGCTCTAGTGGGAGTGCGTATTTGTTTGAGGCTCACTGTACGTAGAAAAGATGCCGCTAGGAAACCTCTTAGGTTTCCACTTAACGATAGCATAGCTAAAAATACATTTCAGGAACAACTAGAAAAACAGTTAGGCAGTCATGTAGTAAGTGATGCCTACCCTGAGGCAGCTTGTAATGATATCAAAAAAGCTGTGAAAACAGCAGTGATATCTGCTAGTAAGATAAACCATAAGGCTAGGGAAAGATAGGCATTCACTCAATCACAGTCAACCTTAAGTCCAGAACAAATGTGAGTTGCCCTAAGTTTTAATACTACATAAACAGGATGAGATGATTAACAAATGAATTGATTATATGCTTTGGCAGTAGACAATTATAAAAACTAAAAATTAAGGATCTAATTCGAGAGTAAGATAAAGATTAAATAGATTTATTCTATTGTGTGTTTGATTATGATCCATGTCACCCATTGTCTGCAACCTGTGATTGTGGTTATCGTGAGAATTGGTTGGTGCATGTCAACCTGTCTCTGTCTAATAGTAAATGACTTCATGAACTAATATCAACTATGCGCACCCACGAACGTCCTGCTAGAAAGCCTGTTATCAGTCAGTCAGTGACAACGTAGGTTGCCAGAAAGCCAGTTATGATGAGTGGTGTCCAAGATCTGAACGTGATATACGTTAATCTTCCTTCAGACTAACATTCTGAGTGAGAAATAAAAAGTGGAATAATATATGTAAATACTCACTTATATATGTACATTCCTTCCCCTTAGAAAAATTAAATCCTTTTTCTTTTTTTCAATGATATTCACCCGTTCTTTCGTATATTATTTCTGATTGTTATCAAATAATCTTCTCGTCTGGCCTTTTTCTGATTCATCACATTCAGTTGGAACTGGGTGATTTTTATTTATATTTTCGATTAATTCATAGTTTTTACATACTAACTTACTTCGCTGACCAGCATTCTTCAGCCTATTCTGTCCTCGGCCTTCCTTTACAGTTCTACCCAATCGCTATTTATTCTTCTCATATCTGTTTCTATCCTAGACGTGAGGTGTTCTTTGCTCTTTATCTTTTCCGTTGACCTTGAGGATTCTAAGTGAGGGATTTTCTTGTGATGCAGTTGGGTGGTGGTTTCTTCAAGGTGTGTCCTATCCACTTCCAGAGCTTCTTCCTGACTTCTTCATCTGCTAGAATCTGGTTTGTCCTTTCTCACAGTAGCATTGCGCAAGAATTATACATTCCCATCAATGATATCTGTCTAATTGGCTGCGATTACAAGTATGAAATACTCGATTCACGAGTTTTGATACTTTTCAATAATTAAAATGCAATACAATTGTCTAAATTTTAAGTCCAGCCAGATTTTAGTAATCGCAGTCCAGTACCTTCTAGTTTGTATGAGTTCATGATGGAAAATATAGAATTAAGGAAATATTCAAAAAAAGCAGTTTAACTGAACAATTTATTTATTGTAATTGATAATTCATAGACGTTTGAATTGATCGATATGAGATTCGGATTTCATTGTAAACATCAATTTTCGTTTGCTAGTATATCGAATGGACACGAACCACACAACGTGAAATGCACATCTTGGAATCCACTGCTTGTCACAATCCTTATGTTACATGACTCCTGATACTCGCAGGAATCGAACCCGGGACCTGCGGTTTTGCGCGCGAACGCTTAACCTCTGGACCACTGAGCTGGTTTTTAACGGTGTTAATGTCTAACTGCGATCAGTCCACGGTCTTGCGGAGCCTCATCCACTGTCTTCGGTGAGAAGCACTGCCTCACACCCTAACAGGTTGAGCTCCACTGATCCCGACTTCTCACTAAAACTTAGAGAAATATCTTCACGAAGCTAGTCATTAGTGATCGCGTGATAGTTTTCATCAAAGGTCATTGGAGATTGTTTGTGGTTTAACATTCATCTATTCATGACTATAAACTATCTCAACATTCTTTACAAGCCTATAATGCAAATTTATATGTGTATAAATGTGTATGTTTATTTTCATTTTAATTGTCATCTAGTTAATTGACTGTGTTGGTGATAACAACTCAAAGTCAATTATTGAACGATTAAGACCTTCTCATCAATTATTAAGAGATAGTTTAAAAGTTTTATCAGAATTATGGTCTGATTTAGAAGAATTTGTTATGCGTACACGAGAAAAAGATCAACCAGATGCACATGAACTTTACGATCTATTGGCTGATATTCATATTAGAGTAAGTTTTATTCGTGTGCTGTTTTTTTTGTTCTTACATTCGGTTTTTGTATCAGGCTAGTTGACACATCCAAGATCTGGAATGGAAAGAAAGGAGTCAACAGAAAACCTTTTATTTCATGCTGGTTTACGCCCACCAATAAAGTGTTTGATGAATTGAAACTGTAAAGCTGAGTGTTGACTTTTCTCGACGTTACCATTGGGGCTACTGTTTGACTGAACTATTAGTTCTTTGGTTGTTAGATAGATCATAAACCAGTACAAAATTTAAGTCCTCCTGAATGTTTAATCGACTACTCTCAATGATGTAGCTCAGTTGATGCATTAAAATTTGATGAATGTACGATGCAATTCAATATATTTGTAATGTGCACTAATGCGTCAAGCTAACACAACTTATCCTAGCTATTGAGTAGACTAATTAACCTATTTTTCTTCTCGAGTCATTATTGCCACGTTGTTGACCTTGTCAACTATTTGCTCATGACCTTGACTGTTTTTTCCTGTGTGTGTGTGTACGTGCATTGCTTACCTTCGCTTATGACAGCATAGTAAGCATTTTTTTATCTGGCTATGAATTGTAGTCGGTCATTGCTTACCCAGTGATGTTGGTTCACTCGCCTTATCCGTCTGCATCCAGATTACTGTTCCCATTCTTATGTATGTTTGTATAGGAGAGTGGATGAAATAAATTTTATTGTTGGAACAGAATTGGAATCATCTTCCCGCTCACTAAATAATCAAAAAATTACATAAAATCTATTAATCCACTGCTTGATTAGACAAAATAGTTTTTTTTGCAATCACGTTTATTATTATGTCGATTGTTACTACTTTTTCAATGAAATTATATTGTGTTCATTGATATTAATGTATATATTCTTTTTTTCTGAATTACTTCAATCTTGTAATATGATTGTAGGAACTTCTGGTAGCTTACGATGATATTGCTAATTGTCGATATGTGAATGAAGATTTCAATTTGACTATTATTCCTTTCGAGGTAAGTTTTATTATGAATTGTATATAAATGAATCCGAATTTACTTCATTGGGATATGTGTCAATAATGCCCAACTATCGACTACCTCGACGAGCGATTTTGTCTGATGTAGAGGTGGTCAAACTGAAACATTGCAAAAATCCATTAAGTCATTGACAACCGGACAAAGGCATGGTAATAGGTGTAGACTATCAGGTTCGCGTCCGCGATATGGTAGTAACCGACGATTAGAGACCTTGAATGACATGGCTAAAAATTGTTTGTAATGGCGCAAGTGCATTTGTTCTCTGTCTTCTCTCAGGTTCTAATCTTCTGAATCCCCCATAACCTTCTCAGATGATATCTTCGTTCAATAATCTTTTTGATAACCGCCAGTATTTCTACTACCTCTACTTCTAAGGGGTCTGAATTGGCAATTCGATCTCGCTGTGCTAAGGTAGTATGATAATTTGAACTGATGTACATACGTTCGATGTTCTCCGTTGTAGCTAACTGACTTACTAATCTGTCTAATTTACTTCATACTCTCATCTCATTCTAATTTTTTTTTTCTATTTTTGTTTTAAAATAGGAGAATTTCGAATACAATCTTTCCAATTCACGAAACTCTTCAAAAATCGATATAGGTGTGTCAGAAAATGCAGAACATCACAAATTATTCAACCGAACTGATGAAATCCACTCTGTGAATAATGCTCACTTGAAAACTTTGCACCATCCTAATCCGCCTCATCAGCATCCTCTTCAACACAAACCGGAATTATTTGAAAGTTCCATGGAATCTTTAGACTATAAATTAAATCATACAATCAAATCAAATAGAAATTCTTATCATGATGATGATGATGATGATGATGATCAAAATGATGTATTTGTTAAAAAGTCTACTGACCAGTTTAAAACTCATTCAATTCCAAATGTTTATAATGTAAATAAATCGAATGTCTCAGCTAATATTGAAGATAATCATAGTAATAATAGTAATAGTAATAATAATAATGATGTTGAAAGTGCTCCTCAATATGAGAATAAATTGAATTACACAACCGATGACCAAAAACATCAACTTGATCATTCACGTCGATCTGTTTCCGCTATAATTAATCAATTTGAAGCATCCATTGAAGAAAATCAATCAATCAGTTATTCTAAGAATCACAATGTTATACATAGATCATCTGTTACAGAACGTTTAGATCGAATACAATCGTCTTCTATACTTAGTGATATACAAGTTAGTCACAGTGTTTTGTTTTGTTGTTTTGTTCTGTTCTTGTTTGAGTTATTTAATCTTTTTTTGAGAATAATTATTGTAATTTTATTGATAGATGTATCATTTGTGGCGAGTTTAGTCATAAGCTGAGATCCAACAGCTAAAGAATTTTACTTCCAACCACTGATTGACAGATTCAACCCCTCTCCCCACATACATTGGTTATGAATAGCCAGAATAGCATGAATGAACTACCTACACTCACACAGATATACAATGAAATGTGATTCAAATCTGAGTAGATAAACATTTACGTACTGGTTGAAGTTTGTTTTACGGAAAGATTGCTAAGAATTCTAGAAAGCAGCTGATAGTGTAGTCATCATCTGAATGAATAAATACCGAATCTGTGACCAATCTTGTTATATTTGCTAGAGGTTTCTAGGTACTTCAGGATTACTTCTGACATTATAAATACCCTATTTTCTGAACATCAGCAAACCTTCGAATCAGTTTTCCCTATACTTTCTGCCTTTCATATTCTGTTCAGGGTTCGAGCCTAAGAGACTCATGACTTTTAAAAAGGAATCGGGTGCTAGGTAAGAATGGCTGATCAATAGATGAAGCATTGAAACTTCATCAGTTGAGGTGGTTGGGACATGTGTTACGTATGCCTAACCACCGACTGCCTCGACGAGCTTTGTTTTGTAGTGTAGGAATAGGTTGGAAGAAAGTTAGGGGCGGCCAAACCAAAACATGGCATAAATCCATGAAGTCATTGACGAGTGGACTTAGCCATGTCGGTAGTTGTCGACTACCTGGTTGGGGTCCGCGAGATGATAATAATCGATGGTTAGAGACCTTGAATGACATGGCTCAAAATCGTTAGCAATGGCGCCAGGTGCATTTATTCTTTGTGTTCTCTCAAATCCTAATCTTCTGGATTCTTCAACACCTCTATTTTTGACTTTCTAAACTTATCTCACTTGAATCATACTTCTTGAATAGTAATCTTCTAATCCTAACCTCTCCGATTACTTCTAATTACCCTTACTACCTCTTCTACTATTGTAATTTGAATTGACGAATTACATTCTCTGTGCTTGATGTGGTATGGCGACAAGAACTGATGTACTTACGTACGAAGTTCTACGTTGCAACTGACTGACTGACTTTTAAAAAGCGTTTAGGATGTTGGATGTTTATGAGGTTAGAAGTTAGAAGTCTACCATTACTTGAGATACATTTTAGTTCATCCATGTCTAGAGTGTTAAACATCAGACTCCAGTTAATCATATAATCTTTGTTTAAAAATGTATTTTCAAGTTAATCAATATGTCGATGGCTTCTGGTATTTTCTGGCATTTTTTCATCGAAATATACTGTCCTTTAATAATAGGCCTGACTTTTTCTTCATACGTAACAGTAAATTTATAAACTATTCAACAACGACAAACAGTATTCAGCTTCTTGATCCATAGACGCGGTTGGTAATTTTTTATAATAGATGGATACGTGTGCCCCGAGTTTTTGTTATTTAGCAAGTGATCCACAAATTGCTCATACATCACAAGTAACGATTACTATAAGTTACTTGTACTATGTAGAACTGTCCTCTTAATATGGGTCGTTTTGTGTAACTTAGTAACCAACATTGTTTAACTTCTGTTTTAGGTGAGTGTAAGTAGTTCTCACTCCCTGGTCGCTCATGCTATAAGAGGACGTTTCTTAAGAGATTGAGGAAAAAAAGGATTAGTACGTGCGTTTGAAGTCCTAGGATCATGACTGTGGAGCCCAAAAGACAGTTGCTTGTGCCTAGTCTTTTATCATATATTATCCTCGTACTGATCTCGTCAAACGCCACTACAGCTATGAAAATACAGGATTAATAAGAATGCTGGTTATCCATAAGAAAAACTTTAAAGATCCTGGATTTCGTTAACTTCGGTCTCACCGTTATCTAACCAACATATATGATTATTCTTCACGGAGTATCGCATAATTTGACATGAATCAGTAGTAACTAAGTGCAAGTTAATCGCAGTCAGTCAGTCAACCCCAACGTAGAACTTAACACGTACATACATCAGTTTGAGTTCCCATACCACATTAACACAGACGGATAAATTTTTCAGTTCAAATACAATTGTAGTTATGGTTGTAGCAGCATTAGAAGTACTGGAAAAGTATTTAAACGAAATATCTATACTGCAATAATAATGAAAATCTATATAACTTTTTTAAATGAGGCATATGTTTTCAGAATACAAGTTTTTGACTAAGTCACCTCTTACCATCTGTTTGTCGCATAGTATATTTACTAAATACGATATTATAGAGAATGTTAAACTGTTGCCTGTGTACATGAATTCCAATGTATTGGCGTCTTATTCAACCAGATGATATACGAGGCGGAAAATGTGTATGCAATACATGATTTGTATCTGATAAGATTAACACTTGCCAAGAGGTCTACAAGCATTTAAAATGTCTATCCATCACCATATTCATAATGACATCGAAAGATTCACTACAAACCTTGCTAAATCACCTTCAGCATTCTTCACAACATGGCAAAAAAGAATAGGACAGGGAATAGTAATAAATAATAGGTCATATGCTAGAGTTTACAAAGTATAAAAGTCAATATTGATTAATGTGTTAGGATATTCATCCAATATCCTAAGAGAATTATTGGTCAAATCCTATTGGTCGATTTCTATTGGTCAAAATTATGGTCGTTTTAACTGTCAATGCCACAGAATTCGATGCTGTTTCCTATTCGACCAAAATGTATAAATACGCATTATCTGTAACATTTTATGACCACGACCAGGACCAGGGCTCGGTCCCGGATCCTTAGTCCGGGATCCTGATTCTCTTCTGGATTCGGACCTCGTACTTTCTGGATGCTTGTAGTATACAGGTTCTACTTCACATCACGTCTTCTTATTTTTAATAAATATGGGGGTTGGGATAATAGGATTTGAGTAGCATGTCGTGTCGCCGGATCCTCGATCCTCGCTCTCGTTTTTCTGACTAGGTAAACTCGTAATAGTTCAAGTATATCAAGTTGACGTGTTTACGTGCAGGCGTAACATAATGCCAAAACAACCTTTTCAGATACTATTTACATTATTTGGCTTGAGTATACTAACTTACATTCTTCTTGATCACCTAATTTCGTTCATGTAACTAAATACTATTTGAAATCTCTTAATATATTAATTTTTGAAGTTGTAAGCTCTTCTACTTGGTTACACTAGTCGAATATAAAACGTCCTACTTATCGATTCATTTGTTTATAAAGTCAAACTTTCTCTCTGTGTATTTTTCTCATGACAATTTTGATTAGCTAAATGATAATTTATTATTGAATTATTGACTGGAGAAACGTAATTGTCAAAGCATTTCGGTTGTATATTCAAAACCCATTCTCTATGTTCTTTAATATGAGCAATGAAGTGTTAATTATTACTAACTCTCTTATCTCTATGAAGTCATTGACAATTGGACTGAATTACGTTCATAGATTTGGACTATCATGAGTGATGGTTAGCGACCTTGAATGACATGACTCGAAATTGTTCGCCTTGGTGCAGATGTATTCACTCCTTGTTTTCCCCTAAGTAGTAATCTTCGGAATTCTTCATGACTGTTTTTTTTTAAATTTATTCTGATTTTTCGATTTCTAATCTTTTCTATAACGAATAATACTGTTACTATGAAGTTTGAACTGACAGACTTGCTTCTCTCTGTGTTAGTGTGGTACGGCGAATTGAACTGATATACAAACTTACGTTGCATCTGACTGACTAACTAACTCTCTTATCTGAATGTTTAATTTAAAGTCGCGTACATGAACTTGTACTCAGTAAACTAGTTTCATTTTTAAATTATTGGGAAATTTCAGTTTCAATCCATATATTGTATCATGTTTTTTTCCCTTCTATTGTAGCCTACTTCTCCGAAACCTATCCCTGAAACTGTTGATGAACAGTCTACTAGGAGAAATTCTAAATCTTCATTGACAAAAGCACCATTGAATGATATCGATACTAAAATTCATTCCAATTCGAAAATCATTATTAATAATAGTCCTACATTATCGACAAAGAAATCATCCATAACAAAACAACAACAACAACAACATCACCATCAAAAAACTAAAAAATTTCATGCTTCAGACAATACTTTACGTTCATCCGATTCAAATAAACATCATTCTCATCATCATCATCATCTGTCGAAATCTTTACGAGGTTCATTCGACGGAACACAAAGTCTACCTAGAAATCATGGTCAAACATCGAAAGAATTAAAAGATACGCATTGTCATCAACATCAGCAGCATCGTGAAAGTGTTATTGATTTGAAATTCCCTCAACCAGGTGTACCAAGACTTGTACATTTAAGACGTGATTATCCAGGTGAAAATTTAGGTATCACTGTAGCATTGTGTACACCATCACCATCAACAACCACGGCGACAAGCACACCACCAACAAGTTTCAATGGAATTATTATACAATCAGTTAGTGAGCCAACTATATCAATTCAAAGAGTATTAGCTGGTTCATTAGCTGATAGACAAGGTGAGAGGATTGAATGTTTAAGTGTTTTGGCTAATTTTTTTTTACTCGTTTTTACTTTTTTTTTTTATAGAACTTCAAATTATTATTATTTGATAAATGAATTTGATTTGTGTATGGTACAATATTGGCTTTTGACTATCGATGTCTTCAAAGCAATACCGGTGTATATTAAAGTGATCAATGTTGTAGTTTAGACTTTTGAGCACTGGTTGAAAATGACAAATAGGTTGATGTGGTTGTCTGAACATGTACCCCGTGCTTCTACATCTTATATTCGCTTTGCTAATGTGGTATAGCAACCTGAACTGATGTACATGTGTACGAAGTTCTACGTTGTAACTGATTGACAATTTTCAGTTCAAATCCCATAGTGGTAGAGATACTAGAGTTAGGGAAGATTAGAGTTCTAAGATATTATTCAAGAAGCCTAGTTCAGTGAGATACGTTTAAAAGGAGGAAGATAGAAGTGATGAGGAATTCAGAAGATTAGAATTTCATAGAACACAACAAGTGGATGCACCTACGCCATTGTAAACGATTTTGAGCCATGTCGTTCAAGTTCTCTAACCACCGGTTAGTATCGTCTCGCGGACCCCAACCAGGTTGTCTGTATCTACCAACATGACTCGGTGCACTTGTCAGTGACCTCATAGATTTGTGCTATGTTTTAGTTTGGCCGCCTTTTAGGTTTCTTCCAACTAATTCCTGCATCACAAAACGGCACATGAGACCAAATTGGTCATAATCAATTCCTTCTTATGTTAGTTGATTCAGGTGTAAATTCGAAGAAAGCTACAGGCTAGCCAATTTAAACGTGACATGAATTCATGGAGTTACTGATTGTTGGTTTGATCTGTGTAAGTAGTTGTACTCTATCTGACTGAGATCTGTACATTAGCTACTGTCAATAGTTGTGGACGTCGGTTTTTTTATTTGCTCATGATTCTGTCTTAGTGATATGATACAACATTTTAAGCTAACCGCTTTATGCCAGCCTATACAATTTTTTAAAACTCAACTCAAAATAAAATCCAATATTTCTCATTTCTAAGTTTTAACACTTTTCTCATTCAATATTCATGATAATTATAACAGTGCTGTCTTATCTTTCAATCAAAATTTCTCATTACTACTGTAGAAATCCATTTTAAAGTTAGTCCTTAGTGTAAGTATGTGATTATGTTATCAAGGTATTAAAAAAAGTAGTTCATTTTATTTGAAGTTCTCATTAAAAGGTCTTCTGACAAATGAATCATCGTAAAACAATTAGGGAGCACTAACCACATACAAATTTTATGATTATGAGTTCCATTTCAATAGTTTCGTCCTATGGTGATACTCATCAGTCGTCTCATTGTTTTGCTAATTTGAATTAACGCATTTTAATGTATCTTCATACATTAAGTACAAATTTTTCTGTGTATCGTTTGTTTGTGGGCTTGAGTGACACAACCCGATTGCCAAAATTGAAGGGTTGGGGTGTATGTTTTTGAATCTCTCTTCAATATTTGGAGCTAACAAGCTACTGGTTAGCATTATTTTAGCGAGTTAGTTTTCTACTGGATTGGGTCGCTAACCCCATACCCAACCCTCCTCTTTTATCTGGGCTTGGCACCGGCAGTATCCCTAGAGGGGCTCCCAGCTACTACTTCATATCACTGAAATGTGAATCAATTATTGTTAGACAACCATTAGAAATCTGGGAGCATTAGACGGCCGTGACTGATCAGCAGTGCTCATCCACGACTCTTGTTACCTGCAGGATTCGAACCCACAACCTTCAATCTTGCACGTGAACGCCTAACCTCTAGACCACTGAACTGGGATCCAACAGTGGTAATGTCTAATTCTAATCAATCTAAGCATTTATCATCAGGAGTTGCTGCACACACCCGATAGGATTGAACTCTGCTGGTCACGTCTTCTTCATATACTTATCTCACTTAACTTTCACTGTTTTTTTTGCTCATTTCATTTAATCGAAATTTCTCTAAATATATTTCTTTTTTTTTACTGAAATACGTAACAAATTATTATGTGTGTACTACAGTTCTTATTGTTATTTTTTTTGCTTTTCAATCTATTTATAAGTGAATGTAAAGATTATTTTGTTTGTCGTTTGTTCTCAATTTCGGCTCGCCCCAGTTAATTTACCTGTACATAGGCGTACGCACACAGGCCAACACACACAAGCAATTATGTACTACTTTCAAAAATCATGTATGCCTATACTAGTCCACAGGTGGTTGGTTGGTTGGTTATTTAACGGAGAAAAAAAATTAATTTCAATGTTTTTTAGATAAGAATTTTGATCATATATATAATGAATAGTTTATTTTCTTTATTGAACTTTACCGCCTACTTAAGTGTTTGTGTGTGTGTGTATATATATATGTCCATCATCTGTATTCACTATGTGTACACATTGATTCAAACTTAGAGATGATTGTACTTTCTACTTATGCTAATGTATTTCCATGCGCATATATATTTATATTTGTCATTGCTCAATTGATAGAATGGATAATTATGTAATTAGTTTTTATTTGCCGGTTATTTCATTCAGTTTTACTTACTCAGAAGTTGTGTTTTGATCACTTGTGTGCTGTTACAGCTTAGGGCAAGGTTACTAATAGGTAAGGATGGCAGATCAATTGATGAAGTAGTGAATCTTTATCATTCGAAGTGGTTGGGACATGTGTTACATATGCCCACCCAGTGACTGCCTCAACGAGCGATGTTGTTTGATATAAACGGGTAGGCTCGAAGAAAGCTATGGACGGTCAAACCAAAACATGGCACAAATCCATGAAGTCACCGATAACTGGACTGAGCCATGTTAGTAGGTGTAGACTACTTGGTTGGGGTTCCGCGACATTGTTAGAGACCTTGAATGACATGGCTTAAAATCGTTCGCGATGACGCAGGTGCATCCATTATTTGTCTTCTCTCAAATTATAATCTTAGGTGTTCCTCATGACCGTTTTTTCGTTTTTTAAATTTATTTCACTGGGACATACTTATCAAATCATATCTTTGAACCCTAATCTTCTCCATTACTGTTAATACTGCTACCACCTCTACTACCATAGGATCTGAGTTGACAATTCGATCTCTATGTGCTAATATGGTATGTCACCTTGAACTGTTGTATGCACGTACAAAGTTCTACATTGTAGCTGACTGACTTTGATCACTTGTCGGGGAGACGTAAGTGTTCGAGCAGCTTTCAAACTGCGAAACATATCCCTACTTGACGTAATGATATTACGTACTTACTTACTTACTTACTTTCGCATGTTACCCCCAATGGAGCATAGGCCGCCCACCAGTTTTCTCCAACCAACTCTGTCCTGGGCTTCCCTCTCCAGTTCTGTCCAATGTTTGTTCATTCCTCTCATATCTTTCTCTATTTCTCGGCGTAATGTATTCTTTGGCCTTCCTCTTTTCCTTTTGCCTTGAGGGTTCCATGTGAGGGCTTGTCTAGTGACGCAGTTGGGTGCTTTTCGTAGTGTATGTCCTATCCACTTCCACCGCTTCTTCCTGATTTCCTCCTCCACTGGAATCTGACTAGTTCTCTCCCACAGTTCGTTGTTGCTGATGGTGTCTGGCCAACGAATACGAAGTATTTTGCGTAGACAGCTGTTAATAAACACTTGTATCTTCTGAATGATGGCTTTGGTAGTTCTCCATGTTTCCGCTCCATACAGTAGAACTGTCTTGACATTTGTATTGAAAATCCTGATTTTGGTTTTGTTTGAAAGTTGTTTGGAGTTCCAGATATTTTTCAACTGTAGAAATGCAGCCCTCGCTTTGCCAATCCGCGTCCTCACATCTGTGTCCGATCCACCTTTCTCGTCGATGATGCTGCCAAGATATGTAAAGGTGTTAACGTCCTCCAAGGCATCTCCATCAAGCGTGATTCGGTTGGTGCATGTTGTGTTGCATCGGAGAATTTTGCTTTTTCCTTTATGTATGTTGAGACCTACTGCTGCAGAGGCTGCTGCTACACTGGTCGTCTTCTCTTGCATTTGTTGTTGAGTGTGCGATAGAAGAGCCAGGTCATCTGCGAAGTCCAGATCGTCCAGCCGCGTCCTAACTGTCCAGTTGATACCGTGCTTCCCTCCAGATGTTGACGTCTTCATAATCCAGTCGATGACCAGGAGAAAGAGAAAGGGTGAGAGTAAGCAACCTTGCCTCACACCGGTCTTCACCTCGAAAGAGTCTGTCAGCTGACCTCCGTGCACGATTTTGCAGTTGAATCCATCTTAAGAATTCCGTATGATGTTGACTATTTTCTCAGGCACACCGTAGTGTCGAAGAAGCCTCCACAGTGTTTTCCTATCCACGTTATCAAATGCTTTCTCGTAGTCGATGAAGTTGATGTAGAGTGGTGAGTTCCATTCAATTGATTGTTCCACAATGATCCGTAATGTAGCGATTCGGTCAGTACACGATCGATCCTTACGAAATCCGGCCTGTTGATCTCGAAGTTGGGCGTCTACGAAGTCCTTCATTCTGTTTAACAATACTCTGTTGAAGACTTTGCCTGGTATTGAAAGAAGAGTGATGCCTCTGTAGTTCTCACACTTGCTCAGGTCGCCTTTCTTTGGTATTTTGATCAGGTATCCTTCTTTCCAATCCGATGGTACTTGTTCCTCATCCCAAATCTTCTTAAAGAGAATGTGAAATATTTTCGCAGTTGCTTCCACATCTGCTTTCATTGCCTCTGCTGGAATGTTGTCTGGTCCTGCTGCTTTGCCGCTCTTGATTTGTCTGATGGCCATACTGATCTCCTCAATCGTAGGTGCGCCAATATTAATTGGGAGGTCCTTGGATGCTGCTTCGATGTTTGGTGTGTTCAGTGGAGCTGGTCGATTCAATAGTTCCTTAAAGTGCTCCACCCACCTATTTCGCTGTTGTTCAGTGTTGCTGATTATTTTCCCTTCCTTGCTTTTCACTGGTCGTTCTGGTTTACGATAGTTCCCGGCGAGCTTCTTTGTTGTTTCGTACAATTGTCTCAAGTTTCCTTCTCTTGCAGCCTTTTCCGCCGTCATTGCTAGATCTTCCACATATTTTGGTCTGTCTGCTCTGATGCTCTTCTTCACTTCCCTGTTTGCTTCTGTATACTCGGCTTGCGCCTTAACTTTCTGAGCTCTTGTTCGGCTGACATTCACTGCTGCCTTCTTGTTCCTCCTTTCTTCAATTTTTGCAAGAGTATCAACAGAGATCCATTCCTTGTGATGGTGCTTCTTGCGACCAAAGACCTCCTGACATGTTGAAGTGATTGCCTCCTTAATCCCTTTCCAATTGTTCTCCAATGTTATTTCGTCTCCATTGAGTAGATCCTGAAAGGCCTGGAACCTATTGGTGAGGGCTATCTTGAATTCGTTGAGTTTTACGGTATCCCGAAGAAAGGCTGTATTAAACTTGTGTGATGATGTCTGCCCCGTTGTCCAGTGCTTCTTTAGCTTCAATCTCATTTTGGCGATCAGCAAGTGGTGATCTGATGCTATATCAGCTCCTCTCTTGGTTCTCACATCCTCCATGGTCCTTCTGAACTTTTTGTTGATACAGATATGGTCAATTTGGTTTTGAGTAGTGTGATCCGGTGAAATCCATGTAGCTTTGTGTATGCGTTTGTGCGGGAATATTGTGCCACCGATGACCAGTTTGTTGAAGGCACATAGGTTTGCAAATCTCTCACCGTTTTCGTTCCTTTCTCCCAGTCCATGTCGTCCCATGATGTCTTCATATCCAGTGTTGTCCATTCCAACCTTGGCATTCAGGTCTCCCATAAGAATCGTCAAATCCATTGGTGAACATTTCTCGACGATTGACTGCAGCCTTTCGTAGAATTGATCTTTAACGTCGTCATTGTAGTCATTGGTAGGTGCATAACATTGGATGACGTTCATTGTAATGTCCTGTTTCTTTGTTTTGAAGGATGCTTTAATGATCCTGGGTCCATGAGATTCCCATCCTATCAGTGCCTTTTGTGTATGATATTACGTAATTGCCTCTTTTCTCCGATATTCTGCTTTTATTTCATTTATTGAATTTCATTTATAACTGTTTCTAAAAGTCAGTCTGATATTGTTTAGACTAATAATTATTTGCAAAATTTTTTCTTTTTCAAACTCTTCAGTAATCATTCCTTAAATATCATATTTAAAATATTAAGATGTTATTTTTCAGTTAGAAAATATATGTGCGAACTTTGGCAACTAGTTTCATTTCGTCCATATGTGTAGTGTTAGTCATTTGACAGTCTATCGTTACTATCTGCTGATATTATTCGCTGGTACATTAATTCATGCCTGGCGATGTCATAAATGTTAGGCACACACACTCCAATATTTGGATTTGTTGGGTTCGACCCTTGATAGGAAGTCTTGGGTGTGCACTTCTAAAGAGAATTTGAAAACGGCTATCCACTTTTGCCTAGTTTTCACTAGTTGTCTAACTTAAATCGATCCGTAATGTTTAGTATAAAATTCTCTATAAACTCCCTATAGAAATAATAAATCCAATATTTTTCCCTACTGGATATATTAGATTAAAAAAAAAACTCGATCCAATACTTCAGTTGTTTTAATTCTATCCATTTGCTCATTCAATAAACATTACCTATTGGTAATTCAATTCTATGCATAGAATTTCGTCCCAGTCATGAAATATGAAACTCAATATTTCCATCTACCAATTTGAACAAAATTAACACTGACCATTTTGTAGTACAGATAAAATTAGATTTGATTTTGTAACTTTTTTCAAAATGTTCAAAAATGAAGGAAAATTGTAAACGTTAAATTCAAATGCATTGTAACCATTTTGTACGATATGTGCATACACGTACGTGCATAGTCATCCTTATGTTGTGTTGTTTTTTTGAGTTGTAAATATTATCCACAGATTAATTTTTTGTGACTTGTACACTTATATGTTTGTTTATGTATGTTTAATACACAAATATTAAAAATTGATGTTTTTATGGAAAGTGATTTCCTGAAATCCATTCAAAATAACAGTTTTTTATATAATAGATATTATTATCCTTTTATTTCACTTTTTTTATTCATTACACTTCACTACGTACCCATTGGCTTACTCACGTACGCCTGTTACCCTCAATGGAGCATAGGCCACCGACCAGCATCCTCCAGCGGACTCAGTACTGGGCTTTCCTCTCTAGTTCTGTCCAATTGTTGTTGATTCTTCTCATGTCTGTATCCATTTCTTGGCGTAATGTGTTCTTTGGTCTTGAGAATTCCAGATGAGGGCTTGCCTTATGACACTGTTGGGTACTTTCCTCAACGCGTGTCCTATCCACTTCCAACACTTTTTGGTCTCTTCCCCCGCCGGATTCCGGTTTGTTCTCTCCCACAGTAGTTTTTCGCTGATAGCTTCTGGCCAACGATTCCTCAGTAAAACTACACACCCATTAAATCAAGATATTTGTTCAATTTTTATATCGGTAGAAAATGCTGTATTGAAATGATGTATTCAATCGACGGATAGTTTAGGTATTATTGTAGCATATTCATAAGCCAAGATCTGGAGGAATATATATATTTCATGACACGACAGCTTATGGTGGAGTTTCGTTTGGCTGTTGAGCTTTTATTTGAAAAAAAATGGAAGTTTCTGCCGATGATATTGTTCAGAAGAACATTGAAAGCTCCATAAACAAAGCATCTAGCCGAGGGAAGGAAACTCCACTACAATAATTTAACTCAGCTACAAATTTTTCCACCATCTTAAGACAGTTTGTTAATGCAATACAACCTGAACTGTTGTACTCATGTACGAAGTTCTACGTTGTAACTGACTGACTGACAAAAAGTCTTCAATCATTTATTTGCAATCCAATCAGGTTGTTCCTCTCATTCCTCTTATGGTCTTCAAAATACTTTGATCACACGGTGCATTTTGGTCTCATGAGACTTCTCTCTATTAGTGACCTACAAACGACGCTTACTTACTTACTTACATAAATCTGTTACCCCTAATGAAGCATAGGCCGCTGACAATAAAAGTATGTTTCGTGTTTAGCATTTTTTTGGCGAGTTGGATTTCTACGAGACTACGTGGCTAACCTCATTCCCAATGCTCAGTTGGGAACATTCTTTGTGTTCTGTCAGATCCTAACCTTCTGAATTCCTCAACACCTTTATCTTTTTTTCAAGTTTGTCTCACTAGATTCTACTTCACTACCTCTACTACTGTGGAGTTTGAATTGACGATTGCATCTCTGTGCTAATGTGGTGTGGCAACCTGAACTGATATACGTACGTTCAACGTTGTAACTGACTGATTGACTTCCCAACCTTCTTGCTTTATCCAGGCTTGTGATTGGCACTACCTCCGGGAGGGTTCCAGGCGCAATTTTTTCAAGCGATCAACTAAGATTAGGCTAAGTAAGTGTCAATGATAAAAAATGGTAGTATTAAGATTACGAGGAAAGATATTAGTGTACAACCAGATGATATTCTGCTATCAAGATTACAGTTAAAATATCTCAGTGGTAGTCTTTCTGGCTGTCAAGTTGAGTGACAGGATGTGTGAGATCCATCAGAGAGTATCAGTTCTCTTGTTGATGAATGGTGTATCTCCTGAAACTTAATTTATGCATAGTTTCTAATATTGGTGGTGTTTCGTTCTCTGAGCTGGATGTTCTGATTGTGGAGCTTTCATTATTGTTCTGAGCAAAACCATCAGCACGAACATTACGCTTGAAGTGAAGTATTTGAATTTCTCCACGTTTGACCCGTAGCTTGTTCGCTAACATTGGTCTTGATTGGTTGTTATTGACCTTTAACCTATCGTCGTTTTGCACCTTTATTTTGATTGTATTCCCCTTTTCAGCTGTTTATTGATCCATTGTTTGTGTATGATTTTTCTGATTGGTTGATAAATTGGGTCTATGTCAATGTGTCTGTTGATTGCTGATTGACTTGAGTACCAACCAGTCTTAGTTGACATACAAGCACCCTATACCAATTGCCATGATATAGTCATTATGACACACGTTTACATAGAATAGATAGGATATGGCTAGTAATAGATTCGAGAATGCGATAACATGGTGGAATCTGAAGCAAACAGTACTGCGTTCAAGTCTGAAAGGAGCCGTCAACTCTGAGATACAGGCACATCAAACTGACGAGTCCCAAATGGGACGAAACGCGCACCCTGGATTCCGATGATAGCAATGCTGTTTATTCTGTATCCATCCAAACAATCGATAGCATTAAATCAAGTGAATGAAATCAATTTTTAAACTTTTGAAAAATCTTAAAAAAATGACCTCACTTTGATTTTGTTTTTATTTTTGCCTCTTTTATCTATGCCGATACAGAGACGGGTGTTTTTCTTTTTCAAAATTCAAGTAGTTTAACTGTTGTTTTTGTTATTGTTGTTGTTGTTGTTTGAGTTTCACAATGAATGTTTTTCTTCTCTCTTTTGTTTGATTTTTTTAAAAATTGATTTTCTACTATTGTGTAATAAGATTTGTTTCCATTTTTCGACTACGGACATATCTGAAATTTGTTCAATTTCCAAGGAATAATAATAATAATTTGAAATTGTCAGTAATATTGTACGATTATTGCTGATAGATTTCTGTTTCCGTTTACTGACTATGATCATATCTGTAATTTGATTAGTCTTCAAACAATAATAATGGTTTCAATGATAATAATAATCATAGTAATAGTTTGAAAATGTCAATAATCTTGTTAATATGTAATTAACTTCAACATTCTTGTAGTATCACTGGTTTTCGGTATACTATGTAAGTTTAAATGCTTGATAAAGTAGTTGTTAGTTAGTTAAAACATGTCAGCGCGGATACAGAAAGCTCGATTGGCTTTTGCCAACCTGCGTCACCTATGACGCAAGCGAGATATCCGTTTGCTGACTAAAGGACGAGTTTACTGTGCAGCAGTTCGCTCCGTTCTCCTATATGGATGCGAAACATGGCCAGTGAGAGTAGAAGGACATTCGTAGGTTACTAGGCTTTCGATCATAGGATGTCTTCCGAAGCATTGCTCGTGTATACAGTGGGACAATCATAGTAAGCAAGTGCTGTCGTTAGGAAACGAGTTACTAGGTAAGGATGGCAGATCAATAGATGAAGTGGTGAAACTACATCAGTTGATGTGGTTGGGACATGTCTTACGTATGCCTAACCACCGACTGCCTCGACGAGCTATGTTTTGTGGTGTAGGAGTAGGTTGGAAGAAAGCTAAGGGCGGCCAAACCAAAACATGGCAGAAATCCATGAAGTCACTAATAAGTAGACTGAGTCATGTTGGTAGATGTAGACTACCTGTTTTGGGTCCGCGAGACGAAAGTCATCGATGGTTAGAGACCTTGAAGAACATGGCTTGAAATCGTTTGTAATGGCGCAGGTGCATCCACTCTTTGTGTTCTTTTTAATTCTAACCTTCTGAATTGCTCATAATCTCTACCTTTCTCCTGAACTGATGTACTTATGTACGAAGTTCTGTGTTGTATCTGTCTGCCTGTCTAAAACATTTTAATTTCAATATTTTTAGTCGTCTACACCAGTATAGTTTGCTCATATTCTGTCAGTCAACAGCAACAACATAAAACGTCGTACGTACGTACATCAGTTCAAGTTGCCATACAACATTAGCACAGAGACGCAACTCTCAGTTCAAATCCCATAGTAGTTGAGATACTAAAGGTATTAGCAGTAATGGGAATAATTTAAATCGGTTCTTAATTTCAATAAAACGCAACAATTCCCACAATCATCATAATGTCCCATTTTTTTTATTTCTCCGATACCAGATAAAACATTTCTAAATAATAATCATAATAATAATATTTGATTGCATATTTCAATGAAAATTGTTATATCAATATAAACCATATGTATTATACTTAAAAAAGCAGTAGATAGAGGCGACAGATGCTTTTATGATTATACAAGAACGTCGTTTTAATCTCTTTACACTATAAAAGTATCTAATATGGAATATAATATTTCCGAAAATCAATACACATGTATATCTGATCCATAGAAAGATTGTTTGAACGAAAAATAAAGTATTAGTAGAGACTTTTGGTATGTCATCAAGAAAAGACCAATGGTGTATAAATTATTATTATTATTATCATTAGATGTTACAAGCGTAAAAATAAAACAGCAAGGTTAAACATGTGTTCCTTATTTTTTTACTGTATCTCATTCCATTGACTTTCAGTTATGCATAATTAAAGTGTTCACACACATGTATGGTTTCTGAATTAAATACGTTCTTTTTTTTCTATTATTTTATTATTTATTTGATGACTTGTTATGGTTTCTATTATTGCTACTTACTTAAACCTGTATCTCTCAATGGAGCATAGACTGTCGACTAGCACTCTCCAACCTACTCTGTCCTGGGCTTCCCTTTCCAGTCCCATCCGATTTTTGTTCACTCTTCTGATGTCTGTCTCCATTTCTCGGTGTAATTTGTTTCTTGGCCTTCCCTTTGACCTTGAGAGTCCTAGGTGAGGGCTTGTGCAGTGACGCAGAGTCCTATCCACTTCCACCGCTTCTTCCTGATTTCCTCCTCCACTGGAATCTGGTTTGTGTAGTCCCACAGTAGATTGTTGCTGATGGTGTCTGGCCAGCGAATCTGAAATATCTTGCGCCGAAAACTTTTAATGAACACATGTATCTTGTGGATGATGCTTTTCGTAGTTCTGCAAGTTTCCGCTCCATAGAGTAGAACTGTCTTGACATTTGTACTGAAAGTTGTTAATTTTTTGTTGTTTGATATTTGTTTTGAGTTACAGCTATTTTTCAATTGTCGAAATGTTGTCCTTCCTTTGCCAATCCGCACTGTCACCAATCTGCACCAGATCCATCTTGTTCATCAATAATGCAGCCCAAATATGTCAGTCAGTCAGTTACAACGTAGAACTTCATACGTAAGTACAGCAGTTCAAGATGCCATACCACATTAGCACAGAGATATAATTGTTAATTCAAATCCCATTGTAGAAGTAGAGATTAAGGTTATGTACCGGTTTCCACATGCTTCACAGCTCTGTTATTATTGAGTTGTTAGTATTTCTTTAATGAATTATCGACTAGTTGTTTTTTTTTACCTCTAAACCGTAGTGTGATTTACATACTGTACTATACACATTTTTAACACTAAAAGTTATTTACAAAACAGAAAAAAGGAAACCAGCTGGATTATTTTTGTAGAATGATTCAAATGATTGACATTATACTGTTGTGAAAATTGTATAAGTTCCATTGAAATGATGAATCGGTCATTTTGCTTACTAGTGAATAAGCTTCATGAGGAAATTCTTGGTGTTCTAGCGAGAAGCCATAACCAGTCGAGTTCAGCAGTGTCTGATGTGAGATAGTTGTCCATCTAAACCAATGGGTGAGGTTTCGCAATACCTTGGATTGATTAAAGTTAGACATCTACACTGTTGGGTGCTGACTCAGTGGTGTTGAGGTTAAGGTCCTGAGTTCTAATCCTACAAGTAGCAGAAGTAGTGAATAAACACTGCTGACGAGTCCCATACTACGACGAAACGGCCGTCCAGTGCTTCCAGGTTTCTATTGATGATGTAACATTGGTAGATTCATCATTTCAATGTTATATAATGATTTATCGGGAAAACGTTATAAGGTTAAGTATAGTGCCTTTGAACACTTATATTCACAAAGTTAAGGAAATCGAAGCTGTTTACGTTGCTGAAAATTGTATTGTCTAGTATCCCTGATACTATCCTCCTCCCTTTATGTTTGAAACAGTATAGAAATATCAGTCACTGAATAACAATCAACATCATGTTGAACAGTGGATTAGTGGTTATGTAATTTATCTTCTACAAACTAATCACCAGATTCCCACTTGGCTCTACCTTATTCGCTATAGAGAAGTACAGAGTTTCAGTAGTTTTCACATTTAGAATATGATTGTAAGCCAAATAAACAAATTTGTACTTGTTAAATGAGTCAGTGAAGGACATCATGTAATCTACCTAGTAAATTATTGTACAATGCAAACAATGCATCGTTTTACTTCCATATATGTAAACAATCAGTTATGTAATTTCGATAAAGTTATTTTGTTACTGAAATGTGAATCAATAATTAATTGTTAAACCAACATTAGAAACCTGGGAGCACTGGACAGCGGTTTCGTCCTAATGTGGGATTTATCAGCAGTGCGCATCTACGAGTCCCGCTACTCGCAGGATTTGAGCCCAGGACCTTCGATCCCTTGCACTAACGCTTAACCTCTATATCACTATGCCGGCATCAAACGGTGTTAATGTCTAGCTCTGATCAATATAAGGATTTTGCATAGCCTCACTCATTGTCTTAGATATAGGTAACTACCTACTACACCTAACCAACTCAAACTCCACTGATCACTAGGATTCCTTTGACAGAATATTTTCCCTTTTTTTGAAAAAAAAACTGGGAAAATTAATATCATATAACTGACATTCATAATTTCAACGACGTAGAATATCAACAAATGCAACATTTGAGGACCTAAACCAAACAGCTTATTTCTTTCATATCCAATCTAAAGCAATTCCAATAGTTGATATTTCTCATTCAATCATCTGTCTTGTAATTTTTTTTAAAAAAAAATGTTTTCATTTTATTGCACGACTAAATTAGTTAGTGTGTGATTCTTTTCTTTTGGAGGGGGGAGGTTCTTTTTGTTTTGTTCATTGTTTACGCTTTACTTTACAAGTAGAAAAGTAAAAATGTGTTCATTCTTTATTTAATAATAACACACTGCATCCAATTATGTCCACCACCTCCTTCGTTGTTTGTTTTATTTTTCACTCGATTTTTTTAAAATAAAAAGCGACTAATTTATCGTTTGACCAATTAATCATAAACAGTAATCGATTATTTTGAAGTACAATGTAAATCTGTTTATATATATATATATATATATATATATATATATATATATATATATATACCTGTATGTATACATATGTATACTTTATATATTTATCTATTTATCTGCCTAGGTGTTTTCATTTTACCCAGACATAACAACCATAAATTATGTAAAATAAATAAGTTTGTTTCTATTTTTATTTTTTCTCAGTACAAGTTTTGACAGAATCTTTAATATGTTTTATTGGTCACTTTTGTTTTACTATTTGTTCATATTCTGTTTTTTTTTAACAATGTCTCAGTGTTATGTCATATATATATATATATATATATATATATATATATATATATATATAAAGCGAGAGTATTTCATGAGAAATATATCATTCTGTGTTAATAAAGATTTGTTTATATTAATGAATTCTATGATTATTCATATAATTAACACAGACCTAATTTAAACAATCATTAACAATCTTGAGAGCACTGGATATTTATTTCGTTCTAGTAATAGGACTTTGCATTAGTGCACACATCTACGAGCTTATCACTGGAGACCCAAACATAGGATCTTCGGTTTTGACTGATAGGCAGTGAGTGGAGCAGTTAAGCGTGTAGACCGCTTCACTTATTTTGACAGTCTCATCAGTGCTGATGGCCTGGTGACGGACGAAATTTCAGCACGGATGCAGAAGGCTCGACTGGCATAGGTCAGATATTCGTTTGCTAGTCAAAGCTTCTGGTGTACTGCTCAGTAATTCGTTCCATCCTACTTTTATGGGTGTGAAACAGCCAATAAGAGTAGAGGATATTCGTAGGTCACTGGTTTTCGATCATAGGTGTTTCAGAACCATTGTTCGTATACGCTGAGACTGTTGAGTAAGTAATGCTGTCGTTAGGAAATGGGTACTAGGTAAGGATGGCAAATCATTAGATGAAGTAGTGAGACTGCATCAGTTGACGGGGTTGGGACATGTGTTACGAATGCACAACCAACCACCGAGTGCTACAATGAACTATGTTTTGTGGTGTAGGAGTAGGTTGGAAGAAAGCTGGGTGTGGCCAAACGAAAACATGGCACAAATCCATGAAGTTGTGAATACAACTGGACTGAGTCATGTTTGTAGGTGCAGACTACCTGGTTCGAGTCTGCGAAACGATAGTAGCCGATGATTAGAGACCCTGAATGACATTACTCAAAATCGTCTGCAATAGAGTAGGCTCATTCATTCTTTCTGTTCTCTCAAATTCTAATCTGTATTCCTCATGACCCTCATTTTTTGTCTGCTCAAACTTATTTCACTAGATTGTACTCCTTGAACAAACCCTACTATTTCCGATTACTGCTCATATTTTCACAACCTCTACTACTATGGGATTTGAATTGATAATTGCATCTCTGTGCTCATATAGTTTGCAGACGTGAACTGATGCATGTACATATGAAGTTCTAGGTTGTTTCTAACTGACTGATTCCAAAAAAAACTTATCGGTGATAGAAATCGATTGCTCATTAAATCATAATGACTTTTAAAAAATTCATTTATGAAGTTCATATGTACATTCTCAACATTATAAGTTATATGGAAGAAAATCGACTCAGAAATGATCATTTCATATCTCATATTAAATAAAATGGGAATAAAGTGTTCAATTCGATCATTTTACTAATTAAAATTCAACTACTTGTAACTTTATTTCAATCCACTGTTCCAGTTTGTACTTTTTGTATTTCTGATCACAGTTAAAACATGTGTAGTATTTCGCATTGCTTTATGTTTTGACTAACAAAAAAATATCAGCAAAGTGATGTAATTTACAAATGATATTGATCTTTTTCGTACCAAGATATAATTTAAATTGCCATCTCTTCTTCTTCACACGTTTATTTTTTCAAACATTTTACATAAACTTGAAATAGGTATCATTAGAAATGTGAAAAAGTTGTAGTAGGTACGGTACAGTATGGAAAAAATAATACATTTTCATATTACCTGCGGATAATTAGGACAAATTTAAAAATGATAATCAACCGTTTTCAAGAAATAGGATTACTTACTTAGTTCCTCTTGTTACTCTTAATCGAGCATAGACCGCTGACCAGCCATTCTCGAATCTATTCTGTCCTGGACCTTCCTTTTCAGTTCTGTCCAGTTGCTGTTCATTCTTTTTATGTCTGCTTCCGGTTTTCGGTGTATTGTGTTATTTGTTCTTAAGGATTCCATGTGAGGGCCTATCTTGTGTATTCTATCTAACTCCAGTCGGTTGTTACTGATGTTGTCTAGCCAATGGACCCTCAATATCTTACGTTGAAATAAAATTGTTTGAAGTTGCGAATGGATAACGCTTTCAAAAACCTAAGATTGCGTCGTTACCCGCTGATTGGCTTTTTCGTATCCAATCAGTGCTAGCCGATACTGAAGGAACATTCTAGAATCTTCTCATTTCAGAAAACTATCTATATACTTAGTGTCTTATTTCCTTTGGAACTTCTGTGTTCCTTCTAACCTTGTTTTTAGAATATAATCTCTATTTCCTGTTCAACCGTGTTCTGATTTGGGAGAACGTCTCAAGTGAATCGGCGGTGTCCGAGAATACTAAGCATTAGGAATAGCTGGGTTGTATGTAATAAAAGAGAGAATTATAACAGGGCTTAAGTAAATAATAACAAGTGTCATGCATATTCTTTCAACGATTTGTTTTATCCTAATACACACTATATTTTCGAATGTGACAAGTTTTTTTTTCCCTAAATTATCAAACACAAATTCGTCTATGATTGTGGTGGTGTTTCGTTCTCTGAGCTGGTTGTTTTGGTTGTGGAGCTTTCATTATTCTTCTGAACAACATCATCAGCACAAACTTCAGATAGAAGTGAAGCATTCGAATTTCTCTACGTTTGACCTGTAGCTTGTTCTGCTAACCTCGATCTTGACTTTAAACCTGTCGTTGTTCGCACATTTGTTTTGATTGTATCCTAGCTCAGAGAACGTAACATCACCACAATCATCCATCCACCTGAGCTACAAGTTTTCTCCACCATCTCACAAATTCGTCTATTTTTTTAATTTTTTTTAAAAAAAAACAAAATTCATTAAAGTCGCCTTAAGTGTTTTCAACTTGAACTATGCATCTGTTTGGTGTGTGTGTGTGTGTTTTTCTCCCTCTTCATCCAATTCAATCTGAATCATTTTTATGTGAGAAAAATTATACACTACAATAACATTTTGAATTTTTTTAATTTGATTTACGTACACATGATTTGTATTCACTTGGCTTATTTATTTATTGATTGGTTGATTCGCTAAAGTCAAAAGTGTGTTTTTTTTCTTACATGTTTTCGTTTCGTTTCGTTTGTTTGTCTTTTTTCTAATAATTAAAATATTTATTTTCATTCTCTGTAAATATAGACAAATTGATTTGTTCAATAATTCAATTTATTATCAGCTTTATTATTGGTTTTGTTTTTACTTTTTCACGTGAATAATTGATTTTTAAAAAAATATATACTTTCTAAAATCGATCAATTGTTTGTGTGTATGTATGTATGTATGTGTGTGTATTTTCTATCAGAGAACATTATTGTCGGTTTTGATATGGACAATGGATAAAGTAGGTAGAGAACAAGTTATACCTTGTTAGTTTATGTATTTTTCTCATGACATATAAATGAGGTTGTGATTTAGAGTAAAGAATAATAATCGATGATTGAAATTGATGAGTTTCCTCCAACTGACTGACACATGTAATCTATGGCTGATGACCTGGGTTCGAACCCAGAACTTTCGATTTTGCTAACGAATGCTTAACCTCTAGACCACTGGTCTCTTGCACAGTCTCATCCACTCTCTGAGTTGAGCACTGCTTAACACCCGAACATATTTGAACTCTACTGGTCACAACTTTTCACTAAAACTCGGTGAAACTTCCTCGTGGAGCTAGTCACTAGTGAGCACATGATAATTTTCATTACAGGGTTGTGGAGATTGTTGAATTACTTTAAAAACATGAATGGATCAATGTTGAACTAACATTAGGAACATGAAAGCATTGAACGATCGTCTAAACTTGATCGATCCTTGATTTTACAGTAACTCAACAATCTTCACAACCCTGTGATAAAAATTAGCTCCTTGATGAAGTTAGTCTGAGTTTTAGTGCGAAGTCATGACTGGTGAAGTTCAACCCTGTTCGTTTATAAAGCAGTGCTCACCGAAGACAGTGGATGAAGTTGCGCAAGACCATAGATTGATCGAAGTGAAATATTAACAGTGGTTCAGAGCTTAAGCGTCCGCGCGCAACGTAGAAGGTCCTGGTTTCGAATCCTACGAGTAACAGAAATCGTGTATGCACAATGTTGATGATTCCTACACCTGGAGGAAACAGTCGTCCAGTGCTTGTACATTTCATAAATTTAAAGTAACTCTTCATATTGTATCGTTTTTTTTCTTTTCAGGTTGTTTATTCCCTGGTGATATTCTCTTAGAAATCAATGGTTTACGTGTACATACATTGGAACAAGTATTTTCTCAAATTCAACAAACTTCTAGTTTAATCGATTGTAAGTTATTAGTACAAGCACCTAAAGAAGGCATACTACGTTCCGGGATTCAATGTTCCAATTCCAACTCAAAGAATAAAGTATGTCAATTATGAAAGCTTGAATTGATTTTTTTCTAATAGATATAATGACTTTTTCTTTGCTTACAAATTACATTTTTTCTCATGTAAAGTATTTCTAAGTGCTGTCGCTTTCTTTCATATGATTGCAAAGGGTGTTACAACATAATGTTATTACCTTCAGTTTCAGTTAGCCTCTAACTTTTTCCCAGAATTTGCATCCTCTATAGTGTGAAAAGAATCCAACAGGTTTTTTACTTGTCGTATTAATTTGTATCTAGTCCACCAGTATTTATAATAAAATACATCAACATACTATATGATATAACAACGATGTTATTATAACGGGTTCATTATCCATGGTGTACTACTACTATAATACCGATAATGAGACTGATCTGGCTGATCGAATTTTATACTGCCATTGGATTGGATACTTGAACTTGTATACTATGTAGAGACAAGATCACGTTAAACTAGATACCCGACTCATGACTAAAATAGAGAGTCAGTGTAAGCGTCAGACTCTGGAAATTAAAATACCTATCAACCAATACCAAAGTCAGAATGTTCAATACAAATATCAAGACAGTCCTAGTGTATGGGGTAGAAACTTACAGAACTACGAATGCTATCGTCCGCAAGATACAGATGTTTACTGACAGTTGTCTACGCGGCATACTGAGGGTCCGTTGACTAGACATCATCAGCAGCAGCCTACTGTGGCACAGAACAATTCAGATTCTGGTTGGGGAAGAAATTATGAAAAAGCGCTGGGTAAAGCCCCCAATCGCAACATGAAGCAAGCCCTCACTTGGAATCCCCAGGGTCTACGGAAAGGAGGTAGACCAAGAAACACACTACGCCAAGAATTGGAAGCAGTCATGAAAAGAATCATCAGCAATTGAGTAGAACTGGAAAGAAATGCCTGGGACAGAGTAGGTTGTAGAATGTTGGTTGGTGGCCTATGCTCTATTGATGGGTAACAGGCATAAGTAAGTAAGCGATTGACAGTACTTTATTCCACACAATTACAAGCAATCTGTACTCAGTAAGTTCATCTTAGAAGTCGACAAAAGGATAGGAAATCACAAATTTCATAGTCAAATAGGCTAAGTACCTGTGTTGTTCACACTCAGTGACCAATCACATTTTACTTTCATAACGGCATGCACCTTCACTATACTGTTTCTACTATTGGCTCTGATATACAATATGATTTAGATTGTTAACCATAGTTGAACCAAATGAATTCTGAATTACATTTTTATACTTTCATATTAACACTTAGATCGTTTATAAATTAAGTTACATTACATTTTCTAGAATTTATTCTCTTATTCATTTGCATTGTAAATCACTTCTCTCTCTCTCTCTCTGTCTCTGGTTACATGGATTTATGTCAATCGATTTTGCAAATTAGCATAGAAGGAAAAACAGATTATTAATTTATTTGAATACCAGTGAACTTATGGTGTATCATCGAGGCACTGAATGGAAATCGTTTTGTTTTTATTCTTGTATTTGTGAATTTTTCGAGCGGGAGAGAGAGAGAGAGAGAAAGAGCTGGATATCTTTAACAGTCACATGTTAATGAAGTTTTCTTAATGAGACGATACCAGTCGATAGTTAGGTACCTTGAATAGCAGCTCAAAATCGTTAGCAATGGCGCAGATGTATCCATTCTCACTGAATTCAACTTCTTGAGTAATGTCTTCGATACCTAATCTTCTCCATTACCATTAATACTTCTACTATCTCTACCACTATGGGATTTGAACTAACAATCGCATCTCTGTGCTAATATGTTATGACAACCTGAACTGATGTACGTACGTACGTACGAAGTTCTACGCTGTAACTGACTGACTTCTTAGTGGTTGACGATACTGAACTGTAATACCGTAAGCTTTTTTAAATGAAAAAAAAAATTTTAGCGATGCGCTAATGGTGTAGTGCATTTCAACTCATTTACTATAACAATGAGAAAATGAAGTTGACCTGGAAAAAAAAATGTAATGTATTCGTACTAATTTACATTTCGAAAAATCTAATCACCTATATGCACTTTTCCAGTTCTATTTTTTTCTTAATGAAAATGTCAATTCAATAAAGGTCATAAATAGCTTAAAGATTATCGGAGACAATTTTCATGTTACAACAAATTGTTTCGCTACATAAAAGAAGGTAAATTGAATTTATCAATAGCCAAAACTTTCATAAACCTATAGAATTCATCCTTGACAATTTCTGTAACAACAATTGAAAAAAACTGTATTAAAATGTCAATTTGAAATGGAATAATTAATATATACCCCTAATAGAATCTTGTTGTAGTACATTTGACATTTTGTAGTCTATTTATGACTGTGGCAATATGTGCTTTAATATAATTTATTATATCAAATGTAAAACTTACATTTATTCAAATAGTTGATATCATTGTATCTTACATAAGCGTGTTATTACTCAACTTTAATTGCGTAAACTTATGCATAGATTTTTGAGTTGTATTATGATAAAGCGAGAATCCTAATGATCCTTAAAAATATTCTGTCTATTTGATACATTATAATATATTTAAATCCTTGATCGATCAATGTTAGACCACCATTGAAAACCTGGAAGCACTCGACGGATGTTCCGTCCTGCAGTGCGCCTCCACGACTTCTGCTACTCACAGGATCCGAACCCAGGACCTACAGTCCTGCACACGAATGCCTAACCTCTGGATCACGGCTTTAATGTCTAACTTCGATCAGTATATGGTTCACGCGCGAGACCAAAGGTCCTGGTTCCGAATCCTGCTAGTGATAGGAGTCGTCAGTGCGCATTGTTGATGAGTCCCATAGCAGGATGAAACGGCCGTCCAGTACTTCCAGGTTTCTAATGGTGGTCTAAGCTGTTTTCAAACGAAAGGTATCAAATTCGAATGTGAACATAAATCCTGGATTACTGGAAAGGACAAAGTAAATCTCCTGGGTTCCATCGTTAGCCGAAGAAACATATGTTCCTCCAGATCCTACCGTGCTAGGCAGGTTGGTTGGAGAACGGTAAGACTAAAAGCAGCAGCTTAACGTCTCAGGGTGAAGTTGTACTGCTGAATATGACAGCAGTAAGGTGTTTCCCTCGGACACTCAGCATCTGCAGCGATGCTGCCTTCTCATAAGGAAGGAAGAGGTTAGAAAAGGTCGACCCTGAAAGTTTGACACCTCACCTTACCTCACGGATTTCCGTCTCCGGCGGCTAGGCCATTTGAAGAGCGGAGCTAACACTTTAAAAACTTCCCGTAAAAGATGGTTCGTGACTGACCTGAGGCAGCTGTCCCTTGAGCTCCGCGGTCATGCTTTCAAGTTGCTAAGACCAACGCTCATCTATTTTCCTTTTCAGGTTCCTCAAGAAACATCTTCCAGCTGCTTGGGCAGCCGGGAAGTGACATCCGCCCTCATACCCGTAACACCATACGGGCCAAATCGGTCACAATCAAATCCTTCCTATACCTCCTTATAACTGTCTTGTCTCCAGGACTAACCGTCCACACATCCCTTTATCGCCTGGCGCCACTAACGCAAGCCATTCGAGCATATGAAACGTTATTCCTTTTCTTCAACTACGCTCTAAACTACATGTTGGAGCTTTTAATGTCCGGACATTGTGCCAAGTAGGACTATCGAACCTTAATTTTTTAAAAACTCACAAACAAATGTAAATTCTGTGACAACCCTTTCATCATTCAAATATTCTAATTTCAGTTCTTTTAATATTGAAAATCGAGAAATTTAAATCCTTACAAATCTATTCTGTCATAATATCACGTTGAGATCAGTTATCATTTCCAGATTAGTTACTTACTGACTTTTAATTACGCCTGTAACCTCCGTTGGAGCATAGGCCACCGACCAACATTCTCCATCCTACTCTGTCCTGGGCTTTCCTTTCCCATTTCTGCCTAACTTTTGTTCATTCTTCTCATGTCTGTCTCCATTTCTTGATTTAATGTGTTCCTGGGCCTTCCTCTCTTTTCCGTGGACCTAGCCAGAAAGTTCAATCCAGAGTAATTATTAAATTAAAAATTTTCACCACAAAAAATGAAAATTTCAAGATTAAAAAAATAGAGTTTTTTATAAAATAAATTAAAATAATGTATTTGGTTTTTATCAATTCATCATAGATTCGTATAGTTTGGTTTTATTTCACCGTCTCTTTCAATGACGACATTATGGTATTCCTGCCTCAAGGTGTCACACTATGAAAGTCTGCTTTTTACTACTCTCTCTCTCTCTCTCTTTGCTTATTCATCATTTCTTCTCATATTATTGTTGATTGAATCAGACTTAACAATGAATGTCTCTTTCGCGGTGGTTTATCTCCATTGATTTTTCCCCATATCACTCTCTGTCTACCCATCTATCCATCTATCTATCTATCTATTTACCTCACTATTTTATCCCTCTTTTTTTGTTCAATTTTAGCGTTATATTCGATGCTTATTTGATTATGACGCAACAAAAGACAGTCTTCTCCCGACTGGTGATGTTGGTTTATCTTTTAAATCTGGTGATGTTTTAGAATTGGTCAATGATCAAGATCCTAATTGGTGGCAGGTATGTGTGTGTGTGTGTATGAGCGAAACTAAAACCACAGTGAATGTTTCTGTTATTTTTTTTAAAAATAACTGATCATATTTAATATTTGGTAGTTGGATGTTACTGCCGCCTTACATAAATAATTTTCAGACAAATAGTTATTCATTTGTTCATATTTTGGCTTATCAGGAAAATAATATAAAAATTTACAAAATTCTACGTGATTGTTTTTTTTTCATTCTATGATGAAAAAAGAATCGGGAGTTTTATTTCCCTATCAAAACTTTTATTATTACAAGTTTTGATGATTTCATTCCTGATCTCGGGTTATTGAAGTACGATTAAATTTCTCTCTGTCTCTCGTATATAAGTTATAACCAATTATTTTGTATTGGTCAATAGAATTCTGCATAATAGTACTATGGAGATTGTTGTTGTTTCTACACATTGAGACCATCAATGAATATCGCTGTTAGACCACCATTCGAAACCTGAAAGCACTGGACAGCCACTTCGTCCTGGTATGGGACACATCAGTAGTGCGCACTCACGACTCCTGCTACTCGTAGGATTCGAATCCAGAACCTTCAGCCTCCCACACGACCACTTAACCTCTAGACCAACGATGTTCATGTGTAAATTCAATCAATCCACCATATTGTGTAATCTCGCTTATTGTCTTCCTTGGCCACTGCTTCACACCCACAAGGGTTGAACTTCACCGGTCACGACTTCTGACTAGAACTCGGAGAATTTCTTCACGAAGCTAGTCACTAGCGAGTACACTTTTTGATTTTGAAGTGGGCAGTTACTACAGAAGACAGTCTATGAAGTTGGAAAAAATTCTTAGATTGACCGGAGTTAGACATCAACATTGCTAAATGCCGAATCACTGGTCCAGGAGATAAGCTTTCGCGCGCAAGTCCGAAGGTCTTGGGTTCGAATCTTGAGAGTAGCAGGAGTCCCATGGATTCTGTACCAGAACGGAACGGTCTTCTAATGCTTCCAGGTTTCTAATGGTGTTCTAGCAATTATTCATTCATGGTTTAAATGCAATAGAATTCTACCTGTCAAGTTACAATGTGTCTAACTGGTCCAATTAAAAATCCATAACACTTGTTTTATATTTTCATATCATATTGTTTAAAGTAGTTGACAAGAGCTAAGCTTTTTAGCACATTAAGTTTTTAACGCCAGTAAGAGTGCGTCATTTTAACTTGTGACTACATGAAATGGTGGAGAAAATTTGTACCTCAGGTGGATGATTGTGATGGATCTTCGTTTTCTGAGCTGCATATTTTGATTGTGAATCTTTCATTGTTTATCTGAGCAACATCATCAGCACGAACTTCAAATACATAGACAGATTCTATCTGAAGTTTCTGTAGAAGAACAATGGAAGCTCCACAACCAAAACATCCTGCTCATACAGAACGAAACTCCACCAGGATCACATGACAGTGTAATCAATAGAATTCGGTTAACACAAAGAACATGATATTGATAAAACTACTCAGTGATAAAAATTCATTTTTACAGAAAATTAATCACTTCCCAAGTAGTTTATTGATATTGTCTGAAACTTACTTGTGTCGGTGTAAATTTGACAGATTTATATCACAGTTACTTAACGATTGATTACAAGTATACTTTACTTGACGAATACCAACAACTACCTAACATCCGATTGAACAGTTTAAAAATATGTAACTTAAATCAATATTATATCTGATAAAAATCATTCATCCTTTGAATTGGCATAGTTGTTGAACTTGGACAAGGTCATTTGTATTTTCATTATCTACATCGTTCATTGTTTTTTTTGCCTACTTTACCTTATGTCTTGAATAAATTGATGTTTTAAATTGTAGAGTGAAAAGGTGAAAGGTAAATAATTATTAGTGATGAAAATTTCAAAATAATATAAATGTAAAAATGTTGTACAGTTGTACTAATTTTTTTTTCTTAAATGTTATTATGAAGTTGTCGTAATATTGAAAATTGAACAACCAAGTGTTGTTATTTTTTGTTTGTTTGTTTATGGATTGATTTTTGAACATCAATATTTGAAAAATGAATAATTGTAGCGTAGTGTTGTCATTCACATGTATCTATATATATCTGTTAAAATTATTGTTTGTAATAATTATTCATGAATGTGATATGATTTGTTGTCATTGTCATTAAAAATAAATTCATACACAGTTTTTTAATAAAATGTGTTTATTTTTTCTAGTGGAGAGAATATAGATGTCAGAATTTTTTGACGTGTTGCATGTGTGCTGAGAAGAACTATTGAATCATACATAACAAAGCTTTCATTATCTTCCTAGGCAAAAATAATCTCCATTATTGTGGTTGGGGAGAGTGTTGGGTTGCATGAATCGATGAATCTTAGACCACTATTAGAAACCTGGAAGTACAGGACGGCCGTTTCGTCCTAATCTGGAACTTATCAGCATTGATTGATTCGTGATTTCAATGAAACTCAACAATCTCCACAACTGTATAATGCTAATCATCATGTGGTTGCTGGTGACTAGATTCGTGTGGAAATTCTCGCAGTTCTAGTAAGAAGTTGTGGCTAGTGGAGTTCATCCCTGTCGGGTGTTGTGAAGTAGTATTCACCAAAGACAATGGGCGAGGTCACGCAATATTGTGGATATACATATATATGTGTTAAAAATATTTTTTTTTCTAACCTATGGTGTTAAATATAATGCCTCGGCGAGCTATGATGCCTGATAAAAGGGTAGGCTGGGAGAAAGCTAGGGGTGGCCAGATCAAAACATGGCAGAAATCCATGAAATCACTGACAACTGGACTGAGCCATGTTGGTAGGTGTCGATTACCGAGTTGGGGCCTTCGAGACAATAGTAACCGATGGTTAGAGACTTTGAACGACATGACTCAAAATCGTTTCCAGTGGCGCCGGTGCATCTATTCCTTGTCTTCTCTCAAATTCTAATCTTCTGAATTTCTCATGACGGTTTTTCGTCTCTTCATGTTGATTTCACTAGGATATGCCTCTCGAATGATATCTCTTATCCCTAATTTTTTTGATGATCGATAATACTTCTACTATCTCCACCATTATGGAATTTGAATTGACAATGCATCCTCTGTGTGCTAATGTGGTATGAAGCTGATGTACATACGTACGAATTTCTATGTTGTAGCTGACTGACTATTATTATTATTATTATTATTATTATTATTATGCCTGATACATTAGAATACATATATAATGATAGAAACTAAAATGTATCATTACCATTATGCCTTACAATTCAGTAATCATTGTTGTCCAGTTATCAATATATCTGTCTTTATTATGAGGCTTTTTTATTGTTCTAACAAAACACAAACAATCAATTTTATTTTCATAATTCTTATAAATATTATGATTGTTATATTTCTCCTACCCGAATTAATCTGTTTTTATTTGCAATAATCTATTGGTGCTCATTGATCTATACAAAAAACAAACAACATGTATATACACATCTATTGATAGAACAAGAATAACAAGGAAAAAAATTCAAATGTAGGCTTCTACCTGAAACAGAACTTCTATTCATGTAATATTCGTCTCATGTGTTTAACAGCCTCGTCACTATCTTTCTCTCTCTCTCTCTCTCTCTCTTTACAGTGTACAGAGCACCTACACACACACATACACACTGACACTACAGAGGTTTCATTATTCACACCAATGTTCTGGTGACATTGATTATGGAAAGAGAATAATTATTTTTTAAATCAACATTTATGTGAATCAATTAAGTGATTATTATTATCGTATACTACCTTTGCTACCGAAAATCACTAATTAACTAGCTATTTTATTTTTTAGTCACATGATTTAATGATGAATTGTTGCATTACTGCATATCACATTCAACACTATAGCATAGCATGTTGTCTTCTATGTCATGATTATGATGATGATGCTTTTTTTAGAAAATAATCGATATTTTGCCAGTCAGTCTCTCTCTATGTTCATGTGTGTGTGTGCGTATGTGTATGTGTGATGTACTGTGATGCTTAAAATATATACCTGATTAGTCATCAGCATTTCATGTGTGGATAATATAGCACGCCGTAGCGCAAGCAGGATGGTTTATTATTTATGAAAAAAATTGAATTTATTTGATTTATAGAGATTAATGGAAATTTTCAAGAATTATTCATTTATGTATTGTACACATATTTCTAGTGTCATGCTTCAATTACAATGCAATGTATATCTTTTAAATTGAAGTATGATAATAGCTATAAAAATAATAATAATTATTATTGTTTTCACGAAAAAACCATGTAAATATCGTCATTATACTTGTATTTATTGTTTGAAGGTGAACGGTACTAGGTTCGAGTCCCGAAGTGAACACCAACTCTAGGATTCATGTACATCCAGCTGGTGGTTCCTAAGAGTAGGATGAAACGCACATCCTACAGCACACTGCTAGCCACCATCCTCGTCTTATTGTCATTATACAATGGAATCATCAATCAATTATTGTTAGACCACCATTAGAAACCTAGAAGCACTGAATGACCGTCTCGTCCTAGTAAAGGACTCATCAGTAGTGCACATCCACGACTTCTGCAC
This sequence comes from Schistosoma turkestanicum, assembly GCA_944470395.2. Taxonomy (NCBI): domain Eukaryota; kingdom Metazoa; phylum Platyhelminthes; class Trematoda; order Strigeidida; family Schistosomatidae; genus Schistosoma; species Schistosoma turkestanicum. Next base: position 69,825,429 of record OX103971.1, on the reverse strand, counting down.
CTCGCAGGATTCGAACCCAGAACCTTCGGTCTTCCTCGAGAACGCCTAACCTCTGTGCTACTAGACCGGCATCGAACGGTGTCTAGCTCTGATCAATCTAGAGATTCTGTGCGACCTCACCCATTTGCCACCAGTAGTTACTGCCTACACCCGAAAGGGATAAACTCCACCAGTCACTTCTTCTTACTAGAACTCAGAGAATTTCCTCAAGAATCTAGTCACTAGTGAGTACTTTATAGTTTGTTCGGATTGTGTTTGTGCACGTGTATGTGTGTTTATTGGTCAGATGAAAAGTAGGTCTTCACGCATAACTAATAAAATTTACGGATCCCTGGTAAACGATATGAATAATATTGTTTTCAATCGAATCTTCATCAGGTAGGTCAATGTTTATGAAAGCGAAACAAATCAAAAAATATTGTATCCATACTTTTGTTCTGGAAATATTGATTGTTACTGCCTCTGTTGTATTTTGATAAGCAATGACATATTAAACTTGGAAACTTCATTAAAATACTAGATGTCAATTTGAATAATTTTAAACGTTTATCGATTTTAGGCTTCATGTCCAATAATTTGAACACTATTGAGTCTTGATTGAGTGTAACCATGTGTACTTTGACTTCATCAACAAGCGGTTTAAACTATCTATAAAGAGGTTAACTTTACTCATAACTAAAGACCCTCTTCATTATGACCTTAATGGCTACTATCCATCTCTTGCTCGTTTTAATATGACACAGAACAATTGTCAAACATTTCATGATCCCATACGTCATAGTTTGTTAATTTCAACGAGAATAGTAAAACGAATTCACTTGTGACATGTATGTATTCACGGATATAACGTTTGTTTAACTTTTATCTGTTGATTTTTTTTTTTACAAAGGTACGTTCATTGAAAGAACCTAATTCGAAGGCTCGTTTAATACCATCACAAACATTGGAAGAACGTCGTCAAGCTTTTAATCAAGAAAAACTTCAACGTATGTTCATCATTTCCAAACTTGTTGCTTCAAATATTTGTATTTATATATCTGAATCTAGACATGTGCCCCAGAACGAGCGATAGTCCTCTATCGAACCCCTCCATCGGTGGCTGATGTAATCTAGTTGGTTCGATTGTTAGGTCGGCTTTGGGGCTCGCCAGATCAAAAGATATTTTTCGTTATGCTTAAAGTTAGCATTCGCTAGAAATAGGCGATTATATGAGCATATCTGCAGCAGACGTTCGCCATTATCTGTTCTTTGAGCCGCGAAACCATAAGATCCACTCAGGTGTCTTTCCTCTTCACTTAGTCTACCTACTTGAGAATGAAAGTCACCAGCCATTATTACTATATCAGAGAGCTTAATTTTTTGAAGAAGTTTAGAGAGGTTTATGTAAAACTGCAGTTAGTGGGAGCTTATGCACATACGACGAAGAGGCAACGTTGAGTTTCCATATCTTTCAGAGTCGGTACCGTCCCGTTCAGTCGGATTTATATATATATATATATATATATATATATATATATATATATATATATATATATAACTGATTGCTTCACATAGTAGTCTGTTTGTTGACTAATACATATTTTACTGTACTTATTTGTCATTTATTAGTTACGAAGGCGTTATTTATTCATAAATGATAATTGTAACAAGAAATGTGTAGGTGTATAATGTGTATTCACTTACCACTTAAATGAAAATACCCACTTATATACTCAATCTTGACTGACTAAAGCGACTGATATAAAAATGGTAATAACAATGATATCATTATTATTAATGGCTTTATTCGATACAATATAGAATCCTCAGCAAGCAATCGCAATGTGAAAATGAATCAGTGATGTAATTATGCTCTAATGACGATCGTCAAAGACTGTTAAATGATCACAATTTCATATTCTTCAGTCTGTTTGTAAAATAATCAATATTAAACACTGTAGTAACCAAGTATTGACAGCAATCAGATAGCTTTTAAACAGCTACATACTATTCGTCACTGCGTTTTGGGATTATGTACAAAATCCCAATGGTCGCCATCTTTCACCGAATAAGTTTACATTGAAAACATGGTCACTTTCTCCTAGTTCAACAAATATTAAAAATTGAACATCCGGCCTTTTTATCATTTAGCAAACAAATACAACTCTATATATATTGTAATTAACATGAAATGACATTGCTGCAAAATGTTTGCATAATTGTCCAGTAGGAAAAATGATTCTGACCGTATAGCAGCATAAATGCGAAATCATTACTAGACAAACTTGGCTAAATTAGAAATGGATATTTTATACTGTTAACCGATAGAGTATAGTTTCATCTGATCAATAATCTGGATTCATATTGATCTGAATGATTCTTTTAGTGGACCAGTTATTTTTTTTTATCAAACCAATCAAAATCAAGGAATTAGGTGACTGCTTTATTTTAACGTTAGATTAATCCATATATACATATACATATATAAAGAGTTGTGTATTTTGTAATCACAGACCAAATGTTTAGTGTGATACAGGTTGTTGGGTAGAGTTGTTTTTTCTATGTTTATTGTCTATTTACACTGTTCATTATGTTTTGTTCTATTCTATTCTTTATGATTTTATCAATTTATTTAGTCACACTAAGTAGCTTAGTATTAATAACAATATTCTTTGTCTAAGTGTCATGGTACTTCTCTAGATAACAAGTAAAGCATAAATGTTTTACTAAAATGTCCTACATTCTGGACAGTTAGTTAATTGTGATATTATTACAGTTATTTTTTGTCAATTCTACAGTTTTAAGACATAGTTTGACGATTGAATTTACATGAGAAATTCGATATGCATGTTAGTTTGTTTATCTACAATTACATACATACATATTTGATGTTGTTATATATGCCCAACTATCGACTGCCTCGATGAGCTATGTTTTGTGGTTTAGGGGTAGACTGGAAGAAAGTTAAGGGCGGCCAAACTAAAACAGCACAAATCCATGAAGTCATTGACAAGTGGATTGAGTCATTATGGTAAGTGTAGACTACCCGTTTGAGTTCCGCGAGACCATGGTAACTGATGATTGGAGACTTTGAACTAAATGGCACAGGTGCATCCATCCGTCCTTTCAATTTCTTATCTTCCGGATACCTTATGACCTTAATCTTTCTCTTTTTAAATTTATTTCACTGAATTATACTTCCTGAATAATTTCTTCGATTCCTAATCTTCTCCGTTGCTGCCTGTACTTCTAATACCTCTAGTATTATGGGATTTGAACTGACAGTTGCGTCTCTGTGCTAATGTGGTAGGGCATCTGGAACTGATGTACTTACGTACGAAGTTATACGTTGTTACTGACTGACTGACATATTTCAGTTTAGAATCAATTAGAAAGATAAGTATGAAACAACCTAGTTAACTTTTATATGTGGCTAATATATTATGTAATATTTTGTTTTATAGCTGCCCCAAGTTGGTTTCACTTTCTCATTACAGTACCAGCGCATTTCATACAGAAAAACATTAATTAATTAATTATGTTAACATTTGCGTTGTTTAAACTGATAACAGAGAGCATGGCACAAAGTATAAAAAGTTTTAAGATGTCAATGCGCGATAACTTTCTCGAACCTTGCTGCAATCATCTACTTCGGTTGGCATTACTGTAAGTCTCGCATCCAAACAGTGTGATTTGTATTCCCGGATATATTTATACGCCTGCTTGGTTCACTGAGTTACCTTGAATTTCCAAATCTTAGTATTATTTTGTTGTGCGTTGTCTGAGATCTGAAAGTGATACACACTAACCCCTCAAACTGACTACTTGAGCGAGAAGACAAGAGTGTAAGAGAAAGTTTATTCGGTTACTGAATAACGTTTATATATATACATTCCTTCCATTTCCTGACTAATGATATGTATCGATCCTTTAAGATATTTCTGAATGACCTCGTTCAACCACATCTGATTGGCTTTCTATACTAAATCTTTTCTAACTGCATTTTTTTTAGCAAATACTGGTCGTAAATCGTGGAAAAAAGTGAAAACATTTTTCAGAGCTGCTGATGCGTCAGGCAAGTCAGACTTTTTGTGTTCTCACCTACTTACACGTTTTTTTAATACTAAGAAGAGATTCTTTGAAATCATAAATCGATCAATGAAACATGGAAGCACTGAACGGCCGTTTTGTCCTGATATGTGACTCATCAGCGGCGCAGATCCATGGCTTTCGCTATTCACAGGATTCTAGATCGAGTCCTTCAGTCTTGCATACGTATGCTTAACCTCTAGACCACCGAGCCGGCATCCAAAATTATCATGTACTCACTAGTGACTAGCCCAGTGAGGAAGTTCTTCCGAGTCCTAGTGAGATGTTGTAACCAGTGGAGTTCAATCTTATTCGAGTGTGAAGTAGTGCTTACCGAAGACAGCAGATGAAGTTTCGCGAGACTGAAGAATAATCGAAATTGGACATCACCGCTACTTAATGCCGGTTCGGTGATCCAGAGGTCAAATGTTCGTGTGCAACACCTCAAGTACCGGGTTTGAATCCTTTGAGCAGTGGTGGTCCTGGTTGCGCACTTCTGATGAGTCCCCTACCAGTAGGAAACGGCCCTCGAGTGCTTCCAGGTTTCTAATGGTGATCTAACGTTGATCGATTCATGATTTTGAAGTAACTAAGAAGAGAGATGTAAATGAGATGAAAGAAAATTAAAAGCTGTCTATATTTGTCAGAATTATTTCTTCAACTTTCTTTATTCTCAACAATGGAGTTACAGTCATTATGAATGTTGGAATATACGAATTAAAACTATTGACTCTTATTATACCTATGTAAAATGTATTGTCAATATTTGAATTCTCTGTAAATATTACCAACACTCAAACTATTTGCTAACTGTTTTATAAATTTTAATATTCTATTGTTCTCTTTTTACGTCAAATGAATGGTAGCTTACTTGGAAGTAGTTGTGTAACATACAAAGAAGTTACAATCATATGGAATATGTGTATATTTGAAGAAGATATAGTTCATTTACAAAAAAAGGTTGTATACATAAACTTCAAACGTACATTTGTAGTGCAAAAAGATTATATATTGACTATCTTCAATATACTCTCACTGGTGCCATACATTTCGATCTCCAGACACTCCTCTCTCTCTCTCTCTCTGGTAGCAACATGTAAACAACACCACGCTTCATACTACTTATAAACTACTTTGTGATTAGCATCCATCACAATACTTTCCGTGACATTGCGGATCAATACACTAAAACTGGTTAGTTTTGGGAAATAAGAGTATCGTGCTAGTTGAAACATAAGTGTCCATTAAAAAAAATTAGAAATTGAACACAAATCACTCGCTACCAGCCGGTTGATCTTCAGTTATGATTTGTCCAACCCATGTTACAATCTATTCATTACTAAAATATTAAAAATTTTCATAATAGAAATTAGAACAAAACATACAAGTTGTATCCTATAATGAAGCACTTGTAAACATCATTTATATGAATTATAAAATCCAAAAAATCTTCAGCACCCAACATACTTGTATAACTCTATTTATGACTGGAAAAACGTTCGATACAGAAAGAGGTGTAGCGTGTACCAATATGTCGAACCCAAAATGGTCTCTTTTAGCTTTTGAACAAACCAGTTTATCTACTCTTGAATCATTATTCACACATCGCCGTTTGACGATGTTAGCTGTTCTCTTATAATCTTGGCTGTATTTTGTCGGTGTAGTGTGTTCATTGTGGTGGTGTTTCGTTCTCTGAGCTGAATATTTTGTTACAACCACCTGAGCTACAAATTTTCTCCACCATCTCAAAGTCCTTAATTTGTTGATTACATGTCCAACTTATTTTTCTCCCACTATAAATTGTCATTTCCTATCACATTGAGTTGATCCACTCACCTTCTCTGCTTGTTTCACTTCGCATTTACGCTTCACATTCTTATACCTTTCTGCATACACAAGTGAATAGAATGAATTCATCTAAAATAAACCCCCTTCATTAGTCTTCCGATTATTGTCGTTGCACAAACATGTGTTCACTTAAGAGCATACAGAAATAAAATGGAGGATTTGTTTCATTTGCATAATTGACCATTCATCTACATCGGGCTCGAATCTTGAGCCATTAAAGAGGAATCGATTTCAACTATTCAGCATATGTGATTTTAAAAAAAGATATTAAGTCATATAACACATCGTTTTACCTATAAGAAACTGATGGAGAGTCACTTCGGATGCTTGAGAAATTTCTCACATACATAGTATAATGTATGATTGAGTCAAAATGACAAATTATATATATATATATATATATATATATATATATATATATATATATAATATACATTCCTTAATTACTTATGGTTGTTTTTTATGTTTGTATTTTTGATTATATACTCTACCATATAATAAAGGGCTACGTTTACGATCAGATATATGGAGTTATGAAGAAGTTGTACCATGGCCACAGTCTAAAGTACCTTGTCTTTTATTGATTGGTCCAAATGGTGTTGGTCGTCGTAATTTAAAAGTACTTCTTGCAAATTCTGAACCAAAACGGTTTGCTTATCCTATGACAGGTATGTATAACAATGGCATATATAGATACACACATACACACGTTTCACCTATAGTATGCTAATAGATTTCATTTCTTTATTTAACTCCAATTACACAATCTTGTTCTTATTTATAAAACGTGTAAGCGTATGGTCCCGACCGTAGCTGCTACCTTGATGTGCTGGTCGGGCTTGCCTAGCGTGATGACCCAACCGAGCCATATTGGCTGGAACATATGTCCTTTATGTTCTACCATGCCAGGCGGGTCGATTGGAGAACAGCAAGACTCAGAGTAGCAACTCAAGGTCTGAGGGCGAAGTCGTACTGCTGACTGACTGTAGAGAGGTGTGACAGCCATAAGGTGTTTCCCTCGGATAACCAGAATGTGCAGTCATACTGGCTTCTCACAAGGAAAGAAGGGGTTAGAAATGGTTGACCCTAAAAATGTCACTCCTCACCTTGCCTTATGGATTTCCGTCTCCGGCGGTAAGGGCTTTTAAACAAGAGCATAGCTAACACTTTAAAAACTTCTGACGAAAAGGTCGTGCGTGACCGGCCTCAAACAGTTTTCCCGTGAGCTCTGTGCTCATGCTCGTAGGTCGCTCAGACCAACACTAACCGATTTTCTTTTCAGGTCCTGTAAGAAGTAGCCTTCCATGGTGTGAGCAGCCGGGAAGTTACAACCGCCCTCATACCTGTAAAAGCACACGAGACCAGATGAGTCACCGTCAAATCCTTCCTACACTTTCTAATAACTCTTTTATCTCCACGACCAACCCTTTCGTTCCTTTGTCACCTCGCACCGATGGTGTAATTAAAACCAGATTTTAATTGCCGATTGGAATAAGTTGACGATCAATCTTTTAGAAATAGCCATGAGCTGTTTTGTCCCAATTTAAGACTGTTTGACATTACACTTTTAAAACTGTCTTCCAAGGATTGTATCTGGAATTTTCGGCTTTCATGTTTCTATTATAGTCTGCTGACACTACCCATGTAGTTCAAATTCAAGTCATCATAGTCAAGGACGTTCTAAATATGTCTATCAAATTCGTCCAACGAGTTAACGCCGTAGTATATTATATGCGATGTCTAATTATTTAAATTAGTGACCTCATTAATCACGACTGTGAACTACTGATTAACTATTTCGTTATTTCACTATTCAGTAATGAACCAATGGTAAATTTACTTTGTGTTAGGAAGGAGCCCCGAAATATCCCTTGTAAAACTCTCTAAAGGCCCAGAAACTCCAGAAAACGTTTCATCCAATCAGCATTGAATAGAACCTACGCAGAAACTTCAGGGAAATGTAGAATCACATGCTACGACTGTGATTGGATGTATCGCCATATCGCTATCATAGTCAGTATGGTTTCCGCACCTTCTAGAAGCACAAGGTTATGGGTAACTTTCGTTTATCTGTGAATAAACCAACCTTGGAACAAAGTGTTCCCGTACTTTACGTCTTTCCTCTTATCTTCAAGTTGCAGTGTTGATCTAGTCTGAGGTTATTCTAGGAATTCAGATCTTGCGTTTATTTAACAGACTTATCCTTTTGTATAATACACAAATCAATAAAAGTTATCTCTTTATTGTAATCAGTAATTGATCGTTTATTTGTTGTTGCTGCTTGTGTTTTCATTCAATTTTCAATGTAGATACAACCGATTCATCATTACCGACGAATTTATTTAAAGTTTTAACAAAAGATCAAATGGAAACTGATGTAAAATCTGGTGCTTATGTTGAATGGGGTAAAATTAATGGACATTATTATGGTATACGTTTTTCGGAATTACGTAAAATTATAGCTAGCGGACGAACAGCTGTATTAGATTGTCAACCTCAAGTAAGCTTATGAGATGTTTATTATTGTTAGGATATTCATCAAATATCCTAAAGAAATTATTTTGTGAGTCTAATTCTATTGGTCAATTCCTATTGGTCAATATTTAAGGTCGTTCCAAAGTATCAAGTTCACAAACTTTTAAATGTTGTTTCCTATTGGTTAGTATTCACGGTCGACGTAACTGTATAAATATGCATTGTCTGTGAGGTTTTATGCTCATCTTCTTCTTCTGTACAAAACCTCATATTTTCTGGTTGCTTGTAGAATACACTTCCTACGCCATACCAAAACTTTTTGGTACCATTAGCAGGGCATTGGGACGCTCGGATTAGAGTAGCCTATCGTGTCACTGGATCATTTGTCTCGCTCTCGTTTACCGACGAAGGTGAACTCGTAATAGTTTCAAGCATATCAATTGACGAGCATAACAATAATCTCATTCTGTTATATTAAAATTATCTTAGAGAATGTATGGTGATATGATCGATCGTTGAGTGGTTATGATGATCTTTCATCAAGAAAGTTGATTACATAGTAATTAAGAATAGCGAATATATACATCAGTTCAAGTTGCCATTTGTAGGTTGCTAGTATTCTATTGTAAAAATGTTTTCGAGGCATCGCTTGTGTATTTTGATACCAGTGAGATTGTAGTAATGTCTGGATTAGGATTAACGTACTAGGTAAGGATAACAAATCAATTGATGAGGTAGTAAATCTTCATGAACTGAAGTGATGGGGATATGTGTTGCATATTCCCAACTAACACCATTATCTGATCAAAAGGCTGTGCATTCATTAGGGTGTTTATTGATACTTACTTACTTACTTACGCCTGTTACCCCAAATGGAGCATAGGCCGCCCACCAGTTTTCTCCAACCAACTCTGTCCTGAGCTTCTCTCTCCAGTTCTGTCCAATGTTTGTTCATTCCTCTCATATCTTTCTCTATTTCTCGGCGTAATGTATTCTTTGGCCTTCCTCTTTTCCTTCTGCCTTGAGGGTTCCATGTGAGGGCTTGTCTCGTGACGCAGTTAGGTGCTTTTCGTAGTGTGTGTCCTATCCACTTCCACCGCTTCTTCCTGATTTCCTCCTCCACTGAAATCTGGTTTGTTCTCTCCCACAGTTCGTTGTTGCTGATGGTGTCTGGCCAACAAATCCGATGTATTTTGCGTAGACAGCTGTTAATAAACACTTGTATCTTCTGGATGATGGCTTTCGTAGTTCTCCATGTTTCCGCTCCATACAGTAGGACTGTCTTGACATTTGTATTGAAAATCCTGATTTAGGTTTTGTTTGAAAGTTGTTTGGAGTTCCAGATATTTTTCAACTGTAGAAATGCAACCCTTGCTTTGCCAATCCGCACCCTCACATCTGCATCGGATCCACCTTGGTTGTCGATGATGCTGCCCAGATATGTAAAGGTGTTAACGTCCTCCAAGGCATCCCCATCAAGAGTGATTTGATTGGTGCATGTTGTGTTGCACCGGAGAATTTTGCTTTTTCCTTTATGTATGTTGAGACCTACTGCTGCAGAGGCTGCTGCTACACTGGTCGTCTTCTCTTGCATTTGTTGTTGAGTGTGCGATAGAAGAGCCAAGTCATCTGCGAAGTCCAGATCGTCCAGCTGCGTCCTAACTGTCCAGTTGATACCGTGCTTCCCTCCAGATGTTGACGTCTTCATAATCCAGTCGATGACCAGGAGAAAGCGAAAGGGTGAGAGTAAGCAACCTTGCCTGACACCGGTCTTCACCTCGAAAGAGTCGGTTAGCTGTCCTCCGTGCACGATTTTGCAGTTGAATCCATCATAAGAATTCCGTATGATGTTAACTATTTTCTCAGGCACCCCGTAGTGTCGAAGAAGCCTCCACAGTGTTTTCCTATCCACGCTATCGAATGCTTTCTCGTAGTCGATGAAGTTGATGTAGAGTGGTGAGTTCCATTCAATTGATTGTTCCACAATGATCCGTAATGTAGCAATTTGGTCAGTACACGATCGATCCTTACGAAATCCGGCCTGTTGATCTCGAAGTTGGGCGTCTACGAAGTCCTTCATTCTGTTTAACAATACCCTGTTGAAGACTTTGCCTGGTATTGAAAGAAGAGTGATGCCTCTGTAGTTCTCACACTTGCTCAGGTCGCCTTTCTTTGGTATTTTGATGAGGTATCCTTCTTTCCAATCTGATGGTACTTGTTCCTCATTCCAAATCTTCTTGAAGAGGATGTGAAATATTTTCGCAGTTGCTTCTACATCTGCTTTCATTGCCTCTGCTGGAATGTTGTCTTGTCCTGCTGCTTTGCCGCTCTTGATTTGTCTGATGACCATGCTGATCTCCTCAATCGTAGGATCGCCAATATTAATTGGGAGGTCCGTGGATGCTGCTTCGATGTTGGGTGTGTTCAGTGGAGCTGGTCGATTCAATAGTTCCTTAAAGTGCTCCACCCACCTATTTCGCTGTTCTTCAGTGTTGCTGACTACTTTGCCTTCCTTACTTTTCACTGGTCGTTCTGGTTTACGATAGTTTCCAGCGAGCTTCTTTGTAGTTTCGTACAATTGTCTCATGTTTCCGTCTCTTGCAGCCTTTTCCGCCGTCATTGCTAGATCTTCCACGTATTTTCGTTTGTCAGCTCTGATGCTCTTCTTCACTTCCCTGTTTGCTTCTGTGTATGCAGCTTGTGCGGTAACTTTCTCCGCTTTTGTTCGGCTGATATTGATTGCTGACTTCTTGTTCCTCCTTTCTTCGACTTTTGCAATAGTATCAACAGAGATCCATTCCTTGTGATGGTACTTCTTGTGACCCAGAACTTCGTGACATGTTGAAGTGATTGCCTCCTTGATCCCTTTCCAATTGTTCTCCAAGGTTGCGTCCTCTACATTGAGTAGATCCTGAAAGGCCTGGAACCTATTGGAGAGGGCTATCCTGAATTCGTTGAGTTTTACAGTATCCCGAAGAAAGGCCGTATTAAACTTGTGTGATGTCGTCTGTCCCATTGTCCAGTGCTTCTTTAGTTTCAGTTTCATTTTGGCGATTAGCAAATGGTGATCTGAAGCTATATCAGCTCCTCTCCTGGTTCTCACATCCTCCATAGTCCTTCTGAACCTTTTGTTGATACAGATATGATCAATCTGGTTTTGAGTAGTGTGGTCCGGTGAAATCCATGTAGCTTTGTGTATGCGTTTGTGCGGGAATATTGTGCCGCCGATGACCAGTTTGTTGAAGGCACATAGGTTTGCAAATCTCTCACCGTTTTCGTTTCTTTCTCCCAGTCCATGTCGTCCCATGATGTCTTCATATCCAGTGTTGTCCATGCCAACCTTGGCATTCAGGTCTCCCATAAGAATCGTCAAATCCTTTGGTGAACATTTATCGACGATTGGCTGCAGCCTTTCGTAGAATTGATCTTTAACGTCGTCATTGTATTCATTGCTAGGTGCATACCATTGGATGACGTTCATTGTAATGTCCTCTTTCTTTGTTTTGAAGGATGCTTTAATGATCCTCGGTCCATGAGATTCCCATCCTATTAGTGCCTTTTGTGCATGTTTGGACAGCATCAATGCAACTCCTTGTGTATGTGAAGCATTTTCCTCTTCATGACCAGAGTATAACAGCAGTTCCCCTGAAGCTAGTCTCAGTTGTCCTACTTGTGTCCAATGTGTTTCACTGATGCCAAGCACCTCGAGGTTGTATCTTTTCATTTCTGCCGCAACTTGAAGTAGTCTTCCAGTCTCCCACAATGTACGAACGTTCCATGTACCTAAAAAAATGGTTGCTCTGGTTGTCAGAAGAGGCATCAGCCCCGTGATTCCGATGGAACTCGGCTTTCATCACGCGACGTCATAATTCTTCCTCCAACTCCCAGGGCAGAGTTAAAATGGTTTGAATTATTTTTTCTGGTTAGCGTTTTTTTTGGCAAGTTAGTTTTTGACGGAATGGGGTCGCCAACCCCATGTCCAACCCTCCTCCTTTACCCGGGCTTGGGACCGGCAGTAGCCCCGAAGGTTCTGCTGGCGGAGTTGTGTTTATTGATAGAAGTGAGAAATATGTTCGACACACCTCTGTCCCTTTTCCCGACCGTTGTTGCTACTTTTACGTAGCGGTCGGGTTTGATTATCATGATGACCCAACCTACCTATATTGGATGAAACATGTGCCTTAGGTCCTTTATGCCAGGCGAGTCGATTGGAGAACGGTAAAACTAACAGCGACAACTTAAAATCTAAGGGTGAAGTCGTACTACTAACTGTAGAGGTGTGTGACAGCAGTAAGGTGTTTCCCTCGGACAACCATCGTCTGCAACGATACTGTCTTCTCACAGTGTGGAGGCGTACTTCTTGCTTAATATCCACCCAACATATCCCACCTGCTCATTTAGTTAATATTAAATCAGACCTAGCTATTTGACTTTTATTATCACAAAATTCAACAACCGTCAGAATAAAATTCATTAAGTTTTACTGCAGAGCTATGATACCACCTTGGGCTGTTGGAAATTTCGGGAACCATACTAACAGCATGGGTAAATATTCAGTCACAAGGGCGGCATGTGATTATACATTTCCTAGATGTTTTTCTGTATAGATTCCATTCAACTCTGATTGAACAAAAAGGTTTACTGGCATTTTTAAGCTTCTAGAAAATTTTGGCACTCCCTCATCACAATTCAACTGGATAATATTACTGATCGAATATCTTTGAAGCATTGCTCATATATCTTGCAACCACCGAGTCAGCAATATTGTTGCTAAGAAACGGGTATTACTCAATGATGGCAAAGCAGTAGTTTCAGTAATGAAACTTCATCTGTTGAGGTGGTTGGGACATGTATTACGAATGCTCAACCACAAATTGTGGCCAAACCAAGACGTTGCGGAAATCCATGAAGTCAAGACAAGTGGACTGAGTCATGTTGGTAGATGTAGGCTACCTGGTTGGGGTCCGCGAGGCAAACGTAACTGATGGTTGAGGACTTTGAATTAAAGGGCTGAACATGGTTTGCAGTTACTCAAGTGCATCCACTCTTTGTGTTCTCTCTAATTCTAACTGTTAGGATATTCATCCAATATCCAAAGAGAATTATTGGTCAATTCCTATTGGTTAATTCCAACTGGTCAATTTTATGGTCGTCCTAGATATCAATGTCACGTGCTCCAATGTTGTTTCTTATTGGTTGTCCTGACTATCAATGTCACTTCAAATGTTGCTTCCTATTGGTCGTCCTAACTGTCAATATCACAGACTTCGATGCTGTTTCCTATTCGACCAAAATGTATAAATACGCATTATCTGTAACGTTATATGACCAGGACTAGGACTAGAACCCCATCCGGGATCCTGATTCTCTTCTGGATTCGGATCTCGTACTTTCTGGATGCTTGTAGAATACAGGATCTACTTCATATCAAGTCTTCTTATTTTTCCTCAGTATGGGGGTTGGAATAATCGGATTTGAGTAGCATGACGTGTCGCCGGATCCTCGATCCTCACCCTCGTTTTCCGACTAGGTAAACTCGTAATAGTTCAAGCATATCAAGTTGACGTGTTTACGTGCAGGCGTAACACTAACCTTCTAAATTCCTCATCATCCTCTATCTTTCTCTTTCTAACTTTATTTCACTGGATTATACTTCTCGAATCATATCTTCGAACCCTATTCTTCTCCATTACTGTTAATACTTCTACTATCTCTACCACTATGTGATTTGAACTGACAATTCTGTCTCTGTGCTGATGGGTATGGCGACCTGAACTGATGTACCTACGTAGGAAGTTCTACGTTGTAACTGATTGACTGACTGCAAACATCATTATAATCGTCCAATCCACAAACACCGATGTTACACACAATTATCCAATCATCGTATGTCATGTCACAATCGTCTGTTAATTCTATCAAGTGCAATCTCTTCGGCTACTTACAAGCCATTGAAGATGATAGCCAACTTAAAATGTTTTATCCTTTGTAGAATCATTATTGATTGGATTTTCAATCATTTTTATTGTAAGTTTAAAAGTTTATCCTATGTACTTCAGTCAAATTCACCAATCTCTACTGATTAACATCAATATTACTAATTATAATTAATTATTGCTAAATAATCACTATATTAATTTTTTTTTGTTGTTTTCTCTTCATTTTATACTTTTTTTTTCATTATATAATCGATCAGTCATTGCATTTGTTACATCAACCAGAATTCAATCCATGCGTTGTATTTGTTGCTGCACCATCGTTTGAAGTAGCTAAAACCATGTTACATGATGGTTTACAAGCGAATGTCACTTCAAATATTCGTACTGTAAGTTAAGTTAAGATGATGATTGATTTAACTAAATCTGTAGATTGTGATTGTTTTGTCATTTTATTGTTGTGAATTTCTATGTGTGTCAATCATTATCATACAAGCATTACATTGAACTTCATTTGTTAATATGATACATAAGATGAATACTCAAAATAGTAGTATTAGTAGTAGTATCAGCTGCAGCAGCAGCAGTAGTAGCACAGAAAAACAAAGAAACATATCTAATGACCAGCTCATAAAAGAACGACTATCTACGCAACTTTATCAAAACATGTCGACGGCAATCATCAACAGAAGCGAAACCAAGTGCAGGAACCAATAAACAACGGATCATTCTGCCGATGTATAAAAGACATGTCAGAACTTACAGCATGACTACAGAGACGACCATTTGCAATAAGCGTAGCACATAAACCAACAGAATCACTTCAATCAATCCTATGTAGACCAAAGGACAAAATGACAAAGGAAGAAAAACCAAATATCATCTACAAAATAAATTGCTCAGATTGTGAAAAACACTACATAGGACAAAGTGAACGGCCTATTCAGCTTCGTTTATCAATTAGCAATCACACACCATGACATCTCTTCGCTTATATCAATCAAGGAAGGATTTGTTTGTGACCGATTTGGTCTTGCTTGCTATTACGGGTGTGAAGGCGGTTGTCGATTCCGGGCTGCCCACACTATGGAAGGTCGTTTCTTGAGGAACCTGAAATTGAGGGTAGATTAGCATTGGTCTTAGAGACCTGAGAGCGTGACCACAGAGCCCAAGGAACAACTGCTTGAGGCCAGTCACGCACGGCCATTTCATGAAAGGTTTTTCCAGTATTAGCTCCGCTCTTAAAGGCCCTGATTGGGCACCCTTACCGCCGGAGACGGAAATCCGTGAAGTAGGGTGAGGTGTGACCTTTTTAGGGTCGACCTTTTCTAACCGTTCCTTCCTTGTGAGAAGGCAGCATCGCTGCAGATGCTGGTTGTCCGAGGGAAACACCTTACTTCTGTCATACCCCTCTGCAGTCAACAGTACGACTTCGCCCTCAGACCTTGAGTTGCTACTCTGAGTCTTACTGTTCTCCAATCGACCTGCCTGGCATGGTAGGACCTTCAGGAACATATGTTCCAGCCAATATGGCTCGGTTGGATCATCACGATAAGCAAGCCCGACCATCACATCAAGGTAGCAGCTATGGTCCACAGTTGTCCGTATGTATTGATAAAATACATACGGATAACTGTGGACATACGTTCCATTGGAACAATGTGTATATAGGGGTGGCACAAAGAACACTAGATAATTTTTAGAAGCTTGGCACTAAGGTCAATCAGCAATCAACAAACACATCGACATTGACCTAATTTACCAACCGATCAAAAAAATCATTGACAGTCATAGGATCGAGAAACAGATCAAAAGGGGAATACAATCAACTACATGGTAAATGTTAATAACAACCAAGCAAGATCAGGGTTAACAAGACAAGCTACGAGTCATACGTGAAAAAATTCGAAATCTTCACTGTTACCATGAAGTTGATGTTGTTCAGAAGGACGATGAAAGCTCCACAACCAAAACATCCAGCTCATAGAACAAAACTTCACCACAATAATGGTAATACACATCTTGATAGAACAATAAGATGGAGTTGATCTAAGGAATATGGTGTATTTGCGCTTTATATACATTTCAATAGGATTCAAGGAGTCTGTACTACAGATATATTTGTAGAAGATGCAAAACTATTAACTGAAACATTGATTTTAGTCAGTCAAGACACAGACCTCTCTTTAATTCTTCTACAAAGTTTTTACATCATTCTACCATTTAGAAGTGTATGAAACAGTATGGATCTGAAACAAAGACTAAATGCAGCTATTAAGAAAACCTCTGCTAAACTGGTTGTGATTGGATGTATTAAGTTCATGATTCCACATAGGCCTAAACATTACATGAGCGACTGCGTCACATCCTTTGTACACAAAAGGAAGAGTAATCGAATAATCCAATCAAGAATTTTGGGACATCTGTCTAGATGACTTCAAAACTAGTTAATATGAAATGCTTCGATAAACGTAGAGACGTATGTTCATCGATATCTGTTAAGTCTGCCTGTTAGAAACAGTTGATACACAATATAACCTTTGGTATTAGAATTAGTAGAACCGCCTCATCCCGTAGGTCGCAAATCAGAAGCCTCAAGAAACCTTTACTCCAGTAAGTCTAGAAATTCTATCGAGCTATGATTGGGTGGAAGCGTTTCGTCTTTTTGTGAGCCTCTAGAAACTTTTGTGGGCCATCCCACCACCTACTCTTTTCGAGATTTTCGGAACATGGTTTACTCCTGGAAATCTTAGTACTATGTTGCATATGCGACACATTTTCCGTGAAGGTTAGGTTCTCTTAACCCATTTCCTCTTGAATCTTCGGTCCGCGTACTCATCAGCCCCATTTTTAACGTTATCATCCAATATTTTCAAAGGAAGATTCCACCGTCTACTGTGTTCATTACTCTTCTATCTTTATGAATTTGATTTATATGTCTAATGCATATCCTGTAAGCTCCTTGCACTTTATACAATACTCTGCCCACTCTCTTTTCAATTCTTCCTAGTTCCCATCGATTTCGGTCACGGTAAGCCTTGACAAATACTTTTCCTCTCGCATTAAAACTGTTAATATTTACACCTTGTTTGTGACCATCCACCGTCGTCCGTATGTTCCTTCCAAACATGAATTCTGCTGGTTACTTCCCATCTTTAAAAAAAATGATTGGGAGTAGTTCTGCAGGATGTTTAGAACTTAGAGATTACTCTACTCGGCGTCCGCTCGTTCCCCCCTTTAGACAGAGCTCTCTTGAAGGTGCCCACAAAGTGTCCTGCTTGTCCGTTAGACTAAGGATGATAAGGTGGAAAGTGTAAATGATTTATTCATCCCATTCATATCATAGAATTGTTTAAAAAACTCGGAAGCGAGCTGAGAGCCATTATCTATCACTAAAGTCTTTGTCACCTAGAAACAAAACAACAAAGTTACTGATCGTCTCTTCAGCCTACTGTCTGCAATAACTAGAAACAATTTTCTTTGAACTGGACCTGCAAAGCAAGCGCGAAGTCTCTTTCAGAGTTTGACAGGCTTATGTGACTGCTGTGACTCACATTTCGGAGGGTTTTCTGGCAGCCTGTAGGCAAGACGAACAGTAATGGCATTTGCCTTCGATATTTTTGTCCCTTGATGGCCAGTAAGGCTTCTTCCAGCCTTTGATCTGTGTCCTAAGATGGTGGGGTGGTTCTATCAGTTTTGGTGCTGAATGTTGTATTGTATATTAACCGTATCTAGTAGCAGACTTAACAACAGCAGAGGATATAATTGGAATGGGGCATAGAACGGACATCAATACAGGTTTTCAAATGTTCCACATGAATTTTTGAGGACGAATTTTTAGGTTTATAGAAGCTTTGGCTTGAAATGATTTCTCAGTGTAGTCTATCATAAGAATTCCGTTTGATTTTGACTGTCTTTTCAGATACATCGTGAAATCCAAGATGTTTCCATATATACGTGTGGTCAACCCTTAATCATTGTCAAATCATTATTCAAACTTATTATATGTGTCATACATAGTTTTATTCCGTCTATTTCAAAGTTAATCACTGTACATATAATGTAAATGTTACATTCATTTTGCTTAGATTTTTTATGGAAATGAATTTTCTTACCATCGTACGTACGTCCATAAGTTCATGTTGGCATACCACATTAGCACAAAGAGATGGAATTGTCACTTCAAATCCTATATTGGTAGAGATAGTAAGGGCATTAGCGATAATAGAGAAGATTAGGGTTTGAGGAAATTATTCAAGAAGTATAATTCAATGAAATAATTTATAAAGAAAAACGCGAAAGTGATGAGGAATTCAAAAGATTTAGAGTTGGAGAAAGGATAAAGAGTGGATGCACCTGCACCACTGCAAATATTGAGCTATAAAAGAATCGTTACTTGAAAACTTTATTGATTTCTACATTTTAACCAGCTCATTCCTTTTTGTTTAAAATTAATTTATATATCTATATTTATTTACACTGCTCAATTTTAGTCACCAATACATAAAGCTTCATTCACTCAATTAAGTTTTCATGTTAGTTACGTTCATTCATCATGTATAAATAATTATGTAGTCATCGGGACTAGTCTAAAAGTTTTCCTGGATGGGTAATGTCTGAGATTTGAACCTAATTAATACACGTTAATCTACCTGCCCCACTTTTCACACTGACAACTTTAGCGAGGGGGGACAGAGAGGAGAATGAAATCTGTTTGGCGAATTCAATCAGTACTCATTTACGTTTGTGTAAATTCCTTCCCTTTGAAAAGTAAACCAACTTCTTGACCAATGATATGTATCCATTTTTTAAGACATCTCTAATTGTCTTGACATGACCTCTTCGCGCGAACATTTCTGATTGGCTCTTTACATTATTTTGAGATTCATGTCACATACTCTGCATTTACATTCCAACGTGATTGATAACAATCCTAAAAACGTATACCAGAAATAAAGCGCTCAAGAGAAGACGACCAGTGTAGCAACAGGTCTCAACATGCTTAAAGGGAAAAGCAAGAATCTGCGATACAACACAACATGCCCCGACCAAATCACACTTGATGAAGTTGCCTTGGAGGACGTTAAAACATTTCGATTTTGGCAGAATCATTGACCATCAATGTGGATCCGATGCAGTTGTGAAGGCGTGGATCGGAAAAGCAAGGGCTGCATTTCTATAACTGAACAACATCTGGAAATCAAAACAACTGACGACAAACACCAAAGTCGGAATTTTCAATACAAATGTCAAGACAGTTCTACTGTATGGAGCGGAAACTTGGAGAACTTCCAAAGCCGTCATCCGGAAGATACAAGTATTTATAAACAGTTGTCTACGCAAAATACTTCGGATTCGTTGTCCAGACACCATCAGCAACAGACTACTGTGGGAAAGAACCAACCAGATTCCAGAGGAGGAGGAAATCAGGAATAAGCGGTGGAAGTGAATAGGACACACACTACCCAAAGCATCCAACTGCGTAACAAGACAAGCCCTCTCCTGGAACCCTCAAGACAAAAGGAAAAGAGGTAGGCCAGAGAACACATATCGCCCAGAAATAGAGAAATATATGCGAGGGATGAACAAAAATTGGACAGAACTGGGAAGGAAAGCCAAGGACAGAGTAGGTTGTTGAATGCTGATCGGCGGCCTATGCTCCACTGGGGGTTACAGGCGTACGTAAGTAAGCAAGTAATAAACCATACCTTACGGAGTTTAACTGTTTCATATATTTTATGCGAAAAACTTGAATTCCTTGAATAATCTGAAAAATAGGAGGTGGTCATCGTTTCCATTCTTCACACGATTTCAAATGCCACTCTTGAATAAAGAATCTTATCGTTAATACACTTTTTGTCTATGAATTTTAAATTTTCATTTATTTACTTATTTACACTTAAATATATGTTTCTCATGTTTAGGATGAAGAATTACACTCCATTATTAAAGATTCCATGTCAATGTCAGCAATTTATCGTCATTTATATTCACATATATTAGTGAATAAGAATATGAAAGAAAGTGTTGAGAAATTAAGTCGTCTTATTACAAAATTAGAACGTCAACCATGTTGGATACCATGTGGATGGGCTTATGAATTAAGTATACCATATAGATCAAGTATGTGAAGAAATGAAGTGATGTATGGTTGAATATATATGATTAAACTTTTTTAAAGTAATTATGTAGCATAGTTTAAAGACTAGAAAGTGTATTGGATATAAAGTGTTTTCGCGTTACTCTCTCATCAACAAACAATAGAATTATCAATAAAAGTTGTTTTATGGAGATTACTGAATGTGATTGACAATACGAGCCTACTTAAGTTAGACGTTTACTGGATATTAGGAAGCATTGGACAGCTGTTTAGTCCTATTGTAGGACTAACTCCTTAGCATTGTGTATCTACTACATTACGGTTGGAGATCAAACTCAAGATCTTCAGGTTCGAGTCAGTGAACCGGTATCCAATATGATATACAATGTCTAGCTTCAGTCTGTTCGCAATACTTTGCGATCATTATCCCTTGTCTTTGGTGACTAACTGTCTCACTCGCGACACGTTTCAAACCCACTGGTTACGGCCGCTCACTAGGATTCCGGAATTAGCTGCTGCTGTCATTGGTCAGCATATGGTGATTACCGATATGGAGGTTTGTGGAGAGTGTGTTACATAGTTTAAATGATAAGCTTCCGGGTGCGGGGTCAGGTTTTCGTAGTTCGACCCGTAACGGTGATGTCGTGGGTGGCTATTGTTGTAGAGTCCCATGCTAACAGGAAAAAATTGTACATTGGTTCCTAGTTTTCAATAGATGTCTAACCTTACTCGGTTCGTGATATCAATCGGACAAATGTTACTTTTTAGATTTCCTCAAACAAAAATATATTTATAGTCCAGATGTTTTAGGCAGAATTTTTAGAAATAAGTTAGTTCAATGTAGAAAGTTTGCACTACGTACTCTGATATTATATAGCATTTTTCCATTATGAGATTGTTCAGTAGTGCCTTATACACCTAAAGCTAAAGCCATTTAGATCCAATAGTAATTACATTTCTTTTCGGACAAATGATTGGCTATACCTAAAACGGTTCATATTACCGACTTCAGTTAATTCGCAATCTACTTTGACCATCATCTGATTCACAATTAACTGATTATTAAGTTTTAACCAATGTTATGTTGTTTGTCTAATTCTTTATAACGAATCGAATTCTATTGAGCAAGTTATAGTGTAGCTATTGATCAAAGTAACTTCGCATTGCGTGAAATTTGCTAAAGTGTTATCTCAAATCCTAATTAAAGTTGGCTGTGTAGACCGAATAGCTCAGTGAAGGTGTCTCAAACTGTGATCCAAAATTACGCTCGTTCGAGTCTTACAGTTCTCTTGAGATTGCAGGTATTCCTTGTGGAAGAGTGTGTGCTATCACAAAACCTAGCCTCAGGATTTCTTCTCAACTACCTTCAATCAACTCCTAACACCATCACTTGATATTATCAGTGATAACTGTCACTCTGGACATGATTAAACTGCACCGATCACTACAACTTCTCTCTGGGACTTATATATAATCTCAAAGTTGATATCATCAACAACCATAGGGCTCTTATTCCATGACTTGTATTGTTGTGATTACTGCACCGTAGAAAGAGTTTACCTTACGGATAAGATTATTTGTAGATTATTGACTTATTAGATCTTAGGGCGATCCAACTTAAACGTGCCTCTTTATTTACTACACTTCCGAGGTTTATTTGAAAAAAGATCCATTTGACTATTGCTTTTATCTTTTAAAGGATGATGAGTATGACCACAAATTCACAGATTACCAATAATATTTTGTTAACTTTGAACTTTTGATTAGCTAGCTATACTAGAAATTATTGTCATGGTTACAAAAAACTCGATTCTAAAATCATTATCTGTAAGTGCAATTCACTTCAATTGCATATATCTCTGCACTGTTATGTAATGCCTGGTGTTGTTATTGTTGTATTCAATCAATGTCTTTACTATGTCTCTCTCTCTCTCTCTCACTTCATCTATTTTCAACTCATCAATTAGCTAATAAGGATGGTTCACCGTTTATACCTGGATCTAGTAGTCTTAGTGCTCTTGGTATACATGATTTACCACCATCTTCAAGATCATCAGCTTTGTCAAAATCTGTGATCTCTGAAGCATCAACTGAATCTGCATCTAGACTTGCTCGACCACCAAGTATATGCAATGGAAATTGGTCAAATCATCCTCTGTCAGGACGTGAACGTAATTCTATTACTCAACGTATCTATGAAAAACATCGACGTGCTCATCATGAATCTCAACATCCACCAATACCGGAACTTGATACACCATCTGAATCTGTTGATAGTTATTTATTGAATACAAGATCTACGCGTCATCATCATCAAGCGAAATCAAATCATAATACTCTTCCTAACCATGAACTACCTCCTCAACCTATTCATGATGTTCGAACTTCCCCAGTCGACGAAGATCAAGTAAGTATATAAATGGGGGTATAACTAAAGCAATCATGACAGCAGGTATGACAATTATGATATAACTTAATCATAATGGATAAATAGTACCAAAGTATCATTTGTAAGAAACATTCATTTTGTAAGCTACATTTTAACGGAGAGGTAACTACTTATGTACTAATACACAGTGTTATGAGGTTGTGGAGGTTTTTGAGTTACTTTTTGAAATCATGAATCGATCAGTAATAAACCACCATTAGAAACCTAGGAGCACTGGGCGGCCGTTCCATCCTGGTATGGCGCTCATCAGCAGTGCACATCCACGACTCCTGCACCTCAGAGTATTCGAACCCAGGAGCCTCTGTCTTGCACGCAAACGCCTAACCTCTGGACCACTGAGCCAGTGTCTAAAGGTGTTAATGTCTAACTTCGGTCAATCCACGGTTTTGCGCAACCTCATACAGTGTCTTCGGTAAGCATTGCTTCACACCCGAACAGCGTTGAACTCCACCCGGTCACGACTTCTCATTAGAACTTGGAGTAGACTAACTAGAGCAACAGAAAAAAGTTTTAATACAGTTAACAATTGCTCAATCAAATGATAAGTTACCTTTGTTTTGTTGCACTTATTTTACTTTACTTGCACACACCTGTCATCCACAATACATCATAGGCCATCAACCAGCAAATTATTTTTCTGGTTAGCTTTTTTTAGTGAGTTGGATTTCTACGGGATAAGGTCACTAACCCCATGCCTAACCCTCCTCTTTTATCTGGGCTTGGGACTGGCGGCAGTAACCTCAGAAGGGCTCTAGGCGGAGTTTTGTAGCACTTATCCTTGTTTAAAAAGTTATGCCTGTCGTACGACTAAACAAGTTAGCAAGCACCACTATTCATAGTTTCAAAAATAATAAATAAACACTTCTAGTCTATCATACACTTCGACGATACTAGTCATACAGAGTTGATAAAACTAAAGTATTCAAAATGATTTGTCAGATACCTTATAAATTTTTTCTACACACATGGCGAGAGCTAACAATCGTATTCAAGAGGAAAAAAGCTATATGCAATATCCCTGTCTTCCTTTACCAATGCCTTCTAACTATAGTGAAACGTAAGCCGCCGACTAGCGTTCTCCAACTTACTTTTTCCTTGGCCTTTTTATTTCCTGTTCTATCCCATTGGTGTTCATAATTTTTACTTTAATA
The DNA here is from genome assembly GCA_944470395.2 of Schistosoma turkestanicum. NCBI lineage: Eukaryota > Metazoa > Platyhelminthes > Trematoda > Strigeidida > Schistosomatidae > Schistosoma > Schistosoma turkestanicum. The sequence goes on along the minus strand of OX103971.1, from coordinate 69,801,402 downwards.
AATTTCTGTTCTTTTTTTGTGTCTTGATCACCTTCGTATGTTGAGATTTTTATTCCTGTTATCATCGTGTTCATTTTATCTGTTGACAGTCTAGTACATAGACCAATTTAACATAATCATGATGCATTTTCAGCTAGTTTCTAGCCAATCAAAAAACAGTTTTTATAAATAGTTGGTTGTTTTGCTTCAAGCTATTACGAGTTCACCTTACTCGGTAAATGGAGTAAAGACAAATGATGCAGTGATACGATAGGCTATTCTAATCCGATTGTCAAAGGCCCCGCTAACTAGAGGAAGAAGTCTCGATAAGACGTAGAAAGTGTATTCTACAAGTACCCAGAAAATACGAGGTTGTTAAGCACACGAATTGAGCTTATTTATAAAATGATGGAAACACCCTTGGTGTGAGCCAAAAAATAGCGTAGTAAAACCATCCGTCAGCGAATGATAGTCAAGGATTTCCGACTGGGAAAATATAAGCTGTAGATCAACTAAGCGTTTCTTAGCGCGAAAACGTAGAAATTCATATTTTCAGCTATAAATTACAAAATTAGGACCTTTTCCAAGGGAGTTCTGGAGACCTAACGTCCCCAACAATAGTTGATTGAAAAAATAGTAAAATCGTATCGTTTAGATAGATTTTGCACAAATAATAAGTCGACTAATGTCTTCTACAAGTTACTCTGTCTGTAAATCTAATAGGAAAAAATTGACAAACTTGTCTCAGTGAGTATAGATTGTTTATCAGGACCCCAAATAGATCCTTTAGATTCCATGCATCGTTCTTGGTTAGGAGTGAGGATTAAGGAATTGGGATTACAGTTTTCATCACGAACTGACATTAGCTATAATGTTGAAATGTTCTCTGTAGCCATATAGATGAATAAATCTTGCTCAAAAGTGTAAGAGGAGCTATCTGATTATTTATGAACAACTGTCTACGCAAGATACTTCGGATCTGATGGATAGATATCATCAGGAATAATGTACTGTGGTAGAGAACAAACCAGATTCTAGATGAGGAAGGAATTAAGAAAAAATGGTGGGAGTGGGTTGGACAGAATCATCGGAAATTTCCGAACTGCTTGATAAAACAAGCCCTCACGTGGAAAATCAAAAAACGCATTTCACTGAGAGTTGTGAGTAGACATGAAAAGAATGAACATCATTTGAGAACAACTGGAAAAGAGAGCCTAGGACAGAGTTGGTTGCAGAATCGTGCTTCGCAGCCTATGCCACACGAAAGGAACAGTCGTAACGAACGAACCAACGATCTGAGTTTTTTAATCCATAACTACTGGCCTCATCAAGTTCAAGTTTGTTTCAGAATGAAGGGCTAGTTATTGTTTTGCCTGTTATGTATAATCTTAAGAAATAAAATTAAACATATGGATGAATCGTATTGGGATACGTTAAGGTCATCGATGTGAATATTCAATTATGAGAATGTGATACTTACGTGATAATTTATTGATTAGTGGTAACATCACCGGAACGACTACTGATTGCATATTGTTTTACTTCAGTAGTCTATGTCCTCGACTTTGAACATCATATTACTGTTTTGTAAATGATGTAATAGTGCCTGACTACTGAAATCGAAGTAGGTCAGTAAAAAACAGAATTCCTACGTATAAATAGCCAATGATTTCTTATCGATTGATATGTCTTTCAAGATAGATGTTATGAAAAACCGACTATTAACTATATTAGTACACTCACAAAATAGTTACAGAATTTAATGGGTTCGAATACTGTTTTATTCCATTTCGATTCGTGTACTAATCTCTTTACAATTGAGGTTTAATTCAAATTTTTGAATGTAAGAAGATCTGTACTTGATAAGTAAGAACTTATATTATAGATATGATATTTATCTTTTCCAGTCAAAATGGCATTTTCAAATCATGAATCAATCAATGTTAGACTACCATTAGAAACCTGGAAGCACTGGATCAATCGGAGTTAGACATTAACCCCGTTGGATGCCGGCTCAGTGATCTAAAAGTTGGTCGTCCGCGCACAAGACCGAAGTTCCTGGGCCCGAATCATGCGAGTAGCAGAAGTCGCGGATGTGCATTACTGATGAGTCCCATACCAGGAAGAAACGTCCGTCCAATGCTTTCGCGTTTCTCTAATGGTGGTCTAACAATCATGGATATTCATGATTTCAAAGTAACTCAGCATTCCTTACAATCCTATAATGCAAAATAGCAATTTTTGAAATTGCCCTTATCATGAATAAACCTGGAATTATATATTATTTATATGTGTAACTATTTTTCTGTTGTATTTATGATTGCGTTGTTTGTTTCATTCTATTGTTTATTTTTTCTTATCTTTCAAAATCATTTCAATTCAGGTTACAGACAGCGAATTATCACAAACCAGCTCTAATGATGAGGATGATGATAATGAAAGTAAAATAACTCAAGTGGAAAATGTTTTATCCGATGAACAACAATCAAACATCATACACAATCATGATCATGATCATGATAATAATAATAATAATCCGTCATTTCAATCTAAACCTGGACTTAGAAAAGTGATCACAACTAAAGCACATGAAGAGTTCAGTTCAACTTCGAGTGACGACGATGATGATGATGATGATGTCGACAATGTTAATGTTCACGAAAACACTAGAGATAATCATGGTGAAGTAGTCAATATTTGACATTGATACAGATTAATTCATAGTTTGAAAAAAATTCATACAAATCGACAACTATTCACTTTTCCATGTAACTAACTAGTTAGTACTACTAGTAAGTAGTATTAATTGCTTGATCACTTGTAGATTTTTGCTTTTGAAGAAAAACTACTACAATACCCTGTTTTTCAGGTTTCCAATCTATTCCATTTTATATAATTTTGATAATTTATTATTTAAATATTAATATAAATATATATATACTACTCAATTTCTATTTGATTTGTATACTTATTGTTACTATATTTTATTCAAGAATATAATGTTTTTTTCTAAGAAAATAAAAGTCAAACTGAGTTAAAAACAATCATAATGGGGCTTTTTTTAAAAAAAAATCATACCCTATGAAAAAAACCAGTATTACAATGGCAGCAACTTTGCTAATAATCATATACACAATTCATTACAATTTTTAAAGTATACACCTTTTTTTATTATTTTTGCTCTAATTTATTCACTCTGTGTGTTTTACTCACATATTCCGTTCAATGTTCAATGTGACAATGGTTTTCCATTGTACACACTTCTATTACCACTACTACTGCTGCTACTTATTATTTATTTAGTAATAATTTTAAATTTGTTTTCATTTATTTATATACTTACTTATTTTATTATGAATTTTGTGTAGTACACTAACTTGATTTTATTTGTATTTCTTGTTTTGTCTTTTTTTCGTTATAATATTCAAAATTTGATTTATTACACTATAGCTGACTCGTTTGTTTGTTTTTTTTTATACAGTAAAATTTGAATGAGTTAACGAAAAAAAAATAATAGAAATTATATTTTGCTTCATAACTTTTGTCTTATGTTAGCCGGTTCAACAAGAAAGATGCATTATTATTTGTGAAGTAGAATAATTTGATTTATTTTCACACCAATAAACTATTACTCAAAGATAGTTATATGAGATGACGCTGGAAATTTGTGGATGGTAGTGACGGAGTTTTAATCTCTGAACTGGATGTTATGATGGTGGAGCCTTCGTTGTTCGTCTGAACAACAACATCAGCACAAATTTCATTGTAGAAGTGAAGTTTTCGAATTTCTTCACATATGACTTGTAACTCGTTCTATTGACCTCGATCTTGATTGGTTGTTATTGACATTTAACCTGTAGTTGTGTGCATATTTATTTTGATTGTATCCCTCGTTGATCTGTTTTTTTTTATCCTAAGTTTGTCTATGATTTTCCTGGTTGTTTGATAAATTGGGTCAATATCGATGTGTTCATTGATTGCTGATTGACTTGAATGCCAAGCTTCTAAAAATTCTCTAGTGTTCTTTGTACTCTTCTATCCACTGTTGCAAAATTATTCCAATGTATGTATATGATCGACAGCTACATAAGCCTGTGTTCGATAAATGACATATTGGTAATTAAACAGCTATCAGAAGATAAAACTACTGAGTAGATCGGCTTGCGTGGAAGTTTCATCAGAGATGGAATAAATCGTGACTGATTTCAGACTCCATTGTATTTAATAATAATAATAATTAAAGAGAATATGCCCATTCAGACAAGGTAAGAAAGATTAATTCAGTGAATTCATTTACAATTGCAAATAAATTTGTGGAGTAGAGTAATTTCATTTGTTTTCAAACCATTAAACTATTGCTCAAAGGCAGTTATATAAGATGGTGCCGGAAATTTCTAGCTCAGGTCAATAATTGTGATGGAATTTCGTTCTCTTGGTTGAGCTTTTTGGTTGTAGAGCTTTCATTGTTCGTCTGAACAGGAACATCAGCAGTAACTTAAAGTAGAACTGAAGTATTCGAATTTCTCCACGTTTGACTCGTAGCTTGTTCTGTTGACCAGTATCCAATATTTGTTTATTCTTCTCATGTCTGTCTCCATTTCTCGGCCTAAAGTGGTCTTTCACTCTTCCTCTTTTCCTTTGAGCTTGAGGGTTCCAAGCTAGGGCTTGTTTTGTGACGCAATCGGGTGTTTTCCTCAGTTTGTGTCCTTTCCACCTCCACTGCTTCTTCCTGATTTATTCTTTCTCTGGAATCTGGTTTGTCCTCTCCCAAAGTAGGTTGTTGCTGATGCTGTCTAACCAACGGATCCAAATAAAGCCACAAAAACGTTATTTTGATTAGTGGCTTGGATATTCATCATGAAGAGACAAAGAATTATAATGTAAGAGCGAAGGCTCGGCATAATAATATAGAATATTACGTTTGAGGTGAAATTTTAAAAATCTTTGCAACCTAATCAGTTGGAGGTAAAGAAAAATGTCCGAAGGGAAAATGATAGAGGAGAAGCAGATGGCTAGGAAAAATTCACTACAGATAAAGATTATGGTAGAGAAAGGGATTGTGCGAGTTTATTCTTTACACATTTCTGATTTCGGTAGTGCTAAGCAGATGTCAGTCAACTGCCTAGAGGATTAACTTAGAATGCAGAGTCTGTTTTGATCGAATGACATGCGTTCACACTGTTCGATTATAGGGCTTTTCATTAAACAATTTTCGCCAAGCCGATTTTTAATGTTCTTGAATCTCCATTAAAATGTACACTGAATAACTTACATACCTAGCTTCATGTGAATTGATAGATTTGCCATATAATTGGTCAAATGAAATAATTTATCCTTTAGATCATTACTGAACAATGGTCAACTGGAGAATACTAATCGCAAAATTACTGCGAGGAATGTTATTTTGAGAGAGGCATAAATTCTACCATTCAGGAAATCTGTAACAATTTTCTTTGGCACAAAGGTTGTTTGTGCTTTAATAGGTTCAACTGAGTCTGAAAAGTTCTATACTAAAATTTTGTGGTGAATTGACTTTGCCTACATCTAACTAAAAAATGCTTTGAGAATTGAATGACATCCTTTGGGGTAAACTATAAATTAGTATCTTACCAGGAGTTCGATTCTAAGTATCTTGTTACTTAAGTCTGCTAGAGAAGAATTATATGAAGTGTGTTTGGTGGTGGAATTCAGTACGCATAGTTCATGTTGCTTCCGTTTCCTTATGGGTGTTTAACTGCATCCAAGTTGACATTTACCAGCTTCCGAGCTGTCTCTTAAACCCTAGATGTAGTGTTTAAATCTGCTCAAACATTGTATCTGTGATTTGTTAACAACCTAACGTGTAACGATGGGAGTTTGTGATCCATTTAAATTTAATTCTGCAGAATGGTACTGTGCACCATACTTATATCCACTAGAAATTTTGTATTAGGACTCTTGTGCCTAGCAGCAACTGTTTAGGCTTCATTTCTCACTACCGCGTTTCGTAAAGGGATCATTCATTCTCTTTATTCTTGTGTCCTTTTTGGTTGGTTACATGGTTGATTTGGCTTTTACATCTCCGTGGTTCTGACAAAACAATCCAAATTGTCTGAATGTTTGTAATCTACTCTGCAATCCTAACTTTGATGGAGGGGTTGACCGTTTCAAACCGTTTGTATTTGGCTAAGAGATTGACTGAGGTTTTCAATGCTTGCTGTGTGTTCAGTCGTAACTAGAACTCTGCCCATAGACCCTCTGGGGCTACTGCCACTCCCAAGCTCGGATAAGGGAGGAGGGTCGGGCATAGGGTTGGCGACCCCATCTCGGAAAAACCTAACATGCAAAAAACGCCAACAAGGAATAATAATTCAGACCATATAAACTCTGCTCTGGGAGTTGGAAGGTCTTGGTTTAGAAAAATTATGACGTCTCATGATGGAGGCTGAGATCCTTCGTAAGTCATTAGGTCAATGCCCCTTCGGACAACCAGAACCCTTCCACGATGTGGGCAGCGCGGAAGTAACATCCACCCTCACACCCATAAAAGCACATGAGACCTTTCTACACCTCCTAATAACTCTCTTATCTCCTTAAACAACTCTGTCCTGCGCAGTAGTTTGATCCGTCCTACTTTATGGCTGTGAAACATGGCCAGTAAGTGCAGAAGATATTCGTAGGTTGCTTGTTTTCGATCATAGGTGTCTCCGAAGTATTGTTTGTGTATCCGGTTCCTGCTATTGCTCGTTATGTGTGTGTTTATTGCTCATTGTGTTATCAACCTCTCTTCCTGATTTCGTACTATAATCATCTGTTTTGTCTATAGCCCTGGTAAGACTTTGTGTGCGACAGTATAGGGACTTATCCAGGAAATTCATCTGAAAGTAACTGAAACCCTACAGGTGATTCACGTCGAGCGTTAACCTAGGGATTCGACTTCAATTTACAGTAGGTCACATCATCAACTGTAGTTTCATGCAGTTATCTACGGATCACTCACATAGGTGATATCCATTAGTTAAAGAAGTCTAAGAAGATAAGTAAGGTTGAGAAGACACGTTATTTGTCTGGCAAAATCTCTGATACACACCATGCTAATGTTAATCAGATTGGTGCAGTTTAAACGGTTTGCTGAGACACAATTCAAGTCAAAGTCTACGGACTCCATGAGTCCAGTCGTAGAATGCTCGCTTTACTAAGCAATACTTGACTTTTTTGATAAAATTATAATATACTTGTAGTAAATCCACTTTTATGAAGAGAACGAGATTGGTTTAATAGAAACATAACCAATTGTACCAATGACTGTTTAACTGCAGTTTTCGTTCATAACACTCTGTTTAAGCGCAATTTTCTGTTTGTGTTGCTGCCACCTCTGCTCCACTGTCTCTGTAATTTCGCATCTCTTTCCTAGCACGATTTCGGTAGTCTTTGGATACCACGAAATCACCAGCAAATATACTCTTTGCTATGGAATAACCCTTCTCTGTGACGGGCTCGTAATTGGTGTAGTGGTGATCATAGCTAAACTTGACTCTATTGCCACTACATATTGACGACTATGGATGACCTGTCAGCCTAAAAGGAATAAAATATCAGCGGAGTAATAGCTATGATCTGAATAATCAACCCTCACATGTCAAATAACTACTTGTGGGAAGTCAAGATAGATTTTTCGCCACAATTGTGACAAACTATAATGCAGAAAGGTCAGGACTGAGTAGTAAAAGTAGGATTACGGTACTGAGTTAGGTTTTAAGCCACCAACTGAAATCGGCTATGATTCACTGTCGTGCTACTGCTAACAAACATAAGAGAACCATAGTTCAGGTTCTGGTGTAGAGTGACAAAGGGACGATATTATCTAGCTTCTCTAAATACTTTCACCACCAGATTGCATAACAACAACTACATTAATACTGCCAAAACTTCTAACTTCAGTCAAAATCCAATCAATTTTGAAGGATACTCAGAATTTTCATAAGGTCAGCTTTTTTAGTATATTCGGTCTCCTAATAAAAATATTTATTGATCTGAAGTAACATACGGAATTCTTATGATGGATTAAACTGCAATAACATACACAGAGGACTGCTGACAGAATCCTTGGAGGTGAAGGCCGGTGACAGGCAAGGTTGCTCAATCTCACCCTTTCTCTTCCTTCTGGTGATCCACTGGATTATGGGAACACCAACACCTGGAAAAAAGAACGGGACACAGTGGACAGCCGGAATGCAGATGGACGATCTGCACTTCGTACAGGATCTGACTCTTCTATCACATACACAACAACAAACGCAGTAGAGTACAAGTGTAGCAGCAGCCTCAGCATCAGCAGGTCCCAACATACACAAAGGGAAAAGCAAGATGCAACACAACACACATCGACCAAATCTTTCTCGAAGGAGGTGCGTCTAAAGACGTGAATAGCCTTACATATCTGGGCAACATTATTCAGGAGCAAGTTAAATCTGATGCAGATGTGAAGGCGTAGATCGTCAAAGCAAGGGCTGCGTTTGTACAACTGAAGAACGTCTAGAACTCAAAACGACTGACGACAAACACCAAAGCCAGAATGTTCAACGCAAATGTCAAGATACTTCTTCTGTATGGGGAAGAAACTTGGAGAACAGGTGGCCTTATCTTGATCCTGATTAGTTAACTAAAGGCCGTCAGTATATTCCACTTTTACCGATTTTTCTCTGACAAAACAGGTGCTAAAATAAGACGGCATAACTAGAGCGTTCCATCAGGTTCCTGCGGTACAGAAGTATGTCGAAAAACAGCTATAACCATACATTCAGCTTGTGTAAATTTGTCAATGATCCCACGATCCTTCAAGCTAAACATACAATAACTGAGATAATTCACTATCAATGTATATTACATGGCGAAGATGAGAAATGGTGAATGGAAGAACACTTAATCAAGACAGTATGATTCGGTCATGTAGACCGCGTAACTTATGTGGCCTCGCAGTCCTCATAATAAAAAATATTTCCACCCCTAGCCCTAATATGTTGTTTTGAAGCCTTCGAAAGCATGCTACTGAATATTATGATGGGATGAACTAGTTTTTGACCTACAGATAATTAACGCCTGTTCAGCTTTTATTTAAATTCTTCCACTTTCCAAAATGGGTTATACGTCTTCAAAACGTATATTTGGTGTTCATGCTCATATATTGTTAGACTGTATATTTGTTCACATGGAATCAAAAAAGTATCCGAAAAATTCCAAAGGAAACTTACGACTTCAACAGTAGCTTCCGGAATGTGAGTATGGGTATTTTACTATTCAAATCATTTGTCCACGTACTCAACATAGCAATTCGTTTCACTGGTCAGTTTACAGCCTGCTTCATTAACAAAATGTCAGAGAAACATCCAGCAACTCTTCTCTGAACTTTTTCTCGAAAAGCGATACTGTAGTGAAAGCAAATAAATATTGCATTTCCAGGGGTTTACTTAAAAGTAAATGACAACGTTAGTGGAAAAGTTATAATGTCCAACAACCAAGAAGTTTCGAACTTTTTAGTTATCTGAAGTGGAAAGGAAACGGATCATTCATTTGGGAAGCCCTGTGTATATAGGCTTCCAGTCTATCCTTTCGAAGCTCATTCAGGTAAACAGGATGAAGACTCTCATGCGCCTAGACGTAAAAGTATCAAATGCTTATATCCGTAGACGGAAAGCTTATCTGGTAAAATGAACGAGTGGCGTGTAATACGTAACGCCACCTGATAGGAGTATCTGAAGAATGGGCAACTCGTCAAATCACCAGCCAGGGGCTGGCAGTATAGGGAATGTCTTTTTTCCGTTGCCATAGTAAAGATGGTTTGAGAGCGGAGCGGTTAGGTACCCAGCACATCCTATACCCTTAGGAATTTGCCAATCTCGATGAATATGTATAGTGATCAGTTGTCTAAAATCCAAAGGTGTCTGGTTGGAGTCAGCTACATAAAGCGTTCTGCTGATATTAAGTAGGACAACCGCCTGCTGGAGGGATTATACCGCTTCACTCGTCTCGGATACACTCATATCCTAATTTCGTTAGAAGTCAATTTTTATAAAGTCAACTCTGCTGACCACACATTCAATGAAGCTGACTGCTCTCCTGAAACCTGGTTCTTCAACCTCATTGAAAGATTGGGAACGTTTAAAATCTAAATTCAACAATTCCGTGGTAAAACAATCTGGCCCTACCACGCATGAACTGCATTTTCACGATGGAAGAACTCATTATCGACAACCTCTAAATCCTGCCTCTCGTAGAGAAAAGCTATGATGTCGTTATCGGCCTAGGCCGACACATCTTACTGACAAACTTTGGAACTTCATATAACTGAATTGTCAGCCGTAAAAGACAATATGGAGCAGTTGCACTGGAAAACCGTCCATCAACTTGACTTGGACTCTCACTGGGTCAACGTAATAAGCAACATCTTAGGTGCTACGAACAAGTTTGTTCCACAAACGGATCCCTGAAGTTACAAGTGGTAGTACTCTTTGGATGCTAAGACTTAAAAGGTACTACTGGGAGCATCATAAACGAACAAGTGATAACGGCATGCATAGAGTCCAAACTAACGAGGAACCAATATATAAAGGCGCTGAGAGAAGAGAAGCCTCAATATCAGCTCTCATTAATCAACGAATTTGTCTTTTTCCATTGTGTAGCCACTCTTCGACAAGCCACAATTTGTGTTTCCTGTATGCGGAGGTCTTAAAAGCCCAAATAAAAACAGAGGGTATGCCTCAGAACTTCTGGCTTTGCTAACCTGTGACTTTATACATAAAAGTTCACATCTTTTTAAAGCTTCTGAGTCAAGCGTGATTCAGTTAGTGCATTTTATGTAGTACTGGGGGATTTTGTTTTTCCCCTTGTTTATGTTGAGGCCTACTGGTGCAGAAGCTGCTACTACACTCACCATCTCCTGCATTTGTTGGCATATGTCGGATAGAAGGGTTTGATCATCTGCGAAATCAAGATTGTCCAGCCTCATTCTTGCTGTTCACTGTATCCAGTGCTTCCGGGGAGATGTTGACGTCTTCACAATCCAATGTCCCACCAGGCGAATGAAAAAGGGCTAGAGTAAGTAACCTTACCTAACATCAATCTTCACTAGGAACAAATTTTTGAGCCCCCATTCGTGCATGATTTCTCAGTGTATTACATCATAAGAACTCGTCTGAGACTGACTATCTTCTCAGACACGCCATGTTGTCATCCTGTCCAAGCTAGTAAATGCTTTCTCGTAGTCGAGGAAGTTGATGTATATCGGTGAGTTCCTACTGATTGACTGTCCCATAGTAATCCGTAGCGTTGCTAACGATTTGGCTGGTGCACGACTGATTTTTACGGAATTTAGCCGGTTGACCTCGTAGTCGGGCGTCCTCTAGGTCTTCCATTCTGTTTAACAACACTCTCGTGGAGACTTTTTGGGATATTGAGAGATGAGTGGTGCCTCCGTAGTTCTCACACTTGCTGATACCTCTTTCTTTTGGCATCTCTACGAGACGTCCTTCTTTCCATTCTTTCGTTATCTTTTCTTCCTACCAAATCTTGCTGATCGGAGCGTCCAACATCTTAGCAGTTACTGCTACTGATTTTGGTGTCTCATCTGGAATATTGTCTAGTCCCGATTGTAAGATCCAAAAATTCCAATCCATTATTATTGTTTAGAACTGAGGTTTGAATTTATGAATAACTGTTCAGGAAGTTTAGATATGCGTCTTGCTCAGTTGAAATACATAACAAGTGATCTGGATAAGTAACGGTTCTATTATTAATCATAAATATAAATATACATCATTAGCTAAACAATATTACAGCGTTACTCCTTCAAGTATTCAAATAAGCGATATTTCGTCCCTCTTATAACACAGCTTGTTTACACTTCTGGAAGAGTGCTCCCATTTCCAATCCAAATCGCGCAATTCCGGTCCGTGTAAGCGCACCAGCCGCCGGAGGAACAAAATCAATACGGCTGTCGCCATAACTATCAGCTTAAACAAAGCAATGCTGTTCGGAAAGAAGCAGAGAAACTAGGTAAAGGCAAAAAAAGAAACTATGATGCAATACAAATATCATCATCCCAAAATGGAATTGATCAGAGTACCGAAAGGCAGAACTGAAAGAATCAATGAGGATTTATGACAAATGTAAATATTGAGGGATTTTCACAAACAGAGCCTTCCAAAATGGATCTTACACTGACGATTTGCACGCTTGATTTGTCTGACGGCCGTGTTGGTCTCTTCGGCTGTTTGTCGGTCACCATCGATTTGGAGGTCTACGAGCGCTCCTTCGATGCTTGGCTACTTCTTCAAAGTGCATTTTGAAGTGCTCTACCCACCTGTTTAACTGTTCTTTAATATAGATGCTTGAAGTGCCTTCATTTCTGTTCACTGGTCTTTCTGGTTTACTGTATTTTCCAGCAAGATTCTTCGCTGTATCACACAGTTGTCTGATACATTCTTTTGTTGTAGCTTTTTATACCATCACTTCTATGAATTTTATCTTGACTTACTACTGTATTGACTACTTCAACATGACAGGTTAAGTGGTGCTTTTGTTACATATATACACTTGCCACATAGCTGCCTTTTTCTCTCTCTCTTTTCCCCTTTTCAGAACCCCATTCACGGTGGGAAATCCTCGTTATTAATATTCTAGTTCTACAACATGTTTTTGTTTGTCAGCTCTGCTGCTCCTCATCATATCCTTAACTGCTTCTGAGTATTCACCTTGTGCCTTGTTTTTCTCTGCCCTACTTCGGCTGATATTGATTTCTGCTTTTTTGTTCTTTCTTGAATCCGACCCAGGGTATCCACAAAGAAGCATTCCTTGCGACGGTGCTTCTTGTAGAACCTAAAAAAAATTCATGGAGTGATTGTTTTCTTGACTTCTTGGCAGTTGTTATCCATGGCAGTTTTCTCACCACTGAGTGGATCGTGAAAGGTTTGGAAACTTTTACTGAAGGTTATCTTGAATTCGTTAAGTTCGCCAGCATCCCGAAGAAGGGCAGTAATAAGCTTTACGAAACTGTTCGTCCCATTGTCCAGTGCTTCTTGGGTTTCAGTTTCGCTTGGGCCAGCAACAAGTGATGATCTAAAGCTAGGTACACGAAAAAAATGTTCTTGCCTTCCGAAAAAGAAAATTTATGAGCACACTTTAAAAAGGTTTCACAAGCCCAGGACAAAGTGCTTGTCAGCTGACTACGTTATTTCCTTTGGATCGACAACGAATGGAAGTGGCTATCCTAACACATGATTGGAACACTGTCTTCAAGAGAAAACTGGATTTACTGAGAGATCGAAATTGCTGGGACCAGCATTGGATACCTCATCTCTAGTCGTTTCTAAACTGAAACTGGTATTCTTAAGGACTCGGTGCACTACTTCACAGTAATCAACTAAAATTTTTCTTTTACTGGTTGAATATACCTGAATTCCTGCCCAAGGCACCGGTAATACTTCGCTAATAGACACGGAAAACTGTTAAGTGAAATCGTTTCTCCCGTCCACAACCATTTGAACGATTTGAATCTGAAGCCATTTTATTACCTCTAGGTCATTCATGCAAGCGCCAAATGTGTCCGTGCGCGCCACCCTCATGAAATGAAGAGTACGGTTTTTCTTATGATTTAATATCATTTAAACTTTCCATTTCTGTGAAAATTGTTCTCTTTAGGTTAAATTTTTTCATAGTTACGTATTTGTGAACAGTAAGCTCAGATTATATCCTCTGTGTTGATATTTTACCCTATATCTTAAATTAAAACAGCTGTTTAGAATTTCCAAAATTAACATTTGACAAGTTTCAATGTTAGAAAAATCCGAGTTCTCCACTTGTCTACGCCTGAATCCAAAGAATAACGGCTTCCTCAGTTATTGGCGTAAATATGTACAAGATGGCAACTATTCAGTATTAATTCCGAAGCGTTTACTGTTTAATGTTGGTTTATTCCAAAGAAAATAGTATGAAAGTCTTACCAATTCCCTTAGGCTAGAGAAAAGAAAAGATGTTTAGATGCATTTTCGCCTAATTTCACACATTTGTAAGGAAACAACTCGTATTTATAACAATATTCACGAATAGTTTAGCCAAAAATTAGGCGTAGGTCCCATTTATGAAAATTGATAAAACTATCAATGGATGTTCGATCGTTTCGGTTTGATTCTTATTAATCAGACAAGATGGCTGGATAAAACGTTGGAGTCATATAAATTTTTACAGACTGAGTTTATTTCAAATAAAATTTGCGAAGTTTATTTGCAATTCTGTGCATGTGGGTTCATTAAAACATTATTCATATACATATAAGTATATTTAGTGATTTTTTCATCAGGAAATTTGTGAGTACATCTTTACTTTAGGAACGTAAACACAAAATAACTACTCATCTTTAATTGTGTTGTGATCGTATTGAGCTTAAACGTAAACGACGAGATGATTTATCAGATAAACCTTCATAGACGCTGAAATATGGGAGTTAACACGTTTTTAAGCTCATTTGTATGTTGATTTTCAATTATATGTCTGTACTCTTGTCGCCCTTGCACTTATCTGTAAACAAGTTAGTTACAAATTCACCAAATACCAGTTGCTCGGCTCAGTCTGTAAAACTTTGATGAACTCCAATTTTTAAACTATGTATGGACCGAAAGAATTAAATAACTTGTAATATTCACTGGGTTCTAAAATTTTTACCTCAACCTCAGGCTACATAGGCGCCAGTGATACATGTTGTGTTATATGAGTATTTGTGTACTCAGTGTGGTAGTCAGTTTGTTTGAGGACTCACCTGTTTACATAGAAAGCAATAATACTCCTGGCGAAATTTTTTAGGTTATTTTACGGTAATATGAATAATCAAGTTAACCTAGTCTTTCTGAGTTGTATGGCTTTACTCGGTTATTCACACCCGGTGACATATCTCAGTCGATCACTAAGTAATCTATTACAAAGTATCATAGGTGTTTTCGAAGCATTACCCGTGTATCTTTGAACGATGCTGTTCTTTGAAAACAGGTACTAGGTAAGGATCGCAGATCAATTAATGAAGTATTGAAATCAAAACATGGCACGAATCCAAACGGACAAGTGGATTAATTCATGTTGGTAAGTGTACACCACCTGGTTGGGGTCCGCCAGATGATAGTAGTCGATGGTTAGGAACCCTAAATCGTTTGCAATGGTACAGATGTATCCATCCTTTGTCTTCTCTCAAATCCTAATCTTCTGGATTCCTCATGACCGTTTTTTCCGTTTTTCAATTTTAATGGGTTATACTATTCGAATCATATCTTTTTGATCACCGCTAATACTGCTACCGCCCCTACTACTATGTGATTTAAATTGACAGTTGCATCTCTGTGCTCATGTGGTATGGGGACTTCAACTGATAAACGTGCGTACGAAGTTCTACGGTGTAGCTGATTGATAGCTAACTCTTCTCTTAGACAAGCCAGGCTATGTCTATTTCCTTCAAACAACTCAAACTATTACACAAGCTCATACTTAGGCACTCACTATCTCACAATTCTTCGAGTTCCTAACCATAAAAATTAGGAATGTCCATTCATGGAAAACTAGCATTTGTTAAGACTGGAAAACTTTTAAAATGGATTATACAGTAACTAGAAACTCATGCAATTACTACCACTTTGGTTGGTGGAGGATACTTAAATTAATTCCGTTTCACTGTCAGTAAATAAATCTCTGATATGTATATTTTTTTTCTCGAATCTACATTGATTACGAATGGGTGGTTCTTATCATCCTGTACATAACGCTGCGTTTTTAACTTCTAGATCAATTTAGTGTCCCAGAAAATTCACCAGGCTCCCAAATGCATTGGTACAATCGAGAGTGGGGAAAGTTTACTTTCTCAGAATGCTCTCATATGACCATGTGTATATAGCCACTGGTAGGGAAGTTCAACTCACTGCCTTCTCGTGGCGGAGTGTTGTTTACAACATTGAGAGGCCGAAGAGCAAGTGTCTGTCCAGGGCTTGAGCTGGGTTTGTGGGTATGGAGGTTCAATCTAGTAGAGTTGGAAAACCCTAGTTCTAAGCTACTGGTACACATGAGCTTCATGATCTTGACTGAACTAATGGTCTATTAATCTATTGTTGGTCAGCGGCTACCATGGGACTGCATTTGCTAATGTTGCTCCACTACCTTTTGGATTAGACTTTTGGGTTAAAGGCTCAGGGGCGCGTGGTCCCCTAAGAAAACCACCTAATTCAGTTTGGGCGCCCAGGCAGTGTCTCAGCCCATTCAACAATTCAATAATTTGTATGGCGCTTAAATATTTTTGTTCACCTTTTGTACCAATATTGGCATTTAAATAAATAAGCGTTTTAGAAATGACAAATTTCTCTGGTTGAAATCTTAGTTTTCCTAGTCGGTAGAATTTGTAATTCATTGATCGAAGAAATCTAATTTCACAACGAAGATCCCCCATTTAAATTCAACTATTTATTGTGATCCGAAAAACCACTTTGTCATTAACACGTAAAGAGAAATATAGCATATAACTGCCTTCATTTTCTCATTTTTTCTAGTCAGTAAATCCTAATCAGAATAACAATTGTTTCAGATTGGTTTTTATTTAACTTGATCAATTAAGTAGTCTCGTTTGTTCTCATACATTGGGTGCTATTTCAAATAACAATTGGCTTTTCCCCTCGTTTTGACAAAAACAACATAGTCATTGACTGTTGCATTTTTGTGTTAACTGTGTAACGTTTAGTCAGTCAGCAGAAACACAGAACTTCGTACGTGCGTACATCAGTTCAAGTTTTCATTCCATATTAGCACAGAAATGCGGTCGTCAATTCAAATTCTATAGTAGTAGAGGTAGTAGAAGTATTAGCAGTAATCGAAAACATTAAGGATCGAAGATATCATTCGAGAAGTATAAGCTAGTGGAATAAATTTAGAAACAGAAAAAACATTATGAGAAATTGAGAGCGAACAAAGAATGGATGTACCTGTGCCGTTGCAAACGGTTTTGAGCCGTGTCATTCAAAAACTCTGTGATGTAGAGTGTAAGTTAGTACTTATATGGTGGAGCTCATTTTTAGCTTTGTTTTGAATTTTAAGATATCCATTGCATTATAATTCTGTTCTTTCTTACCTTTAATTATTATTTAGTCGTTAGTAAAACTTTCATTTTTCTTTAACAGTTTCAAAGAAACCTGTAGATCAAAGTGAACTGTTACAAACTAGACAATCATTACCTGTATGGAAACATAAGGATGTATTGATTGATACTATTATGAAAAGTGAGCACTGTGTTATTGTGGGGTCAACAGGGTCTGGTAAAACTACCCAGATTCCTCAGTTTTTGTATGAAAAGAATCTAACCAACGGGGGCATTATTGCAATAACTCAGGTAATGGTGTGTTACTGTTTAATGGTCATTACTTTTTTGTGATGATTACTACTGTAGTTGCTTTGTGTAAGCATTTTGATAAGCACTTAGAGTAATCACATTTTACGAAACTTCTTCCACAGACATTTAGTTGAACATCCTCTATACACACTAAATGAGTCTTGAATATGGTTTCACTTAGCTATCACACCCTTAAATGTTATTTACCTTCTATCAAGATCATTTTTTTGACAGAACATTAGTTCAAAACCCAACCGTTTGAATTCCAGTAATTACTGTAGAAGTTTCTAAAATTATTTGTTCACAAATCAATGCTTGGACAATCTAAAATATGCTTGTCTGTTACAGCCAGCAACTTATCATTGATTCACCTGAACTAGTCAAATTGACAACTTTATTTATAACGAAAATTTGTCTGTTGTTTCAAAATTGAACAGTACAGTAAATCTTTAATCATTATTTTTACATTCTAGCCAAAAAACATGTGTTTATTGAGATAAACAAAATCATTTAAGCAGCATATTCATATGTATTAGACAGTTTGGCAATAAACAGTGGCTATATCATGGCGAATAATCGACGTGTATTCATTTCTTTATTGAAACGTTCCCATGATAACAATGTTCAAAAAAACTCCTGCTATAGAGTATCATCCACCGTAGTGTCGTAAATAAAAATCCTCATTACCAATATGTATTTATATGTTCGAAGAAAATGTGCACTCATTCATTCTATGCCTCACATCCTAACATTTAGCATTAAAATTCTATCCATTAAAGTTTTGTACCTGGAGTGCATCTATACTGTGCTTTGCTAAAGTGAAAGCAGTAGGAGACTTACTAGCTGAAATTAATTGTGATGGTGGAGACAATTTGTAGCTCAAGTGAATAATTATGTTGGAGTTTCATTCTCTGACCAGGGTGTTTTTGGTTGTGGAGCTTTCATTGTTCTTCTTCTTCTGATGTTGTTCTGAAATTAGTTGTTAGTATAAAGCTTATCATTGTTTGTCGTGATTTATGTAAGCTAATTAAAGCATTCACTTTTATTGTTAGTTGTATAATTTCGATAGTTCATCTATTATGTTTGTTGTTGTTATTATTGCTATCTTAGCCTAGGCGTGTTGCTGCTATCAGTATTGCATTACGTGTTGCTGATGAAATGAATCGTGGTCCTGTTGGTATTGGACCAGTTGGTTATAGTGTACGATTTGAAGATGTATCAAGTGAACAATCTACACATTTAAGATATATGACTGATGGTATGCTACTACGTGAAGCTATCCTCGATCCTAATCTATCACGTTATCGTTTTATTATTTTGGATGAAGCTCATGAACGCAGTTTAAATACTGATATATTATTTGGTGTAGTTTTATCCGCAGCGAAAAGACGTGCAAAACTCCATTCTAATCATACTCTTATACCGCATAAATTAAATGGTATAAGGAAAGACATTCAAAATAATAAAAAGTTTCTTCCATTGTTAAAAGTAAGTTGTTAATAATTTGATTCATCATACTTATTTGATAGATTAGCACTTTCTTTTTAAAAAAAAATGGATGTCCTAGGTAATTGATTAATTAATATGTAGTTTCCAACCAAAAATTCCGAAATATTCGTTTGTATTATTATAAATTACTGTTTGAACATTCGTAGTAAAGTGTAGGTATTATTAGACATCTAGTTAACAAGTCTGTAATACGGAACAGAACGAGTAGGGTTATTAGTTTTAATAAGAAAGAGCTCTGTATTACGTAATTTCACATCTACATTATGAAGTTTATTCATTCGATTAAATTTTGTTTTTTTCCTAACCTAATAAATATTTTCATAGGTGAAATCACGTATTGACCATTGTTAGACCATCATTAGGAATCTGAAAGCACGGGACGACCGTTTCGTTCTAGTATGGGACCCATCAACGACCCGCGCACGGGGATATCGAACCCACGACCTTAGGTCTCACGCGCAAATGCTTAACTTCGAGACCCGTCCCGTGATATCCCGTGCTCTCATGTTTTTAATGGTGGTCTAGCCTAGATCAACTCATGATTTCATCTCTAAGTCCCTTTCATTAATAGATAAATGTTTAAAGTATAAATAACTGAATGAATTTCAAAGGATAGTTGTATGATTTTTGTACAAAAGCTCACTGAAATTCAAACTAAATCGATGCACGGAGACCAACAAACATATTGGGCCAAATCACTTAAACTGATTTGTTGTAAGAAAGATTATCTACAATTATCCAAATGTAACTATGAAATAGTTTATTTTAATTCGTAAATTATAACTGTGCCTACTAATATCTGAATACTAGGTTGCTTAAATCCAATTTAACTGGTTTTTCTGCATCTTAAAGTACACCAACTGTTCACGTTGAGCCTTCATGCAATTCCTTTTAATTTTAAGATTCGAACAGTGTTATGATTGTATACGTTACTGCTGCAGTTCATCTTATCGATTATCAGTTCTTTGTAGAGTGCTTTTTAAAACATTTGTAATTAAAGAGTTATTATGCGTGGGTTAAAGATATTTGTATGCTTTTCGACGTTTCCTAGAAGGCATGATATTTAATACTATGCTTTTTACTGACTTTTTTTCATGTTGATATTTGTATGTGGTATGCATACATGACTTACTCAATAAATACTTAAACTTGGCTACTAAGGTGTTGTCTAATATGAGTTCTTCTTTAAAGAACAAACAGTAAGTGCTACATCTTATTGGAAGGGTCCTCAGGTGTACCAACAAATGTAATACTGACGGATAATAACTACTGCATCACATCATTGTGTTTGTATATTCAATAGTGATTGTTCATAAGATTCTAGTTTATGATTTGATTGCAACATTAGAATTAACTTCCAACTCACTAGACTTAGTCGTATACGATTTATTTTTCTTTGTCAAAGTGCTAAATGATCATATAAAAACAACTATGCGCAAAACAGCGCGCTGACCTAAACACCTAACATCTGTTTACTTCCAAGGATGTTTTGAACAATAGATATGGATATGTAAGAAGTATCCCGACCGTAGCTGATACCTTGACGTGGGTTCTACCATGCCAGACAGGTCGATTAGAGAACGGTGAGGCTAAAAGCAGCAACTCAAGGTCTGAGGGCGAAATCATACTGCGGACTGTCTAGGGGTGTGTGTAGTAAGGTGTTTCCTGCGGATAATCATCATCTGCAACGATGCTGCCTTCTCTCAAGGAAGTGAGTGGTTAAAGTCGGTCGATTCTAAAAATATCACATCTTACCTTACCCCACGGATTTCCAATGGTAAGGCCATTTGAAGAGCGGAGATAGAAACTTCCCATGGAAAGACCATGCGTGACCGGCCTCTCGCAGTTGTCCTTTGAACTCTGCAGTCACGCTCCTAGGTCGGTAAGACGAACTCTAATGGTGGAGAAAATTTGTAGCTCAGAGAACGAAACACCACCACAACGAACTCTAATCTAACTTCTCGAGAAATACACGTCCACGTTGTAAGCAACGGAGAAGTGACATCCGTCCTCATACCACGTAACAACACACGTAACCAAATCGGTCACAATCAAGTCCTTCCCATACCTCATAACTACTGAAACAAGCATACTTCTACAAATAGGGATCATTTTAAAATCGGTAATATTGACGTACTCTAAATATTGCAAAACAAAGGTTTAATGAGCTCAGTTTACGTATTTGTTGAATTGGCCAGTATATTTTAATCATCATTATTTTATGTGAGGTGGTAGTTTCCTCTATAATATATATTTGATTATAAAACGTTTCATAGTCCTTGATAAGATGGTTTCCAAGTATCACTGACAAAATGTGTTTCATGTTCACTTGGCTTTTTTTTCTCTAGATCATTGTTATGTCAGCTACAATTGATCCAACACCTTTCTTAAATTTCCTTGGCCAAGATCGTACTCAAGTTGTGTATATAGAAGGTCGACAACATCCTATAAAAATCCTCAATGTTTCACAATCTTTATTAGATTATGTGGCGCATGCAGCTTCTGTTTGTTTACGGGTAAGTACATTGCTAATTTTCTCAGTACTGTCTAACTGTTGATGTATTGTTTCAACTCTGTGACTAAGTACCTACTCCTGTACTTGTCTTTAAGCGAGTCACTATCAGAGTCATTGTCATAATTTGGGGACCGGTTTAGTTACGATATGCACTTCGTATGGTACACCAAACCACCATTCAAATTATTAGACTAAAATAAGTAGGAAGGTTTAATTACCAAACCGACTTTTAATTACACACACACACACAAATTACGGGTATATGTAGGATTACGGTTTTGACAAAGACATGTGGCCTGAAACTTTGAGTAGGTGCAGCTATTGGCGTCGTTCAGTAGTGTGCCTTATTTTAAGCTTTTTGATCTTATAAGGGATGTGAGCCTGGGTACGATCTGTCTTTACTCACACAGCCTGTCAGTCACCAAAGGCGAAGTACATAGAGTGCGGTTCGGACTTACAGCTCAACAATTTAAAGCTATTATGTATTTTCTCCCACCTCCTTTTATACTTCAGCCAACACCTCAGCGAGAATAGTGTGTGAACGTGACTAACATGTCACAGTTATTCACATACATACAATTTTGTAAGCTCAATACAATATTATTCTTCATTGGTTAATTTTCTTCCCAGAGGTGTCTTCATGTTATTTAAATACGGATACTATAGTCAAGATAGGTGCATTTTATCCATTTAAGACATCTCAGTCTTAACAGTCACAGTTAATATACCTAACATGTAAATCTTCCTGAACATCGTCAATTAAAATGTTTTGGCGGCTTAACAGTTACAACACTTCATATATTCGAATACTTCTCCACTTAGTTCGGTTTTCCCAGTAGGTTATATTCTTTAGTCCACACACCCTAATGTGCTGAAAGCCAAATGCACAAATGCGTAATCTTACTTACATACATTTGTTACTACTCGTAGAGCATAGGTTGCTGACTAGCATTCTTCAACCAACTCTTTCCGGGGCCCTTTTTCCAGTTATGTCCAATCGCTGTTGACTCTCCTCATATCTGTCTCCATTACTCGGCGTAATGTGTTTCTTGGTTCACCTCTTTTCCTTTGATCTTGAGGGTCCCATTTGAGGGCTTGTCTTGTAACGCAGTTGGGTGCTTTCTGTAATGTGTGTCCTATCCACTGCCAGCGCTTCTTCCTGATATGTTCCTCAGCTGCAAGATAGTTTGTTCTCTCCCACTGTAGGTTGTTGCTGATTGTGTTTGGCCAACAGATCTGACATATCATGCATAGACAACTGCTAATAAACACTTGTATCTTGTGGATGATAGCTTCATCAGTTGAGGTGGTTGGGACATGTGTTACGTATGGCTAACCACCGACTGCCTCAACGAGCTATGTTTTGTGGTGTAGGAGTAGGTTGGAAGAAAGCTAGGGGTCGCCAAACCAAAACATGGCAGAAATCCATGAAGTCACTGACTAGTGGACTAAGCCATGTTGGTAGATGTAGACTACCTGGTTGGGGTCCGCCAGACGAAAGTCACCAATGGTTAGAAACCTTGAACGACGTGGCTTAAAATCGTTTGCAATGGCGCAAGTGCATCCATTCTTTGAGCTCTCTCAAATCCTAATATTCTGGATTCGTCAGCACCTCTACATTTGTCTTTCTAACCTTATCTCACTGAATTATACTTCTTGAATAACCCTAGTCTTCTTCATTACCACTAATACCTCTACTATCTTTATCACTATGGGATTTGATTTGACATTTGCGTCTCTGTGCTAATGTGGTATGGCAACATGAACTTATGCACATACGTACGTAGTTCTACGTTGCAACTGACTGAACTGACTGACTGGATGATAGCTTTCGTAGTTTACCAAGTTTCCGTCCCGTACAATATAACTATATTGAAAATTGTGAATTAGATGTTTCGAGTTCCAGATGTTGTTCATTTGTAGAAATGCTGTCTTTTCTAACGTTAACTAGAAAAATAATCTATTTCACTGTTATCCATCAACTTATAAAGTACATAGGTTAGTTGAATGTTTATTTCCATTTATGTTTACAAAAATACGTTTGTATATTGGAGTAATGCTTGGCAAATGTTATGTTTGAGAACAACATAATTCATTAACATGTGTGAGTTTAATTAACTTTGTGTATTATCATTATTGTTAGTAGTATATATATTTATATTTCTATAACGTCTATTCTATTCATTTGTACTTATTACTCATTTTTCATAAATCTATTTATATATTTCTATAGATTCATAATTCAAAAAATTCCCCATTAAATCGTGGTATTTTAATTTTTCTAACTGGTGAAGAAGAAATTATGCGATGTTGTTCACTAATCAAACAACTGCATCATTCAACCAATAGAAATCATCAAATAAATTCAACTAAAACTAATGAACTTGTAGTATTTCCATTATTTTCATCATTACCACAAGTGCAACAATTGAAAGCATTAAATTTTTCTGATCATGTAAGTAGTGTAGTGTAGTTTATACTATAAAAAAAAATAATGATTTTTATTCAATATAAGATGTAATTGTGATAGTGTTTTCATTCTGTGAGTTGGATAGTTTTATTGTGGAGCTTTTTATTGTTCTTTTGAACAACAACAACAACATCATCAGTAGCACAAACTTCACGGTAGAAATGAAATATCCGAATTTCCCCATGCATGATTCGTAGATTGTTCTGTCGTTCTGGATCATGATTGGCTGTTATTGACCTTAAACCTTTAAGAAGGAAAACGAAATACCATCTACAAAAGAGACTGCTCAGATTGTGAAAAACACTACATCATACAAAGTGGACGTCCTCTGCAGCTTCGTCTGCGTAATTATTAATTAACAGTCAAACGCCTTGACATTTCTTCCCTTATATCAATACATATGGACAACTATGGACATACATTCGATTGGAACAATGTTGAAATACTGGATAGAGAGAGTACAAAGAACACCAGAGCTTGGCACTCAAGTCAATCAACAAACACACTGAAATCGATCCAATTAATCAATCAACCAGAAAAATCCTAGACAAACATAGGATCAAAGGGGGGATACAATCAAAATAAAGGTTCAGACAGCGACAGGGTTAAGGTCAATAACAACCAATCAAGATAGAGGCATTCGTGGATAAATTCCAATACTTCACTTCTACTGTGAAGTTTGTGCTGATGATGTTGTTCAGAAGAACAATTAAAGCTCCACAACCAAAAGATGCAGCTCAGCGAACGAAACTCCATCACAATAACCTAACTGAGCCACAAATCTCCTCCACTGTAAGATGAATTTCGGTATTTTAAAGAAACAGTGTTATAACGTTTATTGCTTTAAAGTGTAAAAGACTTCGAAAAGTAAACATGTTGAATTGTTTTTGATCAAGCATAATTTTTGAAATGGTTCAGTGATTATGTAACAGAGTTGGTTTAGAAAAGGATCAGTTCAGTGATTAAACTTTGATGAATTATTCTAACTAGCAGGTAACTCATATCCAAGGTTCCTCATGGATTCTTCTTCCAATTATCTAATTTTAAAATCAGGACTATTGATCATTTGTTGTCAGTTAATAATGATCATTAACATTTGTACAAATTTACAATGAGATGGTACTGTAATGTATTTACAAGTTGTTTAAATGAAACTAGAAATTAGTGTAACATAGCCAGTAAAAGTAAAGGATATGCTTTGGCTACTAGTATTCGATCATAGGTGTCTTCGAAGCATTGCTCGTATGTCCTTGGACAATCGACTTAGCAAGATAAGGATGGCAGGTTTGTTGGTGAAGTAGTCATCAGTCAAGTTGGTTGATACATGTGTTACGTATGCACAACCAACCACTGACTGCCTTGATGAGCGATGTTTTGCGATGTAGGGATAGGCTTGAAGAAGGCTAGGGTCAGCCACACCAAAACATTACACAAATCCATGAATACCCTGACAACTGGACTGAGCCATGTTAGTGGATGTAGACTACTTGGCTGGGGTCCGCGAGACAATTGTAACCGATGGTTACAGACCTTGAATTACATGGCTCAAAATTGTTTGCATTCGCTCAGATGCATCCATCGTTTGTGTTATTTCAAATTCTAATCTTCCCAATGCCTCATCACCTTTATCTTCCTCTTCATAAGTTTATTTTACTGTATTATGCCTCTTGAATAATATTCTTGAACCTTATTCTTCTCCATTACCACTAATGCTTCTACTACCTCTACTACCATGGGATTTACATCGACTATTGCATCTCTGTGCTAATTTGGTATGAGAAGTTCATCTGATGTACGTACGTACGAAGTTCTGCGTTGTAACTGACTAACTGACTGACCGACTAGTAATCAGTAGTTCATGCTTGTGATTGTAGAGTTCAAAAGGACAACCAAATTTTAGATTATAGTATACTAATTAGATTGTCTGTATGATTGGTTATTGGGTTAAATCAACGACTTATCGTCAATGAATATTGTTACAATCTTTAGTTTTCATCGCTTACCGTCCTACTTGAGATTGTGATGTATTATATTTCATCTTGGATGTGTTATACGTTATTTAACTGAATGGCTTATTGATTAAAGAGATCAAACGATTATATCAGATATACATCAGATTATTTTTCTTACTGTAGCCACCAACAATTTAGAAGTGTTTTTTTATACTATGGTTAACCGTGTGATTACACGTATCTCTTAAGCGATTCGGTTTGACCTAAACAATAATGAATCGCTATTAAGTGAGATGTTTAGATAACTAAACTGAAGCTTATTCTTTTAGTCTGACTCAAAGGTATTTTCACTTGGATTAGTATGTGATGTCTTAATTATAGTTTCGTCTATAGGTGGTAATTAAGTTCGTTTATTATTCTAGGTTGTTCATAAATTTTTCTACGTATACATTTCACCATATAAAAATGGTTTATTTCCCTCCAACCTACTAATAATAAAATTAATACTCCACTCGTGAGGTCCGCAAAATACTTCGGATCCGTTGGCCAGACACCTTCAGCAACAACCTGTCGGAGAGAACAAACAAGATTCCAGCTTAGGAAGAAGCACTGGAAGTGTGTAAGACACACATTGAGGAAAGCATTCAACCGCGTCACAAGACAAGCCGTCATTTGGAATCTTCAAAGTCAAAAAAAGGAACTCAAAGAACACATTACTCCGAGACAGATATGAGAAGAATGAACAACAATTGAACAGAATTAGAAAGGAAGCTCCAGGACAGGGTAGGTTGGAGAATACTGGCCGGCGGCCTATGCTTCATTGGGTGTAACAGGCATAAGTAATTCAGTAAATTTGTGAGGTCGCAGGTCCTTGGTTCAGTTCTTGGACGTTGAATTGTGGATATGCACTGTTGGAGGCTCTGTACTAGGACAACAAAATATCCTTGTAGTTTCTTCATTCAGGTACATCAGATGCTTATTGAAACCTATTTTCCATCCGGTTAACATCAATAAAACACATAAAAACCGTATTTTTTAATATGTTTTCATTTTTCTGTCTATTATTTAATCCTAGAATGTGCGTAAAGTGATTGTCAGTACAAATTTAGCGGAGACATCCATTACCATCCCAGGTATACGTTATGTGATAGATTGTGGGCGTGCAAAAATAAAGTAAGGCATTTTTCAAGTTGAAATATATATATATATATATATATATATATATATATATATATATATATAATATTCATATATAATTTTGTGAATGAGACTGTATTTTTTTTAACTGCTTTTCCAACTACTAGTAGTCACAGTGGATCCTTCATTGTCGTACAATGTGTATGCTTTCAACAAAATTTACCCACCTCAGGAACTGACATTAACAATTTACGACAGCACGGTAATTGACATGTTCACAGATGCTTCATTCAAACCTCTTGAGCCGGTTTCTTTCACCTTATAGAGGATCTTGAAAGGTGATTTGCACGGTGGGTTTTTACCTGAGTTGACGATATGTTCAAGCATTAGGCTGTTGATGGATTTGCATTCTTCTTTAGATAGCCATACAGGACAGTGCCTGAATGTTACTTTATCAAGTACACGCTTTGAACAGCCAATGTAACTTGCTCTTCAATACACACTGAGATGGCCCAAAGTGGCATTCCATCCTTGACACTGCCCTGAATGGGTTTCTTGCTGGATAAAACAGTTCGTAGCTTTACTTATGGAAACGTTTTCCTCAGGGATCTGGATAGACTGTTCTTTAGTATCTCTGCTGCTCTATCTCCCTTGAATTAAGCATTCAAGCATAAAGTATTCCAACTGTTCGGAAGAAAGTTAACTTCGCTGTATGTCTTCCTTCCTTATTTCCAAAATTATTGATTTTCGTATTTGTGTTGGCTACTGCCTGGCCTCCTAAATCGAACCAGTTGATTTTCTTAGAGGTTGATCTTTTTCCTAGTGTTTGAAGATACACTTCAGTGATAGATTCAAACACCATCGGTACCTCCGAGATCCTGAAGTCCATGCATAACATTGGTTCAGACCCTCTGTATCCATCATTCCATTTCCGTAAACAGCACACGCTAATGAGCAGAATTTCCAGGATAGCGATCTCAAACCCAGGCTCGTATAAGAGTAAGGGAGTGCAGATTCCTGATAGTCTTGGCTGCATCAGGGCGTTTAGGGCGACGACGTGACACCAAAAAACAGTCTGATTATCGGAATTGAAATTTTTGTATTCTACTATATTTAATTGTTTTTAAAATTAAAATATTGACGTGTTAGTATGATTTCTAATAAAGATAATGTTTTAGTTCATACTTGTGTTCATTTGTTTTCAATGATGAAATTCTCAACAAGTGATTATGTTACATTTTCTCATAGTTTTTATGATTTAATCATTAACCCAAGAACGTGATACTCTGTCACATTTTTTTTAGTTTACACAAACATTTAATTAATACTAATACAATTAAGTAGAAATAGATTAATAATTTATTATATAAGTTCACCCTCAATTGGAAAGGGTACTTTTAATGTTGGTTTTCAGGAAAAGTAAGGAGACTGCCCACCTGTTAACATTACAACGTGAATAGTACACGGCTGAATCCTGTGGCGCAACTACACAGGTATCTGACACCCTGGTGGACCATTCACATCACTTATATACACCAGTACATATATTATGATTATTTCTGATCCATGATCGCGTAAACCAATATGTATAGCATAAAAAGGCCAATTTGACCTGTCCCTCTTACATGACTGTCAAACTCATTATAATTTGTATTGGTGATATGCCATACAGCACCTCAATGTCAATGACCCTCGGGAATGTTGCAAGACAACCACCAGTATTAATGAAATCGATCAACCTGTAAACCAAATTTGTATATAGACTATTAGCTAAAGTATTGCCAAACTGTCCACATGTTCACAACGAACCTCTGGTCTTATAGGAAACTTTCAGCTCTATATAGCAATATAACTTCTGGTATATACATCGTATGGCATGGGATAGTAAGAGATGCAGCCCGGCTTGATGAAAATTGGCTCCAATACTCGTATTACCCCTTGTCTCATGTCGGGTAACTACTTTTTCAACCGTGTGAGACCTGAGTTAGAGGTAGTATCTCTAAGTAGAAATAGGTAACAAATTTTTATTCTAAAAGTAAATAAAACTAACTAAATCGGCCCATACGTATATAATAATACCTGTTCTTTGCAATGTAATTTCTGCGACGGTCTCTGAATTGAGACCAATGAAATTACTTCTATTTTTCGCCTTCAGAAGGGTGCTGTGAGCTTGCTCAACCCTATCCACAGGTCGGCCTCAAATGGCATTGCCGACTGTTCATTAGTTAACAAATAGTACTACTGTATGACTAATGTGTTAGTAGTAACCAAGTATATCAACCATTGAGCTATAACTGTACCAGTGACAGATCTCTCAAATGCCTTAGTACGATCAAGAGTGGTGAAAGTATACTCTCTCTCTCTCTCTCTCTCGAAATACTCTCTTATTGAGATGTTGGAGAAAATTTATAGCTTAAATGGATGATTATAACGAAGCTTGGTTCTCTCAGATCGATGGGTTGGTTATGGAGCTTTCATCATCCTTCTGGATAAGATCATCAGCACAAACTTCAGGTAGAAGTGAAGTATTCGAATTTCTCCACGCATGACTCGTAGCTTGTCCTGTTGACCTTGGTCTTGATTGGTTGTTATCGACCCTTAACCTGTCATAGTCTGCCTCTTTATTTTGATTACATCCTCCTTTAATTTTTTCTGATTAATTGGGTTAGTGTGTATGTGTATGTTGATTGCTGATCTACTTAAGTGCCGAGCTTCTAGAATTTTACTAGTGTATTTGTTGTATTCCTTCTATCCAGTATTTCAGCATTGTTCCAATCGAATGAACATCCATAATTGTCCACATGTATGTAAGTGAAAATTTGTAATGACGTTTGACTGTCAACTGGTAGGCGAAATTGAAGAGGACGTCCACTTTGTCCGATGTAGTGCTTTACACGTTTGAAACAGTTTAGTTTGTTGATGTTTGGTTTCTCTACTTTTGTAATTTTATCCCTTGATTTGTATAATAGTAATTGAAGTGATTGTGCTGATTTGTTTACTGCAGCTATTTCAAACAGCTTCAGTAAACTGGTTGCAATGTCTTAAATGTTTTTCATATATGGTAGAATTTTCAGTTGGCTGATTTTAATTTTGGTTTTGCTGATAAGTTAGGTTGATATTTTCCCTAATTATGTGTTGTGTGGGTAGGCGTTTTTTTATAGGATGGTCATTTTTTTCCCATTCTTCCGCATTGCATGCATCAATCTATACTATACAATGTGGCTCAGTGGTTTGAGTGTCCAACTCTTAATTCATTATGAAAGAGGATTTACATGATCCTCATGTTTCTTATTATCTTGACTGAAAACAGGATAATTCAAATCCTCTCTACTAATCTACAAAAACATCATATCCTTTTACACAACTTAGCTTAGTAAATATAATACATTGGTCATTTAAAGCAGAATGTACTTGGTTTGAGTCCCATTGTGAATATCCAAACTAAAATCCAAGCACATCCAGCTGACGAGTTCCAACTAGGATGAAACATGAGTTCTTGATTTCTCTGTTAACTACAATTTGTCTATTCTATAAATACTAAGTCCCAAGTACTAATCCTAACCGGGCAGTACATTGTTAGCCTCCACACTTGGAATATGACCTAAAGTCAAGTACACAGACACCTGTACCTATTAAAGCAAGAGGAGTATATATATATATATATATATATATATATATATATATATATATATATATATATATATATATATATATATATATATATATATAGTCATCGATAATCATCTTTTCATTCAATATATGTACCTGTATACTAAAATATATTAGTGAGTCATTTTTCTTGTTAATCAATCTAATAGAGACTGGGATCCTAAAACCGGATTTGAATGTTTTCGTGTTCAATGGATTTCCAAAGGACAAGCATGGCAGCGTTCCGGACGTGCTGGACGTGAAGCAGCCGGTGTTTGTCTTCGTTTGTATACTGATTTAGAATATAAAAATATGCCCTTACAACCTAGACCGCAAATTTTACAAGCTCCACTGAATGGAATTCTGCTAAATCTCATATCTATGAATATAAAGGTAGGTGATCTGTTGTAAATTATGTAATCATTCGTAATTGTTTATGCATTGAATACAAACAGTTATTGTATGCATGTGGTGTTGACAATACATATTAAGGGGATAGTCTTTGGAATTTTTTGTTGTTGTTGCTTACTTGTTCAACTTACATTTACTGATGAGACAAAGGTTGTTAAAGGTGTTTCCTCAAAAATCTCATTGTTTTTTATGATGTCATGTTTTCTGTGAAGTATACTGTTGATACTGTCACGACTTTGTACATTGTTTAGTTAATAAATCGTAAATACGCCTTCTTTATGGTCCTTATTACGAACTAACTTCTTATAATAGTTTTTCAACTTCAGATCCAGTAATGATAAGGGTAGAGGTTCAGCACTTATTAGTAGAGGGGTAATGGGTGAGACTCCCACTTCACTTATCTGGGGAGTTTCATCGGTGCTGATGGCATTATGACTGATGAAATCTCAGCACGGATACAGAAGGCTCGATTGGCTTTTGCTAACTTGCATCTGTTTTGGCGTAGGAGAGATATCCGTCTACCAACCAAAGAACGAATGTACTACGCATCAGTTCGCTCCGTGCTACTTTATGGTTGTGAGACATGGCCAGTTAGAGTCAAAGATATTCGTACGTTACTAGTATTCGATCATAGGTGTCTCCGAAGCGTTGCTCGTATGTCGTGGGACAACCAAGTAAGCAATGCTGTTGTTTGAAAAGGGGTCCTAGGTAAGGATGGCAAGTCAATAGATGAAGTAGTGAAACTTCATCAGTTAGGGTGGTTGAGACATGTGTTGTGAATGTCCAACAACTGACTGCCTCAACGAGCTGTGTTTTATGGGTAGGAGTAGGTTGGAAGAAAGCTAAGGGCGGCCAGACCAAAACACGGCGAAAATCCATGAAGTCACTGACCAGTGGATTAAGTCATATTGGTAAGTGTTGACTACCTGGTTTGGGGTCAGCGAGACGATAATAAGTTATTGTTAGAGATTTTTATTGACTTATCTCAAAATCGTTTGCAATGGCGCAGATGCATAAGGTTTTCGATTACCGCCATTATTGCTACTAACTATACTACTAGGGGATTTGAATTGACAATTGCGTCTCTGTGCTAATGTGGTATGGTATTCGAACTGATGTACGTACGTACAAAGTTCTGCATTGTAATTGACTGATGTAACTGGAGCAGAAGAGGGTGAATGCCAGAAAAGTGACACCGTGTCATGCATCTTTCACAAGCTCTTTTAGTGATTTAGCGCTTAGATCAGAATAGAGATAACAAATACTCAAGCAATTCAATAATTAATAAAGTTATTGAAACACTCTGAGATATACTTCGATTTATTTGATTTGTGAATCGGATACATTCGTTACAAAGAATTCCTTTATATAGCTTGATATACCCACTAATTTGCTATCTCACCTGATTCTGATGCCTGTTTTGATAACCTTGAACAAACCCCTCTCTCATTGAAAATGTGATGTTGTTTGCTAAGTTGTTAGATCAACTATAGAAAAACCCACCTGCCTTAATTTGTCTATGTCCCCAATCACATATACACTTAAAGTGGTAAATACCATGTAGGTGGTTACATTAAAATCAGTTACAGAAAAGTAATTGTCATCAGCACACGAAGATTTGGGGGATAGAGCTGTCGAATTTTTAACGACTAAAAATTCTTTCCCTTTTCATTATTTCCATTACTCATTTGTTCAGCAAAGCTGTTTGCTTACAAGAGGTAATAAAATTACCTAGTTTTCCAAACTAAATGGGATTGATGGATTTTAACTCTTCACCTAATGATTAAAAGCCTAATGCTCTTACTTCTAAGCTATTGTTTTGGGACTTTTCCCTCTCAATTGTATACTACTGCTAATACAATTAAAGAACTATCATGCTATTTCGGTTACTCATGTAGACAGCTGAATAGGCAGAATCACCATCATCCTAGGTTCGAATCCTGCGAATAGCAGGAGTCGTGGATGCATACGGCTGATGAATCCTATACTAGGACAAAACGACCGTCAAGTGCTTCGAAGTTTCCAATGGTGGTCTAACAATCATTAATAAATCATCATTTTATGATTCTTCATAATTCTATAGTGAAAAAATTATCATATACAAAACACTAGAAAAAAACTTTCAACCTGTGTACATTTTCATTTGCTAAATATGTATGGTAGATGTGATCAGAATTCTGGTAAAAGACACTTGTCCCCACCCACCAAAATGAAAAATCCACATGAATCTTAACACTTTTTTATTTTTCCGACATGACCTTTTCATTAAAAACACTGAATCGCATTAATCATTTGTCTTTGATCTGAGCACATCGGTCATATGTAATTAAGTTAGTTGTATGTCTGTCTGTTTAGTTTTATTGTTTCTGATTCGTATTATTGATAATATTAACAATCTGCATTTTTGAATTTATTCAACGTATAATATTTCACATTATTTGCATTTTTTTCTATTGATTATTTACTTCATAACTTCATTACACATTAAGACTTTTCTTTTTACTCTGTACACACATAAAATGCACACATGCAAATTCTTAAGAAAATCTGTAAGCAATTATTATCATCATTTGTACACTTGAAATGCTTGTATCTGCACCACTTATCGGTCATCCAGCTACAACGTCGAAGTTGATACGTACGTACGTAAATCAGGTTCAGGTTGCCATACCACATTTGCAGAAAGAGATGTAATTGTCAGTTCAAAGCTCATAGTAGTAGCGGTAATTGGTTCGAAGATTTAGTCAAGAAGTATAAGCTAGTGAAATTGTAAAAGATTAGATTACTATCGTTTCGCTGACTGAAACCAAGTAGTGTACACCTACTAATATGGCTCGGTCTAGTTGTCAATGACTTCATGGATTTATGCTATGTTTCGGTTCGGCCGCCCCTAGCTTACTTCCAGCCCACTCCTACACCACAAAACATGGATCTTGGAGGCAGTCGGTGGTTGAGCATTCGTAACACATGACCCAACCACCTCAACTGATGACGATCCACTACTTCATCAATTGATTTGTTATCTTTATGTAGTACCCTTTTCTTAACATCTACATTGCTTAACCGATTGTCTAAGGATATACGAGCAGTGCTTCGAAGACACCTATGGTAGAATACTAATAGCCTACGAATATCCTCAACTCTTACTGGTCATGTTTCACAGCCATAAAGTAGGACAGAGCGAATTGCTGCGTTGTAATACACTCGTCGTTTGGTTAGCAAGCGGATATCTCGTCTACGTTATAAGTGACGTTGCTTAGGCTAGTCAGAAGACTGCATTTTGTCAGCGTCTTCACCGAACAGAACTATATTGTCGGCATATTCTTTCCACTAAATAGTAATTTACGTAATTTTCGTTTTTTAATTAAATTATTGGTAATTTACATCTTTTATCGAATCGTTACATATTCCCTCCAATTTTTAACAATCAAATAACTTTTTTTGTATGGTGATATTTTGTACATGCGGAAAAAAAGAAAACGAAGATAGATACATGGTGACCTCAAAGCATTTTCAAAGAAATTTTCGATTTAGCCATATTTAACCTGTTTGAAATTAAACCTCTTTCCTCTCTTCACACACACACACACACACCTACCTATGCCTAAGATTTTACTTTGATTAAGTTATGCGTATTTTAATTGTCTAAGATGCATACCATTTTAAGCTTTGCATTGTGTTCATCGATTTTTCCTTTTTTTATAATAAAAATACATTGAAAGAGGATTACGCTTCGTGTCTCTTTCGCCAATCACTTATGTTCATGTTTTTTTTCAAATGCTACTTGAAAAACAAATGAACAACATTAGAATCTGGTAAAAGTATTTACCAGTGTTAAATTAATTGTTTTTTTCATGTTATCTGTAATAGTAGTGTAGGCAAGAAAGAGGTAAGTGTTCGACTTGCGCCTACTAAATCTTCTTAGGTTCAAATTTATTCCACCTACTTTGATAACTGGGTGGAATTATTTGTCTTCGCTCGTAGTCAGGTACGTAGTGAATAAGTTTATTTAGTTTAAATCTTTAGAAAAAAAAAACAAGTAGTCGAGAAGAATCCCAATCAGGATTGTGATTTTAAATGGAATAGAGAGTAAGTGAATGTTTACTGCTGCTAATCAGTTTCAAACCATATTGTCGTCTCATGATGTTTTCATGTTTAGTTTTGTCCATTCTCACTTTGGCGTTTACATCTATTAGAATGATCAGATCCTTCGTTGGACATTTCTTGACGATTGACTCCAACGCCTCATCTTTTGACGTCCTCATTGATATTTAATCTAATCTCTTTCTTGTTTTGACGGGAGGTTTTCATCATCCTGGGTCGATGAGATTCTAATCTTATCAGTGTAACTCCTTGTGTGTGAGGCATTTTCTTCTTCATGACCGGAGCAAAACAACATCTCTCTCCTGAAGCTAGTCTTTTTTTATCCAACCTGCGTTTGTTGTGCTTCACATATTTCAAGCACCACAAGGTTGCATACTTTCATTTCCGCAGCAACGTGAATGATTCTTTCAATCTCCTACATTATAAGAACATTCTGTGTGCTAATAAAATTCTTTGTCATACATTGGAAATTCATGTTACTAGGTCAGGGTTCAAGTAGGTTTCGTTTGTTATTATTATTATTATTATTATTATCATTATTTCGGCGTTGGATTCCTCTGATACTTTATTTATACCTTTATTAATCGGATGTCCTTTTTTTCCCCACTTAGAATCCTTCCCAGTTTCCATGGTTATCTGCGCCTAAACCATCCTCCATTGAAGCTGGAATTAAATTACTTCTTCAATTAGGTGCTGTTGAAGTGGCTAACAATGATAAATCAGAACCACTACCCTCCAAATCTATCCAAGAGGCAATTTCTAGCGCAGATTCAGATAAATTAAATGATTCTGTAAAGATTCCATATTCACTTTCTGTAAGTTATTTGATAATCTTGAGTTTAGTCTGATCATTGGTTAATTATTCATACATTTAATCCGCAACAACGT
Source organism: Schistosoma turkestanicum (assembly GCA_944470395.2). NCBI lineage: Eukaryota > Metazoa > Platyhelminthes > Trematoda > Strigeidida > Schistosomatidae > Schistosoma > Schistosoma turkestanicum. Next base: position 69,765,403 of record OX103971.1, on the reverse strand, counting down.
AGAAATTGATACGTACGTACATCATTTCAAGTTGCTATACTACATTAGCATAGAGACACAATCGTCAATTCAAACCCCGTAGTGGTAGTATTTGTAAAATAATTATCGGTAATGGAGAAGATATGATTCGAGAAGTATAATCCAGTGAAATAAATTTAAAAAGAGAAAATAGTTCATTAAAAATTCAGAATTTGTGAGAACACGTAGAATGGACGCACCTGCACCATCGCAAACGATTTTGAGCCATGTCATCCAAGGTCTCTAACCATCGGTTACTATCATTTCGTGGACACCAAACAGGGTAGTCTATACTTACTTACATGGCTCAGTAGATAATAAAAGACCAAAATAATAGCAGAAGAAGTTTTTATCGTAAACCGATTACACAAAGCCAATATACAGACTTTTCGAACACTGTTCCACTACAACATAAGAGATGCTTAATTAAATGCTACAGAGCCAAAATTATTTGATCTGACGATAGCCTTGAAAAAGAATTGAATCTTATCCAAGATTTTACTAAACAAACACAACTATCCATTAAAGTTCTTAGTGTGAAACATATGAATGAAACTAAACCCAAAGGAAAGTCACTTATTGTACGAAAAAAGCCTATTTTTTTGAAAAATGGCAATTCAAAGTTGATGTAGCCAATGAACTAGTAACTGGACGTCTGCAGAAAGCTTTATAACACATATATTTAGTTCAGAAAGATTATGTCCTATGTTCGTCAGTCAGCCAATAGTCAGTTCACGAAATAAAGGTCAATTGTCTAGTTTCTCTACCTCTATTTGAATCTGCCATTTCAACTGCTCTTGTGGAGCTAGTTAGTTATATTGGGTGCACAACTAGACAAATTTATAATCGTATTTCGGTACATCACTCCTCATGATTGACCAAGAGGACAAAAGAAAATTAATAGGAAACGTTATCTTGCTGCATCTAGTTGATACCGGTCCTCACATAGATAAAACGGTTAGTGTTTAAAATTGTTCCTAATTTACCATTTCGTTCCAGAATCCAACTTTTACACATATGGCAAAAGTCATAAGAATACACATCAATAAATCGATTCTTTGTATACAGAAAATGTTTGCACAGCTTCTTAGTCTTTCCTGTCCTTCTATAGTTACATGTTTCAAAACCTCTCTTCACCTTGCTTTGAACCCTTCTGAAATTCGATTTATTGACATTTTAATCTTTAATTCTAATCTTACGTAACCTGATTAATATTCTCTTATCACTTATATTTACATCCGATTTCAATTAATACTCTTACTGTTATGTAACTATTTGTATTTTGTTTAACTGATTATGAAAGTTCATCTTCGTTCTAATTTTAATCTTACCAATCTTATGTTTTACTTGGAATCAACAATCAATCAATCATTGTTAGGTGTGGTTGCACTGAATCCTTAGATTGATCAAAGTTAAACATTAACACTGTTAGATGCCGGCTCAGGGGTCTAACAGTTAAGCGTTCGCACGCAAAACCGAAGGTCCTGGATTCGAGTTCCGCGATAACAGCAGTCATGGATTACGCACTGCTGATTAGTCCAATACTAGCAAAAAAAAGTCTGTCCAGTGCCCCTATGTTTTTACTGATCGTCTAACATTGATCGATTCACGATTCCGATGTGATTAGTAGCTGAAATGTAATTTTCATCGACTTTTTTTATTATCTTACTCCAAAGTTTGAGTTCAGTGTCATTTCACACTTTTTGTCGTACCATTTCGTTTATTCTGTTTAAATTATGTTTCTCATGTATAACAATAATACAGCGAATTCGTATATTCACTGAAATGGTGAATCGATCATTGTTATACTACTATTAGAAACCTGGAAGCACTGGACGGTTGTTTCGTCTTAGTATGGAACCCATGAGCAGTGCACATCCACGATCCTCGCATGCGGGAGTCGAACCCAGGGCGTTCGATCTCACGCGCAAACGCTTAACTACTAGCCAGCGTCCAACGGTGTTATTGTTTGAATTTGACCAGTCGGAGGTATTACGCAACCTCACCTATTGTCCTTTCTAGTTAATTGCCTGCACCCAACAGGATTGAACTCCAGTGGTATAATGAAAATTTGGGTATTGTTTTCGCTCAAATATCACTGACATTTTTAATTCTACTTATCGGTGTGCTAGTTTAAAATGTAACAACAACACATATTTGCGTCACGTTTTACATCGACATTGACAAAACGGAACATATTATGTTCAAGTCCCTGTGTAAACACTGACATACCCAGCTGTGTTCAGTCACAGATGATAAACTAAAGAGCTCATTCTATATTACACTGCTAGGCACTATCTGACTTTAACAAAAACTCATAAAATATCAAGTCGATCAGGATGAATGTGTACGAAAAGCGATTGATTAAAATTGCAGACCGTAACATTAACAAGATGAAACATATGCAAATACTTACTTTTTTTTAAATAAATCCTCTTATCAACTTTCACGATTATTAGTTAAGTCTATTATTTAAAAAGAATGGAAAAATTTAAAGCTATTAACATTAGTTTCCCAGCTTGGTTTACTTCAAAATTATTGTTATATGCTTTGCGATGTTTATTAGTTTGTTACTGGCAAATTGCTAAGTATTTCGATTTGTTTTTCTACATTTTTCTCTCTCTAAAGCTTACAGTTCTTGGCCGATTGATGTCAGCTTTCCCATTGGAGCCAAGATTTTCGAGAACATTGATTTCTGCTGCTTATTTAGGTTGTCTCATTGAAATGTTGAGTATTATAAGTATGCTTTATGTTTGTCCGGTGTTTTATGTGCCAGTTGAAAAACGCAATGAATTTTCAGATGTAAGTTTGTTGAAGTTTTGTTATTCCTTACTTATTATTATTAGTATCAAGAAACTTCTTTTCCCTCTTGTTAAGTCAATCATTCATCATCAATCGATACTAGCTGTTTTCGCTGTACAGCGAAAAATATGAAGGACGATACAAGGATTTTTATAAATTTAGTTTGCGGACTTCCCAAAAGACCGCACTCATCGTCTAGCCTGATGTCAAACTCCTAAGCACAATGTCACTAGATGATATATTCGTCTTAGTATGAGACTCATCGGCAATGGACAGCCACGATCACCACTCACAGGACTCGAACCCACAACCTTCAGTCTTGCGCGTAGACGCTCAGCTTTCAGACAACTGGGCTGGCATCCAACAGTGTTAATGTCTTAATTTAACCAATCCCTGATGTTGCGCAAGCTCACCCATTGTCTTCGGTAGTTAGTGCCTACACCCAAAAGAGTTGAACTCTACTGATCCCGGCTTCGCACTAATCTAGTCAATCGTAAGCACATTTTTATGATTTTCAATATATATGATCGTTGAGTTTCATTGAAACGATGAATCGATCGCGGCTGATGAGTACCATACTGGGACAAAACGACCGTCCACTGCTTCGAGATTTCTAATGGTGGTCTAACAATGATGGATTCATATGAAACTCAATAATCTTTATAATTCTGTAATAAGCTAATTAAATGCAAACCAATCAACTTGTTGAACTCAAACACTTGGATTCCATAGTTTTTAATTTCTTATTCCGCTTACTTTTAGTCTAAAAAACATGACAGTATCGATGAGCTTGACATAAATGCTGAAAACGATGTATAGAAAATTTGTACATTACAAATTAAATCAATATTTCGATGCACAATTAGGTTGAAGATTAACCATCATATTTCTTTATACTATACTATACCATTTTGCCTACCTCCTTAACCTATAATCTATTTGTTTGTATATATATATAGGTGCAGTCTCGATTTCGTCATCCATCTGGTGATCTTATCAGCCTATTGTTAGTTTATCGTGGATTTATTAAAGCAACTAAAGATGCTCGTCTGGAAAAAACCACAATTCATAATATGAAAAATCATTTACAATCAAACAGAGGCACTTGTTCATCTTCTTCTACACAACCTACGATGCCAAAATCAAAATTATCCAAACGTAATTCCAAACTTCAATGGTGTCGTGCAAATTTTATCAATCGATCTCGTCTAGAAACAGCTATACGTGTACGTGCTCAGCTAAAACAAATTGCTCAAAGTACAAAATTAAAAGATTACATGCATTCGTGTGGTACAAATGTTGAGAAAATTATACAAGCATTTCTTTTGTCCGGTTTTCAAGATCAGGTAAATATATATGTATATATATATATATATATATATATATATATATATGTGAAAAGGGTATATTTTCCTTTGTTGTTGAAAAATAATTCGATTGGTTTACTTACACAATATCAATCAATAATTTGTAAATATTTATTAATCATAATGGAATTATGAGGCTAAGAGGAAATACTATCTGTCTATTCAATGTTCACTCCGAATTGATTCAGTTCAACACAACACACAAGTGAAAACAGGACTGGACAGAAATTCAAAATGAAAAATATTTATTTGTTTATTGAAAGTGTTTTAGTGCACTGCACTGGAAATTTATTTACCTAGATTCGAATGGTTAGTTAGTTAGTTAGTTAGTTAGTTGTGAAACAATTAATCAGTTGTCTATTCACATTATATTCCTGCTGTCGGCAAACAAACACATTGATTTTTTCTAAAAAGTATATAATGCTAACTCTAGGACAAATATATATATATATATATATATATATATATATATATATATGCACCCCAGTTAATCAAGTACGTTTTGAATTTGTTAGTAACTAACTAGTTAACCTTAATTGACCATGTTTATTGATTACCTTATTTATAAAGATGTAAATAATTGATAAGTAAATTTTCTGTTTTGTTCAATGGGAACCGATCGATCGTTGCTAATAATGTTAGATGAATTTGGAATTGCATAACCATTCGATGCTAATTCAGTGTTCGTTGTGAAATTTAATAAGTTCTGGGTTTCGGTGTCAAGTTAGATTGTTGTATGTGCACTGCTAATATGTTTTATAACGCTACAACGATACAATTTTCTTTCGAGAGTGAACTGTCAGTTTGTGTGATATAAACTATAAACATTCAAGTCTCCACCGTTGGGCAGTCTCAAAATGTTCCTTGGAAAAGTCTTTAAAGGCACGGAAACACTAGAAGACGTTTTGTTCAATCAGCATTGGATAGAAACTTCACAGAAACGCCTGGAAAATACAGAATCACGTGCCGCGATTGTAACTGGATATTTAGCCCAATCTCATGAGTAACACCATAAATAACCCCATTTTTCTACACATAAACTGACATTCCGGTAAAGCCTCGTATTTCACGCCTTTTTTTCTTGTATCCAAGTTACAGTATAGATTTAGTCTGGGGTTATTAGAAACGGATTGGAAATCAAATCTTGCGTACAGATAGCAGATCCGTCTGCTAACCAAAGGTGGAATCTACTGCGCAGCAGTTCGCCCTGTCCTACTATATGTTTGCGAAACATGGCCAGTAAGAGTAAAAGACATTCGTAGGTTATTAATATTCGATTATAGATGTCTTCGAAGCATCGCTCGTATATCGTGGGACAACCGAGTAAGCAATGATACAGTTTGAAAATGAGTACTAGGTGGGGATGGCAGATCAGTAGATGAAGTATTGAAACTTCATCAGTTGAGGTGGTTGGGACATGTGTTACGTATGCCTAACCTCCGACTGCCTCATCGAGCTATGTTTTGCGATGTAGGCATAGGTTAGAAGAAAGTTATGGGCGGCCAAACCGAAACATGGCAGAAATGCATGAAATCACTGACAAGTGGACTGAGTCATGTCGGTAGGTGTTGACTACCTGGTTCGCCGTCCGCGAGACGAAAATCATCGATAGTTAGAAACCTCGAACGACATACCTCAAAGTCGTTTGCAGTGGCGCGTTCATCTCATACTTCACGCCTTTTTTCTTGTATCCAAGTTACAGTATAGATTTAGTCTGCGGTTATTAGAAACGCATTGGAAACCAAACCTATTATCCACAAAGCCTCATCACTGAAATTACTAATTAATTCTTTGAAAACACAACTTGGAACGTTGAATATTTTTTCTCGATCTTCAACCATCATGTATAAATCACAATTTTAAACAAAATAATAACTTAAGCATGGGGTATGGTGAATCCTTCACTTAGTAATAGTGTAGTGAACGAGAACATAGTTGGGGCAACCGAATCGTATTTAACGAAAATTACAGAGTTACTCAGTAAAATCGGAAAACCATATCGTAAATCGTTACTTTGCAAAATATCAGTTCATCATATCGAACTGGACTGTTCCTGTTGCAAAACATCAATCCATTGTCACTATTCATGCGTTTCATACAAATTCCATTGTGTTCTAACTCTTCCTTTCTTGATCTTTCCCCATTTTCTGCTGCCAGACATTACGTTGACACTCACGCCATACACTACTTATAAGTAGCTCACACCACAATAGGATTGTTTACTACGTGAATTTAATTTTTATTTAACGTTTCTACCTTATCATTTATCTATCTGTCTAGGTTGTAATTCTTTCAGAATTATCAAAAATGTCCAAAAGTGACACGGAACCGTTAGTAAAACAATCACAACATCCTATTTATATACAAACTAAATCAACAACGCATTCCATTCATCAAGAATTATTAATTCATCCAGAATCACAATTATACAAATTTTCTTTAACTAATCCACCGTCATGTTTGCTATTCATCGAGGCGGTCACAAACACTGATTATCAATTACAATCGAATGATCGATCGGCACAAACTGATCGTGTTTTCATGCGACATGTTTCTATCATTGATCAATCATGGTTATCGTTGACAGAAAATTTGTCAGAATTAATGTTGACCAATAATCATAATAATCATAATCGGATCAATCGAAAATTATCATTAAAAATGAAAGTGAATCCGGATAATGTTGTCGAATCAAATTATTGTAACAAAAAGCGCCGAACAGATAATGAAACTAATGGTAATAATAATAATAATGAACGAACTGTATTACAAGTGACTTTAAATCACACAGCATACGATAATACTAACAATAACAATAGTAGTAGTTGTTGTAGTAATAGTAGCAGTAGTACTAGTACAAATAATCACATGAACAAAATTTCCTGTACAAATACAAATAATGCTACAACATTCATTAACTCTAAACATATTAATCAATTGTCTGAAAATGTTCGTGTACAATTAACGCGTAATCAAAAACGGCGTCTTGCTAAACGTCGAAAACGAAATTTGGCTCTTCAACTTGTAAATAATAATAATGATAATAATAATACTAATAATAAAAATCATAATACAACTTGACAATGCGCCTGCTTTTTGCAGATGCATATATAATTTTGTGTATATCTGATTGTAATTGCTCAGTCAGTTCACTTTCATTTTGGTTGCAAATTCTTCTGTATATTGATTATTTATTTGTGCTGGTTGTAGTTTCTTTGTTTCTCCTTCTTTTCCTTTCTTTTCTTTTCTCTTTCCTCACACATTGTTTTATTATGTAATCAAGATTATTTTCTCTCCCGTCACACATACACTTGTTACGTAATCAAGATGATCATGGAGAATTGTGAATTTGCGATCATGGTGCATATATATATATATATATATATATATATATATATATATATATATATATAATGCTTTCAATCATTTGTATATTTCTATTTTCTTATCAAAAAAATTTCTAATAATAAATGAAATTAAACATTTCTTTTCAATGATTTGGTTTTCTTTTTCTTGGAACTGTACTACGTAGTAGTAGCAAAATTTATTTACGTACTTACATCTGTTACCCCTAATGAAGCATAGGCCACTGACCTGTATTCTCTGAGCCTTTCTTTAAAGTGCTGTCCAAACGGTGTCCACTCCTTTCATGCCTGTGTTCATTTCTCGGCGTAATGTGTTTTGTGGACTTCCTCTTTTCCTTTGACCTTGAGGATTACAAGTGAGGGCATGTCTTGTGACGCAGTTGAGTTCTTTCCTCAATGTGTGTCCTATCTATTTCCAACGTTTCTTCCTGATCTCTTTTTTCATTCGGATCTGGTTTGTTCTGTCCCGTAGTAGGTCGTTGTTGATATTATCTGGCCGACGGATCTGAAGTATTTTGTGTAGACAATTGTTAATGAATACTTGTATCTTCTGGATTATGGCTTTGGTAGTTCTCCAAGTTTCCGCCCCATACGGTAGAACTATCTTGCCATTAGTATGGCGAAATTGGTCTGCATGAAATATTGTGTAATAGTTTCACTAGATACATTTCATTGAAATCATGAGTCAATCATTGTTAGACCACCATTGAAGCAGTCCCATACTAAGACGACACGGCCGTCCAGTGCCTTCCAGGTTTCTAATGCTGGTCTAATATTGATTGTTTCATGATTTTAATCAAAAACAACAATCGCTATTACTCTCTAATGAATAGATACATTTTAAGCAATCATTTTCTGGAGCTGTACAAACGTATTTATATAATTATTCTTTCATGTATTTATGGTAATACTGGTTGGCGGTCTATGCTCCAATGGGGCTAACAAGCGTAGGTAGGTAAGGTAAGTCTATGGTAAAATAAAGGAGTTCCTCAAAATTACCAACGACTGTCAAACTTTTCTCAAGTGGAAGACAATAAAAATGAAGTGATGTTGCGTAATCTGGTCAAGATTGTCAGAAGGTCTCGAGTATTGAATATAATAGTATTGATAACTTAAAAGTTGTTGTTTTTTGAATACAAATAATGTTTTCAAGTATTGAGTAAAAAGAGGTTACAGCATTTGGCAACGTGATCAGAATATCACCAAGAGCTTAGGTTATGTAATAGTTTTAAAAGCAATACGAGGTAAAAATCCATGGGATAAAAGTTAGCTATCATTTTCTTCTTTGGAAAGGAATAGACGTTCACGCGCAAGGCCTGATGTTCTAGGTTCGAACCCTGCGAGTTGCAGGAGTCGTGGATGCTCACTGCTGATGAGTACCATACCAGGACGAAACGACCGTCCATTCTTTTCAGGTTTCTAGTGGTGGCCTAACAGTGATGGATTCATGATTTCAAAAAGTAAATGTAAGATTTAGAGATAAATTTATGTAATCGGTTAGTCTTAAAAAATTGTTACGTAATAATAAAAATTAATTGATGAAATATATTAATGTTTTGTGCTCATTGTGAACTTTATAAAATGGGTTTAAAGAAAATTAGGTCATCAGATTGATAATACAGTTAGTTAGATCATGTAAAATCAGGTTATAACTTAAAAACTGATTAGGATTGAAAAATATATTCAGTAGGGCGAAGGTCATGGTAATTTAAGTGGTTGAGCAAACTTTACACACAAAACTAAGGTTTATGAATCTTTAAACTTGTGACTTCTGATGTAGGTAAAAGACACAGTTTAAAAATATGAAGCAAGTTCAATGGAATCCCCTTGGATTATTTTGAAAGCTAACTTAATATCTCTTTAGTGGCCAGTAACGAAATTGGCCTAAACTAACTTTCTTATTGTTCTGTTTTGTATTTTGATCAACAAGAGGATTGATGATCAGAAGTAAGATGATGTATTTATCTGATTGTACGTTCAGTATGACTCATGCCACACAAACGATTGAACTAGTAAATGCACAATATCAACAGTACTGTGTATTTTATCCTAATCTCATGAACTTACTATTAATTGTTTTAAATATTCGTCCTATAGCTTTTCTTACTCATTGTATCACTGTTTCGCAGGCTGTATCACTTCAGAAGTATAGTTTTTACTAAGATAAGCTTCAGTGCTATCGGCAATCTTATTTTAGGTTCACTTATGAACATAGGTTTCATTAGGAACAGTAATCGATATATGCCTCTATTCAGGAGATCATGGCTAAGTTTTAGTTATGCTTTGAAGGTATCATTCGAGCTAATAATGTTAGCTTTGTGAACTAAACTTTGCTAGTATTGTAATAAAACAAAGCTCAGGAAATATACATACGGATTTAGTGAAGTGAATCCCTCATCACCTTTCTCTTTTTAAGTTTATTTCACTAGATTCTAGTTCTCGAATCATATCTTCGAACACTAATCTCTCCGATTACTGCTAATAAATACTTCTACTACATCTACTACTATGAGATTTGAATTGATAGTTGCGTCTCCGTACTAATTTGGTATGGCGACCTGAACTAATGTACGTACGCATGGAGTTCTACGTTTTAACTGTACTAATTTTTTCGTGAATAAAGAGACCAAACATTAAGTAACATCAAAAATTAATTATCCACCTTCATTTTTTAAAATTTTATCGTGCAATTCAAAATTATCTTACACTACGACGTATAGCTGCTTCATTGTGTACTAGCCTTCTAAATCCAGCTGGAAATTTGTATAATGAAGTGAACTAACCATATCTATTACTAGATGAAGTGGTAATCAATCTTTGTATACTGTTGACACACCATACAGATTTGGTGTCACAATATCACTGGATTTCTTGTGTTGCATATAAGTGCTGAGAGTTGATACTTGTTTGTTTCAGTTTATTTAATGACTGAGTTAATTGCCATTTGGTCTTTTCTGTGTGGTATTTTCAAAATTTTCGATGAACACTGAATACTGTGTCCATTAATTTTTCAGTATACGTTGCTCTTTCTATGATGTTTGCTTCTGAATTCTTGTTAGATTTAGTAATCACTATATTTCCATTTTAAATAAAGATTCTCTGTCATTTAGTTAGAATATTATCTATACTGTATTTACTCTTTACATATTTATCGAGAGAATCTTTTAGATTGAAATTTCTGCATCCTCATCAATAGAAGATATCAGGCCGCTTGTTTGAGTATTGACATTTACAAACTGAACAGATTTTTATCATTAAATAATTTCATAAAATTACCCTTAAGTCTGTTGCATTTTTATACATCTATCGAGCTATTAGCTGATGACTGTTTTAGAGAAAACCGTATTCACTCAAATGGTCATCATTTATTTGGTGTTGATTTTATGCTTAACTCTCAAATGTAAATATTATTTTAGAGCCTTGATGAGGGACTTGAAGTATGGAACCTGTCTTTAGAGTGGGAAATGAAAATCTCAGGAATAATGAATGATCTCTTGTGTCAAAAGCGTTTATCTGTCAATAAATGCATATCAGTTTGTCATGTTCACTGCTTTGTATTGAAGTTGGCACAAAAAGCCTATAAATTAAGAACATCAACGATATAATTCAAACTACTGAATGTTGTCAAGTAGTACAATGTATCATACGGAAAAACACGAGGACGAATAACAAATACACCATCATGAAAATTTTGAAATTTTCTATTCGGGTTTGCCCATAATAACACCAATCAAATGAAGATTTCTAGTTATTGGACAAATTTTGTATCAAGACTTTGTTATCCGAAATGTAATCATAAACACTAACGAACGGATTACTCTCACTAAAGAATAAACTGGATTTTATCATATAGATGGGTCCTGACTAATTAAGATGAAACTTAAGCCCGAAAATCGGAAGCAGTTGCATTGCTTTTAGTTTCTGGTAAGATTACCTGGTCGGGATCAGTGCAGTAAAATCGATCAGTAGCCAGAGGAGGAAGGTCATGAGGAATTTAGATTAGAATTTGGGAGAATAAAAGAATAAGTGATTCTGCGCCATTGTGAACGATTTTGAACAGTCATTCAAAGTCTCTAACCATTGGTTATTTTATCTTACGGACCCCAACCAGGTAGTCGACAACTGTTAACGTGGCCCAGTTCAGTCGTCAGTGTCTTCATGGATTTGTAGCCGGTGATGGGCATACGCATCATATGTCCCAAGCACCCCAACTGATGAACATTCGCTACTTCACCAACTGATCTGCTATTCTTACGTAATACCCTTCTCGTCAACCAAGTACTGCCTATTCAGGTCCCAGGATATACGATAAATTCTTCTGAAACACCAGTGATCGAATATTAGTAAATAACGAACATCCTTTATTCTTAATGGCTATGTTTCACACCTATAGGGTAGGACGGAGCGAACTGCTGCACAGTCTTCTCGAAGTATCTAAAAAGGAAACTAAGTTACGAGTTGCCTTGATGACCTAGGAGTGTGACTTTAGTAATCAACGAACAATTGGTAGAAGTTGGCCATAAACGAGCTTGTTGCGAGTAGTTTGTAACATGTTAGGTCTACTACGTACCTTGAACCTTGCCACCAGTAACGAAACTTTGTGTGTCAAGTGAGATGTGGTATTTTTAGAATTGACTTTTTTTAACCCCCCTTTCACTGTGTTAAAACTTTACGTTGGCTGTGACTGAAGTAAAATCCAAGTTATATCCCCCGAAATTCTGAAGAACTAAATAGTATATTGTATTACACCCCTATCAATCTAACTCATTGATGATAATTAGACAAGTTTAAGATGAATTTCTTAGACAACATAAAGCTGTTTTCGAATTAACCACATCTAGCATTCGAGTTAAGAAAAAATTGGTTTCAAGTAAACAAACTGTATTTTTTTTTCTTAGAAAATGAAAACATTAAACCAGATATGCAAAATATCATTTTAATTTAGTGGTCTTTTGAAATAACATATCAACAATACCACCAAGAGATTGGACAGCAGATAATGCTAAAGGATAATCTTTGCCTTCACATTCTGGTTCTCTGAGTACTAAAACACCAGAGCCCTGATCTAGGATTCCTATAATAATAATAATAATAATAATAATAATAATAATAATAATAATAATAATAAAAACAATAACAGCAAATATTAAATAAGTGTTAAATTCATACTAAACTTGATGTACTCTACACCTCAATGTTCTGTAGCTGAATCCGAAAAAGAAAGCCCAGACTTATTTCTCAAGAAGGAAAGGTGATAGGTTGAGTCAGTTGTAGTGTGTACACTTACATGGCTTGTCTTAGCTTTTGAACAAACTAATCAACTTTTGCTGCTCGAGTTTCCATTCTCACGTCTTTTGACCTTGTCAAATATTCGCTTATAATTTGGTTGTGTTTATTCAAGTGCATTGTGAATTACTTACTAGAATATTGTTGCAGCGATAACATCACGTTAGTAATGCTAGAGTCCGGCAGTAAATGACTGGACGAAGCGCCACTGACGTTACCATCTTAAAACACCATGTGCAATAACTTGGCCAGGTTTCACGAATATTGTTTCAGAAACTTTTACATGGCTTATTAGTTATTGACACTGTTGCTGGGTTGAAAGGGGAGGAGACATAATCCATTTACGACATAATACCTCCGAAAAACAACTGTAGAGAATTGACATCTGTCACACCAAGACAATTCCCAAGTTGGGGTTCCTAGAGATCGTACAGCTTAACGACATTTTATGCAGCACCGCTTTGTATTAGAAATAAATAAATTTTACGATTTAGCATTAAGAACTTAGTGTTGATTTTGATGGTATTAAACAATAGTAGTCATAATCACATCTTGATGACAGTATTTCACTAATAAAAAATCAAACTGAACTAATAATTATCAACCCACCGTAGGAACTTAGTGGTTCAGTTTAACAATAGGAAGTTAGATTTATTTTATATAAATACAAAAGTAAGTAAAACAATAAAACGAATTTACCATTATGTTCATTGTCCAAAATCATTTGTGAAAGTTTCTTTTCTACAGTTTCCTGAAAATTTAAAATAAGTCGAAATGAATAAAATGTCTACTAAGAAAATGAGAGAACAAATTGATGGTAAAGAAATAAAGAAACTGTTGGGGATGTTAGATCCCCAAAAAATTCGCTTGATAATGCCGTATTTTGGTTTTCACGTTTTGCCAGCATGGGCTGATCAGATGACCTTGAGATTTCAATTCCCACCAGGAAAATCCGTGGCTGTGATTGGCTGTTGTGTATTTTAGTATGCTATTTTCTTAACTGTCTCAAGGACGTTCCTATGTTGTATAAATAAACGAGAGTTGTATGCTTGATTGTACTGTGATTGCTGGGTGTTTGTAGAATATACTTTATACGCTTACAAAGCCTTTTCACTTCAGCCTCGGATTCAAGGTAGCCTCCCTGGAAGCTGGTAAAAGTCTCGTTCGCGTTTATCGACTAAGATAAACTCGTAATAGCCTCAAGCATACTAAGTGACGAACTTATCAGAAACAATGAAAAACTTTCATAGTAAATTGGCTTTTTTCTATAACACAGGACTTTCATCGTTTGAGTAATGCAGCAGACTGTGTTTAAAACCATAAGACATGTAAGAGAAGACATTTAGATGCCTACTTGTATCGCAAGTGGATGTTTGAAACGACGATTTTACGCCTGTTACTCCCAACGGAGCGTGCCCTAATGCGAGCGCGTATTTGTTTGAGGCTTACTGGACGTAGGAAAGACACCGTAAGAAAGCATCTTAGGGTTTTACATAATGATAATAAGGCTAAAAATATATTTCAGGAGCAACTAGAAAGAGAGTTAGGCAACCATGTAAGCGATTCCCATCCGGAAGCAGGTTGGAATGATATCACTGCTGTTTCCACACCCTTTTTGATATCTGCTAGTAAGGTTAACCATAAGGCTAGAATGAAGCCGGTGGATCTCAGTAGACGTAGGCTGATAAAAAGCCTACGCAACGATTGTGAACACTAGTGGTTGGCGAAAGCAAAAGCGATGGAAAAGGTAGCCGCGATAGGCAACAGTAGACAACTTTTCCGACTTATCAAGGAAACTGGTATTAGGAATCCTACTGTAAGTGAGACTATCTTGGAAAAGGATGGGACTATTATTTATTCTCAATCCAGGGGATTGGATCGATGGGCAGAACACTTGAGGGACCAGTTCAACTGGCCCTCAGCCTCACTTCGGTTACCCACGATCTACAGTCATCCTGAATGGCAAGTTGACGTAAGCCGTCCGAACCTTTATGAAGTTGAAAAGGCTATAGGAAATTCGAAGCGAGGGAGAGCAGCAGGACCCGATAGATTGACTCCTGAGAATTTTAAGGGTGGTGGTCCAATCTTAGCAGCTAGATTGACTGAAATCTTAGGTAGAATTTGGGAACTGGACAGAATCCCATCTGACTGGTCTCAATTCCTGATTGTGCCAATTTATAAGAAAGGACAAAAGTCTCCTTGTGACAATCACAGGGGAATAAGTCTAACTAATATAGTTTCTAAATTGTTAGCCTCGATTATACTTAGACGTCTAACTAGTGCTCGTGAAGAGCAGACTCGAGAAAACCAAGCTGGTTTCAGACCTGGACGTGGCTGTATAGACTACATATTCACACTACGACGGGTCCTGGAACACAGACACACATTTCGACGTCCGACAATAGTCGTGTTCCTGGATATTAAGGCGGCATTCGACTCTGTGGATCGTGAGGTTCTGTGGCAGAGTCTGTCATTAAAAGGTGTACCAAAGAAGTTCATTAACCTTATACAAGCTCTCTACACTCAAACTTCTGGTCGGGTGAGAGCTTATGGCGAACTGTCATCTGAATTCTCTACTTCAAGTGGTGTCCGTCAGGGATGTCCACTTTCCCCATTTTTGTTCAATTTTGTCATAGACATGCTGCTAGATATGACATTATCTTCGTCCGACTTTTCAGTCTCTGTGATGATGTGGTATGGCAACCTGAACTGATGTACTTACGTACGAAGTTCTGCGTTGTATCTGTCTGTCTAAGACTACATAATAATAATAATAATAATAATAATAATAATAATAATAATAATAACAATAATAATAATTGTTCTTACCAAAGGAATATTAATCAATTTGGCAATATGATCAATTTGAACACGTGAATATGGTTCAATAAGTTTGAGAAGATTTTGACCAAATAATGTATCATAAAATGAATGCAGATGTCTACTAATTACTGGATCATTCGATAATTCCGTTTTATATTTCTCTTGAAGCTAAAATAAGTAATTCATAAATATACATATATTAGGAATATGTTTAACTATGCATAGTAATTATGTAAATATGCATTGGGATCATCATCATCACTAGAATCAGCATCTCTCCCAGTAGGGTTAAGAAATGAAAATCATTTAGATAGCAGTCTAATCTACTGTAACTAAACTCATCTTCAAGTTAAACCGTTTTACATTGAGGAAACCAGTAAGTATCACTAATATTGATAAATGAAAAGTATGTCTAAAAACTAAGAACATTAACTTACAATTAAAATACTTGATTTGGACTGATTAATTTACGGCTAAAAATTACTAACAACTCCGCCCGGAGCAAATTTGAGGCTACTGCCGGTCCCAAACCCGGATAAAGGAGGAGGGTTGGGATTGGGGTTGGCGACCCTATCACGTAGAAAACTAACTCACTAAAGAAACGCCAACCAGAAAAATCAATTTAAACTCTGCCCTGGGAGTTAGAAGATCTACATTCAGAAGAGTTATGATGTTTCATGATGAAAGCCAAGTTTCTTCGGAAGCCACGAAGCCAAGGCCCCCTCTGACAACCAGAGAAACGATTCTTTTAGGTACACGGGATGCTCGAACAGTGTGGGAGACCAGGGAGATCCAGGACAGTGAAGGTTGGAGAAGGCGGCCTACGCTCCATTGGGGGTAACAGGCGTAACTAACTAACTAAACTAAAAATTACTAATATTCTTCTAAGAAAAGTAAATAACTTGATAACCACTGGGGAAATGTGAAGTGCTGGATAGCTGTTCCATCGAATTATTGGACAAATCCACAAGGCGCATCCAAGACCCCAACCAGAGGTTCAACATACAACCTTCAGATCTCTTAACAAGTGCTCAACCTTTAGACTACGAATTCGGCAACCGATGGTTAACATTTTTAAATTAAACCAATTCGTAATATTGAACGACTGATGTACACTGTTGAGGAGTCTTATAATGAGATGAAACAAAGGTTATCTTAAGTCAACTCATGCTGTAAACTATGAGACATTCTTCACTAACCTCTTACAATATAATAGTACCACAGATGAACTCATTGACATAAAGCATGAGAAAAACAACGTTTCATAAAATAATCGATATAGCAATGTAAAATAAAGAGAGTTAAAACATTACCAGTAGAAAGTCACCTAATGATCGTTCTTTCGCAGCAACTCCAACCTCTCGCATAGCATCAATATCACGACTTGTATATTTCAAAGCTAATTTACTTGTAAGAATACTAGGAATTTCATCAGCACTGAAGAATAAAATGTTTTTTTTAAAGAGTAATTGAATGATTAATAATTAAATTAATTTAACAAAAAAACAAAATTTCGCCTAGTCATTCAACCCTCTAAAAACAGTTTAAAAACTGTTGATATTCATAACTTTTATATGGAATATAAAAGGTATAATATACTTTGTGAAACAGAATTAAAAAGGTAAAACTGATTTTATTTATCATTAATACATGTGCCTAACTAACCATCGGCTAATTCGACGAACGAGATTGTCTGATGTAAGGGTAGGCTGAAAGCTAGCGACGGTCACACCAAAACATGGAACAAAGTCATGAAATCATTGAAAACTGGAGTGAGCCATGTCAGTAGGTGTACGCTACTTAGGTGGGGTTCACGAGACAACCGAAACCGATGGTTACAGTCTTTGAGTGACATGGAAATGGCACAGACGCATCCATTTCTTGTCTTCTCGTAAATTCTAATCTAAATTCCTCATGACCATTATTTTCTGTCAGTACTGTATTAAATAATGAGCAACAAGGTTGTTAATGCCAACTCCGTGGTCTTGCAGTTAAGTGTTCACATCCGAGACTGGATACCCTAGGTTCCATTCCCGCGCTTGCAGGGTCGTGGATAAGCACTGATTAGGAGTTTCATACTTCGGCGAAACGACTACCCAATGCTTTCAGGTTTCCAATGGTAGTCTAGCTAAGATCAGCTCGCAATTTAAACTTTGAAAATTCTACAATCTTTATAAATTGGATGTAGTTAGGAAACTTTTGCATTACAAATATACTACTTACGAGTAACCAGAATCAATTCCCTTTACAAATATTTTATTGTATGGTCATAATTTATTTAAAACATAAACATTGGTACCTAAATATTTATGCGCATTAAAAATAATCGAATTTATGAGTATGTTGGGATACTGT
The DNA here is from genome assembly GCA_944470395.2 of Schistosoma turkestanicum. Classification (NCBI taxonomy): domain Eukaryota; kingdom Metazoa; phylum Platyhelminthes; class Trematoda; order Strigeidida; family Schistosomatidae; genus Schistosoma; species Schistosoma turkestanicum. Next base: position 69,747,387 of record OX103971.1, on the reverse strand, counting down.
TTGATTACACAAGTCGAAGTTAGTGGTTTTTTTAGGAGACCACTTCTCTAACTGTACTAGGCCCGGGTCTGTGTGAGGATTAACACTGGGATCCAGATACGTACAGATGATGAGACCCAAGCGGGGCGAAATGTGCATCCCGAATTCCGCTATTATCCGACTTTAGTAAAAATACAGCAGCCAAATGACACTATCGGGGGAACCTGTTCAGAATGCACGCGTGAACAACAACGAGGAAATACAATTCATTACAAAAAATGTATGAATAGTTTTAAAAGTCAACAAAAAATATGACAAACCTATTTAACATAATTTTTGATAATAACATGTATTTAAGAGCATCAATAGCTCGTTTGGAACTAATTGAATCGAAACCTTCGAATGCTTCATAAAAGTAAGAAAACGCAGTTTTGAAATCACGTTCATCGGCAGCGTGTAGAATTCCTAATAGTTGAAAATTAAAAATAAAATATACGAATTCGATACATAAAAATGAGTCATATATATATATATATATATATATATATATATATATATATATATATATATATATATATATATATATATATATAATTACTGTATCACGGCAAAGTTCAATGAAAGTTTGTTTTAGCCCATTCTTACGGAGTCCGCATTTCGGCAACGAAACACTGAGGAAATAAGAGAGGTTAATACGTATTAAGCCTAACAGTCAAGTGTTTGTTCACTGAAGAGCGAATGACCTACATGACCGGTATCTCCCCAATCACTTACAATGCCTAACTGTTGATTTTGTTAGTTAATAATTTGTACATAACTGTTATTTTATTATACAATAATCTATTCTTTTAGCCGGTTATGTCTTTGATATTAGTTTACTCTGAGGATTGTAGTCATAACATGGTATTGTACACAACAATCACTTTATCACATAGTCTCATTGCATTTTATCTGTTGATTGCATCATTCATCAAATCACAATCAAGAAAAAAAGTCCATTTATTCAAGCTTTGCTGTGGATAGATAATAATCGCAATACTACAGAATTACAACTAGAGTTGTAAATATAGTATTTCTAATGGTTGAGATAATGCCTTGTCCACATCATCCAAATAAAAGATAGTAAACTGAACATTTTAATAATCCCAACATTATACATTTGAAATTATGTTAGACCACCATTAGAAACCTGGAAGCACGGACGACCGTTTCGTCCTGCTTTGGGACTCATCAGCTCAGTGGTCCAGAGGTTAGGCGTTTGCGCGCAAAACCTAAGGTCCTAGGTTCGAATCTTGCGAGGTGCAGGAGTCGTGGACGCGCACTGCTGACGTGTCCAATACCAGGACGAAACGGTCATCCAGTGCATCTAGGTTTTTAATGGTGGTCTAACTATAATCGATTAATGATTTCAAATGTGTAACTTAACAATCTTCACAACCCTGTGATGCACTTACAAGTTTCTCAGCTATCTTTCGCTATACGACTACTACTACTACGAATACTACTAGTTCAAAACTGTGCAGGTCACGTGAGTTTATTTTGAACACATTGAAAAAAATAGCAAGCACTAACAGGCATTTGAACGTCGGGTTGACTGGACGAGGGGAATAATTTTTTTACGAGAGTTAGTTTTGCCACATTTCTACAGTCTCACGCAACTAATAAATCTGCACAGATTTGAACATGGTCGTTATCATAAATTCCGTATAGACATAGTAAAACGTAGTTAGTAAATTCATGTTTAAACTACGAAAGAAATAACTTTCGGAAGATTACGAGTTATTGATGAGAGCGACATAGATTATTGGGGTTTTTATTATGAATCGTTTTTCTGAAACTTAAAATGGTATTCATCCAAAAAGTAAACACGTAAAACCACTTACCGGAAAGTAGATCAAGGTTGGCTTGTAAACGTGGTGGACAATATATACCATTGGCTGTAGTTCTAGCAGAAGTAAGCGCAGCACGAGCCCGTTGAAGATTACCCAATCGATAATAAACTCGACTCTCCATGAGTTGAACCTCAACCAAAAGAGCTTTATCATCAAGTTTTTTAAGCTCACGTAGTAAATTTGAGCCTAATGCAAAATTGGAAATGTATTTGCAAAAGAACTGAAATATTTAACACAGATGATAATGTCTATTTCTATTTTTAAGAGATTGGTTTGTTTTCTGCATGGATACAAGAAAACTAAGTATCAGATTTATCAATTTGTTGTACAGATTTGAAAACAGAATCACACTAAAACTCATCACCTGGTCGATAAACAAGTGATTAGACTACGAAAGCTTTATACAATAGGCGTTGAGCCAGGTTTTTTGTATGAGCTAACAATACTATTTGGTCGTAAAATTATAACACGTTAAATAACGTGTAAAAAAGATTGGTGGGGAATAATATGAATTCACTTTACTTCGCATGGCTCTTATCAACGGCTTACAACTTAAAGTATTTTAAAACCAAAATTATCATATTAGAGACGAATATGCGTATTATGATGTAGCAAAGTTTCCGATACAGTTAATAAGGACATCAAAATTGTGTGAATAGCATTGTTAGTTCAGCTTTCTGGAAGTCTCATCTTTACACGAAATTTTTATGACCTTATTAACTGTTATGGAAACCTCGCTACATCATAATACATATATTCGTTTCTCACAGGAATCTCTCTTTGGTTCTTAAAATATTATAGGTTGTATGTAGTTGATAAGAACCTGGCGAAATAAAATGAATTCATATTATCCTGCACTAATTTTTGTTTTCGCTTTCTTCAAGGGAAATTTTTTAAAATGTAAATGGAAAGAAACTTCGTAAATTACCCAATTTTAAAGCTTCTTCATAACTGCCATTGTCATAATAAAGACCCATAAGACGAGTTTCTAATGCTTGACGAAGAAAAACTCGCTTTTCTTGGTTAGCCCATTCGACGCATTCACGACAGAGGTCAACCTCTCGACCAGTCCCTCCTTCAAGATCCAAAAACAAGTCAACCAGAGTTCTGACAATACGACCAGCTTTTGCTTTGCTGATAAGCTTTAGAAATGGTCGAGTTACTAAAATGAGATCGGCTAGTCCTAAAATATACATCAAGAAATAAAGGTGAGACAAATTTGTAAGGTAGAGACTGAAACAGGAGATATATGCAAATTATTTTGGTCCATGAAACTGATATTAATCTGATGAATTAAATTGTCTAATAGATCACACTTAAAAGCTATTTTACAGTAAGTTAACCTAATTTTCCGGGAAAACGGGGTTAACTTATGTCACGTTGAAAAAGCCCGAAGCAGAAATACGCAGTATAAAACCATTCCTTGAAATACCTAACTTCCTTTTTCCAAGGAGAAGGGTTACGAGACATATAATCCAACTAGGATACACTACAATACTCGTTGTATCATCTAATTCCAGTGGGGCATTTGGTGAACGATAAAAACGCTATTGTACATGCAGATAACTTTCTATGTTTATATAAAAAGAGTTGTATTTCTTCATCTGTCCACGACTTCCGTTAAATCACTCTCAATTATATTGCCTAGATTTATCTTCGAAACTATTCACATTAGAATAGGGTGATTACAGGCCATTACTCGGCAGAGTAATAGATAATTTTTCAATACCACCCATGCCTTCATATGGAAAATGAATGAACATCGAGTAATAGTTTCTGTGAATAATAAGTCACCAAATATTAACATATTATTACGTTAAAGCTATGTGGATACTAGTTGCAATGAAATCTGCCTTATATATGGAACGGCAGATAAAGCGCTCAACATTGAGCTAGGCTAACTCACTGACCTTTAGCATCTTTCTTTGCAGCAAGTAAATTTCCAAGTTCTAGTATAGCTTGCTCCTTAGCTTTAATAGCATTTTCGTCAGGTTCAACATCATTTCTGACTGAAAAAACTTAGTAGGTTATTAATAAATACCTATGCTCTGGTAATTTTCTATCAGTTTATCCTCATCATCTTTAGAATGAGAGTTATGCGGATCAGCCGTCATTAGCTCAAGGTACAATTACTAAGACGAAAATTAGAAATCCCACAAAGCCTTGGGAAGTTCAATATCCAATATCTTTTTCAAGAGCTAGTGTAAACCAATTTGATTTCTTCACGCTCGATTCTTGTTCTTTCGTTACGGTTCCAGGTGTTCGGTAATGTCCAATTGATGGAGTTCTAGCCACTCGACTGTTTAATTCTAGTCAGTTGGCAGTTGGTTGTGAGTTTGTATGTCTCGGGATTTGAATGAAACGTTTGTTTCAGGGCAGTAGGGTTTCTGGATACTAGCAGCCGTCACATTACCAAACCGGAGATCAGTTAGTAATAAGGATAAAATTAAAATAATAATATGAATAAAATTTCAGAACTGAGTAATATATAGATGAATTTAGTTTATTAATTGGTAGTGAATATTGTGAGAGAGGACCGAAGTAAAAGCAAGGCAGAGGAAACAAAGATAATAGGCAAGATAGATTAATTGAGTGATCTGAGTAGATGGCAATGGTAACAACTAGCAGGTCTCGAGATATGCGTCAGGCACAGCTTGTCCAAGAGGGAGATGAGAGTCCGTATGTATGTGATTATCAAGTCTCTTCTTAAAGCAGTACACTGAGGGGCTGAAACTACCTCGGCTGAGAGAGCATTCCAAGTTGCGACTGACTCGCAAGTGAGAAAAAGTGTGCACGAATCTGAGTATTTGCTCTTCGATGTGCAATCTTTCGAGGATTGCCTCGAGGGGAGTGGTGGTGATGCATCGGTAAGATGCTCATATTGTGATGGTTTGGCGTGTTTAATATGGTGCACGCCAAAATCAGATCACCTCTGATTCTCCTGTAGCTCAGTGGGAATAATCCCAAGAGCTGGAGTCTGTCGTCTTAGGGTTTATTTCTGAACCCTATCACCCATTTGTTTGCTGCTCGTCTCTGCACTAGATCCAAGAGATTTATGTCTCTTTTAAGCAGAGTTGGTGCGATGACAATGTGAACCTCCAGGTGTGAGCGCGCGTACGTCTTAAGCAGGGTTAAAATTAATTGCGCGGTGATAGCACCAAGTTGTCTTCGCATAAAGTGAAGATTCGCATTTGTCTTGGCTGCGTCCCCCACATAGTCTGGACTGGTGTGGAGGCGTTTTGTGGTTATTAAACCGAGATCGCGCTCTGAGGAGACATTAGGGATCGTTTGAGAAATTGGAAAAGCAATCTTTGCTGGCCTGAGTCTTTATATTGATAAGCATTGTAACTTAAGCCTTTGCTCCGTCTTCGTTTAGCCAAGAGGTTCCTTGTGTGTTAGGGATATCTGTGGGGCAGGCTGTGAGGTCATCTGAAAGAGGAAAAAACAAGAAAAAAAGGTGAGTCGACGACTCAGTAAGCTCACAGAATGCACTAACATTTAATAGAGAAATCAATAGACAGCAAACAGAAATACAGAATCGAAACTAGACATTGTTAGAGTGAGGTTTCGAATATGTTACAGAATTGTACATCGTCTGACCCGCATTAATCCCAGCGGTTTATTTATGTATTGATCTGGTTTCTGTCTGAAGGTGTTCATCGGTATGCTAGTTCCACTTGTGCGAGTGAGCAGTGTATCGGCAAGTAAATCCCTGAAACAACTAGTCTTGATTGAGCCTATTCTGTCATAAAATTATACATCTTTATAGTTTTATGTAACATAATATTACTTTTTTCTCCATATTTTCGCACATTTATGTATGTTGCATTAAGGGTTGGGACTCCTGCCTCCCTTCATATCTTGCTGCTCATCCTATTCTTGCCCGAAAATATCAGTCTGATTTTGCTATGCGGAGGCTAACTTTGACGAGCACGACCTGACAGATACACTCGCTAGTTTCCTATCAATAGCGAAGGCGTTACCGTGCAATTTCAGCAGGTGCATTACACCCTGAACGTTTACTAGTGATTTTTCCGAACCGCAAACTCCTAAAAATAGGCAATCGTTGTATGCGGAGATTCGAACAGTAGGTAAATATCATATTAGAATTTATGTGCATGAGAGAACATTCGACGAATGTCTTTTCCGACAACACTTTCGATCCTAGATTTTCTAAAAGTTGCATGCTATTTTCGTCCAATTTCAAAACAGCACTGTAGGGAAACTTACTGAGTCCGCCAGTAGGGTTCTGTAGATCAGCCAAATCATGTCGAGCAAACGCCTTATTCGAAAAGAAACGAAATTACTGATCTCCTTAATACCATCACGCGGATTATCATTCTCCATCATGATCACGAACTGTCCAAAACTTCCAAATTAAGTCACTGTTACGTACCACTGATGTGATGGAGGCATCATTAAAATCATCCAGTCCGCAAACAGCAATATTACACCATCATCCAATCATCCTCTACTACATTAACACTCTAGAAATTCAAAGGAACCTTGCCTGTGTGGAAACTCCCCGACTTCTTGGAAGACCCTGGAGGCTTGTGAGAGCGAGCCCAACAGTCTGCTTTCGGAAAGTTGTGAAAGCAGTCCCATAGGAGTAAAATCTTAGTTGATACTTTGAACACACCCCTCAGATTTTACTTTTTATATGTGGTACATTCGTTTTTCACTAATCACATAGTAGATTAATCTTCGGCTGGGGTCAGCAGAATGTCTATTTTCTGCCTATGAATGTAACCACTAACTGAGGGAAATAGTTCGGCTGTTATGTTAGTTGTTTTAACAGACATTTGATACCACTGGTGATCACAAAGATATCACATTCACATATTATCGTACTTTGACAACTCAGTGGCCAAAAAACACATAAATGTGAGTAATATGCATGTTAAAAGTAATACCTTTGCACTGTCATTGTTGAATTCGCTAAAACATTGACATGAATTCCATATCGTTACCACGGAGATCAATTTACGGTTATACTTACCCTTGATAAAATTTATGGTCTCCGCAATAATAAGACAAGTAGAACTCACTTTACTTAATTACTTACATCTTTTGCCCCGATGGGTCATAGGCCACTGACCACCATTATTTAACAGACTCAGTACTTACCCTTCCGTTCTAGTTCTGTCCATTCGTTGGTTATTCTTCTCAGGTTTGTCTCCATTTCTCGGAGTAATGTGTTCTTCGGTCTTCCTCTTTTCCGCTGATATGGAGGCTTAAAAGTTATGACTTACCTTGTGTTGTAGCATAGTGCTTACCTAAACGTGTGTCCTATTTACCCCCAGTGCTTTTACCAGATTTCTTCCTCAGCCGGAATCCGGTTTATTCTCTTCAACAATAGGTTGTTTCGACTCTCCTACGTAGATATCTCTTAACAAACACCTGTGTTTTCTGAGTGCTGTCTTTTATGGTTCTCCAAGTTTCATCCCCACATAGTAAAACTGTCTTGACATTTGTAATGAAAACTGTGACTTTGGTGTTGCTTAACAGTTGTTTTGAGTTCCGATTGTTCTTCAGTTGTGGAAGTGCTGCTCTTATTTTGCCAATGCGTGCCTTCAAATATGCATCAGATCCACTGTGCTCACTAATTTTGCTGCCTATATGTGTAGAGGGTTTTACGTCCTCCGAATCATCTCCATCCACGGTGATTTGGTTGGTGCATTTCGCTTTGTATCGGAGACTCTTGCTTTACCCTTTGTGTATGTTAAAACCTGCGAATGCTGAGGCTAATGGGACTCACTATATAATCTCATAAAGACTCATACAGCTGAAGATATCTAGCAGCACATCACCTATGATGAAAGTGTTCAGGCAGTACCTATTTCGAAACGCTGTTTTGAACAGATTGATTTATAGCTTTAGCTGTGTCTGCCATCAATATTTGCTAGTTTTCACAGCAACTTCTAATTATCTATAATAAACGCACTGATAAGAATAAGTATTTTAAGTGTTTTTAAGAACGTTGAGCTTGGAACATGTTTCTCATTGCTGCACTCATGTCGAAATAATTATTTCAGCCGTTCATGCGAGATTGTAGTAAAAAATTTTTGGTAACTATATATATATATATTTATATATTTGAATAATTATAGTGAAAAAGAGCCCGATCACGACATCTGTAGCTACAGCGTTTAGAAGACAATAGGCGAAGTACCAACGAAGCATAACATCAATGTCCCTTCACTTTATATTATGTAAACCAACATAAACTCTAACAATTCGATTCTTTTTAGTCTCCTCCATTCAGAGACTATGGGCCATGTTTACCGCTCAGCTTAGCGTGCCACACCAGTGTGGTTCGTATCACGAGTCCGAAGAGTGCGCTCGTGCGGGTTCGTACCAGAAAACGCCGCAGAGGTAGGACGGAACCGGATTGGGCGAAAGAGCCAGAAACGACCATAACGACTAAGTTCAAAACAATACGTATGCTAGATCTATTCGGAACCAAATGATCGACTGAGTGCACTGAAAGGAGCGTGGCTGATCAGGTCAGCTTTTTTTAAGATTGACTCAAGCTGACGGTACCAACAGGGCGATTAGGTAGACGTGGGTTCGGGATAAAAAAATCACAGAAAAATAGATTGGTGTAGCATGCACGCAGTATGAGGATAAAGTCCTATACCGTATCCGTTGTTGATTGAGAGATTAGTCGCGAAAGTGTACAGGTAGGCTTACACGGCGACCGGAACGCGAGATGTTAGTCTCGTGCCTACCCCGTGAGCCAGCAATCTCATCCGAATTCAAGGGCAGAGTGGCCTGCTGATCTGGAAGTGAGACTGAAGTTTCATGCATAGATATTGAAGATGACGTGTGCTGTTGACTGGAAATTGAGAATGAGGTCTCTGATGTATCTAGCTTTGGGTCCGAGGATGAAATTGGGACCCCTCTAGTAGGTTTGATAGGTCTAGCATTGGGTCCCAGATTAGCAGGTAGGGCACTGTCAACGATGTGTGCTGGCTTGAAACAATCAATGCTGAATATCTTGACGCGGCCATGTCGATCAACCATGAAGGCCTTTTCATGACGAGAAGCCACGCGAAGAGGTCCTCCGTAAGGTCGTTGCAAAGGTTTTCCGACCGAATCGACTCGTATGAAAACATACGAACAGGTAGATAACTCTCGAGGGAGAGCGAGATTGTAAGATGTTGATAATTTTCACCTGCGTTTGATGATGCGAATAGCAGGTAATCAATATAGACATGAACAACATCGAAGTCTCGTACTATGCTATCGATAAACCTTTGGAAATTTTGAGCAGCACTGCGTAATTCAAATGGCGTTCGTAAGAACTCAAACAGACCGAAAGAAGTCGTGATAGACGTTTTTTCAATATCTTCAAGAGCGACTGGGATCTGATGATATGCTCGTACCAGACCAATCTTAGGATAAGTAGTTTTACCGTTGACTGATGCCATGAAGTCGTGTATGTGGGTGGTGGGATAGCTATCGAAACGTGTAACTACATTTAAAGCTCGGTAGTCGCCACATGGTGCCCAACTTATCCCATCCTTTTTGCCAACCATGTGGAGTGTTGAGGCCCAGGGACTGTGAGAAGGACGAATAATACCAGAAGCTAATAAACTGTCAAACTCGCGTTTAGAGTAAGCTAATCTGTCTGGTGCCAGTCGGCGAGGTTTAGCCGTGATTGGTGGTTTGCGGGTGACGATGTGGTGTGCCACATGACTATTCACCGATGGAACCTCCTCGAGTGGTTTGGTTAGCTGAGGAAATTTTTTGAGCAAAGCGCGGAATTCGACATCACGCGAATAAAATATACATGTGATAAGGTACGCATTTGTTTGAGCTCAAAAGCCTATGGATTTGCTGTTCGACGAAGTGTCGATTAACTGCAACCTACATGAATCGAGAAGCAATTCATAGTGCTGTAGGTAATCAATACCGTGTTTAGCTGTGGGAACATCGGCAATGATGAACCTCCAAAGATACTGTCATCGGTTGCTCAGGTTAACCTTAAGCAATAGTGTACCATAGATAGGAAGGACAGAGCCATTCTCAGTGCGTAGTCGAAGCACAGTATCTTGAGGCTTGCCGTTGCCGATTGGTACGACAGAATTTTTGGCACCTGTGTCTATTAGGTACCTAGCGTTAGCGCGGTAATCGTGCACGTAAAATAAGCTACCAACCTGAGGTGAGTGGCCGGTGAGTGCGGCCGCATTTGCTCGCCGGCACAGGAGTTTCCCACCCTGTATGAGCTCGACAATGCCGGGCACCGGACCTGAAGGTACGTTGGGACCAGCATAAACCGGTACTCGCTTCCGAATTGGCTTTCTGGCGTGACTTGGAAGATGCCCGCTTGGAGCAAATGCCTACAGCCTTGCGTGATCGGGCTTGAAGGGTTTCGGGTACTGGAATAAAAGTATGGTCTCTATACTTTAGACGGCTGTGGACGCAGCAACCCAGATCTCCTTGAGACTGGGAGTAACTAGCATCGAGTTCTACGTCCGTACGTGACGTTGAGGTAACCATGTAGCTGTCTCGCATGCTGTTTCGAGCTACAATTTTGTTTGCTATCAAGGAAACCTGGTTAAGTGGCGTGTCCTCAAGCAGAGCAGTGATCGTAGGCTAAATGTGTACTGACACGGATTTGAGCCACAGTTCTTTGACTGATTCAGAGTCAGCTTTCATAGGTCCTGCCAAAGATTGCAGGCGCGTGAGGTGGTGGTTCTGCTTAGCATCACTCAGGGGGTGATCTGCTAGTAGGGTCCTCAATCGTTCCTCCTTCAATGGGAGGAAATATCTGAGAATGGCCCGCTTGAGACGACTGTAAACGTTTCGTACTTGATAATTGAGGACTACCTCACAGATAGAAGCAACGTGGTCCCTAGGTAAGGATTCCATAGCATAGACACACATCCGCCGCTGGTTCGTGATGCGGCGGTTCTTGAACTGAGCCCTCAGTGCCGAGAACCAGACTTCTGGGCCGCGTGGAATAAAAGCAACAGGTGGAAAATCGATAACCTTTAATCGGGAGTCCGTTATATTATCGTCATTTTTCAGTCTATCCACCAGTGTAGAAAGTTGTCGCGGATATAGTATATATATTAAAAAATATGGAAATAACCTTAGCAACAACGTTCATGATCATAGTGATCATAGTCAATCTTGACTCGATCACCACCATACATTAATGGTACTTATTGACATTGAAAATTATTACCACTTTATTTCCATTGTGAATCAACGAAATTTTAGAGGCTATGATTTCGAACAAATTAGCATCTATACTTGGTTAGACTGAGATTGATATACAAGCCACAGAATTCTCCTCGGTGTTAACATCGATTATTTGTTCTGATCAAAGGCCAGCTCATCTAATGCAAACGCTTGTAAGTTAGACAGGAATTTATTTCTAAGTAACTTTCGGAAACAAAGACCCCATGACAAAGTAGGCGCAATAATGTCTAAATAATAAAGCGGTTAGTCTATAAAATTCCAACTATTTCACTGACTACAAGGACCTATTCAGATCTAGAATTTGACTTCCCATGAAATCCTTTGATTTAATTTAGTGTTTTCTATTATTGTCGTCCGGTTGGTGGACACTGTAATCACAGTCGCAAACCAGGTCATAAAAGGCGCTCCTCCGAGACTGAAGATTATGTATTTAGCCAACTCCAACCACGATCATGCAACATTCCATAACATTTGTTTCATATCTTCCATCATTTTACTGGCTCTTACCCCCATATAGAGGACAGGTTCAACATGTCATATGAGATTTTCGATTAATCAAATGCTCCATAGACAAGATAATGCACTACAGCAGTGAGTGACACCTGTCGGCTACTGAATAATAGGTGAGCGGCGTTTGTTATCCATTGCGACTGTATTCAGACTGAATACAGAACGGGTTGCAACAATTATTTATTAGGCTGCATTATATTCGACAGACACAGAAATGACAAGGTTTTTCCTTGAAACTCATGGATCGATCAGTGTTAAACCACCATTATAAATGCAGCAAAACTGGATGGCCGTTTTGTTCTAGTGTACGGCTCATCAGCAGTAAGCATCCATGACCCCCATTCCCTGATCTGGAACCCGACCTTTAGACTGGCGCACGAAACTTTTAACCTCTTGAGTACTGAGTTGGCATCCGATGGTGATAATGTCTAACCTCAACCAATCCACAATATTGCGCGACCCGATCGAGGTTCGACGTTAACGCTGTTGGTTGACGGCTCAGTGGTCTGGAGGTTAAGAGTTTCACACGCAAGCCGGAAGGTTTTGGGAGTCACTCCAGGGTGTTGGGGTCGTGGTCACGTACTACTGATGAGTCATGCACTAGAACGAAACGGCCATCCAATACCTCCAGGTTTGTAATGGTAGTCTAACACTGATTGATTCGTAACTTCTTTGAACTGTTTCCAAGGTGTGCGCAATTTATTACCAATAATGTAAAAGCTAAAAGCGAAAGAAATAGGGACAGTTAAGAAACTTTACTTTGCGACACATGTAGAAGCAGAAATCACCTAACCATGCAAAACATTATCGACGTAGTGTCCTTAATATGTTGCACAAATATTCTCATCAAAGTTGCTATCAAGCTTACAGCCAAATGATTTTGATGGCCTGGCATGAGCGAATTCTTCTTGGTTTGGCTGGACCCTTACAAGGTTCAGATGTGTTCTCTTATCTTCAAATATGTGTGAACCGCTTGAGTGGACGTCCAGAAGCAACAACTATCAAGTCATTACTTGTGAAACAGTTGCCTGCGCACCCGCTGGATGATCGATAGCAAACGTCAGCTGCTATATGATTATTGCTACAGACGATGAATGCCAGAACTAATCTTAACCTCACGATAGTCTTACTGCGCTTAATTCCTAACAGCCACCTTATACTGGTTTTACCTATAGTTGAAAGTCTCACTTTCGGTTGAAAATGTGGAGCAATAGATCAATGCTCTTCCACGCGTGTTACTCTGAATTCGAAATGAATTGAAAGCTGACTTCATCGGTATCCAATAATTAGCTTAAAATGACACACTCTGGAGAAACTGGTTTTTTCTGAACACCTCTATGTATGTGAACACTTTTTACTGAATAATCACAAGAAATACTTGTGAATGTAATTTTTTTGAATGCTGCATGTTTTATACACGTGTGTATAAGGATTTTGTTCGACTGTTTCACTTTCCTGAAGTAAAGATGAATGTATGTCAACATACATCCACATTTACATCTCTTTCTTTCCCAGGACAAATGAAAAAGATAAGAAACTGAAGACGAAGGCGATGAACCGAACTTTTCATTGTGTATCCGACATAGCGAGTGTAGCCCGCCGCTGTCACGTGGAATATCAAGCTATTGTCTTCTAAGACAATGGAGGACTGCATTTAATGTGGCAAAAACTTAATCAATAGTTAGTTTTTCGCAATTATGGTTCTATGAAGTGTTAACATTAATTTTATCACAGTGTAACTCACTAAAAAAATTTGATAAGCTTTCAGTTTAAACAAAACAGAATCCGGATAGAACGTGACAGCTAAGAGGAAATTCGGCCATTGAACATAGTTTTTTCTTTATTAAAGAAAATCAGGATAGGTAAGGCTATCATATTCTGGTTAACTTTCGTAAACGATAGTATGCTCATAGGTGGCCGTTGTACACATACTCTTCACCCAACAATAGTTCAGTGTAGATGATTCATAACCAACGGATTTTCTAAAAAAAATAAATGGAATTGGACATTAATGACTCCCTCTACATAACACTGTAAAAAAATGGACTGGCTTATCAGACTTTGTGTGGTGTTTTCAGTTGTTCCTTGCAGTTCAGCCTCAGTATCCTGTTGGCAGGTTAGAAATATGTCATGGATGCATCATTTATCGATTGATTTGTTTGTTACCGTGGTATAATTTGTAGTGGAATGCAATGGCTGTTTTATTGTACGCCTTCTGTTTAACTGTACTAAAAATACACTTACTTACGCGCAACTTTCTGTTTTGTGTTGCTGCCATTATTCGTTACATGCTGGTCTTTACGTCGCTCACTTTTTTGTTGTGATTTCAGTGTTCTTTCGACAAATCGCGAAATCACTAGTAAATATATTCTTTAACCTGAACTAACTTATTAGCAATGGGCTTGTAATTAGTATTTAGTGGTGATCATAGTCAGTCTTGACTCGATCACCCCTAAAAAACAGTCAAAATCCATACCTTAAATGAAAGAACACTATGTCAATAATCAAAAGACAGTTAAGTACAGCTACAGTTTCCTTACTTTACTTACTTACGCCTGTTACCCCCAATGGAGCATAGGCCGCCCACCAGTTTTCTCCAACCAAATCTGTCCTGGGCTTCCCTTTCCAGTTCTTTCTAGTCTTTATTCATTCTTCTCATGTCTTTCTATATTTCTCGGAGTAGTTTGTTCCTTGGTCTTCCTCTTTTCCTTTTACCTTGAGGGTCCCATGTGAGGGCTTGTCTTGTGACGCAGTTAGGTGCTTTTCGTAGTGTGTGCTCTATTCATTTCGACCGCTTGTTCCTGATTTCCTCCTCCACTGGAATCTGAGTTGTGCTCTCCCACAGTACGTTGTTGCTGATGATGTCTGGCCAACGGATCAGAAGTATTTTGCGTAGACAACTGTTAATGAATACTTGTATCTTCTGGATGATGGCTTTGGAAGTTCTCCAAGTTTCCGCTCCATACAGTAGAACTGTCTTGACATTTGTATTGAAAATGCTGATTTCTGTTTTGGTTGAAAGTCGTCTGGCGTCCCAGATATTATTCAACTGTAGAAATGCAGCCCTCGCTTTGCCGATCCGCGCCTTCACATCTTCAACCGATCCACCATTCTCGTCGATGATGCTGTCGAGTTATGCAAAGGTGTTAACGTCCTCCAAGGCATCTCCATCAAGCGTGATTTGGTTGGTGCATGTTGTGTGTGTGTGTATCGTAGAATCTTACTTTTCCCTTTATGTATATTGAGACCTACTGCTGTTGAGGCCGCTGCTACACTGGTCATCTTTTCTAGTTTCCAATTTTTGTTTAATCTATCATTTCATTTAAAAAATATTTTAGCTCAAGACTCCTCTATTAAATAAGAAGATACCAATTTATTTTACTCTAGTACTTACTTACTTACTTACTTATTTCTGTCAGTCATTTTATTTAAAAAAGGATTGAATAAATAGGCCTGAAGTGAGATATAACAGGATAAAGAACATTATTAGCATACAAATGAAATGGATTTATTCTTTTTTTTTGATAAAACGAAAAATATTGCAGTATAATGGGAGCATGAAAAAAAGAAGTAAATTATCAAAACATTATTGTCAATCACAGAGAGAGAGAGAGAGAGAATGAGAGAGATACAAAGATACAATCAAATAAACAAACTGTTAGAAAATATTTTCATTTTTTCCAGTTTCTTCTTAGTAAAAACAAATCAGAATGATGAGTGTTATATTTTTTTAGTAAATGTGTTATAAAATAGATTTTTAAAACAATATCTGTTAGCCTACTGGCTACTACTAACCTGTCTGACTATCACGATTATATTGAATGAATGACTTTACTGAAAACTTCCTAATGGAACAACAGTATTATATTCATTTGTGATAGATCTTGAAGGAGAACTCCTGAAGTTCTAGTGGAAAATCATCACATATGTCACTCAGTAAGATTGTGAGTGAAGCAGTTAACCACTAGTGAGTGGTGTTGAATGATATATAGCTATATTGTCAGTAGAACAGTTGTTCCTTGGTTATATTTAGTTCGTAAAAATATTATAAATACTAGTTTAATTTTTTAAAAGAAACGGATTAGAGGGCTTCCTTTTTTACAATGATATTGATTGAAGAACTATGGAAAATTATTGAACACTAGATTGTTATCTCCATCTCAAAAGTGGACGGGAAGAAATTCCTAGTAGGGCTTATTTTGTCAAAGTTGAAAAATCTGTTCGATGCTTCGGTTTTTAGTCGAAAAACCCCTACAGACACATAACTCATCCTTTATAACTTGATTTTACTATCGAAGTTCTCATGAATGTTCATTCTGATTATGGAATTTAATTTTTTATTAATTTGAAGTATGTGTCAAAACACTGTATGGAAGCGCTGTTCAAGATGATTATAAACATGTTGGTCACTTCAATATTTAAGAAAAAAATTAATTTGCTTAGTTATTCAGTTACTTTACTACGATATCTGATTCAGCAAGCTTTTAGCTTTAATCAGTTAGTTCTGGCAGCTATCTTTATCAGTTTTAAAGAAAGTAGGTCTAAAGACTATTATTTTGAGAGTTATTATTTACTGATGTCTGTTACCCCCAATATAGCATAGGCTGCCGATCAGTATTCTCCAACCAACTCTGTCCTGAGCCTTCTTTTCCAGTTCTGTCCAATTATTGTTCATTCTTCTCATATCTGTCTCCATTTCTCGGTGTAATATGTTCCTTGACCTTCCTCTTTTCTTTTGGCCATGGGGGTCCCAAGTGAGGGGTTATTTTGAGAGCAGTTACTATTATTTATTTCTTAATGTGACTCGAAAAGCAAATAAACATTGAGAAGAGTTTTTCGTAGTTGAGTTGAACTGGAAATAGCGCTCACCCTTTTAAAGGCCTGCGATCTGCTTCCTATTTTCAACGAACGTTCCAAAGTGCAATGAAATGAATATTCCCTTCTATTTCCGTAAATCATACTTAGGCGGGCTCCGTTTTTGCGACGACAATAATAAGAACCCAAATAAGCACTCAGTTGGATGAGTTTATTTTATGCAACCATTGTGCAGACAGACATGAAAACGAAAAACACACAAGCCAAGGGAAATGAATTGGAGGAGGCGAGAGAGACGACTCAATGTGATGGAGCATGAATAAGCATTCTAAGTCAGACAAAGCAAGCTTGACGTTATAAGCAACTTGAGCATGCATATACACACTGGAATGGAAACAACTAAGATACAAGCGAACAATCAACAAGGTCGAAAGAGATGTGAATAATAACTCGAGAAAAATGGATTGATTAATTTGTCCAAAGGTAGGAAAAGCACTGCTGTATCGACAGAAAAATACACACACACACACTACAAGTTTACTATTATATTGAGTCAATCTTCAATTTTTATTTCAGCTTTAGAATAAATGAAATTTTCTTAATGAATATAGTCAAAATCTTATCTTCGTTTAAAATGATGTTGATAAGAATCATGGCATCGTTTCTTTGGATAATTTCTTACTTATTTATGATTAGTAAGTATATTTAGCAGTTTTCGTATAAATTGTTTTCTATAAAACACCATCAAGATATTTATTTCAAATTAATTTTTCAATTTTCAATGTCATTCATTGTAAATTCAAACCAAAATTAATCACTGATCAAATCTAACCACTAAAAATGATAAAATTTTAAATATTTGATGTAAAAACAAACTAGCAACTCAATTATTAAAATTGATAAAAATAGGAAAGTTAGTTAAATGTTCAATATTTCGCGTTTATGTTATCCAAACTATTTGATCATACATATTTTTAACCCAAGTAATTAATTTATACATATGTGCATGTAGGAGGTATGTGTGTTTGTATTAATTTTATCCAAGAGAAGAGTAGAGATATTGAATGAACGAGATAAAAAATTATCATGTTAATAAATTATTTTATTTTCGATGTGTTGCATTGATTGATTTGTGTTGAACAATTAAAATAGACGTTATTTTCCACGACAGATAAAATTAATCTTATTGAATTCAAGCAATAATATATATAAACATGAATGGATGAATGAATGGAAAGTTGTATATGTGAATTGTTTGAAATCATGAATTGATCAGTGTTAGAAAGGCATTAAAAACCTGGAAGCACTGGATGGCCGTTTTGTACTGGTACGAAACTCATCAGCAGTGTGCACCCATGACTCCGTCACGTCAATGGATTCGAACCCAGGACGTTCGGCTTTGTGTGAGAACGCCTAACCTCTGGATCACTAAGTAGGTACCTAATGGTGTTAATTTTCAACTTCGATCAATTCACCGTCTTGCTCAACCTCATGCACAGTCTTCGGTGAGCACTGCTTCATACCAGAACAAGGTTGAAATCTACTGGTCACGAGTTCTCAGTAGGAAATCGGAGAAGATTACTCACAGAGTGAGTCACTAGTGAGCCAGGTAATTTCCATTATGTGGTTGTGGAGACTGCTGAGTTACTTTTTGAAATTATGAATAGATTAGTGTTAGACTAACATTAGAAACCTGGAAGCATAAGACCGTGAACTGATTGAAGTTAGACAATTTCACCGTTAGATACCGGCTCAGTGGTCCATAAGTTAGGCGTTCGGGCGCAAGACAGAAGGTCCTGGGTGCCGGAGTCATTGATGCGTACTGCTGATGAGTAGTCCCATACCAGGACGAAATGGCCGTCCAGTGCTTCCGAGTTTCTAATGGTGGTCTGAAATTGATCAATTCAACAAAAAATGAAACTTAACAATCTCCACAACCCCATAATGTATATGTGAATAACAAGTGAAGTAAATTGAAGTATAAAAGAAGAGAAACACGATCATCTTAACTGATTATTTCTTCAGTGAAGACACTATGTGTTACATCTTCACAAGTATGAAAACTGTTCAGTTTGAAGATAGCTTAAATCACAAAGCGGTGTTATCTAGAGAATTAGTGAAAACTATGGAGCATAAGACAGTTATTTAGTTCTAGTATGTACATACATGATCTCATCAAGTATCAAAACTTTAACCTTCCATCCCTTTACTTTTAGGTTACTATGTTTGTTTGGGTTACAATTATAACTTCAGTGATTTAATGATATAGTGTTTTCATTAACCTGACTCTTGAAACGGTCGAGCTTCACTAATCACAATATTTTACAAGTATTTCACTCATCTCCTCTAAAAGGCTCACTTCAACTGAAAGCATAATTATTTTAAAGGGTAAGAAGTTAGTGGCGACTGTTATATCATGGAATGAGAGTTACCCAGGATTATTTAGTTATAAACTGGTTGTATAAGTAAGGCCAGTCTAAAAACCGAACTGTGATGTTACGTTGTCATTTTATTGATGAGTGAATGCGTTGCTAAGTTTATTCTTCATTCTGTGATGTTCTGAATGGCTTGTCATCACGTCTAGTTTCACAAGAATATCATTGTCGGAATAAAAATAATCAATACCACTAAACTTATACTAGCTGAACAAATTAACAGTTATCTGAACTCACTGAATAACAACATACCAGCATTCGTGTCTGATTAAGAGTAAAATTCTGAAATAAAACTAAATTCAGATAACAGGCCCCGTAAAGAATCAAACGTGGGTCTTGGATTTCACTGCGAACTACACACGAAATACAATGAAATATCCTTAATTTTATGTTGAATAGTTGACATGTACGAATGTAGTTTTCACGATGAAAACAACTAATAGTCTGGTCGTAAACCGTGTTTATTTATGCATATCAGTGTATTTTGAAACTTGCTTCAACTGTTCAAACTTGTGAAGGGTAGGCAGTTAACCCTATATCGTACAATCGTTGACCGTTTGTCACTCTATTCATTATCTTAGGAATATAGAAGTTTGCTTACAGGCGAAAATATGAAACTATAATGCACCTCAACATAACAGTTTAAATGAAGTGATATTAACTTAATATTTAGTGGCAAGTCAGTCAGTCAGTCACTTACAACGTGCAACTTCATACATGAGTACATAGGTTCAGGTTGCTAGGCCGCATCAGCCAAGAGATGCAAATGTCAGTTCAAATCACTTAGTGGTAGCAATAGTAGAAGTATTAGCAGTAATGTAGAAGATTAGGATTCGAAGATATGATTTGAGAAGTATAATTCAGTGAGATAACTTTAGAAGGAGAAAGATAGAGGATGATGACGAATTCAGGTTAGAATTTCAGAGGACACAATGAATGAATGCACCTGCGCGAGCGCAAACGATTTTGAGCCATGTCGTTCAAGGTCTCTAACCATCGGTGACTTTCGTCTAGCGGACACCAACCAGGCAACCTACATCTACCAACATAACTCAGTCCACTTGTCAGTGACTTCATGGATTTCTGCCATTTAATGGCAAACTAAATGATTGAACCAATATCTGTTTTTATCAATTTTCATCAACATCATCACATTTATTTAGTTCAAACATCAATCTTTCATTGTTTTGTTGCATTCATTACAAAACTTGGACTGTCATGATTGATTACTATAACAATTAGTTATATATGTGTTTTTTCCTCATAATACCTTGAAACATTGATGATTTGTTCAAAGATCAGTTTGATATCAAAAAAAACTAAAAAAATCCCTTTTATGAGTACATTGACATTGTGTTGATGAAAAGGTTTTTTTTCTAAAAAAAAAATGCACAGATTTATTTAAAGATTGATTGAGGTGTAATTGGAATTGAAATACAGACTAGTGAATTGTTAGTTTTTTGTATATTTGAGTCGATTAGTTCATTTTGGTAAATTATAAGTGAATTATAGAAATCAATTTATTGATGTTCTTGTTTAATTTGAATAGTGAAACGCAACACAAACTAATATTGAACAAAATGTTAAGTTATCATTGTAAAAAACAATGAATAATGAATACCAACCATGTCATGATACTGGCTGACTATTGTGGTTTATTAGGAAGTGACTGAAGTGAAAAATATAAACCGTTGGATTCGAACTCATCGAGAAACTTGAATGCTCTAAGTTTGACAGCTAACATGTTCGCGAGAGTGTGTGCATTGCTAGTTGAGTTGGCATTATTCATTGTAAACATTTCATCTTCATAAATTGTAACAAATATAACCATTTTTCCGTACTTATAACACCTGAATTGTGTATATCAACTAGGAATTAAAGCCACGGCTAAAATCGTCGCTTTCAGACTTATTCCTGATTGATGAGGCAGTTAAGAATGTCAGTTTTTATCAACTTCTAATTCCTGAACTAGAGAGAATTCATTGAAACTTATAAAATAAAATCATATTGTAGAATGTATTATTGATTTTCTTTTAAGCGGAAAATTAACTAAAATATGAATACAAAATAATCATTGACTATTATTCTCTAAATGAATTCGAACGAGGAACCTGTAATTCAATGTGCTACTATTCTAAGTGACTTAGCACTTTGTAAACCAGATTTCAATGTTAAATGATTGAAGGAAATTTATCAGGTTAATTAGTTGAAGGAAGTAAATTCGTCAGGACTCTTGAGATTTCTATTTTATACTAGTTGGAATATGTCATCAAAGAGTGAGTATCTGTTGAGTCGTTGATCTGTGTGCCCATAATTCTTTGTTTAATATGCAGAGAGAGGGTTATCACGATATAGTTTAAAATGTTGACGTTGTAGTTTACTCTGTACAAGCATGAGACTTACAGTTTATATATTCCATCTGTGATTAATTGGCCTCAGAGAGTGTAGTCGTGTTCCGTTCTCTTAGCTGAATGTTTTGGTTATGGCGCTTTCATTGTTCTTCCGAACAATACCATCAGCATAAACTTCATAGTAAAGGTGAAGCATTCGAATTTCTCCACATTTGACTCGTAACTTGTTCTGTTAACCTCGATCTTGATTGGTTATTATTGGCCTTAAACCTGTCGTTGATTGCAACTTTGTTTTGACTGTATCCCCCATTCGAGAGTATTTCCTTAGACAGTTGAGAAAAATACCATCCTACCAATAACCTCTCACCTGACATGTTAGCAAACGATACGAAGAAGACAATTTAACAGAAACTGCCATACAATATATTCTTCATTCAAATTAATTGGAAAAAAGCACACAAATCAATGTGTATTAAACAAGACCACAACACACAAAAGATGAAAAAAATTACAATCATAAACAGAGTTGATATTCACTTCATTGTATGATGACGAACTTAGCGCCTGAATACAGATGCCCATCGATTTATACTTTAGTTTCCTACTGTTAACATGACTACAACAACATTAAAAAATACAGTAGAATTATCTTTGGAATTGTAAATCAATCATTATTAGACAACCACTGAACCCCCCGAGCAATGGACAGCTGTTTCTAACTAGTATGGGACTCAAAAGTGGCAGTGCATATTCAAGACTCTCACTCGTGGGAATCGAACCCCTAACCTCCAATGGTGTTATTGATAAATTGATTAACGCTAGACATTAACACCACTGGATGCCAGCTCGGTGGTCCAGATGATCAGCGTTTGTGCGTAAGACCAAAGATGTTGTGTTCGATTCCCGATAGCTGCTACTGATGAGCTTCATACTAGAACGAATCGACCGTCTAGTTCTTCCAGGTTTCTAATGGTAGTCTAACGACGATTCTTATGCACGACTCCATGATTAAAGAAAAACTACCGTTAAATAAATCAATGAATATTTCACTACCAGTCAACAATTTGAAGTTATGCATTAGTATATTTTATCAAAATGCTAACAGATTATTCATGATAAACTATTTTAATCAATAAAAAACATAAGAATTCTAATCTAATACTTCATTCTTAAATTATAACAAATATACGCTTACTCACTTACTTACGCTTGTTCATTTTAATGGAGCTTAGGCCGCCTAGAAGTGAATTACTTTTTATTCTGGTTAGCGTTTCTTCCAGTGAGTTGTATTTCTACGGGATAGAGTCGTTAACCGCAAGTTCAGCCATCCTTTTTTCTCCCCGAGCTTAAGATTGGCAGTAACTCTAGAAAGTCTTCAGGACGAGTTTATAACAAATTCAGTCTACATTAATATGTACATATTATTTAAGTAACAAATAATAATAATGATAATATAACTGTTAAATTCATTTAAATCAGAGATCTTTATAAGAGAGAGAGAGAGAAATAGAATAGAATAGAATTGAAGAAAGAAAGCAAGAATGAATGAATGAGATAAGATGTCACATATTCATCCCCATAAGGAATTATGACCCTAAACATTCATTATTAAAACTAATTTTGAAACTTAACTCAGAAAAGTAAACTAGCGTTTTATTTCAACTAATTTCAATTGGTTCATTATAATACTTGTTTCCCTTCGCCCCCCCCACCCCCCATTACAATCAAACTACACTAAACACACACAAAACGAGCGAGCGAGAGAGTGGAAAAGTATCAACTTTTAAGGACAACACTTTAATTAGTTTAATTAATTAATTTTGATGACATGCGAAAATACAAAATACAAACTGATATATATATATATATATATATATATATACATTGAAGGGATAATAGATTATTCTTCTTGCCATCTTATTACTTTCGTTCACATTAGCCTCGAACTTTCTAGAATGAATGATGATGATGAGTTAATCTATTTTCATCTGTCTTTATATAAAATAATAATAATAAGAAGAATAATAATAATGATATCCTTATGAATGAATTGAATTAATTAATTACCTTATGTCAAATATATCATTTCGATAGATTATTTCAATAAATTAACTACTGTATTTATGTATATTGAAAAAAAATGCGAGGAAATAACGAATTTCATTAACCTCTATTGAAATGTATATATATATATATATATTTATGATCATAAGTAGAGGAGATATAACAATAATATTTAATAAAGTTGATGAATTTTTGTTTAATTTCAATACAACGATATATATTTTCAATGAGAGTTATGGAGATTAGTGTTTTTACACTTAATGAAATCATCAATCAACCATTGTTAGACCATCATTAGAAATTTGGAAGCACTGAAAGACGGCCGTTTCGTCCTGGTATGGGACTCATCAATGGAACTGTGCATCCATCACTCCTTCACCTCTCAGGATTCGAACCCGGGACCTTCGGTACTGTGCGCGAACGCCTAACCGTTGGACCTCACCCATTTGTCTCCCGTAGTGACTGCCTACACCTGACAGGATTGAACTCCACTAGTCACATCTTATCAATAGAACTTCGAGAATTTCCTCACAAAGCTAATCACTAGTGAGCATATTTTATGATATTTTCAATTAGATTTATGGAGATTAGTGTTTTTACACATTCGGCAATAACTACCGAAGACAAATGGTTGAGATCGAACAAAATCCCTAGATCAATCAGAGTTAGACATTAACATCGTTGGATGCCGGCTCAGTGGTCCAATGGTTAGGTGTTAGCGCACAAAACCGAAGGTCCCGGGATCGAATCCTGCAAGGTGTAGGAGTCATAGATGCGCACTGACAATGATGAGTCCCATACCAGGACGAAACGGCCGTCCAGTGCTTCTAGGTTTCTAGTGGTGGTCTAACAATGATCGATCCATGGTTTCAAATGTGTAAAAACTATATATATATATATATATATATATATATATAAAGAAAAAGTTTCATTAGTTTCGGAGGGTGTAAACACCTGTACATATCTGGGCAGCATCATTGACAGACAAGGTAGATCTGATTCAGATGTGGAGGAGAACAAACCACATTTCAGCGGAATAAGAAATCAGGAAGAAACACTGGGGAGTGGATAGAACACACATTAGAGAAAACACTCAACTGCGTCACAAGACGAACCCTCACTAGAAATCCTCAGTACCGAATACCAAAGTACGAATACCAAAAAGTACATTAAGCCAAGAAGTGGAGACAGACATTAAAAGAATGTATAGCTATTGGTTAGACCTGGAAAGGAAGACCTAGGATAGAGTAGGTTGGAGAAAATGGTGGTCAATGGCCTCCTCTTTAAGAGAGGTAACAGGTTTAAGTAGGTAAGTAAGTAAGTAAGTAAGTAAGTATATTCTTTTTGTTAACTTCAACACAACTCATTCTTTGTTAGTTTGTATATGCATTTTTCATTTGAGTTGATAAAAAACAGCTTTTATACACATATTTTTATTTCAAATACATCTGAAAATTCTCACTGTATCAAATATATATATATAATCACAGAAAGTTTCATAAGCTTTTTGATATTACTTATCCAATTGAACAGGAAAAATGAATAGCGAACTTTTATATTACGATCAATGAAGTTTCAAAAGAATTTTCAGAATTGAACATGAAAAGCTGAGCATTGGCGCCAATCAAATGACAACAATCATGAAATAGATTGAATTCACTGATTAATTTCAGCTAACTAACCTTTTTTGTGCAACGAGTGGTAATAAAAGTCAAATATAAAATATACTAAAAAGAATAATTAATGTTAGATAGTATTTATGTGTGAGTAGAAGATAGGAGAGACAGTTAAATCGTATTCAAAATATCCAAGTATGAACCTCCTGCTTATATCGATGAAAATAGACGTGTAGAAAAAATAAGTAATAGGACAAAACTATGTGCGTACTTGCATATTTATAAAAATGTTCAAGGTTAACATCAAATGCTTGACTAAAAACAGATAATGATGGTATAAGTTGAAAGTCATAAAATATTTGACCAGATTTGAAGAACTTATCTGTTCAGATGGCAAAAGAAATTATTAGGGTCTTTACAAGGAGTCTGTCTAAGTTTATACACACTTGCTCATCAAATATCCACCAATCGAATCCTAATTGCTACTTTTACTTTACTTATGCTTGTTACTCCCAATGGAGCATAGGCGATCGACCAGTATTCACCAACCTACTCTGTCCTAACATTTCCTTTTCAGATCTAAGCGATTGCTGTTCATTCTTCTTATGCCTGTCTCTATCATTCGGCGTAATGTTTTCCTTGGTCTTCATGTTCTTCTTTGTCCTTAAAGGTTTCAAGTAAGGGCTTGTCTCGTGATACAGCTCAGTGCTTTCCTCACTGTGTGTCCTATCCACTTCCACCGCTTCTTCCTGATTTCCTCCTCCACTGGAATTTGGTTTGTTCTTTCCCACAGTAGGTTGTTGCTGATGGTGTCTGGCCAACAGATCCAAAGTATTTTGCGTAGAAACCTGTCAACGAATACTCCTAATTGTTGTTAATTGTAAAATAGTAGTATTCCATTCAGTATACTTATAGTCTTTACGGCCCTATATCCTCAAAATGCGTACCAAGGAAGTGATGTGTCAACCTAAAACAAACAATTTACTCAAAAAACCACTTAACGAAACAAAGCATATACCTCACTGTCAGGTGAATCGATAACCTGAGTTTATATCCGTCATTGTTGGTCACTCTCCTCACTTCACTTGACTTTGATGGTATTGATCTACTTCCAGGAGATTACCAAGTTGACTTATAATCCTCAGATTGATTGATGAAAGCGGTCATAAATGACAGAAACTTCTAACTGCACTGAGCGACAATACAAATACACTGACAATGATTGTGTTGGTGTTTCGTTCTCTGAGCTGAATGTTTTGGTTGTAGAACTTTCATTGTTCTTCTGAACAAGGTGGAGAAATTCGAATGCTTCACTTTTATCCGAAGTTTGTGCTGATGATGCTATTCAGAAGAACAATGAAAGCTCCACAACCAAAGCATCCAGCTCAGACAACGAAACACTAACACAATCATCCAGCTGAGCTGTCCTGGTAGGTCATTGTTTGATGAAATCTCAGCAATGACTTAGAAAGCCAGTACTTTCTATGCTTTAATGGTTATCTAACTGAAGTTACTCTATCATGCAAATCTTAAAAATTCAATCTCTGACTTTCTGCAACTTTTAAGTTTTATTATCACTGTTTAGTTTCATTTTCTGAAAGCCATTCGTTATTTTAGGATTGTATATCATTTTTAGGTGAGCAGTTCGGAAAAGGATCGATCAATCCTAAAAGAATCTTTCTGACATATAAACACTCAAGGAAAAACTGTTGTAAATCAGAAAGCATGAAGTTGACAGTTCAACTTTAATCTAGGACTCTTCAGTAGTGCAAATGTATCAACGTTTCACTACTGAAACCGAATCCAATACATTAATTTCTCGTGATCAGCATCACACAGAAGAGGTTTAAAGGTGGTTTTTTTCTGCCAAATTGAAATTTCTTCATTTTGTCAGTTTCTTCTTCTGTAAGTTAGGATGAGATAAAAATGTAACATCATGTTTTGATTCAGCTGCAACGTAGACATTCATTTGTATGTACATTAATTGAAGTTGCCATATTAAATTAGCACACAGCTGCAATTGTCAATTCGAATCCCATAGTGGTAGAGGTAGTAGAAGTATTAGCGGTAATCAAGAAGTTTAAGGACTGAAGGTTTTAATCAAGAAGCGTAAACCAGTGATACGAATTTGAGCCGA
>OX103971.1:69621155-69719908 GCA_944470395.2 Schistosoma turkestanicum | reverse complement strand
CGAGAAAGATAAAGCTGATGAGAAATTCAGAAGATTGGAATTTGGGAGAACACAAAGAATGAATGCAGCTGTGACATTGCAAACGATTTTGAGCCGTTTCATTCATGGTCTCTAACCATCGGTCATTATTCTCCCGCGGATCAAAACCTGGCAGTCTACATCTACTAACATGACTCAGTCCAGTTGTGGATTTGTATCATGTTTTGGTTTGACCACACATAGCTTTCTTCCAGCGTACCCCTAAACCAAAAAATATAGCTCATCGAGGCAGTCGGTGGTAACATATGTTTAAACCACCTCAGCTGATGAAGTTTCACTACTTCGTCCAGATTGTCCCAAGACAAACGAGAAATTGTTCGAATACATCTATGATCGAATACCAGCAAACTACGAACATTCTCTACACCTACTGGCAATGTTTCGCATACACAGATTGGGACGGAGTGAACTGATGCGCACTAGACTCCTCCTTTGACTAGCAGACGGATATCTCGTCTACGCCATAAGTGACGCGAACTGGCAAAAGCCAGCTGGGCCTTTCGTATCGGTGCCTTGATTTCGTTAGACATCAGGCCATCATCACCGAGACTCCTAAGATAAGTGAAGCGGTCAACACGCTAAATTGCTATTGAATGCAAGTAATATGTATAAACGAATAAACGTGTTTGATAAATACTTTGTCGTCGTTTTCTCTTTTTCAAGCCAGTAAAGTCTTCATGTGTTATTAGGTTTTCTCATCTTTTTCAAGTTGTACATGTACTAGTTTCCCATGAAAGGTAGTGGTTGGAGATAGTCGACAGCTATATGAAACTGTAACATTAAGATAACTGATGTTGTATGGTGGATTTGACTCTGTATTACTCAGCTTCAAAATCAGAGACATTACAACTGAATAACATCTAACCTAGTGTACAACTAAAATGTGTTTATGTAAGTACTCGTTTCTGCAGTTATTTCAATTTTACTAACGTCAACTGTAACCAAATGAGATTGCTGCACATTTATACTTGATCCTGTGCCACTGACAACTGGTTGACGTACCACTATTATTATTATTATCATCACACAAAAACTAAAATGATCAATTTTAATGTAAATGTTGACAAACATATTTATTGAACAACATATTGAAAGAAAAACAAGTCACTCATTTTTAACGAATAAAAATTGAACATTGAACGATGAACGAGTTGTTTCAAACAAACTGGACAACAACCATCTTATCATGTGCGTACGTGAAAAAGAACAAAGATACAAATCATGTTTTAAGTGATAAAATTTCACAAACTAACTCTTCCAAAAAAAAATGTCGAGATTTCTTTTTGTTTTGAGAAAAACAAATGGAATGAAATTTAAACAAAACATTGTCTAATCAGTGACGTAATGATGGCCTTTAATGATAAAGCATGCTCATGTGTTTAACAGTGTTTTGTTAGCCAACTATGATGAAACAACAAGGAAAAAAGAATGTTTGTATATCGGAAAACAAAGGAAATACATACTACTGATTTCTTTAATAATAGTAGTAGTAGTACCAAATGTTATAATGTTCACATGATTGAGTATCAATAGTTTATGGTCGATCAGTGTGTATAAAATAAATTATTAAGAGAAAAAATGTGCGCGTTTTTTTTGTGCTGTTGGAGTAATATTGTACATATATATTGGAAATTATCACAAAACTTTCACATGAGGTGGGAATAAAAACAATCAAACTAAAATGAAATTAAAGTAAAATAAGCTGCTATGAAATTCCATATTGATTCATTCATATGTGTTCACAATTAGCCTTCAGCATCTAAAATGATATAAGTAAACAAGTGATCAATTGAAATATTGTAAAAAAAAGAGAACAGGAACTAGATTTGAATTGTTTTCTGTTAAACTCAAATTTTCACTATAGGATAGTGGAGATTAGATTGGGTTACATTTTGAAATGATCAATCGATCAATGTTAGATAGACCACCATGAGAAACCTGGAAGCATTGGATGACCGTTTCTTCCTGGTATGGGACTGATCAGTAGTGCGCATCCTGGATTCCCGTTACTCACAGGACTGGAATCTAGGACCTTCGGTCTTGCTCACGAACGCCTAGAACCGCTGAGTCAACATCCAACGGTTATAGTGGAAAGTCGTCGTTACCAGTGGATTTCAACCTTGTTCAGGTATCAAGCAACGCTTACCGAAGACAGTGGGTGAACTTGTGCATTACCGTGAACCAATTGAAGTTAAAATTACATATTAAAAAACGTATTTTTTGAAAGGAGATTTTAATCACCCTTCTTATAAAACCATTAAATTTGACAAGAACTTTATTTGTTCTTGTGATGCATATTGGTAACACGTAAAGCTTCAGAGAACTAATGATTTTCATTGTACTGAAATCCATACCACTGTACAACTGAACGAACCACTTCAGTGGTAAATGACAACTGCGTATAGAGAAATGAAAACTTACACTAACTGATCATTGAATAGTGAATCATGATGCGTTGTTTATCTAACGCTATAGTAATGATTACAGTCTACAAATCTTAATGACTCGACATAGTTTGAAACTATTATCGATTAAGAGCAACCGATAAGTTTCATGTTGACTGAAATTTGTTTGTATAAAACTAACGTTTAAGAATACAGAATAATAATGTAACTATTGAAAAAAAAATCAAATATCAAAAATCTTTTATGTAATAACACTATAACATATAAACAAAATACTAACATTACCTGAATTTTGAGATGGTTTCACATCGATTTCCTCCTAAATGATGTAAAAATAATACATGATGTGAATAAAAGAAAATAGAAATTATGTGATAATTCTGTCAAGGATGAATGAGATACTTATGACACTATTCAAAGATAAAAAGAGATTTGTACGCAAACTAAGCATCTGATTATAACCTCTGGGTGGTGACCAATATTAGGTAAGTCATAGCGCTGATCGAATTCTACTGGCCATGTTGCAATGTGACCATCAATCTAGGTGACTCAACATTGTGTTTAACATAGTTCGATTCTTCAGGAGGTTAGTCATGGCCCGCGAAGCCTAGTGCTAACATTTGAGATTGTGAAGCTAAGTGACCCATGATCGAATCCCTGATGGAGTATCAGTTCCTTAAAGATTACCAATGTCATATGTATGTAGTTCGTTGTTTTTATGAGTTGGGATCATGAATGAATCATTGTTAGACCACTATTAGAAACCTGGAAGCACTGGACGACCGTTTTGTCCTGGTATGGGACTCATCAGCAGTACCTATCCACAACTCCTGCTATTTTCAGGATTCTAACCCAGGAACATTGGTCTTGCGAGCGAACGCCTAACCTCTGGAGCACTGAGCACGGGATCAAATATTTGTTATACACGTCGAACGATTAGTGATAACTATTTCGATTGGATACATTTGGCAATCACACTCCTGCACCAAAATTCAAGATTCAATGAAAATAGAGATATAATACTATAATGTTAAAAGGAATACTACTGAAATGACGAGTATTGAATTTAACTGTTTTTCTACTATCCACAATACAACACTGAACATTTTTTTTGGATAAAAAGCGTCAGTGTAATAATTAGTTTAATTTCTAACACGTACTAGCTGAATATGCATTCAGTTTAGTCAAGATCGATTCATTCTTAAATATCTCATCATCCGTCGTACATCATACATTATATACATTATTATTAATCCCTCGTAAATAATTCATCATACAGACACTATTTTATGAGGTAAAAAACAGACGAATGAAGCATCTTGTCTATAATTCATGAAAATTGGTTAGATAATAAAAATACAATGGATTTGTATTGTCAAATTATTTTGGTTTTTTTGTTGTTGTTTGTAGAAAGATGTCGATTACCTGGTAGGGGTCCGCGAGACAAAGATCACCAATGGTTAGAGATCTTGAACAACATGGCTCAAAATCATTTGCAATGGCACAGGTGTATCCAATCTGTGTTCTCTGAAATTCTAACCTTCTGAATCCCTCATAATCTCTATCTTTCTCTTTCTAAAGTTATCTCACTGAATGAAGCTTCTCAAATCATATCTTCGAACCCTAATCTTCTCCATTACTGCTAATACTTCTACTATCTCTACGGCTATGGGATCTGAACTGACAGCTGCGTACGTACGTATGAAGTTCTGTGTTGTATCTGTCTGTTATTTCTAGAAAACAATAGTTTGAAAATGAAATTATTCTTTCTACTACCTGCATCTAGCTTATTTCCTTTAAAATTATAGCTTCCTGTCAAATTTCAATTGAAATTATTCATATAAAAAAGATTTCGTCATGAACAATATGAGAAAAAAAATGTCACTGTTTAAACATTGTGTTATCAAAGTTTTGCTAATATGTATATTTTTTAACACAATCACTACACATTTCATATTTGAACAACTGAACAAACAACGTAGACATTGAGAAACAAAAACAGTGAAAAAAAAATAAACGATTTGACAACGAAGTACGTAAAAGGGATTCAAAATTATCACGCCTTGCATGAGAATAAAGCTAAAAGACAGAGACAATGATATGCGATGGAAAGGGGAAAGTTTTCAATCATTGAATGCGGATTTATTTTTTTTGCAATGATTTAAATTAAAAAGAAGGTAATAATATTAGCGTTATAGGTTTGTCGAGATTGTTGAGTTACATTATGAAATCATGAATCGATCAATGTTAGACTATCATTAGAAACCTGGAAACACTGGATAGCCATTTCGTCCTGGTATGACATCCATAAATGCTGCACTGAGCAAGATACCTCCTACCCAGTGGTCCAGAGGTTAAGCGTTCGCGCGCAAGATAGGTCCTGGGTGGATGCGCACTACTGACGAATCCCACATCAGGATGAAACGGCCATCCAGTGCTTCCAAGTATCTAATGATGATCTAACTTTGATCGATTCATGATTTCAAGATATCAATAATAATGACTATAAATAAGAGAGAAGAATCTGCAGTTTATGGTGAATGGTTTATTTGTTATTGAATTATTTTGGCTATATGGTTTAATTTTTGGCGATTTCATTACTATTCTACACAGAGTATTATCAGAGCTTGCCAAATCTACAAGTTAGCTTCTTAGTTATTACAGGTGATGGTTTTGATGACCTTGAATGTGATTGGTTATTGCCGCAGATTTGAGTATCTTCAGTAGCCCGTTTGTTGTGTTGAAAAGTTGTTGGTTGATATTTTTGGTATGGGTTAATAGATCCGGGTTTAAAATGAGGTAACCATTGGTTGTGGATTGAACTAAATATCAAGCTTCCAGAAATTCTCTGATATTCCTAGAATTCCAGTAATCTAGAACTTCAGTGTATTTTCTTCCTCTCTGTCAGATTCATAACTATAAGATACACGAGCAATGCTTCTAAGACACGTATGATCGAAAACCAGTAACCTACAAATATCTTCAACTCTGAGTGGCCATGTTTCGCAACCATATAGTAGGATAGAGAGTACTGGTGCGCAGTATACTCGTCCTCTTGTTAGCAAACGGATATCTCGCCTACCTCAGAAGTGATGCAAGTTTGCAAAAGCTAATCGAGTCTTCTGTATCCGAGTTGAGATTTCGTCACAGTCATCAGGCCATCAGCACTGATGAGACTCACCAGATAAGTGAAGCGGTCAACACGTTCAACTGCTTTATTCCCTATCAATAGTTCAGGTGCCGATGTGACCCAATCTTGAAGCAATATTTTGCATTTCGAGGGGAAGAATCGCATCCTGAATATGTATGGTATGTTGTGAAATATTGAATTCAATTGTTTATTACTGAAATCATGAATGAATCATTGTTAGACCGCCATCAAACACACCCGGAAGTATTAGAAAACAATCGTTTCGTTCTGGTTTGGGATTTATCAGCAGTTCGCACTCGTGACTCCTGCTATTCACAGGACTCGAACTCAGGAGGAGCTACGGTCTTCAGCGCGAACGCCTATAGTCTGATATTTATCAATCTTGCATTCGTTTATTAATGTATATATTGCCTAAATAATCTCAAACTGAAATGAAAATACTCATTAATTAGTGCATTCACTAGAAACTTTTAGAAATGATGATTGTCGGTAAGATAGAATGAGATTATTTATAATCTAATACATTTGCGTTTTAAGAAAATATAACCATAGGTTGAGGTTTGATGATATCAAAGATGAGAATTCCATAAGAGATATCTATTCAATAGGATAAAGTGAATTCATGTCAAAAAAATCTTTATCAGCATAAGTATAGACATTAAGCTTTTTATAAATCAATTAAACTGTCTTTTCAGAAAAATTGAAAATATACAAGTTAGTTAGTGAAAGATAATAATGAATCGTTTCAAATAGAGTTATGGGGATCAGTGTTTTTGCACAGTGAAATCACCAATCAATGAATCTTTGTTAGAACACCATTAGAAACTAGAAGAAAGTCATTTTGTCTAAGTGTGGGACTTATCAGCAGTGCACATCCACGAAGACGTGACCAGTGAAGATCAGCCCTGTCGGATTTAGGTAGTAACTACCGAATACAAAAGGATGAAAATGCACAAAGTCCCTAGACTGACAAGAGATCGACATTAACACTGTTGGATACCAGCCTACTGGTCCAGACGTTCTTGCCGCCG
Source organism: Schistosoma turkestanicum (assembly GCA_944470395.2). Classification (NCBI taxonomy): domain Eukaryota; kingdom Metazoa; phylum Platyhelminthes; class Trematoda; order Strigeidida; family Schistosomatidae; genus Schistosoma; species Schistosoma turkestanicum. The sequence goes on along the minus strand of OX103971.1, from coordinate 69,713,282 downwards.
GTCTGCATTCTCCAGACTACTCAGTCATAACTTCTCCGTTCCAGTTCTGCACAAGTGCTGTTTATTCTTTTCATATCTGCTTCCAGTTTTCGGCCTGATGTGTTCTATGATCTTAATCTTTTCCTTTGGCCTTGAGGATTCCAAGTTACGGCTTGCCACGAGATGCAGTTTGGTGATTTCTGCTTGTATGTCCTATCCACCGCGTACACTTCTTCATAATTTCCTCCTCAGCTGTAGTCTATTTAGTTTTCTTCCAAAGTAGGTTGTTTCTAATTGTCTATGATCAACTGACCCTCAATATCTTACGTAGACATCTGTCGATAAACGCTTACATCTTGTGTATGATGGCTTTTGTGGTTTCCCAAGTTTATTCCCAATACAGCAGAAGTGTTTTGACACTGGTATCTAAAATTGTGACTTCGGTGTTGATTGATAGTTGCTTTGGGCTGTGCATGTTCTTCAGTTGAAGAAATGCTGCTGCATTCAATAAACCGTAGCCAAATTAGTTCAACTAAGGTTTAAGCAAGTAAATTATTCAATTCATTTGTGAGCCACTAAATAAATAGTCTAAGAACCATTTTAAATCCTTCATATCTATTAGTGTATTGGTTTATTTCTAAATGACAAGTTTGTACTCTTAAAATGTAATAGAAACATACTTTGTGAAATTATGTAAATAAACCAAATTATATACCACGTTATTTATGTTTGAACACAGTAACTTACATCCTCTTTTATAGGTGTTTTCTCACTTGTTTGCTCCTGAAAAAAAGTCAAAAACATAGGAGGAAGCCCCTTGAAGAAGACTGACAATATGAAAAAAGGTCAAACTACCGTGGATGTATGTATTTCGCATTCAAATAAGTTTTGACTTTATAAATGAATCAATACACAACTAGTCACTAGTCATAATTGGCATGAAATCGAAATAAATAAATGAGTATCGAAGTAAACTAAAAAAAAGAGCTAATTCTAGAATATTTTCTGAAATCATGAATCGATCAGTGTTATACCACCCCTAGAAACTTGGAAGCACTGAATGACCATTTCGTACTGGTATGAGACTCGTCAGTGGCAGTGCGCATCCACGACTTCCGCTACTGGCGGGGTTCGAACACAGGACCTTCATGTTTTGACAACAAACACTGCACAGTAAGTATTCTATGTAGAATAGATAAAAGGTAGCTAGCAGTAAAAATCAGGACGTACGTTACGTCCTCTGTGGAACTCATCAGTTGGATGTACTTGTCATATCTGAGAGTTGATTTTTACTCCGGGACTCGAACCTAGTACAGTTTACTTCAAACACCATCACGTCCATCTAGCCTTTGAGATTAGCCAGCCATTCACTTGTGTAAAGGGTAAGTAGGAGACGTAATACAACTTTTAGTTTATTCCGTTGTTGACAGTTTGATTGAAATTCAACCAATCTTGATTGGTATATTGGCATCCTATGCAGTATGCCTCGATATAACCAATTAAGGTACAAGTTTATATAGAATGGATAGAATGTAGCTGACAGCCGATAACGCGATGGTGTTTGAAGTAAATGGTACAGGGTTAGAGTCACGGAGTGAGCATCAACTCTGAGATGCATGTGCATCCAGCTAACTAGTACCATGACGAAATACACATCCTGAATTCCATTCCTAATCCCATTCTATATAAACGTGTTGCATAATTGCCATACCAAAGCAGTCCGCATAAAAATACCCATAAGCCAACGAAAACTGATCAAATTTCAGTCAAAATACCAACAATAGGATAATTCAAACCATTTCGAATTGAATTTAGTGAATGTAATAACTCTGTCATTTTTATGGTAAAATACTAAAGTGACTAAATAGATCCAGTCCATACTTTACTCACAAAACCGATTACCGATATCCACACGGAAAATATATCAATAGTTAGCTGTTGTGTTCAGTGGTTCGATTCAGTCACTTTATACCCACCGTACAGACAAGAATGGTGTATCGTAAAATCGATAACGTTCTATTTTGAAAATGAAAAAAACAGCCCATTGTTTTCTTAAGTTTCTAAATGAATGATTATATAGATGGATACTTTTTTACCCGTAATTAATTTATTTGATATTTTTAAAGTATAACTGTAAGTTACCAACTAAGCACCGATTTATCTATTCTGACATGAGCTACACCTTTCTATGTGAAAGCTAACAATACTACTTAAATCAAATTAGATATTACAGGATTCGAACCTGCAACGTATTTACTGAAAACCAAATGCTCTAACCATGAAGTTATTTTCCCAGGTTACGTAGATTGAATTAGGCAAAGCCTATTGAATATTTAACTCTCAAACTACTAGGCTTTTGCTTCACCAAAACAAGATTTCAAGCAGCTTAATGACCATCACATTTGAATTTCAATAACTGAATATTAGATCTGAATATGATATATACAGACTAGTTCAGATAAGACTGAGGTGATATTCCAGGTGTACTACTTACAATGAGGCTTGCAAGTAGTACGCAGTCAATATTCAATAGTGTCGTCTTGTAGTTATTACTGAGGAGAAGAGTGTCATATCCGGATGAGTGGCGCAATCAGTAGATATGTGAATGAAGACAGCAAAGAATATGCTTGTTTTGCAAATGGATATTCGATGATATGGTGTACACTTTTTGCCTGTGAGATTGCGTCTTCTTCAAACTCTGCGTTCTAATTCAGTCTGATCCTCTGTCGTTATTCACCGACCTCTGTGAAAACAAGTCTACGGTTCTGAAATTCAACACATTGTTATCTAAATTATCCAGACACATTTCAAAGTGTTTGTATCTAACATTGAGAAGATTCCAATATGATGGTAATTACATTCGACCATAGTACAGTCAGATCTATCTGACTGAATTCTTCAACTTATCATTTCAACATTCACCGATGGTCTAACTCATCATCATCAATGGAACTCAATCAACAACTACTTCCACAATCCCTATAATGCAAAAAGAATTCTGTTGATCAACATTCAAATAAAAAAGAAGAAGAAGAATAAGGAACTGCTTGAAATAATAAATCCAATCAGAGTTGTATAGCTGCTACAAAAGAAAAATGGTTGATAATTGAGAAAGAAAGTTTTAGGTGGTAAATTGCCTAAGATCAAAGCATTTGTTCTTATATGTTGTAGATATATGTATATTTATGTAGTGAATGAATGAATGCATGCATGAATGCGTTTATATGACGGGTTTTTTTGTGCTTTGATTTGAAACAAACATTGCATAAAATTACATGGATTAAAAAAACAGTTAGTCGGGTTTATGATAAAAGAACTATATGAATGAAGAGCTGAAATACAAAAAACTAGCCTTGAATGTAGTTGGATTTCAATTAATAGTTTCGATTTCTTTGTTTTAACAATATATTTCAAGATTGGTATTATGGAGCAGCGAAATATATATATCTGGTTCATACAATAGAAATGAGATTATGAAGTGATAGATTGGCCCCTAGGACGGCTGAATATGAGCAAAGACCACTTTCCCTTTTCAAATGCACCCATATGTCCGCTGACGAGAAATAGGCGTATGAACCTACTGTCGCCTACTGACTACCATGAAACTGACTTATGGAATAGATCTCTTGATTGAAGGCTCAAGGAATGCTGCCCTACGAAACCCATTTAGGCACAATCCCAAGTCACACACTAACTAAATGAGGACTAAAACCAGAAATATTTAGTAAGTAGTTGGATTTAGAATAGGCTTTTCGTCATATCTGGGACTGGTCAGGTGGTGCTTCTTGTGGTTAACACTAGGACTTGAGACCAATACCTATCTCTGTAAACATCATTGTATTATTTCTATAGATAGTAAACTGTGATAGCTCCTAACTTGACCAATGAGCATGACACTATTTTTTAAGCTTAATATAAACAACTGTAAGCAGATTGCTTAGATTTTGAAAGCAGGCAGTAACTATGAAAGGCATTTCAACTTATTAAGGACCTGTTAGCCGGATGTTAACAAAGGATTGTAGTCCCTAATATCAATATACCCTTTAAAAAATATTAATTTAGCGGATTATCATGCATTTTAGGAAGATCACAGAACTTCTATGAATATTTACTATTAAAGTAGATAATTTTAAGTGCTCTTAATTAAAATCAAAATGAATATTCTGTCCAAAAGACAACACACCACCACACAATGCTAAGTCACACAAACCTGATAGTCACAAAAATTCGATTTTCATAACACAACTTGATCAATCAACCATGTAAAGATTTAATATTACATCACATTAATGATCAGCTCAGTGTAAGCATTACAGTAAGCAATATTGTATGCTTAGATAAACAAATGAATTGCTTTCTGCATATCAACTCCATCTGGAGTCCTTCTACGGTTCCTGTCGGTCTCAAGTCCGTATAAAGAAAGAAAGCTGAGCATGGAGTTAGCGACTCCATCCTGTAGAAATTCAACTCTCTATGAAAACGCTAACGAGAAAAATAATCCCCTGATAGAAGAAGGTCTATGCTTCATTAGGGGACACAGGCGGAAGTAAGTAATTAAGTTTCTCATATTACAATTTGAATAAAAACATACTTTGTGAAATCATGCAAATAAATCAAACGATATACCATACAAATCATATTTGACAGAATAACTTACTTCTTCTTTTATAGGTGTCTTTTCACCTGTTTGCTCCTGAAAAGGTAAAAAAGACAAAAGAAGAAGAATAACAACATCGAAGAAGGTGAAAATACCATGTATGTATGTATTTCACGTTCTATAGTGAAGGAGAACACAGGTGGGACAACCGAATTGTACTTAACGAAAATTACTCAGTAAAATCGGAATCGTAAATCGTTAATTTGCAAAATATCAGTTCATCATATCGAACTGGACTGTTCCTGTTGCAAAACATCAATCCATTGTCACTGTTAATGCATTTCATACAAATTCCATTGTTTTCTAACTCTTCCGTTCTTGATCTTCCCCCATGTTCTGCTGCCAGACATTATGTTGACACTCACGTCATTTACTACTTATAAGTAGCTCACACCACAGTTCAAATAAGTAATGATTTTACAAATGAAACAATAAACAACTGGCAACTAGTCATATAATTCACATGCAACTGATATAACTAAATAAATGATGAGGTGAAATAAAAGGAATGAATCAATTCTAGAATACTTTTTGAAATCATGAATCAATCAATGTCAGACCACCACTAGAGACTTGGAAGAACTAGACGACCGTGTTGTCGTGATATGCGACTCATCAGCAGTGCACATCCAAGAAGGTCTTGAGTTTGAATACTGCGAGTAGCGGGAGTCATGGATACGCACTGCCCCTGATGGGTCCCATATTAGGACAAAACAACCGTTCAGCGCTTCCAAGTTTCTAATGATGGTCTATCATCAATGGATTCATGATTCCATAAAGCAACTCGACAATCTCCTCAACCATTTCATGCAAATTCTAGATTATTTGTCAAACTCTTTTTACATCGGCATGCAAATTATTAAATACAGAAAATTCTGGGATTCAACAATCTCACTAGAAGATGGCGGATTATTTGAAAATAATGAGACAATATAGTTTTGATTACAATAAACAAACAAGAATAAAAATAGAATTTCTAAAAATTTGTTAAAAATCTAAATATTTTTTACGTAAACTAAATAATCTGATAGTTTTCAGATTTTATTATATTTGTTTACACTGAAATCACGAATAAATCATTTTTAGACCATCACTCTCACTCCGAGAATTTCCTCTCGAAAGTTGTCACTAGTGAGCACTAAACATTAGACAACATGAAATTTACTACTAGTCCAGTGAGTAGTAGTTGCGCAAAATCCTTACATCAGTCATAGTTAGACATTAACACCACTGGATGCCGACTCGGTGGTCTAGGGGTTAAGCGTTCGTGGATAAAACCGAGGGTCATTGATTGAATTCCCGCTAGCGGGGCCCGTGGCTGCGTACTTCTGATGAGTCCCACACTAAGATGAAACGGCTGTCTAATGCTTCCAGATTTCTAATGGTGGTCTAACAATGACTGATTCATAATTTCAGTGTAAAACAACAATCTCCATAATTCTACAATGCACAAACTATATTTCTATAATCGTGTTTGTTTGTTTGCATTTGTTTATAAAATATTTGAAGACTTGAAAAATTAAAATTTCCATCAAATACAACGGCATGCAAACATAAGTAAAGTATTAAACACATGTTCAATATATGAAATAATTGCATGTAAATTTGACAACAAGTAACCTATGAATCGGAGTGTTCACAATGAAAAACTATGAACAATAAGGTAGAAGAGAAGAAACTTCACATTCAATTTCATCTAAGTGTATGATACGGATATATTTGAAGGATAGCTATCAACAAGTATGACTACAATGCCTAAGTGTATTCACTTCCTCGATGTAACTGTTGGATATTTACATATTAATGAATCACTCAAGATATATTGGTTAGAACTACCATCATTGGAGAGAGCACTAGAATAAGAGCAGTGTAAATTAAGGTCTTATTGCCGCCATATTGTATTAGTTAAGTTATGAGGACAATAAGTCGTTTCTCTTGGACGACGATATTCTTTCATAAAGATGTCTGTCCTTAAGAAAATATAACATCTCAACTTGCCTCAAGTCTGTTAATCACCTGGGGTATAAAATCTAGAAAGTTCGAAGCTAACACACTTAAAAAAGGCTTGTTATGATTGGCCTCAAACATTTTTGCCTAGAACTCTGAAAGAAGGGACATAATCCTATTTCCTTTTTGTGCCCAGGAAGATTTATTTTATCAAGGAGTCAGTAAAGAGTGATGAAAACCATCTTCATAGCCTTAACAACACTTGATCACAAGCTTAAGGGTTTGTTAGAAACGACTAGGGGGAAGTTCACATGAAATTCAATTTCGTACTAGTCAGTATTCACATATAAACATCCAACATGCACAACGTTACTTAAACAATAAAACACAACAAATTCGCTCAGGAATATTTACGAATTTACAGGCCTTTTCAATGATTGGGGGCATTGCAATACAGTATTAAAACGAAACGTAATTTGTGTATACGTTATGCCAAATAAAGTAAGGATAGACTTTCAAAAAATAACTACGGCAGATTATAATAAAACATTCTATTGATTTATGATTTGACTTAGACAGTGACTACAGAGATTTTCGTCGAAGTCCACAATCTAATCTGCGGCTATCAAACAACAAACATATTCATGATACGCATCTTTTTGTCATAGTTATAATTTTTAAAAATTACTCTTCCTTTTTAAAATCCTGCTTTGTTTCCTTTTTTTCAAATAACATTTTAAGCGTCCGATTTTCATTACCTCTAATGGAGCATAGACTACCGAACAGCTTTATCCAACCTACTCTATTCTTACTTTTCCTTCCTAGTTCTACACAACTGACGTTCCTTCCCTTTATATCTGGTTTTTGGCGTTATGTTTGTTCTCTTTGACCTTGAGGATTCCAAGTGAGAACTATCCTTTTGATGCCGATGGGTGATTACCCCAATGTGTGTCCCATCTACTTCCAGCGCTTTCTGATTTCTTCCTCAAGTGGAATCTGGCTTGTTCTCTCCCACAGTAGGTTGTTTCTGATTATGTTTGGCGATTGGGTCCGAAGTATTTTGCGTAGACGACTGTTAATAAACACTTGTATTTTATGGATCACGGCTTTTATGGTTCTTCGACTTTCTTCCCCACACGGCAGAACGATTTTAACATTCGTATTGAAAACTTCAACTTAGGTGTTGGTTGATAGTCTGTTTGAGTGATAGATGTTCTTCGATTGTAGAAATGCTGACACTGCTTTGCCAATGTGCGCCTTCATATCTGCATCAGCTTCACCTTGTTTGTCATTACTGCTGACCCGGTATCTGAAGGCCTTCACATCTTCCAAAGCCTATTCAACAAGTTTGATTTGCTTGATGAAGGTTGCATAGTGTCGAAGGATGTTGCTTTTTTGCTTGTGTATGTTCAAACCTAACTATCTCAGAGGCTGATGCTATACTTGCCGTCTTCTCCTGAATTTGATGTTTTCTTTTCAGCTGCATCCGAGCTTTCCAAATGTTAACATTTTTATAATCTAGTCAACAACTACCACGAGAAATAGGAAGGGTAAGATTAACAACCAACCTTGTCTAACCTCAGTCTTCACTTGTGAAACGTGTCTGTAAGCTATGCTGCATGATTTTGATTAACATTGTTCACGTTCTTACCTACTTACTCTTACGGATAAATTTTGTTGAGCTTTATTTAGTAACTTAAAACTAAAATCTTACTTCCCTCTTGTTTTACTGTTAATATCTAATATATAAATTTAAGCTATCGAGTTAAATATAAGGTAAGGTAGATAACCATGGAATTAGATAGACTATCACTAATAATAATAATAATAACACTCTTGTATGGACTATCAACATCTTATACAAATATTTTTTTTCTAAAAACAAGTACTGCATCGATATGTCAACAATTAAATGAATTTTTGTATACATATGCATATATATACATATATACACTCCCTTTCGTACAATATCTACTACTTATACAGTGTGACAAGCACATTTATTTCCGTTGACCGGAAAAACTAAATTCAGAAAACAGTTATTGTTAGATTGTTGTGATATAATTAATATATCAAAGAGAAAAAAAGTGTTTGAATCTAATCCCGATGTTTTGCACCAACAACTACAAAATTTAAGAGTTTATTTTTAAACAAATTGCTTACCATAGTAATGTCGGTACTATGATTATTAATAGCATTAATTCAATAAGATATATTTGCTACACTAATGTTAGTTAGGCATTGAAATTTCTCAAAGCATTCAACTGTGTCACAAGGCAAGCCTTCATTTGGAACACTCAACGATAAAGGAGAAGAGGAAGGCCAAGAAATACAATACGCTGAGAAATGGAGACTGACATGAGAAGAATAAACAAAGACAAGTGGATGGAACCAGAAAGAAAGGCACAGGGCAGAGTAGGTTGGAGAATGCTAATCGGCGGGTGGTTTAGTCAACCTTTTGCTCGTAACACATTCACAACCAATTATTATTAATTTTGTTAATATTGGATGTTTGAATTTTCCTGATTGATGTTTAGGACTGTAATTGATCAGTCACTGGGGCATATATGTACATCCTCTGCAGATTGCCTCTTTATGGTCATTAGGTTATAAGCATTATATTAGCAGAGATGGTGAGTGGCCAGCAGTGGAATGCAGAATGTGCGCTTCATTCCATTTGTGACTCGTCAACTGGATGTACCTGCGTCTCACTCCTGGACGCGAACCCAATACCGTTCGCTCCAAACGTGACCACTTGCCTTCCATCATTCATCCTGCTATTTAGTGGTTGACTGTTACAAACTCAAGACTACCAACTTTCAAGATTTAACTCGTCTCACATTTATGACGTTTCATATGAGACTCTTGACTAAATCATACTGAACATATTCACAACATATAAGTTTTGAAAAAAAACTTTAGATGTACGAATCATGCTCCAATATACAGCCATCACTCAATAAAACCAAAAAAATGCTTTATAGGAAACACTTTTCAAATATATTACAAACATTGCACATCATCTCAGTCATAAAGGTATAAACGAGCCAGAAAAAACCAACAAGTAAAGTATTCACATGAGAAATAAATGAATTTTTCAAAAAAAACCCAATTGAACGCTCCTTAATTGATAGTGTTTACATGAATATCAATAGGCATGTACATATATGCAAACTAAAAAGAAAGCACACACTTGGGAATTCGTGTACACAAGTAGTTGATCTAAGCCATAGATAACAATAATCATCATCATTATGATTATGATTAAACCTGATAATTAACTGTTCACCAGGCTCTCTTGTACCATTGATTTCCTGCTAGGTTATGCTTGAATAATTAATATAGCAATAATCATTATCATAATAGCCTTGATTGTGTTAAATATCATCAGATGAATTGCCATTTTTTGCCTGCTTTAATTTTTTCTCTACATAAATCTATGATCCATATGCACATTCAAATCTGGGAAAATTGAGTAAGAATAGTATGGAATTGTATTTTATAGGAAGAGAAAAGATTATTACCGGAGATAATAAAATATACTACTACCTTTATGATTGCTACTATTACTAATGATAATAAGAATATAATGATAGTCATATTGATAATAAAATAGTTCTATTACCGTTTTCAGTACTAATCATACTACTAACAACTATTATACTATCAAGATAAAGATTAATGATACTACTAAAAATGGTAACGATCAATAAACAGTGTATAAAATTAGATCATTTTTTTCCAGAAAAAAAGTACAGGAAGTTAGAACGATAGAAAACAAGCAAATGAAACGGTTTACAGTGTGATCTCAACTTTACTAAACAACGATCAAGAGAAAAATTTGTTATGCTCGTCACCTGATATGCTTGAAACAATTACGAGTTCAGCTGAGTCGGTAAATGAGAACTAGAAAATGAACCAGTGACAAGATAGGCTATTCTGATCCGCTGACCCAACTAACTGAAGAAAAAGTCTGAATATGGTGTAGAACGTGTATTCTACAAGCATCTAGAAACTACAAGGTCCGAGTCCAGAAGAGAATCAGGATCCCGGACTAGGAATCCGGATCATAAAACGTTACAGATAATGTGTATTTATACAATTAGTTCGAATAGGAAACAATATTGAAGTCTATGACATTGATAGTTAGGACAACCAGCAGGAAGCAACATTTGGAGCGACATTGATAGTCAGGACAACCAATAAGAATTGACCAATAGAATTAGACTTACAAACAATTATCTTAGGACATTGGATGAATATCCCACTCCAGCTCAGTTCAAAAGTCGAAAACGAATCCCTCTGCTTCTTGCTGGCGCTGCGGCTCATGGCACTATGTAAGAAACTGTCCATTTAGGCAACATCTATTCAGAAAGAGTAAAATCATCGGTCATAAAGATGGTTTTTGCTTAAAGAGAAAGCCGAACCGATTCAGAAGTGCCAAGGAATCTGTTCCTAGATCCGGTACCGATTCATTGAGCCTAATATCCTCCTGCCAAAGCTCATCACCAGGTGAGAGGAAATTCATTACTCCTAATGTTAACGGGCATTTGTGTAGATTGCAAATAGATATCGCATCTGATGTCACTATCCTCTCACACAAAAAATGGACCAAATTGGGTAGCCCAAGCCTGCAGTACACAACATAGAAGCCTCGTATACCATGTTGTAATTGCCTCCGTCAGTTAGGACTACTGGAATGTAAAGTTGCCTTCAGGGACTCGTCATTTACTAGGGTATGTTATATAACGCAAGCTGATATAAATTTACTTGGTTTCGATTGGTTCGACCAGCTAACATTGGCTGATGTCCGGTTAAATACCATATGCCGCCTGGTATCACAACCACATGACCCTGAAGCATATACGAGGAAGCTGATGATGGAGTTTTCAACCATTTTCAAACCTGGATTAGTTCGGTGTACTGCCATGAAAGCAACAATTCGGTTGAAACCTGGGGCTAAGCCTGCTTTCCGTCCAAAGAGACCAGTACCTTATGCAACATTAGCATGAGTAGATGAAGAATTGAATCGCCTTCAACAACAAAGAGTAATTACTCCCATTTCTCACTCTGCTTGGGCAGCAACTATAGTTGTTATTAAGAAGGCCAACGGCACAATGCATATATGTGCTGACTTTTCTACAGGTCTCAATGCAGCTCTGGAACGGCATCATTATCCTCTGCCAGTTCCCGCAGATCTGTTTACTATGCTGAATGGGGGAAAGTTCTTCGAAAAGCTCGATCAACCTGACGCTTATTTGAAAGTGGAAGTAGATGAAGCATCAAAAGAGCTGCTTACTATCAATACCCATCGTGGTTTGTTCCAGCACAACCGTCTACCTTTTGGAGTTAAGACTGCCCCATCTATCTTCCAGCAACTAATGGATACTATCCTATCAGATATCTCAGGGGTCGCAGCTTATTTCGATGATATTTTAATTGTTGAGAAGATATTAGAACAGCTACGACAACGCGCGACATTGGTACTACAACGCATCAGTGACAATGGATTCCGGTTACGCCCAGAGAAATGCCAGTTTTCATTACAGTCGGTAAAGTATTTGGGATTCATCTTTGATGCCGACAGCCGAAAACCGGATCCTGAGAACATCCATGTTAAGGACATCATTCCGCCCGGTGCTCTTCTAAAGTTAAAGCCACTGGACCCAGAGTCTGATAAAGGAGGGCGGTTGGACCCCATAGGGTTTGCGACCCCATCCCGTAGAAATCCAAGCTGCTTAAAAATACCGCCGAACGGAAAAAAAGTAATTCTCCGGTCGGCGGCATATGCTCCATTAGGGGTAACAGGCGTAAGTAAGTAAATGTTAGTTAATGACATCATGAGTTGTGGTAGCAGTAGTAGTAGTAGTAGTAGTAGTAGTACATTCTTGTTATTGAATATTAAACTAATTAATAATATGTTCATTGTTTTTTTATTCAGTAGTTAGTAGTAATTGTATAGATATATATGACCTAAAATTTCCTTTCTTATACTTTTGTTCTAAAAATAATTATTCTGAATAATAATGATAAAAATAATAATATTTAATGAAAAGAATGTACAAAGAACTACTACTTATTACCAGTATCTTTTTTGTAGAATGGATTTTCTATGAAAATAAATAGTACATACAATAATAGAATGAAGTTGTGGGTAAAAATTAGTTTTGATGGTCAATGTTAGCTTTATGATGTGTAAAAAAGAATTTTTTTAGAGGAGTTTTCATATTATATAATTTTAGGCAATACAATAGTTTGACTAGCAATGAGATCCAGAATGTGCATTTCGTCTTATTTTGAGCTCACCAGCTGGATCAATCTGCATACCAGGGTTGATGTCCAAAACGGATTTGGCACTTGTGGTACGAATGAGTGAGTCTGAACTCATCAGCTGAGCAGATAACGGATTGATCTTTAAAGTGAGAGGTCCTGAGTTCAAACCAAGCAGAGGAACTTAACTTTGAGACAAAGGTGTATTCAGATGATATGTCCTAACTGTCAGTCAGTGAGCCACAACATAGAACTTTATACATACGTACATCAGTTAAAGTTGCCATATCACCTTAGCACATAGACGCAATTGCTAATTCAAGTCCCATAGTGGTAGGTGTAGCAGAAGTACTAGCAGTAATGGAGAAGATTAGGGTTCGAAAATATTAATCAAGAAGTATAATCCAGTGAAATAAATTTGAAAAGAGAAAGATAAAAATGATGAGGAATTTAGAAGATTAGGGTTTGAGAGAACACAAAGAATGGATGCACCTGCGCCACTACAAACAATTTTGAGCCATGTCATTCAAAGTCTGTAACCACTGGTAACGACTGTCACAGACCGCAACCAGATAGATGGACTACACCTACTCACATGGCTCATTCCAGTTGTCAGTGATTTGATGAATTTGTTCCATATTTTGGTCTAGCCACCCCTAGCTTACATTTTCGAACTGGAAAAAAAATACGCATTCTGGATTTCAATTCATTAGCCACATTCTCTATTTGTTCTACATTAACTTGTGTTAACATGGAACTATCGAGATGATCAGCACAAAATTGACATATGTCAGCTAAAACGTAACAAATTTCAGTCTAAATAGAAACAATGGGATAATCCAAACTATTACAAATTAAATTATCTGTACTTAATTACAAAAAGGGTGTGTTTCTAGGATCTGTTCAGACAGTATCAATTCAGTTTGTTCTGATTGTGTATTGATTCAAGGAAGAGAGATATTTATCGCAATTTTTTACAGCGTAAACGCCCAAACCCTGAAAAATCATCAACTGTACGTCATTTATAATTGTAGGTCATATTTAACGATATTGAAAAAGATATCGTCCTCTGATAACGTCAATACGTATACATCATCACTTCTAACAATCTTTATCGGCAATAAAAACGAATAAACCATGTAGGCTTGATATTGTAGTATTCTGCACGTCAACATAAATCCAATCCACTACCTTATGAGGTGAACATTAATTATATCGTCAAAGATTATACCAACTAAAAAGGATTAATCAAAATACACGTAAATAAATAGATGATACAGACTTTATGGGGTCTATTAGTCATTCAGTAAAGTTATCAGAACCAAAGTCAGAATTTTCAATACAAACGTCAACACAATTCTACTGTATAGGGCAAAAAATTGGAGAAACACCAAAGCCATCATCCGGAAGATATAAGTATTCATTAACAGTTGTCTACAAAAGACATTCCTCATCTGTTGGTTAGACACCATCAACAACAACCTACTGCGTACAGAACAAATCAGATTCCAGCGGAAGAAGAAATCACGAAAAGGCGCTGGAACTGGATAGGACACATGTTGAGGAAAGCATGCAACTGCGTCACAAGACGAGCCCTCACATGGAATCACCCTCAAGGCCAAAGGTGGGGAGGATGAGCAAAGAACACATTGCGCGGAGAACTAGAGGCAGAGATTAGAAGAATGAACAGCAACTGGATAGATATGGGTTACTGACGGTTCTCAAGCCCGAATAAAGAACGATAGTTGTACATGAGGTTGTTTACGACCACATCACGTAGAAAACCAACACGCTAAAAATAACGCTAACCAGAAAAATAATTCCTTCGACGGCAGCCTATGATAAATTAGGGGTAACAGGAGTAAATAATTCAATAAAATTAGAATAAACATGAGAACAAAAGAAACACACTCAAAACACGTATATATGACAAAGTGGAATCAACATCAACTGCACATATATATGTAAAAATGCTAACAAAGATGAACAATTCAGTGTAGACAAAACGATACCTGCGATCAATACGTACATGCACACACACACACAGACAACGACAACAACTAAAATCAAATTATGTCATAAGCAAGACATGCATGACATTGACTGGAATGCCGACAAACATTATGATCGTCATCACATATATAACAACAACAGCAACAGTCACTAACTTTTTCAACTTTGACAGATTTTTTAGCAATTTTGAAACCTTTGAATTGATGCTGAATTTTTAATGCTGCTTTCTGCACTTCTGGATCGTTTAAATCAATATCAATCTCTTCTGTATTACTACTCATGGTGAATGTATGATTGTATATGTGGTTGCTGTCTTTCACAAGACAACTAATAAGTGCGATTAGATGACTGTGGGAAAAATTCAATAAATAAGTAGAAAATGTAGGAGGTTATTTGAAAAATAAATTCAGAAATCAATCATTTTCAGACCATCATTAGAAACCTGGAAGAACTCGGTAGTTGTTTCATCCTAGAATGGCACTCGTCAGCAGTACGTAACCACGATCACCGCTCGCGGGAATCGAACCCAAGACCCTCGGTTTTGTTCGTGAACGCCTAACCTCTAACCACTGAGTTGCCGTTCAGCAGTGTTAATGCCTAACTTTAATAAATCCAAGGTATTGAGCAACCTCAACCAATGTCTTCGGTAGTTAAACGCATACATCTGACAGGGTTGAACTTCACATGTTCTCACTAGAACTCTGAAGTAATCACTAGTCTGCACCAAAGATTGGACAATATGAAATTTACTACCACTTAGTGAGTAGTAGTTGCAAAAAATTCTCAGACAGATCAAAGTTAGAAATTAACACTGTTAGATGCCAGCTCGCTAGTCTAAAGGTTAAGCGTTGGCACATGAGCCCGTGCATGCACACTGTCACTGATGAGTCACACACCAATGCTTCTAATGGATCTCTAACAATGATTTATTGATGATTTTAATGAGAAACAAGAATTTCCATAACTCCATAATGAATAAAAAATCAAAAAACAAACACACTCAAACTTGATATTTAATGTGTGACATAGATTGTGATTCACTAGCTCTTCTGCATCTCTCCTGAAGCAGGTCAGTCTGTAGATTTTTTCAGTATAAACACGGTAATGAAGAGATTTATCAAAACAGATTTATCAAGTGTTATCAACTGCGACAATCTAGACTGATACATAGATCTTAAGTCAAAGATTAGATGGTTTTTCAGATCTGGACATAGATGTATAAACCAGATATTCACACTTCATCGTCTCTTAGAACATAGATGCACGTTCACATGTCCCACGAGATTAAGGCGGGGTTAGGCTCTGTTGATCGTGAGTTTATTTGGTAGTGTCTGTCAATGAGAGTAGTACCACTGGGATAAACTTCTTGAAATATATCTTTGAACCCTAATCTTCTTCATTACCGCTATTACTACTATTAATACTACCTCTACTACTACGGGTTTTGAATTGACAATTCGATCTCTGTGTGCTAATGTGGCTCGGAAACTTGAGCTGATGTACCTACATGCAAAGTTCTACGTCGTAGACTATTGACTGGCTGACTGAGGTATGCCTATGCTCCATTACGAGCTAATAGGCGTAAGTAATTAAGTAATATCTTTTAATGGTAAATACGTTTTTAAGCTGAACTATGATGGTATCGAATGTGTACATTATATAACACGTAAAAAATTATGAATTTCGAAAGAACCTTTGATATATTTTAGGAATTCTTTTTCATTTGAGAAAAAAAGCCAGTCTAACCACTTGATACACTGATTTTAAACATAAAACTCTTTAAAATATGTGTAGAAAATGCTTAGGAATACTGAAATATTTTACATTTCAATTTAATTGGAAACTCCAGTTGAACTGGGGATAAATCCAGTGTCGTTCACCACCATGACCTTGAACTTAATAACCAGTTAGAAATAGAAGGAAATTATTAATTGCGCCATCTTAATCCATGATGGTCACTAATATTTGTTCCGTGTGGTTTTTCCTTGACCTCACGGTGTCACAGCAGTGGGTGGTGCTTCCGATTTGACGGAATATTGTCATTGAAGGATTACTGGACAACGTGAAGTTTATCTTCATCTCTCACTTAGATTAAATCTTTAAGAGATAATTATATACTAACGTTTTGCCGAAACCTTTTCAATATTATCTAAACGGTACTGCGCTCAAAAATTTAAATTACTTTTTTTTCAATTATCTTTTTGTAGATGAGTGTTGAATGTTAATTGGTATGGTTTTTTACATCACAATCTGATGTTTACTATTTTTCTTAAATGAATTTCTATCTGATGATATTGGGCAGCTCCATACTCGTTCATTATGCAAACGGAAAATTACCCAGAACTATATGTTCCAATGTATTCAGTGAACTTTGAATAGGTGAATAACTATCTTCTTTCAGATTATTTGAATCTATCACAACGAATGCTACCTGTTTGGTATTGCTAAACTTACCGATGGATGCCCATTTTAAATAGGAAAACTTTACGAGAGTCGGTAACAACGTAGAACTTGCTACATGCATATATCCCACATTAGCACAGAGAAATAGCTATATCAATTCAAATCCCATCGTAATGAAGGTAATGGCAGTAATAAAAAAAAATTAGGGGTTGGGGATGCAATTCGAGAAGTATATCCCGTTGTAATAAATTTAAAAAGAGAAGATAAAGGTCATGAATGACTGCATCTAAGCGATTGCAAACCATTTTTGAACCATATCATTCAAAGTCTCTCACTATCGGTTACTTTCGTCTCGTGGACCCCAACCAGGTAGTCAACACAAACTAACATGGTTCAGTTCAGTTGCCAATGACTTCATGAGTTTGTGTTAAGTTTCTGTCCGATCGCCTCTAGCTATCTTTCAACCTACCCCTATAAAACCTGATAAGAAATATTCATCAAACAGGAGAGTAGGATACTTCAATTCCTATTGAATATTGTTTGAAAGTCCATCATTTGAGGTGGTTCGGACATGTGTTACGAATGCGCAACCACCGACTGACTCGCCGAGCTATGTTTAGTGGTTTAGTAGCAGTTTGGAGGTAAGCTAGGGGCGACCAGACGAAAACATGGCAGAAATCCATGAAATCACTAACAAATGGACTGTCATGTTGGTATGTAGGCTACCTGGCCGTGGTCCACGAGAGGAAGTTCACCGATTGTTAGAGAGCTTGGACGACATGGCTCAAAATCATTTGCAATGGCGCAGGTGCATCCACTCTTTGTGTTCTCTGAAATTCTAACCGTACAAATTCCTTATCCTCTCTATCTTTTTTCTTCTAAAGTTATCTCACTGAATTATACTTCTCAAATCATAACTTTGAATCCTAATCTTCTCCATTACGGCTAATACTTTTACTATCTCTACCACTATGTGATCTGAACTGACAGTTGCATCTCTGTGCTTATGCGGTATGGCAACCTAAAGTGATGTACGTACAGAGTGACTGACTGACTGACTACTTTTTATCAAACAACCTATATAAATATATATATATATATATATATGTTATATAGTTTTAGAAAGTCAAATTTATTGAATGTCGAATCACATAATTAGTGAATATATTCCTACTAAAACAAAATACCCAGGAGTATTACAGTCGTATAAAAAGAATTTGGGTCAAGAGTAATTAGTGAACAGAAATCGAAATTATAGCTGAGATGTATAAGGTATGTGCGTCACTTTGTGGATATATATACATGGTTCTCCTGGGCATATGTTTTTGAGTATAATTGATAAAGCACTTTAATGACTTATTTCTAATTATAAATAAGGAAAAGTTTAATGGAAAAACAAGAATATTGAAATCAGTAAAAAGAAATTTTTTCAATAATAATATATCAAATTTATGACCAGTGACCAGTAGAGTTTAACCGAGTCGGCTGTAGGCAATTACCTACTAAAGACATTGGGTATGATTGCGCGATAGGTTGGAATGATTACAGTCAGACATTAACACCGTCTGATAGCAGCTCAATGGTTTAGAGGTTAAGCGTTCGCGCTCAAGACCGACGGGTCCTGAGTTCCGTTTCCACTAGCGAAGATCGTACATGTACATTGTTGATGAGTTCCTTACTAGGACGAAACAGCCTTCTAGTGCTTTCAGGTTTCTAATGCTAGTCTAACAATGATCAATCCATAATTTTAATGAAATATAAAATTCAATTAATAAATTCATGCAATTGGTTCCTCTGAAAAAAAGTTAAACAAACTATTTCGTTAATTTCGTTTCAGCTGCATACCAAACTTTTATGTTAACTGATTTCCCAATTGATATAACGTGATGTTGAATTCAAGGAAAAGTGAATATACGAGGTCAACTCACTAAATTCTGCTTTTATTTTTTAGGTTGGATAAGCGAACATATGCCCCCCAAAAAAATCCACACATTCCAAGTGAAAATTACCTACGTAGTTCAATAGCACATATCACATGTTAGACATCGGGAGTGGGGGGCGAGGAATCATGTGGATTTAATGAACTGGTTCACAATTATCGATAAATTGCTGAGATTTTCCTAAAACCATCAAAATCAGAAGACTTAAATTTGACCTTTGTAATCAACAAAAATGGTGGGCAGTTAATCAAAGGAAACTGCCTTGATTAAAATTTGACTTGATTCAATCAAATATCATTAGAATTTATTGTGTGTGTGTATGTGTTGACTGACCTCATTTATTTACTTGAAAATAAATAAAACATATTAGCTTGTATGTAATTGCTGAAGCGAAATCAATGGAACAGAATCAATTCATTGTATTCAATGTACAACTAATATAATCATCTTTTACGGTTTGTTTAAAAATTAATCAGTAAAGGTTTTTAATAGAAAAATGGATTTTAATCCGTTTTTTTGTTTGAGTAAATGTTCAATAATCATTGAAAATGCCAATGAAATCATTAAAAACATGTTCAAACTAAAGAAAAAAACTGTGATATTGAATTCATTGAAACAATAATGAATTCAAAAATTAATTACAAAGCAGTTAATCAAAAAGAAATTATTATTATACTTTGTTTTAGTATTATGATGAAAATAGGTAAGACAATGATGATAAGTTAGTTATCATCAATCTGAACTAATGATATGCGTTAACCAAAGTTCTCATTATCATATTGATACGAGGTGAAAATAATAAGATACAGAGTAAAAGAGATTGGAATAAATCAAAAGGAAAACCGGGAATTGGAGACAGACATGAGAAGAATGAATACCGATTGAACAGAACTAGGAAGGAAGGCCGAGGGGACAGAGTAGGTTGGAAAATGCTGGTCTGTGGCTTTATGCTTTATTACGGGGTAACAGGCGAAAGTGAGTCAGTATTTAATCATTAATAATTATTGATACCATATAGTATGCAGCTCAAATAAATCGAGTTTGATGCAGTTATCCACTGAAGAAAACAGTGTATGATAGTCGCGCAATATCATGGAGTGACTTAATATAGACATTAAAACCGTTTGAAGCCGACTCAGCAGTTAAAGGGTTAAGTGATCGTGGATGCGCACTGCTGAGAAATGCCATACCAATGCTTCCAATTTCCAATGGTGGACTAACAATGATCAGTTCATGATTTCAATGAAACTTCACCATCTCTACAACGCCATACTGATAATCAGAAAGACCAAGCATTAAGAATATGTTTGAAATAGATAGAGTGGAATAACGGGGATTTCAGATCAAGAGTATTACAGAGTAACAGTTACAAATTTTCGCTTATTACGTAATTGTTTGAATGTTTTGTGATGATTTTAAATCTATTTATCTATGTTTGACCTACTGCTTCCAATGTTGAATAATTGACAAAAACTTCTTACTAGTAGCAGGACACCTGTCATCCTTCCATCAAATTGTACTTTTTACCTAATAATGTACAGTGACGTAATCTCTATTTCATTTTGATTATTGGCTCGTAAATTGCCTAGATTGGTCTAACATGTTCATAAAAATATTTGTGTATATTAGAGAGTAGAACCTAATGATGATCTAGTTGAAAACAATATTGTTAGCTTATATCTGTGTGGTTCTAACGTGATATGATTGTCTCGTTCGTTAATGTATGACCTATTTTGGCACTAATAAGATCTGAGACTCATCAGCAATGCGCATCCATGGTTCTCTAAACTCAAGTGATTCGAGCCCAGGACCTTCGGTTTTGCGTGCGAACGCCTAACCTCTTGCCCACTGAGCCGGTATCTAACGACGGTGTTAATGTAGCTCCAACCAATCCATGGTCTTGCGCAACCTTATCCACTGCCTTCGGTGAGCACTGCTTCACAAATTCTCACTAGCTGGAGTCGTAAATACGCACTGCTGATGAGTCCCTCATCAGGGCAAAACGACCGTCCAGTGTTTCCACGTTTCTAATGGTCGTCTAACATTGATCGATGTATGGTTTCAAATAGTAATTCAACTATCTCCACAACCCTATCATGAAAATTAAGTAAAATAAGACATTATTAATTATGAACTTATAACTTCAGAACCTAAAGGAGGAACATATTGAAATCAACTGTACACTCAAATATTCCTTAATAATAATGAATAAATTGAGTAGTAAATGAAAAGTTAAAAAAAAAATGATACCTCAAACCCCAAAAATACCGAATAACACAAACAATGAATACATTTGTGTTTAGTACAACCTATGAATAAATAGCTATCAGCGTATGATAAGTAATGAATATTCTACGAATCTAAACGAATTTAATCTGCATTTTCCAGAATTAGTTCTGGTTATGGTTTTATTTTTCTTTAGCATGATAGTTCTCTACGGGATGCAGTCGCTGACCATATGGGGCCCAACCGTCTTCGGTTATATGGGCTTCGGACCGGCAGAAATCTTAGAAGGTGACCAGGCGGAACTTTCCAACACAGAGTTCATCTTATTATTATTATTATTATTATTACTATGAAAGTAATTCGCATCTTAGCTTGATTGTATCAATAATTTGTTATAGGTAATAACTAGGCATTATTTTCTCTCTTAAACTTTGTCTTAAGAGTTCAAAGTTTGTTCAATATGTTACTGTCTATACAGGTTTAATAGTTCAGTCATTTTAATTCAATGGCTCTTGAAGAGATAAATAGACTATTCTAGTTTTAATGTAACTATTACTTACTGAGATAAAAGTGAATTTATCAATTGATGAAGCCAAACTGTGAGTGACAAAACACGCACACACCACTCGCGTTCTACTCACAATTTAAATATAATATTATCTTCAATAACAACTCTACTTGGCGCCCTACAGGGGTGACTGCTGGTCTGAAGATACTATGGAATCGATAACCAGACACTTTCAACAACAACCTATTATGGGAGAGAACAACACATCTAATTCAAGTTGAGCGACAATTTTGGAAAACGCGCTGGAGGTGGATAGAACAAAGATTAAGGAAATCGCCTAATTGAGGTACAAGAGAAGTTCTTACTTACTTGGAATCCTCAACGCCAAAGGGAAAGAGGAAGACTAAAAGAATACATTACCTAAAGAATTGGAGTCAGACATGAAAAAAAAAACGAACTGGAAAAAAGAAAGGCCAAGGAAAGAGTAGGTTGTGGTCGGCAACCTTATGCTTCACAAGGGGTAACAGGTTTAAGTAAGTAGATTTACAAAGCATGAATATCACATATATCATGAAATGCGAACAAACAATAATACATCAAGAATTCTTACTTCCAAACTATTTAAATCTTCAGCTTTAATATTTTCGATAGGTTCTTCAATGAAATTCTCCTCTGGTTCTTGTTTAATCAATTCCAAATTCTTCACCTCTTCTTCTTCTTCTTCTTCGTCTTCTTGCTGTGCTTCTGCTTCTGGTTGTGCTTCTACTTCGTGTTGTTGTTCTTGTTCTTGTTCTTCAGCTAATCCACCAATTTCGTCTTCACCAACAATTAAATTGAAAATTTCTTCAGTTTTCTCGTTTAGCGATATGTCTTCACCTTGATAGGATTTCTCTTCACTGTCAATTAAAGAAGATTGTATTGAATTTAGAGGACACGATGATGCTGATGATAATAATAATGATGAAGTGATTGGATCAAGTGCTTCGTCTTTTACACGCGCATCATCATCGTCATTATCATCATCATTATTTAGTAATATGTGTTTAATTTTCGCAACACTATGCCGACGTTCTCGTTGAAGAAGATGATCACGATATCTTGATTGAATGATAGCGGCAGCTTCGTCTTTAGTGTATTTCCCAGATTTGGTTAATTGTGCCAAATGGTACTCTTCTTCCTATTGTTTGTAATTTAGATATATTTTGTGAAATAAATAGAGTGATTTAGTTTAGTGTAAAAAACATTGAAAAACAGCAAAATTAAAAAGTACTATTCTTTGTTTCACTTTGAAATCTTTAATGAATCATTGTTAGACCATCATAAAAAAAACTTGGAAGCGCTGAATAGCAGTTTTGTCCTACTGTGGGATCCGTCAATGGTAGTGCACATCCACGACTAATGCAACTCATAGGATTCTAATCCAAGACCTTTGGTCTTGCTAGCGAATGCTTAACCTCTGGACCGGTGAGCTGACATCCAGCGATGTTCAGGTCTAATCCTGATCAATCTAAGGAATTTTCGTGCAACGGAACGGCCGTCTAGTGCTTCCGAGGCTTCCAATGGTGGTCTAACAATGACCCATTCATGGTTTCAAGGTGAAACAACGATCTCTATAACACTATAGTGCAAAATATTCTTTGTTTGTTTGTAGGTATGTTTTTCGTCACAAACTGATTTCCGTTTAGACATCATTGAGAACTAGGGTACAATGAATTCTTGCTTCATTCTGGTATACATTTTGTCAGTAATTAAATTCATAGCTTACAAAGTTGATAGATACGGTCTAGTTGAGTTACGTTTTTTTTAATTTCATTCCAGTGGTGTTTTTTTATAGATTGTATAAATGTACTTTACAAGTCATACTGTGAATGCTTTAGTTCTCTGTATTACATGACAACTATCCATCGAACGTGATAGAAGAATGAAGCAGTATATTCGTTTATAATTGACCCTTTTTAAACTTACTCATTAGGTCTTTCAGAAAGCATTAAATTAAATTTTTCCACAGAA
This sequence comes from Schistosoma turkestanicum, assembly GCA_944470395.2. Lineage (NCBI taxonomy): Eukaryota > Metazoa > Platyhelminthes > Trematoda > Strigeidida > Schistosomatidae > Schistosoma > Schistosoma turkestanicum. Next base: position 69,689,329 of record OX103971.1, on the reverse strand, counting down.
GCAACTGAATCAGAAGAGTAAATGCAATAGGATATAACAAAACTAAGTAATTTATTCTCATAAGTTGACTAGATAATGTTAAACAGAAACCAGTTGTATTAAAAAACATCTCTTTCCATTGCTCTAGTTAGTCAAGATCATATAAAACAATGGACGATCAACATTCCTGGGCAACAACAGTGACTGTGGTGAAGTTTCATTCTGTATGAGCTGGACATTTATCTCGGTTGTGGAGCTTTTATTGTTCTTCTGCTGAACAACAACATCATCAGCGCAAACTTCATACAGAGATGTGAAATTAGAATAGTTCACTTCTTCTATCTGAAGTAACTATGAAACAAAACCCCACAAACAAAACTTCCAGCTCATACAGAATGAAACTCCACAGTAATCATCCACTTGAACTTCAAGTTTTTCTATACCATTTCAATAACAACAATGATGACTATTATCTCATTTTCAGAATCGTTAAAATCTACCAGCTTAATTTTCTCTCAATACAATTAGAGAGCATATAATCAATCCTATAGAAAACTATTCAATTGTAAAGTTAACATTTCTGTAGATAAAATTTTAAGAGAAAATATAGTTGATAAAACTTGAAAAAAACAATTCTAATGCAATCATTAATTATTCATGTTAAGAGTGTAAAAAAAAGAAGAACAACTCAAGCGAAGAGAATATTATTTTTTTTATCATAGCTATGCACAGATGCATAGATGTTATGATATACATATTGGATTGTGTTAAAAATGTTAAAAGTTTCATTGAAATCATACGTCGATCCACTATGTTAGGTCACCAATGGAAACCAGGAAATAGTAGGTGACTGTTTTTTCCTAGTTTGGGACTCCTCAGTAGTGCACGTCCACGACCCTGACGGCGGGAAGGAGTCGGACATACATGGGAACGCCTAATCTCTAATCCACTGAGCCGGCATCCAATGATGTTAATGTCTAACTTCAGATTAATACTCGTTTTAGTAATTGTGTAACAGAATGATTAATTACATAGTGGCGTAATTGGAGGCAAAACCATTGCAATAATCAAAGTAAATCATTCATTCGGATTGGTTGTTTGAATCTTTCTATTGATGTGTTAGGACTATAGTTGATCAGTCAATCTCCTTTGACATATGCGCATCCTAAATTCATTGCCTCAAAATAGAACCAATTCAGTCATGAGTATTATAAGCAGAGATAAGATAGTGGCTAGTTTTGGAATGTAGGGCGTAATTATTCAAAAAAAACTCAAGTAGACAGTTTTAACGTTACATAATAATTGAATATTACATAAGTAGTAAAATATTTTGACCAAGGGCCATTAGTGTATAATCGTTTGTATAAGAATCAAGAAACGGATATTGAGAATATTGTGAAATTATATAAAAAAAGTGAAAGAAATTAGAAATCCTGTTTGAATAATTTTGTTGGAAAGAATGAGGGTCATCAAAGTTCAGATCAACTCACTCCATATACTAAAGGCCAAAGTGTTCGCATGAACTTCGATTGAATAACGAGGAGCATGGATTTCGATAACTTGTGCTATGAACTAAAAATGTACACATAAACCTATGTGATAAATTTGATAGATTATAGTGGATATCCTTATAAAGCTTTTTTAGAGTGAAGTCAATGTGATGTTTTGTATGCACTACAAGTGTACGAAAATACAACTCTTAATCACTCATATCAATCTATGGAATTGATTCGATTGACAATGGATTAGATTATCTCGTTCGTCGATATTTTGACAGGAATTTGATCAGTCCAGGTTGGCATATAGGTATCCTATGTGGTTTGCCTCGATATACACATGATAGAATTTTGCATAGAGTAAGATAGAACGGGACTGACTAGCATTAAAATTTAAGACGGGTATTTCATCCACTTTAAAACTCGTCTGTTCTTGCATTTCAGAATTTATGTTCACTACCGAACTCCAAACCAGCTGACCTAAAAGGCAATCGGTAACAGGCTCGAGTCCCATAATGCAGGAATATTCAGCTGACGGGTCCTAAATTGGATGAAATGTGCATTCTGAAATTCTACTTCTTAACCACGTTCTATCTATTCTATGTTATCAAGTAGAAAATGATTTCGATCAGTCCAATGAGATAATCGTTAAGTTTATCCAGAAAAAAAATTCCGTTATGGTTTATCATTTCAGCAAGACATCCTCTATTTCTGCTTGAAACTAATGCAAGTTCACTTTACTCAGTAAACCGAACGAAGCTCAACGATACAGTGACACCATAGGTTATTCTTGTCCCTTGTCCCAGGCCATGCTAACCATATCAAGAAGTCTTGATAAGGCATAGAAGCACCCGGAAAATATGAGGTCGACAATAACACAAACAGGGTTTATTTATACATCCTTGAGAGAACCACAAAAATAGCATACTAAAATAATACATCAACCAATGACAGTCAAGAATTTCCCGGGTGGGATATTTAAGCTGAAGGTCAACTGATCAGCTCATGTGTAAAAACACAAGATCCAAAATGAGGACCTTTTTCAAGTGACTGCTAGGGATCTAACGTCCCCCCAACTATTCCATTCGAATAATTTTATTATATGATAAATATATTCATTCGATTTTAATATCTATTGAATTTTGATTTAGAATTGTTTACATGTGATGAATAATTGTTGAATTGAAAAAAAAGTCTTTAAGAAAATAATTAATACTTTTCATTAAGAATATCATTTATTTATTCACTCGTAATTGTCGGCCAATCTTTGGAATTTTTTTCGAACATGTTAGAGAATAATCACAGACGCCTACTTATTAATTAGAATCATTCAGTTTTTTCAGGTCAATTCAGTTACAATGTAATTATTTTATACGTATGTATATATCAGTTCATATTACTATAACACACCAGCACAGAGAGATAGAATTTTCAATTCAAATCCCATAGTAATAGAAATAGTAGAAGTATTAACAGATATCATAGAGATTAATGTTCGAATATATATCATTCGAGATGTATTATATCCCAGAGGAAACAATTAAAAAAAAAAAGAGAGAAAAAACGGTCATGGGGAATTCAGAAGATTAGCATGTGAGAGAACATAATAAAGAATGGATGCATGTTCGCAATTGCAAACAATTTTCAGTCATGTCATGTCATTCATGGTCTCCTCTAACTATCAAATCATTCATGTGTTTGTTTACTAGTGAGTTAATATTTTGATTTATGATGAGGTGAGGGGAATGAGGTTTATCATACTTAAATTTCAGTTCAACGTATAAAAAAAAGATATAAATTATCTTTTGTGCCATGTTAAAAAATTAAAAAAAAAAAACACATTCAGAGTGAAATAATTTCATCGTATAACGATAGTTTTTTTGCTTAAAATTTATTGATTCATTCAGAGATTTATTTATCAAAATTTAAAAATTCATTTTTTTTAAAAAAAAAAATAATAAAACAAAAATTAACTATTTCACTTATCAATTTTTATTTTCTCATAATATGAAATCATCATAAATTTTTCATACTTTTGGGGAAAAAAAAGAGGAATTCTTTTTTAAAAGTGACTTTATATTCATTTCCATCAAAATTATAAAATGCGTCTCATAATTTTGAAAGTTTAGTTTTATTTTAATAACTGAAATGAATTAACTTGAAATAATGTATTACTGGAGAAAATAAGTAATATTTATTAGTAAGTAATAAGTGTCTGTAATTTTGCATCGACACCTGAACCAGTGATTGGGAGTGAATTAGTCGAGTTTGTTGACGGCTTCAGTTATCTTTTTTGGAGTCTCTTCCGTGCCGATGGCATGATAAAATGACAAAATCTCAACACGGAGATAAAAGGCTTGATTGGCATAAGCCACTTTGCCTTACTTATGGCGTTGGAGATATCCATTTGCTAATCCAGGGATGAATCTACTGCACAGCGGTTTGCTTTATCCTATTTTATGGCTGTGAGACATGGTTAAAAAGGGTAAAGGATATACGTCGTTTACTGGTTTCTGACCACTGGTGTCTTCGAAGCATTGCTCGTGTATCTTGGGACTGCCAAGTAAGCAGTGCTGTCGTTAGGAAACGGGTACTAGGTAAGTATGGTGAATCAGTAGATGAAGTATTGAAACTTCATCAGTTGAGGTGGTTGAAACATCTGTTACAAATGTCCAACCGCCAACTACCTGGACGAAGGATGTTTTTTGGTGTAGGAGTAAGTTGGAAGAAAGTTGGGGGCCGAAACAAAACATGGCACAAATCCATGAAGTCACTAACAAATGGTCTGATTCATGTTGGTTCGTGTAGACTACCAGGTTGGGGTCCGCGAGATGCAATGGCGCAGGTGAACCCGTTCTTTAACTTCTGTTAAATTCTAATCTTGAGAATCCCTCATGACCTTCATCGATGTTTTCTCAAATTTACTTGACTGGACTATACTTTTTGAATAATTTCTTCGAACCCTAATCTTCTCCACTACTATTACTACTACATATACCATTATATGATTTGAAATGACAATTTTGCCTATCTGTGCTAATGTGTTACGACAACTTGAACTGATGTACGAACATGTACAAAGTTCTACATTGTTGCTGACCGACTAATATATATGTAATCTTATATAAAATGATACATAATCTATAGGATTTGAACTCTTTAGATAAGCGATAGGTTTATATGGTGAATATTCTCCACGTTAAACAAACAAAACAGCTATCATCATGATTATGAATTTTTTGAATGCCACACTATTCAGATAGGTAAGTGATGAACATCAATTCAAAAGAGCTTATCATCTGCCATTTGATATTTAACATAACACCAAAGACTTTCTTAAAAAAAATTAATTATTTGGTGAAAAGAATTCGAGTCTATGACACTTTCTCGAAGCCATTACCAAAATAAAAGATTCGAAGTAAATTTTTATCTATCACAAATAGGGCGTTGCTGTTGTTGTTGTCAACGTTTCCTCTTGATGATGATAACAGATTCATTCATTTGGTTGCTTAGCATTTTTGTAGACACTTTTTTATCTAGCCATACTTTCATCAAACTACTAAAATTTGTATGACTTCATAATAAGATCGAAAATTTATTTACTCAGATAATCAATTTTTTATGATTGATATTATTACTATTATTATTATTATTATAACCTAAGATATCAGTTTTCGTTCATTATTTTATTGCAGTTTTTTATTACAAGAATAATTCACAAAAAGAAAATTATATATGAATGAATTGGATCGATTCTCTCATAGTTAATGCCTATTTCTTTTTTCGAAATCATAAATCTATTATTGTTGGATCACCACGAGAAACTTGAAAGCACTGAATGGCTGTATCGTCCCGATGTGGGACTCGTCAGCAGCTCACCAAACATAGTGCATGAGGTTGCACAAGACTATGGATTGATCAGAGTTAAACAGTAACACTGTGATTCAGAGGCTAGACGCTTGCCACACAAGATCAAAGTTCCTAGGTTCGAATCCTGCGAGTTGCGGGAGTCGTGGTTGCGCACTGTGGATGAATCCCATTTCAGCACGAAACAGTTGTTCAATGCTTCCAAGTTTCTTATGGTGGTCTAACATTGATTGATTCAGGATTTCAAAAATTAAACCAACATTCTGCACAACCCTACTGTGCATATTCTTTGTTTAAAATAATTGATATATAAAAAACCAAATTTTTATCAAGACATTTCTGATTTATAAGGCAATAATAAAGACAATAATAATACAATGGCTACAAATTAAAGTTGAATAAAAATGATTTTGTTTATTTATCTTTGTTTTCATAAACAAAAATTAATAAATTTTCATGAGATAAATCAAATCTGTCTATATTATCATTTAAATCGATTTTCACAAAACAATTGAGCTTAGCCACAACAGATAATATGGGTTGACTCAAGTCCTCAAATCATATTAACAAAATGAGATAATGGTAAACACAATGATGAATAGTTAAATAGACTGGAATGATGTGATAATGACAATAAGAATGAGAAATATTAAGTGTGTGTGTGTGTGTTGAGAAAATAGTTCAAAGTAGAGTAGAGTGATATATTTGAAGGAATGCTGATATTTTAGAGTCTACAGATAAATAGTCAATCCATCAGCGTCATTGTGAGTTATGTCATCTACGGTCAGTAGTCATTGATAGTGAATCGCAACTAGGTAGTTTGTATCTATTACAACTGATGAAACGTTTCAAATTGACTACCACTGCCTGCTTTCTTGCAATCTACTCCCCCCCACAGCAATAAATATCACTCGCTTGAGGTAAGAATTGATTAATTAGATATATGCAACACATGTCCTAACCACCTCAACTGATGACGATTCATAACCTTTGCTTAATACTCTATGCCTAACCTCAACATTGATCACCTGTTTATTCCATGAAACATAAACAATGATTCGAAGAACACCTATGATAAAAAATGTACAGCTTATATACAGATGTAACAATTGAATTACATATATACCTCAGATAATGAATGCTTTTAAGTTACGACTCACATATTCAAGCAGTATTATGAAGTCAGGTATTAGACTAGTGTATTAGACTTGTAGGTCAGAAACTCGAGAAGTGGTCCTCTTTGAAAAACAGACCTGCTTCTGTTTGGTTACCCGAACAGTGTTCCAGCCCACTTAAAAATTCATTTGTTTGTGTGACTCATGTATATTTTGGTGCTTTTTTGTACAAATAACAATAAGTTCAATGATCTACCATGAAAAAATTTTGAATGAGTTTTCTGAATCTTACTGGAAATATCATTTTAACAAGCCGTGATAATTCATAATTAATAAAACATTTATTCAATGGATATTTATCCAAAAAGAATTATAAACATTTATGTTTAAATCACTCAGTAAGCTCGCGAGTTGTTACGAGTATGAGTGTGGATGTCAGGGTATTTCCCGAGGAACCTGGAAAAAGGGAGTTGGATTAGTGTTGGTTTTAGCAACCTGGGGGCATGACTGCAGAGTCTATGACACAACTGCTTCAGGCTGGCCACACACGGCATTTTTACAGGCAATTTCTAACGTGTTAGCTCAGCTCATCAAAATGCCTTATCGCTGGAGACGAAAATCTATGGGGTAAGGTGAATCGTGACATTTTAGGGTCGACCTTTTCTAGCTTTTTCCTTTCGTTGTCGGAAGGCAGTATTGCTGCAGATGCTGGATGTCTGAGCGAAACATTTTACTGCAGTCAGACCCCTCTACAATCAGCATTACAACCTCACCCTCAGACCTTGAGTCGTTGCTTTTGGTCTTACCATTCACCAGTCGACTAGCGTGGTAGTGTAGGACCTAAAGTAACATATGTTCCAGCCATTAAAGATCGGTTGGGCCATCACAACAGGCAAGCCCGACCGCCACGTCAGGGTAACAGCTACGGCCAGGAATCTCACTTATATGATGATTGTTTTCTCATGGCTTTATTTATTTGACAGTCAAATGTGATAAGATATATATTTTTTTTCACTGTAACAAATTTTCATATATTCACTTCAATAAACAACAAAATTTATCACGTTTCAAATAATTCAAAAACTTTCGATTGAACAATGATGATAATGTTCATTTAAAGAAAACAAAACAAATCAAATTGACCATTGATTATATCTAATTATCATGATAGGAAGATTTTATTATTTGGATTTGCAAACTACAATTAAACACAACCAGTAATTCAATGATAAAAACACTTATTTAATGCAGAATAATAAGATTGAAATTTTAGTGCAATTAGCTTGTAATTACTAAAAGGCAAGTTTGAGCTCTCTCCCTCCAAATTACATCAGTTTAGGCATCCAATTATCATTAAACTTTACACAACTAATACATGATTTGAAGTTGACTATATAAAATTGTTCTTGATGAATGTGTGTGTTATCTACAATTACTTAGAATTATGGTGAAATTATGTTCTCTGAGTTGGATGTTATGATGATTGAGCCTTCATTGTTCTTCTTCTGAACAACATCAACAGCAGCACAAACTTCAGGTAGAAATGAAGTATTCGAATTTTTCCACGTATGACTTGTAGGCTTATTCTGTTGACCTTGATCGTGATTGGTTTTTATTGACCGTAAACCTTCAAAACTGATCTAGATCAAAGTCAACAGGATAAGCCACGAGTCATACGTTGAAACAATTTCAAATACTTCACTTCTGTTGTTATGTTTGTGCTGATGATGTTGATCAGAAGAAGAACGAAAGCTCCACCACCAAAACTGACAGCTCACAGAACGAATCTCCATCATAGTGAAGAAAATTTTCTGCTTAACAATAGTAAAGTAGGAGGAGCTTTACCGAAATTATGAACGATAGTGGAAGACAATTAAAATGAAGTGATGTTGCGTAATCTGATCAAGATTATCAGGAGATATCGACAATGGAATATAGTAACAGTAATAATAATAGTTGATGGACAGAGGGACGTAATTTTAGTAGGATTTGTTTTTTTCAAGTACTGAATTAAAAGCGGTTACGTAATTTGAAAAAGTAATCAAAAAAGCATCAAGAGCTCACGTTATATAACAGTTTTAGAAGCAATAAGAGGTAAAAATCTTTAGAATAAAAATTAAAGATAAATATATCAACTGTGGAAAGGAAGAGAACATAATAATTAGCACTAATAACTCATAGAATTCTAAAGGAGTGCTAATTCCGTAGGAGAGCAAGGGACCGAACAAGATACATTTGTATACAGGAGTCGGGTTTGAAACCATGAGTTGCTACAGACTTAGGTGTGCACAGATTCTTCATCCAAGCCTCTTTTGAGTCGATCTTCATCATTTTAGCAAGGATCTTGAAAAACGACGCACACAGTGGGTTGTGAACTGAGTTGACGATATTTTCAAACAATAAGCTGCTGATTGATTTGAATTCTCTTTTAGGTAGTCATGCAGGATAGTGCTCAGATATTCGTTTCCCAAGTGCTAAATGATGTAACCTCTTTTTATTTAATATTTGAAAAAAAAATTAATCCCACTGAAACTACATCCTTCTTTTCATAAATTATTATTACTAATATTATTATATTCAATACTCCAAACCTTCTGTTAATCTTGATCAGATTACACAACATCACTTCGTTTTCATTGTCTTCCACTTTAACAAATTTTGACTGTCATTCATAATTTCGGTTAAACTCCTCCTATTTTATCATCGACTACTCAACACTGTACAGCTGGAAGAAAATTTTCTTCACTATAATAGAGTTGCGTTCTGTGAGCTGTCAGTTTTGGTGCTGGAGCCTTCGTTGTTCTTTTGAACAACATCATTATTAGCACAAACTAGAATATTGTTGATAATTTTAGAAAAAAACTCATCCTATTTTACTGTAAACTACTCTAAATGAAAGATTACTTATATAAATTGCGATTGTACAGCAAAAGAAAATAATATTGCCGAAAAGAAATTATTCCTCGGTGTGATATAAATATATATATAAATATTACTTAAATGTCAGTAATAAATTATTGAATAACGAATGTACAATTATTTTTCTATGCTCAAAAGTTGACTAAAACCAATTACCTCCAAATTGTTTAAACAAACCGAACAAACTTGAACAAAGCTAGATTACTATGGAAACCAACAGAAAAAAAAGGCACACGTTTGAATCCAATACTACTACTTCTACTACTATTAGTTTATCAAAAAAAAGCAGATAAATACTTCACTTATCTTTTTTGATTCATGATAATCTAATTTTAGTAATATCATCAGTAAAAAATATTTTTTTTCCTAGTTATAAACACAGATTGCCAATAATATTTTGTTTTAGTTTTGTTTCTTTGAATTGTACACACCCAGAAAAAAAAACGAAATTACTAAAAGCTAATTCACAACCCCTTTTTAAAGAACCCTCCAGTTCTTTTTGTTATTTAAAGTAATTATTATTGACTATTGAATTGGAAAAGTGTTTAATAGGAAAAAAAGACTAAACACATATGAGAGTATTCGCTAAAATGAATTTAAAATAAAAGCGTCTTTTACTGATATTGAAATTATATCATAACTATGGAGATAGATCGTTCAGGTATATTTATATATCTTTAGATTACTTATCAATCACACTATTTCTAAACATCAAGAATAGAGAATTTACTCTAAAATTACATTTATGCAGTACATCAAAACAAATTGTTTATTATTTATTGTTGGTCACGACTGACCCTGACCTTATTGAACTTTCTCGGATAAAAAAAATAAGTAAATAACGCAACGAAAAGTTGATGTTATCTATTCGATGCAAATTGATGAATGCAATGTTTTCAGTCTTTTTCTAGTCTTTTACTAAAAAAAAATTTATTCACAAATTCTAAGAAGCTATAAAACAGTTACAGTAATTATACTCTGTATTATTTTCCATCTTTATGCAATCAGATCATTTGATTACAATCTATACAAAGTAAGATAAAACTAGTTTTGCTGAATGAAATGAATTCATTCTACTTCACTAAGAGTCGCCCATCAACTGAGTACAACCGAGGAAATTACAAATGTTTAGTATAATTTAGTTTATGAAATGTAGATGAATTGTCAAAATGTAACCATAAGATGAATAGCGAATCCAAGACCTTCGGCTTTGAGCGCGATCGCCTAACCTCTGGACCTCTGAGCCGGCATCCATGTTTCTCAACTTCATGAAATGGCCATCAAGTGCTTCCAAGTTTCTAATGCTGGTCTAAACATGACTGACTGATGATTTCATTGTGCCAAAACACTGATCTCCGTAACTCGAAATGAAAAAATTGCACCTAAAGCTAATGAGTAATCGTGAAATAGAGTGAATTCCAGTTTATTCTACAAACCATGCTACACTTGTTCTCTATAATTCCTTATTAATTTTGATGATTAATCCCAGTTGGAATACTTATTTCTCTTATTGTCGTTGCCTAAATTATATCAAACAATTGTTTTTTTTATCATAATACTAATATACGTAAATTCTCAGCGTATTTTCAATTAAAATTTAACAATAATAATAATACATTATTCTAAATTTTAAAACCGTATTACTATTGTTGCATTTCGTTTCTTAATTTTTTAAAAGAAAATATCAAATAATTTATGTGAAATTCTTTTTAAGTAGTAGTAGCGAGAAAATAGCTATAAATTTTTTCTAATTACGTTATCATTGTTTATTCAAATTAACTTTTGTTTTAAATAGCCTTTAGGCAAGGGTTATGCAAAAGAGATAATAGTTAAAATGCTACTGTACAGAAAAAAAAAGCAAACAAATTTAAACAACTCACATTGAACACATTGAAATTTATTGTTTTAATATTGTAATTATTATTTAATTGTACGTATATAAATATATATAGAACTGAATTTGAAAAGTAATCGGAAAGCTTTTTTTCTTTTTTCCTTAATAGTTGGTTAATCAACAACATTCTCTTCTCTATTGTTTGAAGTGTGATTAGTTAATTACATTTTGTGAATCAACTTCAAGATAATTGTACATTGAATATGATGACTGTTTTGTTGTATTAATGTTTTTTTTTTAATGTTACAGTTCAGAATTTTTGTTATTTCATCGCGTTCTATAGCTAAATGGATAAAATTTAGAAGCTTTTTTGAAAATGTTGTGTCATTCTCTGTTGAAATGCAAACTAGTGCTTGGAGGCAGTCGATAGGAAATTCTAGACTTAGAATTTATGCTGTTTTCGACTAAACCCAACAATCATTTTATGCCTCAATATTGATTCACTTAATCTAATGATTATAATAACACTTAAAAGTTCGATTTAATTTTGATCAGAGCTTAGTGGGACTAGACATACATGACACTGATCACTATTCAGTGATGAATTCATCGGGCTGAATCATTCAAATATGTAGGTTTCAATATCCTCCTAGATAGTTTCCTCAGTAAATGTAAAAATGAGGTATGAAATTATTTCATAAACACCAGGTATCATCTGAAAGGCTGAGGGTGGTTATTACTGGTAGTGGAACAGTTCTGGTAGTCAGAAGAGGCATCGGATTCGTGACCGCGGAGGAATACGGCTTTCAGCACAAGACGACATAACTCTTCTAAATGAAGACCTTCTAACTCACAGAGCAGAGTTTATATGGTTTGAATTATTTTTACTTAGTGTTTTTTTAGCGAGTTAGTTTTCTGCGGGATGGGATATCCAACCCCATGGCAACCCTTCTCCTTTAGCCAGGCTTGGGGCCGACAGTAGCCCCAGAGGGTTCACAGGCTGAGCTCATAAAGAAATAACACGTTTCAAATCCAAAAACAAGGCTATTTTAACTCCTCGATTATTTGAAGAAAGACACAATGAATGAGTATTATACTGTTAATGATTATGACTTTATAATAAAATTTTTATTGTAAATAGTTTAAAGCTCCTAAGACGAAACAAAATTAAACTCGAATAATAGATAAATACTTTAAGGGATCAACTGAAATCATTTATATCATTTTGTGTGCTTTAAAATTTCCACATCAACGTCAAGTTATTATAAGTAAATGTTCAGTAAATTTAATTTAATTCTGTGAAGGAAACGAAAACAATCATGATGTAAAATAGACAATAAAAAATTGTGGATCGATCAATATTAGACCACCATTCAAAACTTGAAAGCATAGGACGGTCTTCTCGTTCTAGCACACGACTCATCATGGGTTAGATTTTCCATGACCGCAGGTCGTAGATGCACACTACTGATGAGTCCCATACCAAGGACAAAATAACAGTCCTGTGCTTCCAGGTTTCAAAATGATGGTCTAACAATGATCGATTCATAATTTCAATAAAAAGTTTTAGATCACTTTTACATGTATGAATATCAATATTGGGATATAGAGGTACACTCTCTGCTGACGAATCAAGCAAATAGAATGACAGCTAGGCACGAATCAAATATATATTATTGAAAACAGAAAAAACCGGTTACTCTTTGACCTTGGTTTACAACCTTGACTCCCCATTGACATATGTGATAAGTTATTGTTTAATTATTCTGATTTCTTCAATATAAATTTTGTTCTTTACAAATCTACTTAGTTAATTCTAATAAGATTTGTAAGCTGATTGATCAGATCAGTGAACCTTAATACTATTAAAATATCACTTAGGTAAGTTCTAACAAATTTTTAAAAAAAATTCTATACTAATTTAAGTTAGATATTAACACCGTTGGATGCTCGGGTCCAGTGGTCCAGAGGTTAGGCATTCACGCACAAGATCGAAGGTCCCAGGTTTGAATCCTACGAGGTGCAGGAGTCGTGGATGAGCACTGATAATGATGAGGACGACACGGCCGTCCAGTGCTTCCAGGTTTCTAATGGTAGGTAGTCTAACAATGATTGACGGATGATTTTAAATAAAAAATTCTGAAGTCAACAATACACTTGGCAGTATATAACATCTTACTTATATTTAAAAACGTTCTAGAAAGCACTACACTTTCCATACTCACACATATTAAAAAAACCAATGCTTAAGCTACTGATTTTCCTCGATGAATGACACTTTTGTTTTAAAATGAAAAAAAACAGATAGTTCATATCACTTTTTGTAAAGTTAATTTTGTTTTGCTTTTTTTCAAATATGATATTGATCAGCTAAAAATTAACTGGTTTTTTCTCCTTCTTCTTCTTCATTTTATTTTATTTTATTTTATTTAACCCGAAATAGAACAAAAGTAATTAAAATATATATATGGTTATGATTATGATTATTATTATTATTATGATTCAACAAGACAATAAATAAAATAAAGTCTTCTTCCTTCTTCAGGTCAATCAAAATAAAACAGAATCTTATTCTGATTGAGATTATTGCCACCATTGAATCTATTTATTAAAAAAAATGATGCCATATTGCAGACAATAAATAGATGAGAGAAGAAAAAATTGTAAAAAAGAGATAATAGGGTAAAGAACCAGAAAAACATATATCTATTGAACAATATTGATCATTGAAAGAATAAATACAAAAAAAAACAGCAGGAAATTGTTTGTTCTCATTCCTCTAACATGGAGGTATCAGTAGAAATAAACTTAGATAATAAATTTTAAAAAAAAAAACCACCGGATAAAAATAGGAAAAAGGAAATCTGTTTCACACATTTCCTATTAAGGAGGTGGAGAGAGGGGTGCTAAAGAAATCTACGTAGGAACTTTAGTAGAGCAACAGTAAGGAAACACCAAAAAGGAGGATATACTTAAATGATACTCTAAACAAAATAAGAAATATAGACTGGATGTAATACAATAAACTGATTGAAGAATCGGTTCATTCATATAAGGAATTTTGGAGAAAAAAAGCCCACATATACAAAATATAATTTGAATAGGGAACTTAGAGAGACATGAATTAACTATCGATCGGGATCATCTGTTCATGGAGTTTCAGTGCTACAAAGATTTGCCTAATATTTTCATATGTAATAAACTCTACTCAGAACTATAAATAAGTTGTTAATTGCTTGTCTTATTTTCTAGTCAAACAAGACTAGTTGATTAGTTAAAGCTTAGGTCATCTAGTTTCGTCACTTCAGTGTGTCTTTACTGAATCTAGCAATTTACCTCGTTTAAGTGATTTGAAATCGGTTAAGACACGTCAGATTTACCACACATGATCGTTATTACTCAAAATATTTCCAAATCTCTTTATACTCTAAGTCAATCTCATTACTTATAAATAGTGCTGAAGCCATTAGGATTGAAATCTGAATTGAACAGTTGACCAAAGAAAGCTTCTTAGACGATCTAGTACATATTGTCACACTCTCTTGTTGTCATATAAACAGAAAATAAATAAAATGATTACAGGCAAGAAAAAAAATAACCAAACAATGATAGGCATAAAAAAATAAAACCCAATTATTCATAAACATATAGGACATATATTTGAGGAAAGCACCCAACTGCTTCACCAGACAAGCCCTCACTTGGAATACCCAAGGTCAGAGGATAAGAGGAATATCAAAGAATAGATTACGCCGTGAAATGGAGACAGACATGCAAAGGATGAACAAAAATTGGACGGAACTAGAGAGGCATGTGCCCAGGACAGAGTAGGTTAGAAAATACTGGTCGGTGGCCTATACTGAATGAGGGGCAACAGATTTCAGTCAGTTAGTAAGTAATTCGTGAACATCGGTTGGCATGATCTTTTGATATTCCTAGTTAAAATCTCTTTAAGATTTATAGCTGTATTATGTATGATAAAGTATACTTTTAATTTCATTCAACAATATTTATTTAGTGATGAACTTCTATTGTATCAAACGGTAGCGTAAGTAAAGAGAATATTGCAATGAATTCATATTGGTAGGGTTCTCTGTTTTTTGTTCTCTTCAATTACCACAAAGCCATCTTGAAAATTTCTCGAAAAGGAAATTTAACATGACTCATTCCACTTGTCAGTGACTTCATGGATTTGTAAAATGTTTTGACTTGGCTGCCCCTAGCTTTCTTCCAACCTATGACTACTTTGCAAAACATAGGTAGATGAGGCAGTCGGTGGTTTGGCATACGAAAAACATGTCCAAAATACATAAAATGATGAAATTTCAACACTTTATCTACTAGTCTGCTATTAACTACCTAGTACTCTTTTCCCAACTATAGCATTGCTTACTCGGTTGTCTAATGATACACGAGCAATGCTTTGAAGAAATCTATCATCGAATACTAACAACTTATGAATGATTACTATTAATTCACTACTTAACGTTATAACAATAGTAAATAAACAATTTATTTACAAAGAGATGTAAAAATTTAAGAAACAATAAACCATACAACATTATATAATTCTGATTAAAATTTCTGATTAACTATTCAATTTAAACTTGGAAGATAATAATTTATTCTGAGAAATGTATATCAGTATCATGTGGGACATGTTTGAACTTTGCCAGTGATGATTTTTTCCCGTTAGGATCGATAATAAATGTTGTATTATAATAGTCAAAATGGCTGGTTTTTTAAAGATGAGACTGCCTAACCTAAAATTAATCAGTAAGTAAGCTGAAGTATCTTTGCAATGAGCTGCACACTATAATACAAATCGGACAAAATTAAAAACTAACTAGGAGAATTTGTGTTCGATATGATTCAGGCTAAAAAAATTGCTTCACAAATAAATAAAAAATTAGAACGATGTTACAAATAATGTTAGTCATGTGACATCGTTTTACAAAATTAGGTTACCTAATTGGTTACCTATTAGAGATGTATTGGTCTTCAAGTTTTATGCTCACTTGGAACACTTTCTGATGTGCTGATGGAAGCGTGCTACATAAAAAAATAAATTTACCAAACTCTGGTCGAATGAAACAAAACTTTTCAATGGTTTTTTTTCAAAACAGTTAGTCCCCTTTTATGAATTTCGATTTAACAATGAGAAGACGTAAAATTGATCTGAAAAGCCTTGAATTTATACCCTGATAATTGTGTAGCCATTGTATGGCCCTTTCATATTCTTTCCATTTTAGGTGAAATTTCTCTCTGCTTCATTCACAATGATCACTTTATGTCTATTTGAACTGTTATTTAATTGACCTTTTATTAATTTTCATATAAAATGCCTTGACAAGTGTACATTGTTATGACCAGATTGTTCAAAATATGTATAGCAAGAAATACATCACATTTTTCAGATCAATTCAGTCTTCGCATTGTTCTATGAAAAAAAGCGTTTTTCTCACTGGATTTTCAAATGAACCAACATTTTGTGATGACAATAAATCTTCCGAAAAAATTTTTTTAATGAATTACTCTACTAAACTATTTTTCATAAAAAAAAGAACTGATCTACGGGATGTACTTTGACGATCAAACGATACCTTAGACAAAAAAATTCAACTATCCAATTTAAAAAATGTATAAATGTTTGACAAGAATAATGAGTATAAATTTAAACACTAGAGAAAAAAAAAGTATTGAACATACGTACGACGAATTGAAAGGTGTGTAAATAATAATGATGACTAAAATTTTTAACCAGAAATATATTAATTGTAGAAAATATTATGAATGCTTATTTTTGATTGGTTAAAAATGATTAAAAAATGTATTTAAAAAAAAAACAAATTTTTAAACAGCCAATCACAGATCAGCCATTCTAAACGAAATATTTGTTTAACCAAACTATACTACTTATTATACACACAGTAAGTGTGTATATATTATCAACGAAAATTAATCTCCACTTGCTTGTCAACTTATATCCCTTGACGGAACTGAAGGAATAATAATATAATACGTTGGTTGTACACACAACACGGAAGATACGAAAAATGTAATTAAAAATGCTTTTAACTGATAATTAAATTTTTATTTCAGTTTATTTATGGATGCAATTGCGCGTGTGTGTGTAAAAATAGATGCGCATAAAATAAAAGTAATTAACTGCAGTTTAAACTTTATGATTTTGTCGGCTTAATACACAATTTTAAATTAAATTATATTTCTAGTATCAAGATATATGCAATTAGCATTTGTTTTTCAAAGTAATTTATTTAGTTATTGATTTGGTCAAATGATGATAATAAGCCTATCACTGAGGAATCCCTTACAGTATTTAGTTGAAACGTTTTGCCGATTCTTGGAATATTATTCGTACGATCAGTATGTACATACTGACTTATTATATTACCAGAAACAAGATCACTGGATTTTCAGTAGTTTATATTTCAAAATTATAAGGAATTATTGTCATTGGTTCGGAGATATTATTATTCAGTGATCAAAGTTTCCTGTCAGTTAATTCGTCAGCATGCCTCCACCTGGAACCCTTCTACGCTTACTGCCGGTCCCTGGCCTAGATAAAGTAGGAGGGTTAAGCATAGGGTTATAGACCCCGTAGAAATTCAACTCGCTAAAAAAACGCTAACCGGAAAACTAATTCACTGTTTGACGGTTAGTTAATAGGAGTGAGTAAATAAGTAAGTAATTGGTCAGCATAAACACCCAGTCCTAGACTTTGTCACGGTTCTTGTATCATCTCTCTGACGGCAAGAAAACTGGAACCCTATTTGAATAGTGTATAAATATGTATATATGCATTATCTGTAAAGCTTATTATTTCTTCAATCCTTCTGTACTTAACCACTATAAACTGCTTCATCTGACAGTGTTGCGTTCTGGTATATTGGAGATTTAAGAACAGTATTAGGGATCGTACTAGGATATCTGAATTTGGTCAATCGGTAGGAGTTTGATTAGCTACATAGCAGCATTATAACAGTACTCAAAAAAAACAAACCAGAGATTAAACTTAGAGACTTTCAAGCATATATATAGAGAATATATTAGCTGAAATTAGTTCAGTTAGCTAGCGGAATTCCAATCGTCAGTAAAAAAAGGTAAGCAAACTTCACAAACCCTCATCAATTTTAATAATATCTAGGACTGATCAGATATTTTGCGCATATTATTTGAGAATGTCAGTTGCGTTACTTTGAGCAGCGATGATGCTGAAACTTTTCAGAACATATCAGCACAACGGAAATTTTTTTTCAAACAACAATCATCATCAAATCAATTTGAACAAATCATAAGAAATTCATTTGTATACAACATGTAATAACTTACATCTTCTTCCTTCTTTATTTGTTTTCTAATATAATAATCCATATCAGGTTCTTCTCCTTTCCTAAATAACAAAAATCAATGAATACTCTTAGTATCATTTACTGATGCTGAGAATTATACAATTAAAGAGAATTATAACAAAACTGAAAAGTTGTTAAACATAGAATCCTATGTGGTACTTAGTTTCCAAGAGAGATTTTAATGAATATCAGTGTTATGTGAATGTAATATTGTCGTGGATGAAGTAGTACCTGTAGCCAAAAATAATTACCAAGAAAGATGAGAAGTTACAATATCAATCAAAACTGCTGTTTGATGTTTCCTTGTTCTTCTTAATCTTTCCCATATTGATAAGGTTGAAATCGTAAATCAATCATTGTAAGACCACCATCAGAAACCCCGAAGTACTGGACTGCCGTTTCGTCCTAGTATGAGACTCATCAGAAGTGCTCATCTATGACCTATACATCTCAGAATCTAATCCAGGACCTGCATCTAGCGCGTGGGCGCCTAACCTCTAGGCCATTGAGCAGGCATCCAACAGTGGTAATATTTAACTTAGGTCAATCCAAGGTATTGCTCAACCTCAACCAATTTATTTGGTAGTTACTGCCTAAATATGACAGTGATGAACTAACTATAAGGGTCACGTCTTGTCACTAGAAGAACTTCGAGAATTGCCTGACTAAGCTAGTCACTAGTGAGCACGTCTTATGATTTTTCATTAAAGAGTAATGGAGACTGTTGTTTTACAATAAATTCGTCAGTTAATTACTGTTAGACCACCATTAGAAATCTAGAAGTCTCGGTATCTAATGTTGGTCTAACAATTTTTAACACACGATTTTAGTGGAAAACAATAAGTCCTATAACTCTAATGAAAAAAGTGCAATTTTTGGTGAAAGTTAGTTTGATTTTGCACAATATATTGTTAAAACATTTAAACTTATAATATATTGCAACTTCTAATTTATGTGATCTTTTTAAGTAAGATCTATTTTCACTCTCTGGTATATAAGAAGATAACGAACAGTGAAAAAATTTTATTTTGTTAGTAGGAACAATCTACTTAAATAATACTACAGTAACTTAAATTAAAAATATAAAACAATGTACGGTTTGGGTTGAGACCAAAATATGGTTGGAAGAAAGTTGTTTTATACTTCCAATATGAACTATTTGTCAAAAGTCGTGACTTTTGAACTGTTGTCATAATTTTAAAGACAATTCACTTACATAAAACACTAACTCAAATGTGTACCAAATTTTTGTGATAACTAGAAGTTTTCAGCTGAAAAAACATTAATTGACATAGGTCTCCAAGTGACCTAGTACGACTAAGAATGAAGAGAGTATTCTCTCCCTCTCGAAATGCTCTATTCTGATCACGCGTGTACAGCCACTGCCGCGCACGTCCTATTCTTTGCCTCCTCGAGGTACGAGTGTTGTTCATGAAACTGATAAGACGAAAAGCGAACGTTGGGTAAGGGCTTTAACTGAGTTGTTGGATATGGAGGATTCAGCTAGGAAAGTTGGAAAACCCTGATTCCGAATCATCTGTGCACATGGGCTCAAGTATCCTGATGGAACGAATGGCGTATAAACAGGCTTTGGTCACCAGCTATCATGGGATTCCAGCTCCTTACGTTGCTCCACTGCTTCGTAGATTAGACTTTCAGGTTCAAGGCTTGAGAAATGACCTTCTGAGAAGGTAGCCTAATCTAGGTATGGCTAGGAGGCAGCATCCAAGTTCACTCGTAAATTGAATAATTTCTGTGGCTCATAAATTTAAGGTACCTTTTCGTACCTATGTTTATATGTTAAAATAAAATAATCATGCACATATCTTAAAAAAAACTTACATTATATGAACTAATTTCCTATCCCTGTAGCCGCGATAACCTGCTTGAATTTTGATTGCTGCATCTTCTTCACGTAAATGTTCAGTCTCTTGACTAGCTAAATGTCTACGATATTCTGCTTGAATGCGTACAGCAGCTTCTTGATGTTCAGGATTATTAATGCTACACGCACCACTCTGGTAGTTATTTTTGTGGAGTGGGAAAAAACATTTAAAAGATTATTTAAAGAAAGAGCCATTCTGTTTGAAATGTACAGAGGTAAAAAAGATGAAGCCATTTGTTTAATAAACAAATCTGTATAAGTTATTATTAACTTTTCATTTTATCATCACTCGATTTGGCTGAAGTCAGTGAGAATCAAAGTGAGTACTCCTGAAACTGTATTAAAAATCATCCAATAATATTTCATGTCTCACTCCGTTAATCAAAACAATTAATTGAAAAAGCAGAAATATACTCACTTTACTTAGCATTGTATTTTATAAAGAAACTCAATGGATAGTTTAAAAGATACCTATAAAAAGTAAATGGTAGTACTTCTACTATTAAATAGACACATTTTTATTATTTATGAACACCACTTAAAAGATGAATGATCAATGATTTATACAGTAAAGTCTTCACTAATCTGTTCAGAAACAGATTAAAAAATTCTCATATCGTTCACTGATTGATCCGATCAAATGGAGTAACGTAAAAACCTGATTGTAAATAACTCATAAAAATAGTACTGGATAAAGATAGCAGGTCAATTGATGAAGTAGTGAATCTTCATCGACTAAGGTGGTTTGAACATATGGACATACCCAAACACCGACTGCCTTAATAAGAGGTTCTGTCGAGTTTAGCGGTAGGCTGGAAGAAAGCTAGGGGGCTAACCAAAACATGGCTCTAATCCATGAATTCATTGAAAATCTGACTGATCCATGTTAGTAAGTGTAGACCACCTAGCTGGCGTCCAAGAGACGATCCTAACCAGTGGTTAGAGACATTGAACGATATGGCTCAAAATCATTCGTAGTAGCATAAGCGCATCTATAATTTGTCTTCCTCCAAAATTATAAGCTTCAGAATTTTCATGACCTTCTTAACTTTTTAGAATTTATCTAGCAGATTTTCAGTTTTAATAATACCACTGACTCTACTGTTACGGGTTTGAAATGATGTACGTAAGTACCACGTTCTACTTTACAAGTACAAACTGTCAACTAACAGATATTCAAGCATCATTTTGGTTTATTTTGATTGTTATCTATCGTCCTCTTAGTTGTGTCATTTAATCCACAGTCCCCCAATATCAATTACAAAATCAGGGAAAAAGTCGTGACTGTAATTTATCCAAACACAAAACATATCCTTGACTTATATTATCGACAACTAACAAATTTTCATGATATATATTTCTAAACCAAAAAGTTATTCGCGTTGCTGTCAGTTTGTAGCAACTCGAGTTACACTATAATCTAATATTAAACGTCAAACCTATGAGTAAAACATGTTTTCTTTTTTGCATTCCTTTTATGGTTTAATATCCGAACTGAAAATTCAGTTTGCCAAACAAGGTATCATGTTTACCCCTTTATAAACACAAAAGGTTCTGTCAAACACGTAAGAATCTGTATGCAGATTTTAAATTAGCTGTTTTAAGACAGACTGCAAATTCGAGGACATGAAGAATTTTAAGTCGGAACGTAAGCTTACTCTGAGGCAGTAATCTGAAACAGTTGGCCAGGAATGAACTAAGTTAGAGCAGCATTAGATGTGCTGCATTCAAAACAGAAGTTGAAGCCTAAAACTACATGTACATCAGGTTCAGAGAGAGCAGTGACATTATATTCACCAACTTTAATAAAATGTTTTACGTAATATTCGTATTCCAATCTAAGAAACAAAGAACACTGCTTACATAGAACGCTTTGCTGTTATAATACCGATCATCAAGTTTTGCACCAATTTGAGCCACATCTTCAGTCTTTGTTTCTTAATATAAGTTAATTATCAGTTTAACTGCAATACCTTCTCTTTTTCGAAGTAACTCTTCGAAATATGTAGCACCGAAACTATGGATATCTTTTGGTTGTTTTCTCAGAACTTCCCTCGCGAAACCTTCCAATAAATTTGGAAAACCATGTGGAACTCTTAATGTTGTATTGGAAAAAGGGACAGCCATGTCTTTTTCAAAAATTCACAGTTTCTATGACTTTAGCAAGTATCTTAAAGAAGAGCGTTTAAACAACTACCAATACCCAATACCTTTCCTTTAAACTAGTGTAAACTTATTGATTTCCTTGCACCAGATTCTTTTCTTCGATATGGTTTCAGGAGTTTGGCATGATAAACTCGCGTTATACGATAAGTGAGGAGATTTAGGCATCTTAAGGTCATATTGCAGGGGAATTCCTACAAACCCGTCATTAAGTTAGTTCCTACACGCTGAACATGCTCAAGTGTGATATCATCTTCAGTCAGGCATTGGGCAACCATTTTAATGAATACCTTAGATGAGGCTTAACGCAGACGACTCATAAAACCCGTAACATTATGGCCAATGCATTTAGATGGTCTGCAAAGTGACCATAAAAGGTCTCTCAAGCATTTGTTCTCCAAAACATGATTGTCCAAAATCTGCGCATTCAGTGCTTGTTTCTTCATTTCATTCTTAATTTTTAGCGCCTACCTACTGTGACTTATTAGCTTAGTAGTATTGATTCCTAAAACCCTATCGGTAATACAATCTTGATGACAGACTACACTAACTCCAAATCAATTATGTCTCTTAGTAGACTCACTTTAGACTAATCTTGATTCCAAATAACTTAGACGAGAACCGATTTCCGTTGAGTTTTCGTTCCACTCCCTTTAAGTGCCGAGTGTTTCGCTTCAGTTTATTGTTTGTTTTGAAATTTTGAACAAATCTATTCATTTATGTTATCTGGCTACTCATTCGAGTGAGTTTTGCTCACTCTATATCCTAAAGTTGCGCTAGCCCCGTTCACAGTACTAGGGGTGGATAAGCTTTTGATGAACAGTAGTTTTACTTTCATGATGCCTCACCATTTATAGCAGTCACGTGCAACAATGCACTGGACAGGAGTCGTTTAATGTTTAACTATGTCCACAATTGGTGTCTCAGCCTCTTAGTCGAAAACGACTGCTGAACTAGAGGCACTAGTGACTATGATTGTTCCTTTCTATCCCTCTGATATCAGACCAACTGAATGGATGTTATCACTCGTTGACTTCGTCATCGAAGTGAGAAGTCTCTAGGTTTTATCCAGAAGAATCGCATTGGTAAGATATTATTACTATTGTTATTATCGTTGTGAGGCCGGTTCGCAACGATTCTGATACGTAGGCAGTAAAAGATTACAAACTATCTCTTAAACTCACCACACTTTGCACCATCATCAACAGGGAAGAAGTATAGTGGCCTGCCGAATCGATGACCATGCTAATCAGAAATTTCAATTAGCTAACTATAAAACGTCGAAAATCATAACATTACTGTAGTAACTATAAGACTGTACTGAGACTATGGTTTCCTCAAGTGAAGGTTAATGTAACAGAACATCAACAAATCAGCAAACCTTGCTCAAAAAAGACATCGAGCAAGCGTACATAAACAAAGAAAATATGTAATACTAGTGAAAGATGATGTAAAATATGATAAAAAGATACTTCAAAACCCATACAGCGCCAAGAGCGCTAATTATGAGTTTAATTCAATCTTCTTTTATGAAATATGCGAAAGAAATCTAATATCTGAACACATTTCCGTACTTCACATTTCGAATCAGAAAGTTTGAATATTGAACTTTATTCAGTAGAAATAGAAAATAACTAAACTATAACGACCTCCACTTGGTTTCTGGAGGACAGTTTTTTACCTAGCTCTTGATTTAGTCTCCACATAGTTTTAAACAGTGGTCTGCATCATTGCTATCTGAACCTACTTTAACAGAAGTGGCAGTGAGTCCAGTCACTATATTGCCTATAGTTTCTATGCGTGATCAACATTAAAGGTATTTTTCTTCGGATGTAGTACAGCATTGAAGAGGAGAGTTCTCATCAAATTTACATGCTGACGCCTAAATTTCAGTTCTTTCCTAATAAGCTTCCGTGACTTTCTAGACATTTCTTGTAGGAGGTGCTAGAGTGTGCGTACATCAGTGTATTGAACAATAGAACCTAAGAAGATCTATGACTTGGTGCCAACACCAGTACGCTAAAATTTTGTTATTCGTTCCAGGCTTTTGAACTCGCCTGCTACGTTGTTTTTGTAACCTTGACCCAATAGGTAGAAAACAGAGGATATATATGTACCAAAAACGTTTGTTAGTATTTCATACTTCAGAATCAAATTCCTTTCTTAACCCAAGGTAAAGGACTTTACCTTCCCAGCTGTAGAGTTTGTGGTGAATTTGGAAAATCCGGAATTGTGCAATCATTTGTCTTCAGCAATTTTTATGGTAGTTGAGTCGGCTTTGAAACAGAGGCTTACGGTACGAATATAGATTTCGCTGTAGGATCACATTAAGATTACGTCTATCGTAGTGAGCATACTTGTACTCGAATTTCTGAGCTTCCGTCTCAAAGCTCTTAGGTTCTCTGAACATTATTAACCTTAAATTCTTGTCATTTAATACTAAAGGAATATAGGCTTCTCCTGTGCCGTATTTGTTTGCTTTTATATACCCAATATCCACATAAATACGCCTGGCTGCGTTAAAATGCATTAAACATATTTTAGACCAAATGAATAGGACATTTAGATCGCCTTTAAATGTAGATGCGTCTCCATTACAAATTGTGGTAAATAGCTTTGGTAAGTCAGCTACATTGCACGAATTGTTTTTATGCACTTATTCCTAGTCCACATGCGAAATTCCATCACACTTGCTGTTAAAGCTAATTCAGGCGTTACAGCACTTTAGCTTTTGTCTCAGTATGCATCGCGTCTCTCGTTCTGACAAAAGAAGGTCTAGTTTTCCTTCATCGGGGCTGTCCACGGTACTAATTGTTGAGTTTCTTGAATAAGATAACCACGTGATCACTTGTCCCCACAAATAGAAGTAATTAGTATCACTACTGTTGGCTAATTACTAGTTCGGAGCAGAAACTTTGTACTGCAGACCACATCTGATAGGATCATAAGATATTTCTGATAGCCCAATATCTAACTTGGGTTACTATGAGGCTTGTGCTTCCGCGAGATTATGGATTCCTTAACAGCAGACCGATAACCAATACGATCAAATAAACCAGTAAATACCTAGAGCTACGTCCTTCAAGCCATGTTTCTGAGGGTTTACTGCGCCCACTACGATGTTGAGCCCCATCATTGCAATTATTAAATCACAGATCGCAGATCCATTCAGCATCTGCGAAGTAGATTTCTTTTGACAGAGAAACTTTTAAAAAGCCGGCCTACCCTAAGAATATCTGGACCCAATTTGAATTCGATTACGAAAAGCTTATATAAACCCGTTAAAGCCAAAGATAGATGGTTAAGAGTCGGCCAACTACATTCCATCAACATAAAAATATTTCATCCAAAGAACAAACTTATTACAACGTGCAGATAAAGCTCCGACATAATCCTCCATCTTTTAGTGTGGTGCGTTGAGGAAGAAGTCTTAAACTGACACTTTGCAGAGGTCCTTAAAAATGTCTGTTTTGCAAACTGTTGTTTTCCTTTGTGACTTTCTGTCTATTGGTTTGCTTATCATTTACTAAATTTAATGGTCCACCGTGACTATCTCATTCAATTCTGAGGATCTATTTACAGTGTCCTTCAGATATGACAGTCCCACACAAATAAACGGAGATCCCTGGATGTGTCCGAAGCTAGATTGCTTCGGGAATTAGCAGCCGATTTTATAAATCATCATCCAATATGTGGTAGGGACAGTTGAAACTTGCACCATTCTCTGATATGCAAGAGACGTAAGTCTAACTTACTGATAAGTTCTTACACTAACCAACATGTAGATGACCTTTATATTAATCATTATGCAAGGACAAGGGACTCGCTACTCCATGCTTGGAGATTGACACAGTACTAAGTAGCCCCAAATGAAGTGTAAGAACAAATGCCAGTGAACACTAGCCCGAAACTCCCTCATATAGATAAAAAACAGAACTCCTCGCATCAGTAAGTGAAACTGACAACTATGAATAAGCCTAAAGTGGTATGAGTGGCGGGAAAATTGAAATAATAAACTGTCAGCAAACTACGAACTATTAATCTTGTGATTGTAAATTATGGGTTATTAGAAAGCTTGTGGTGGGAAGAATGTATATGTCTGATAACTTAGTTACTTAATAGATCATTAAAAACAGGTTCTAAAAATCACTACCACACAACATTTATCAACTGCTTTGGTCATTATATCGCTCCCTATCTTCGACCATAATGAATCATCTGAGTCTGACAAAGCGACCTATGCCCATGTTACTTACTTACCTACTGCTGATACCCCAAAAGGGAGCATAGGCCACCTGTGTTCAACAACCAACTCTGCCCTGGGCTTCCCTTTCCAATTCTGTCCAATTTTCGTTCATTCTTCTCATATCTGTCTCTATTTCTCTGTGTAATGTGTTTCTAGGCCTTCATCTCCACGTTTCCTCACCATCCAGTAGAACTGTCTTGACATCTGTATTAAAAATCTTGATGTTGATGTTAATCGATAGTTGTTTGGAGTTCCAGATATTTTTCAATTGTAGAAATGCAGCCCTTGCTTTGCCGATCCGCGCCCTGACGTCTGCATCGGATCCACCTTAGTTGTCGATGATGCTGCCAAGATATGAAAGGGTTTTAACACTCTCCAAGTGTAAATGAATTTCTACAGTGGCCGTTCCAATGGGTTCCAATAGAGGCACTCCTGTACGCTTTTCCCAGTTCCGGGTCCAACCAATTCAAAAAGGACAAAATTCCAGGAGAAAGCGTCCGTATTAATTAAAAAATGGAAATACAAAGCATTGCCTGGAAATAGTGCTTCTTCCAGGGTAAAGTTACTCCGCAGAGTATCAGACACAGTGACGCTAAGTCCAGCGGCCACTGCATCAATCCAAAAATGTGGCGGTAGCCATATTATATCAAATTTAAACAACATATGTACAGTTTAGAAGCAAACACAAGAACTTCAATATAAGTACAAAATATAGAAAGTATAACAATATACAATGATAAAGTCTCAAATTGGAATCAAATAAAATACCAAAAATGTCAACAGAAAAAGTCCGTCATGTCATAGCAAAAATATGTAAACATGGAGGGATTTTCCAAAACACAAAGCATTCAAAAAGTATTCTACACCAAGGCATCTCTATCAAGAGTGATTTTGTCGGCGCATGTTGTCGGAGACTCTTGCTTTTCCCCCTGTTTATACTGAGAACTGCTTCTACTACACTAGTCGTCTGCTCTTGCGTTAGTTGTTGCCTGTATGATGGTGGATCCAGATCATCCACGAAGTCCAGAGAGTCCAACAATATCTCGGTTGCCAAATGTATACCGCGCTTCCCTTCGGATGTTGACGTCTTCACAATCCAGTCGATCACCAGGAGAAAGAGAAAGGGTGAGAGTAAGCAACCTTGCCTGACACCGGTCTTCACCTCGAAAGAGTCTATAAGCTGTCCTTCGTGTGCGATTTTGCAGTTGAACCCATCATAAGAGTTCCGTATGATGTTAACTATTTTCTCAGGCACACCTTAGTGTCGAAGAAGCCCCCATAGTGTCTTCCTGTTCACGATCGATCCTTGCGAAATCTCGAAGTTAGGCATCTAAGAAGCCCTTTGTACTGTTTAACAACATCTTGTTGAAGACTTTGCCTGGTACTAAGAGAAGAGTGATGCCTCTGTAGTTCTCGCACTTGCTGAGATTGCCTTTCTTTTTTATTTTGACAAGGTATCCTTCTTTCCAGTCTGATGGTAATTTTTCCTCATCCCAAATCTTCTTGAAGAGAATGTGAAATATTTTCGCAGTTGCTTCCACATCTGCTTTCATTGCCTCTGTAGAAATGTCTAATCCTTCTGCTTCGCCGCTCTTGACTTATCTGATGGCCATACTGATATCTTCAATTGTTAGTGGGCTAATATCGATTGGGAGGTCCATGGATACTGCTTCGATATTGAGTGGGTTCAGTGAAGCTAGTCGATTCAAGAGTTCTTGTATGTGCTCTACCCACCTATTTCGCTGTTCTTCAGTGTTGCTGATTACTTTGCCTTCCTTGCTTTTCACTGGTCGTTCTGGTTTACGATAGTTTCCAGCGAGCTTCTTTGTTGTATCGTAGAATTGTTTCGTGCTTCCTTCTCTTACTGCCTTTTGCGCCATCATTGCTAGATCTTCCACATATTTTCGTTTGTCAGCTCTGATGCTCTTCTTCACTTCCCTGTTTGCTTCTGTGTGTGCAGCTTGTGCCTTAACTTTCTCTGCTGTTGTTCGGCTGACATTGATTGCCGCCTTCTTGTTCCTTTCTTGAATTTCTTCAAGTAGACCAACCGAGATCTTTTCCTTTTGATGGTGCTTCCTGTGGCCCAGAACCTCGTGACATGTTGAAGTGATTGCCTGTTTTGTTCTCCAACGCTGTTCCCTGGAATCGAAAGATAAGGGATATCTTGAATCTTGTATCTTGTATACGGAAGAAAGCTCGTATTAAACTTCTGTGATGTTATCTGCCCCGTTGTCCAGTGCTTCTTTAGTTTCTGTTTCGTTTTGGCAAACAGTAAGTGATGATCTGATCAGCTCCTCTCATGTCCATTTTTGTTAGTTTGATTAATGGACACTTGAAGATTAACTATCTAAAAAGATAAACGCTGGGCATCGAAAAGATATAAATCCTGTTGAAGTAAACAGTACACATGTACCTAACTACTTATCACGCGACTAACACAAATAACCATTCAGAACTACTTAAGCAACAAAAGCCGTAAATCAGCTCTAAATCCTTATTTATCAACAACTTATTTCTCTCTAACCTGCCTCTTAATCCCAAATCTTGTAAGAGAGCCTCTACAAAACGTTTTTAGATTTCAAGCGTACATAGCTTATATACCGAACGTACCAGACCACACCATGAGTAGTCTATGTAATTCACTTGACACAAACTAGTCGATTCGTTTTTGTGTACTTACAACATGACTACAGACAAAAACTGATGTAAAACTAACACTAACTTCATTTAGCTATGAACAAATGTTTTGTGCTTTAGAATACAATCGTTTCTGTATGATTTATCATGCAAGGAAATATGCTCCTGCTCTTTCATCCTTCAGTAAAGTAAAATATTGTTTGCATTTAACAATCTGAGAAACATGATCAGTTTATAGTTCGTAGAATAGCATTTGAAAAAGGATTAACCCGAAGATGCAATATTATAGTTCTTCATTCTGCATGAAGAAACATCCCTTTAAAGCACAGGGTACTCTATGATTGCTACCAGTATTTCTGCTATGGATTTGATAGAAGTATTAAGTTTGGATGATAGTGTAGTATATAAAATATCTGGCACCTCTTCAAAATGTATATATAAACAGTCTATTCCATTTTCAGGTTCAGAGATTTTAATGAGCTAAAAATATTGACGTTTTTCTAGCGAGTTGGTTTTCGACGGGATCAAGCAGCTTACCTATCCCAAACCCTCCTCCTTTATCTGGGCTTGCAGTTGGCAGTAACCCTAAAGTGGCTCTGATACAATACAATATCATATTTGACGGAGAAGCTTTGGAAGACGTGGAACCATATCCATATCTAGGTAGTATAATTGATGAGCAAGGTGGATAGGGTTCAGATATGAAGGCTCAGACCGGTAAGTGAAGGACAATATTTCTACTATTGAATATCATCTGGAACTCAAAACAACTAACAACCAACACCATAGTCACAATTTTCAATACAAATATCTTGACAGTTCTACTGTATAAGGAGGAAACTTGGAGAACCAACAAAGCCATCATCCAGAAGATATAAGTGTTAATTAACAGTTTTCTACGCAAAATACTTTGGATCTGTTGACCATTCACCATCAGCAACAATCTACTGTAGGAGAGAGGAGATTTCCGATTGGTTACTAAATAACTTTCACTCATCAAAATAACCTTTTCTTTTTTTTAATATTGAGAAATAACAAAATAAAACGTAAACTTAAATCATCTTTATTCTTAAAAATCTCGCAATTTATACATATATGTATTATCGGTTAAAACATTAATCATTAATAAAAACTTTTGAAAATGAATTAAAATTAAACTTTTTCTAATTGAAATAAATAACGCCAAGCATTTATATAACAAACTCTACTAAAATTACTGGAGTAAATTTTAAATTCCTTTTCCTTTTTTCTTTACAGTATATGAAATACTTGGTCAAATGTACCACAAAACTTTTATCAACACAAATGTTTTATTTACGCTGATTTTTTTAAGATAAGTAGTATAAAAATATATATTTAATTTTAAAAATCATAAATTCAACCAAATACACAAAGATTATTTTGTTGAATTAAAATTTATGCTATAAAATTATTCATTTGAAATATAAATATTCGAATTTATTTTACTTTAGTTTTTTTTTATCGATTTAGAATAAATAACAGTTGATTAAAAAAAAATTAATTGCATCATCATTATTCTGGTTTAGATATTGAAAAATCTTCTTCATTATAAATCATAAGTTGCATTCTTAATCTATCTTGTAGTCCCTCACTTTGAGTCTTTCTCTCTCTCGATGTATATATATACTCCTTCTTAGTAGAATGCACTATAATTACTGATAAAAAGGATTACAAACATTCAAACAGACCATTTTGATCTTAAAAACGTTTGACAAATATTTTATATTAGATAATGAATATGTAAAAGCAGTGAATAGTATATGAGTCCTTACTAAAATGTCAATTAAATATGATAAACATATTGTATTGTTTTAGATCGTCACACAATTTTCTCGAATCTATTTATATTACTTACAAGTAGTTATTATATGACTGCAGAATTTCCATGTGGTTATTGAGGGTTCGATTTTTCTAAGCAGACTTGATTTCGGTTCGGTTATATATATATATATATATATATAGCACTGAAAAATCGAATTGTCGATTCCGGTCCGACAGTGATATGGGTAGTAGAAGTATTAGCATTCATCGGACAGATCGAGGTCCGAAGATATTATTCGAGAAGTAGCATCCAGTAAAATGAACTTACAAAAAAGATAAAGGTGTTGAGGAACTCTGAAGGTTAGGATTTCAGAGAACACAGGGGATGAATGCACCTGCACCATTCCAAACTGTTTTGAGCCATGTCATTCGAGGTCTCTAACAATAGGTTACTATCGTCTCGCGGACCCCAATCATGTAGTCTACATCTACCAACATGATTCAGTCCACTTGTCAGTGACTTCATGGATTTCTGCCATGTTTTGGTTTGGCCACTCCTAGCATTCTTCCAGCCTACTCCTACATCATAAGACATAGCTCGTCGAAACAATCGGTGGTTAGAAATACGTAACACATACTCGATTGTCCCAGGATATACTAGCAATGCTTCGAAGTTTAGCTGGCGACTTAAATATCTTCACATATGACTTTGTAGATTATTGCAAAAAGAAATAACGACTAGTATCAACAACAGACTACTATTCAGGTTTATAAAATCCAATTTAAGGTACAAACATTAGTGTCAATTGAATCAATTACTCCGATTGATTAAAATAAATAGATTTAAGTAGATATGATATTTTTTGAAAAAAGAAAAATCATATGATTTCCTACTGATGATTGCTGGATTAAACTTTGAAAATAGGAATCGGAAGAAACCATAATTAGAAAATTATGTAAGTCAGGAATGATAATCTGTGTATGGGCATGAATGTGCTTGAATCTTACTTTACAGAAAAATATTGTAATTAGATGTAATATTCCAAATAACCGTATCACTGACTAAACTATGTTGAATGACAAGAAGAAAAGTAGTTGACTGAGTTAACCATTTAACTTATCTTGGAAGATCAATATTCCTGGTGTATTGTTGTTAGGCGGGATCTCAACATGTATTCTGAAAATTTAGTGGTTGTGTTAAATTCAAAGTAGGGCTGACCAGTTTAATGGCCAGTGGTCTGACTCTAATTTGTACGAATGATCGAAAACACGATGAAATACATTTTCGTTCAGTTACCCTATATCATACTTGGACGACCACTGATTGTGCGACGGGGGCAATAAGAAGCCAAATACGCTTTTGAGGATGAATTTATTTCATGCAACTGTTCGCGCAGACAGATATAACAGTACAAAGTATGAAAGCTAAGCGAAGAGAATGAGAGAAAGCAAGTGAACCAACTCAATGCGATGAACCACGACTAAGTATTTATAATCAGACAAAAATAGGCTAGACATGTAATAAGCGAAATGAGCACGCACAGACAAACTGGAATAAAAGCAATCAAGGTATGAGCAAATGCTTAAGAAAGTCAAAAGACGAGTGAATAATTACTCGGTTAGAATAGGTTCATTAGTTTGTCCAAAGGCTAGGGAAATCTGTGTAGACTCAACATGTTAGTACACATACTACAAAAGCCTAGGTTGCCTTTACTAAATTGGTTTGCTTGTAGGGTAGACAAGATCTTCGTCTGTCAATGAAAAGAATGAGCATCTGTGAAGTATTATTCTGGAAACCATAAAACGTGAGTAAGCTACAGGTTTCTGATTGAAGATATCTTCGAAGCATCTCTCTTGCATCAAGTGAACGATGTTGAAACGAAGCTTAGTGTGCTGGGTACAAAAGACGGATCACTTGATATTAAAAGTGAACCTTCATCGACTGAGGAAGTATAATTTATGCTTAATCAATGTACACCTCAACGTATTTCATCATTTGGTTTAGGACTAGTTTGGAAAAAGACCAGAGTTGAACAATTCCCAAGGTGGTATTAATCAACAAAATCATTGATCGTCACTTTAAGAAATGTTAGTTGACCCAGCCTACTCGATTGGTATCCGTATGATAACTTCAACCAGTGGTACGAAATGTTCAGAATCGACTACAATGACGTAAATGTATTCACTCTTCATTTTCCTTCATATATCTGAGGTGTGCCGATTTACTGCGTGTTCTTACGTTTCGTAATAAACTCGTTCAGATTGTCTTATCCAAATGACGTCTGACGTTTAATAAATCAGAAGATGAACTCCAAGTATCGTATACGTTTATTCGAGGCACACCACAAATCGAATTGGAGAAGGCTAAGAGCCAACTCTTTGGATTACAATGCGAGCGAATGAATGAAGCGAATAGGAGAAGGCTAGTGAGCCAACTCAAAGAGATAGAGCATGACTAAGAATATATAGTCAGATAAGAATAAGACAGACATATGACAAGCGAAATAGGTATGCACACACATGAATAAAAGCGACGAATGATTGACAAGGTCAAATGACAAGCGATACAAATCATGTGAGTTCATGGGAAAATTAAGAGATTAACATTAAAGCGAAAAGGATGAGTAAGCGCGTAGGCGTAAGCAATGCTCAGTCGTATAAGCTCATACAAACCAGATAATAAAAAATACCAATGGTACATAAGAGTTGTTGCTATACAAATGGCTTGGTTAAATAAATTAATCGAAAGGCTTAATCAAATTAAATATGAGCGAACTCAAGTTTATGTGGAGGCACTACATATCTTAAGTCCCTTGTTTCTCATCCATTGTTTTTCCGAACTATCTTCTTGATGCTTGGTTTTACTCACAGTGATCACTAGTGAGTTATTTAGGATCATTGTCTATTTATCTCGTTAATTTCATGTAGTCATACTAATATTGTATAGAAACTTGAGTTGATGCTTATCAGTGTCAGGCTTGACTTTGATGATGACTGAGTAAGTACAAAATAGGGTAAGCGTTAATTGGAGTTCTTTAAGACCAACCACTACGTCTTAAAGAAAAACACACCACATTCCTAGAGGGAGATCATCAAAGTATTAAGCGAATAAACTATTGCAATAAATTGATTTTAAAAAAAAATCATTACCAAATAACTCCAACGTTTATTTCAGACTTATTGATTGATTAAAAATCAATCTAAAGTAGTAGTTTAATATAAGAGAAACAAGAGATGTGTGAAAGATACATTGTGCATGAACTCTATCGAGAAATGTTTTCAGGGAAAATGCATAAGAACGAACCCATTAAAGGAAGTAGAGTAGGATGGGTGATTTATCTATCATTGTGGAACATATCAATCTATCACACTGTGTGTCTGTTCACTTCCTTCCTTATCGTTCTGATTGGCGAACTGTGATGTTGTGTGTAGGTGGATGGATAGAGAAGAGAAGAAAGCAAACGAGAGAAGAGAGTAAATGACCCAAATATGGAGTACGTGACATCTATTTATACATATAATACATGTATTTTTATGTGTGTCAGTATTCTCTGGGGTAGGCGAAACCTAACATTTATCCCTAGCTCAAAGGAAAAATAATAACAAACGATATAATTTCAAGAATTAGGACAAATAAAAAGCCAAGAGGCTCAGAATAAAACACTAGAAAATCGATTGTACTCATATGTGGTTGACATTTTTTCTCTCTTCTTACTTCTTTCATGTTTCAAATGACTTGAACACATTGAACGAAATAATTTGTTTGTATTCATTATCGTCATCATATAATCATCATCATCACCATAATCATCATTGACATTACAGCCAAGGTCATTATAATTGTTTCTTAATAGTGATAATGATAATAATAGTTTAATGATTTTGTCAAGACAGAAATATCCTATTAAATTTCATTGTTTAAATTATCATTGGATTAACAGATAAGAGGATAGTAAAATTTTTAAAACAAACAATTATTAGCCGTTTTGTTCGATTTAAATGTATGCCCTTTTTTTACAATATTCAAAATAATAGTAATAATATATATATGCATATATTCTTGGATCATTTTGAAGAATACTACAACTACTACTTCTTGAATTATTGATATAAATAACGATTTGCATGGTCAAAGTAATGAATCAGTATTTATTGTTATTTGTCGAATTGATGTAGCGCAACTGCCGTAAATTCAAAAAAAAAAATGGTGGGCTTTACATGCTATTTTTGTGATTGGTAAAGAAGAAAAGCAACACAAAATGGACATTCACGCATTACTATCACCATTCTAATTCAATTTTCTTGGATATAAATATAAACGTCATTAAAATAATAATGATGAATATGCCCTTTTTAATTATCTATAAACCATTTAATGCATTGTATCATGAATTTACAATAAAATCTGTGGAAACTACATGAATGAGTTGATAGTATCAAGAAAAGAAAATCCATATTTGTAAATTTTTTTGAAATATTTACATGTATATACATATACTGATGAATATTCAGCTTAAACATACATGGTACTAAATATTGAACATTGAATCTTCATTTTAAAAAATCCACTTGGTTCTTGAACAATTAATCAGATTATTAGATAGGAATTAATAAAATGGATACTACACCAGATTTATCACATTTAACACCAGAAGAAAGAAAAATTATTGAAGATGTGATGAATAGACAAAAACAAGAAGAGGCTAAAGATTCACAATTAGTTGGGTATGTCATTGAATATTTATTTATTATTGTGTATTAATATATATATGGAATTGAATTAATTATTGCAAAAATTTCTGAATGAATTGTTAAATCAGTGATTTGAATCGAGTGAAAATTATTCCATTTTGAATAGTTAACGTAAGTAATAGTAACATTAGTCCTCAAGCTGACAAAAAAAGGGTGTCATGTACACAAATTTGTGATTTTTTTTACAGTGTTGCATTAATTCGTAAGCTATGTTTTTCCATTTACTTACTTAGTTATGCCTGTTACCCACCAATGGAGCATAGGCCGCCGACCAGCATTCTCTAACCTACTCTGTTCTGGGATATATTTTCTTTTATATGAAGTGAAATAGTTTGGAGAAAAATGCACACCTTATAATGAATTTATTTTTCATTTCATACTGATCAATAAATTTGTATTGAGCAAGATTAGTTCATGTTCACTGTTTTGGTAAAAATCATCTGGCCATTTGAGTTCGCAAGTTGTAGCTGTACTCGGGAAGTTATATAATATCTTTTTGTAAAACAGATTAGATCAGTTGTATTTTGTTTTACACTATTTAAGATTTGTTTTTATAATGAATTAATGAACTGTTAGATCTTATGTTTTATTGAGTGTGAATGGTTAAATATTTATCAATTTTAAAAGAAAACTATTCAAGAAGTCAGAAACCTTTTCACGAGAAAAATTTCCATGGTGAATTGCATGTTTTGGGATGAAACAGTTTGTCAAGAAATATATGCGTACAATGCACATCGTTATTTTTCGGGTTAGCGTTATTTTAGCAAGTTACTTTCCTACGGGATGGGGCCGCAAATGCCTCTTTAAACATGGAGTGCTAACCAGGAATCTCCAAGCAACTATGACCTGGACTCTCCCCTCTAACTGTTTCCAAGTACTACTCATGATCTTGGTATATGCCTCCGATCCTTGGTTCTATGTGTTCTTTCATTTGTCTATTCACCTTTGGCTTTGAGGATTCCAAGTCGGGAAATGCTTTATGATGTTTGATGATTTTTGCAAAGTGTTTCCTGCCCACATCCAAAATCCCTTTCTAGTTTCCTCATTAACTGGCAGCTAGTTTATTTTCTGCTATAGTAAGTTGTTTCTGAGGTCTCTGCTCGGTGTATCTTTATTATCTTGCATAGAAAACTGTTTATAAATGTTTTTAAATGTTTGATGATGATTGGGTAGTTTCTCATACAAACAGTAGCGGTGGCAGTGGAAATCTTGACTTTTTGGTCATACGCGATTGTTTTTGTAGTTCATGCTTTCACTTCTGCATCAAATCCTCCTTGTTTATCAGTGTCCTAGACGGTGCCTCAAGACTTCCAATTCTCCCAGAGCTTTTCCATCAAGTATGATTTAGTTAGTGTTTGCTGTGTTGCATTTCACAATCTTCATTCCTCCCTTATGAATGTTGAAGAGGCTGCTGGTACACTGGTTGTTTTCGCCTGAATTTGTTGTTGTGTATGGGATATAAAGGCTAAGCCATCTGCAAAATTCAAATCAATCAACTGCCTCTAGGGTATTCAAACTGAGTATCACTGAGTAACATTATTTCATCAACAAACTGGCCATAAAAAACAATATTATCTGATTTAACTACTTTGACCAAAAAAATAACTAATCTACTGATTTAAATGGAACTACGCCTTCCTAACATGACTGGGTTATAATTTTTGTTTATCGATTAAAAACAACTTTCAAAGTATTCTGTTTTATACATTTTTAAGCTTTTAAACATTAGATAGTTGAAAGTAATCGATTTTTTTGTTTTCCGTTACATATCATGCTAATTTCGAGACGGTGGAGAAAATTTGCAGCTCAGGTGGATGATTGTAGTGGTGTTTTGTTCTCTGAGTTGGATGTTTTGTTTGGGGAGCTTTCATTGTTCTTCTGCTGAACAACATCATCAACACAAACTTCAGATGGAAGTGAAGCATTCGAATTTCGCCATGCTTGACCCGTAGCTTGTTCTGTTATCCGTTGTCCTTAAACCTTTCGTTGTTTGCACCTTTGTTTTGATTGTATCTCCCTTCGATCTGTTTCTTGATCCTATATGTCGCTATGATTTTTCTGATTGGTTAATAAGTGGGATGTGTTTGTTGATTGCTGATTGACTTGAGTACCAAGCTTCTAAAAATTCTCTAGTGTTCTTTTCACTCCTTCTATCTAGCACTTCAACAATGTTCCATATTTATAGTAGTCTGTATGCATTAATATAAGAAGGGAAGAAATGACATATCGTTCGACTGCCAATTGGTGTTCATATAACGAAGCTGAAGAGGCCGTCCGCTCTGTTCTGTGTAGTGTTTTTCACAGTCTGTGCAATTTATTTTGTGGATGATATTTGGTTTTTCTTCCTTTCGTCTATTTTTCTTCGTTGTTTTGCACTTCAAGTGTGCTTCAGTATGTTTTCGCTCTCTCGAACAACTTTTTTTGTACGCAGTTGAGTTCTTGGGTTAATAAATAGGTCAATTTCACTAATTTTTATATTTTCTGTCAATAAAATATGTTTAGAGAAAATTCATTCTATTTTGTAATAATATGATGGTGGTTTGCATCTAAATATCTACTGGAGTTTGAATTTCACAGATATTCAATTATGAATCATTTCTTACTTGACAAGTTAATCATAGTTATAATATTTCCATGCAATATTATGTGTATTTAAAACAACTGTAGAGATTTAGTTCTCTAATGATAAATATTCAATTAATTAATTGACGACTTGATTTTCTGATAAATACTTGATCGAAATCTGAAACTAAGTTTGGTATGCAAGTTATCAGCTAAGCTACTTCCACCAATTTTTCACTTTTTCTCAAATTGATAATCATTGAAGTCATTGACAAGTGGATTGAGTCCTGTTGGTAAGCGTAGACTACCTGGTTGGGGTCCGAGAGACGATAGTAACTGATGGTGAGAGACCTTGAACGAAATGACTCAAAATCGTTTGCAATGGCGCAAGTGCATCCACTCTTTGTGTTCTCCTAAATTCTAATCTTTTGAATCCTACATCACCTCTATCTTTCATTTCCTAAATCTATCTCAC
The DNA here is from genome assembly GCA_944470395.2 of Schistosoma turkestanicum. Lineage (NCBI taxonomy): Eukaryota > Metazoa > Platyhelminthes > Trematoda > Strigeidida > Schistosomatidae > Schistosoma > Schistosoma turkestanicum. The sequence continues at coordinate 69,650,244 of OX103971.1, read as the reverse complement.
TGAATTGTAGTTCAGGTCGATGATTTTGATGGAGTTTCGTTCTCTGAGCTGGATGTTTTGGTTGCGGAGCTTTCATTGTTCATTTTTGTTCAAAAGAACTATGAAAGCTCCAAAACCGAAAGATCCAGCTCAGAGAACGAAACTCGATCAAAATCATCCACCAAAACTATAAATTTTCTTCACTATCTCATAAAGTCAATACTACCAGCACAATATTCTACTTCAGGTTTCTCTTGCCAAGTCATATATTTATTCCAGAGGTTTGCAGATCGATTTCAGTCGGTGACAAAGCATGTTCAACTTAAAGTAACCTGCACACACTTTAAAATTGAACAGTGCTCATCTTTTTTCTGTTCCCATCATAGATTATTGTATTGTAATTATTGGATAATTTTGTGATAAAATATATTTATTTTACAGAAAAAAACTATCATTTCTTGAAGATACCTGGAATCACAAGCCGATCATTAGAAATCCCTAGAGAAATAATAGCTGCTCCTTATTAGTTGAAGATACCTTTGCAAAGCATACATATGACCTAAATAGGGATAAGATTCAAGGCTTTTGGACAAACTAGTTGACACCTAATAGTGCACGTTTCTAACTTGAATAAATTTGTAGTAAATTTGTTATTTTGAAATGAAATTAATTTCATTTCACAAATGTCCGATAGACTTAGTATTACACTAGAGTTTTCGTGACCTTCAACCTTTGATAATACCCAGTAATTTTGGGTCACAGTTTTGGAGGTTTGCGTTTTAACACATTTGAATGGTAAGGCGTTCGCCTACACTGCCGACGGTCCCGGGTTCGAGTCCTGCGAGGAGCAGGAGTCGTGAATGCGAACTGCCGATGAGTCCCATACCAGGACGAAACGGCCGTCCAGTGCTTCCAGGTTTCTAATGGTGGTCTAACAAAGATTGATTGATGGTTTCAAATGTGTAATACCCAGTAAATCAAATCACAGGTTTTTTAGAATCCACCATTGACGAATTCTCTTGATTGCAATCAGACCGAACGAACAAAAATCCAAACTCTTTTTGGTTGGATAAATCTCCTTCATTTCCCTAATGACTAATCAGAACCACTTAGCATTTAAATTAAAACAACCAAGATTTCAAGTGAATCATTAACAAGGTCAAAAGATGCATGAATAATAACTTGAGAAGAATGGATTGATTATTTCATCCAAAAGCTAGGGACAAGACAAACGGAAAAAGTTCTATATTCCAGAGTCATATGATACATTGAATAGTGGTATCGATTTTCTAATTGTTTACATCGAAACAAATCTTACAGCAATCCGTTATCATAACAAGATAAAAACTGTTTAAAACTTTAGATGCATTTAACTTTTTCTTCAATGTAAAAACCATATACATATCATCCGAAATAAGCCAGAAGATAGTGTTAACTATTCCTTGATTATGATTATAAGTTTCTTGTTGATAAGACATAAATTAGGAATTAAAATAGTGATGATTGTAGCTGAAAACTAATAAACTGAAAAATTCACGTGGAGAAAAATTATTATATGTATGATATATATTTACATAAATCATGATGATATGAGTAGTATATTTGATTAATACTAAATTTTTACCAAGTTGAACATTGTTAAGATGATTCATAGTGTACACTTTCGTAATAAAAAAATAATTCACTAGGAATTAATAAAGAACATCATTTAAAAGAACGCAATCTGAAGCTCCTCTGGGGCTACTACCGGCCCCAAGCCCAGACAAAGAAGGAGGATTAGGCGTGGGTTTAGCTACTCCAACCCGTAGAAAACTAATTCGCAAAAATAACACTAACCAAAAATCTGTTAAAAGGTATAGTTACAAACTGTCAACTTTAATACACAAGAGAGAATGTTTGTGTTACCTAAATATAAGTTGTCAAAAATAACCGAAATATTGTGCTGTCGAATCAAACAATCTCCAAATAAACAAAGAATTAGGCTACATAGTTTAGTAAAGTTAATCATCAATAAAATGATTTTAAATCAGAAATTATACACATAGTAGTTCATGTGGACATACCGGTTGAATATGAGATAACAAGTCTTGGATTTTGGCGTAAAATTCAACCATGCATATGGCCAAGTAGCATTTTGACACAATGGCTGATTTTAGTTCATGATGAAAACCCTTACTCGACTTCTTGATCATAACTTCTAACTCTACATCCCAGTTATAATCGCTCACACTAATTTGTGATCCTCTTTAGATCTTAATAAGTAGACGAGTTTTCTCAAGGTTATTTTGATGTCGCTTCAAGGTCATCCATAAATTATAGTTTAATCATGACTACTAATTAAATATTACTATAATTACTACTTAAAAGTTGATTATAAATTTAATAGGAAGTAACCAACCTATGTTTGACTTGTTAATTTCAAATAGATTGAGTAGTGCATAGGCTGTTAATTACAAAAATCACTCATTTTGTAATATCTAAATGAGCAGACAGAAAAGTTTTTGTTTTCTGACTTTTCGCGACTGTGTAAGCTACTTCTTCAGAGAATAAACAAGTTTAAATAGTACAAACGAACAAAGCAAAAATATTTTGTTCAATCATTCAAATAACAAGTCTGAGCAACATCAACACAGAGTTAAAACATACTACAAAGTAATTAACATCCTTTCTAACGCTTCATTTTATACACAGGATAAGATCCCGTTTACGTCAAAGCAGAACTATGTCTACAATTTAAGACATGCCTTTCATATTAGAGAATCATCTTTTGAAAGCCAAAGAACATATGAAGTACACAAAGAAACCAGATAATAATCCTGTAGAGCGTGAAAGACTGCAATAACAACACATGCCATCTGCAATAAAAAAGTCTTTATCACCTATAAGGAAAGTTGAATAGCTGAAGCTTTACATATTATGCTAAATTCTACTTCCCTCAATAGAATTCCTTATTATCCATTCAACATGAACCACCTATCCAAGCTGTGATGTATCATTCTTTTCACATAGCTCACAATCATCATAAATACAAATCCAACTCTATCGCTTCACACTATAAATGTCACATTTTTCACAACTTTAACATATACCAATAAGCGAGCATATTTCATATAAATCATCTTGTCCCAGAGTGACATAATAATGACTTGGTTAAACCTGTGTATTTTTTAATGATTAATTGCACAAAATATTTTTGCTTTGTTTAACAGTCTGTGAAATGACTTTTAGTTATATTACATTTGATAGAGTACTAAAATTCAGTTGACTGACAAACAGAGAATGGCTGCTATATAACAAAAAATATAAATAGGTAAATCAAAATCGTATTAGCATGATACAGTAGTCCCTCAACATACATATGCGTTCGTTCATATTTAATTTGGTTAAGCATTTTGATAAATTTATTTGACCGATTGATTTGTATAGCAATAACTTATGTGTACCATTGGCTTTTATTATTGTCTGGTTGGTATAAGCTTACCGCCTACGTAAATATTCATCCTATTCGGTTTAATGTTAGCCTCTTGAATATATTTCGATAATTGAGCTATTTTCCTATGTATGTATATGAACATTTTAATCTCATCAATTCATTCAACCAATTCGCCAACTCGCTCGCCTGCTTGCCTTCTGACACTCACATATGGATTATATCTTTGTGAGCTTGTGATTTGGATGATATCTATTTTTAGTGTGTCAAATAAACGTATTCAACACTTCGTATTCAATCTTCTGATTTATAAACCATGAGGCATAATTTAGTAACGATTGTCTGGACAAGCAGCATACGAAGTCCGAAAAACGCATCGGATATCTACCGTCACTTTTATTCATTAGAATTTCTGCATTTTTTTTTCCTAATTTCTTGTCAATTAAATATTTTCTATTGATTCAATTAATTAATTCATCAATTAAATTATTCATGGTAGTGAGAAAGAAGACAACTGAAATTATAGTTGATTTTTGTTTAATTGGTTGTCAGTGTTGTTGGTGGGTTCAATAAGAAAATCATAAAACAATTACATTATTTTTTAAACTTTTAATCTCAAGTTTTTCTTTTTTCTTTATTCAAGAAATAAAACCAAATTAAAAACTTTGTACACATTAATAGAAATTTCCTAGGCATTTTTTTTCTTGTTTTCTCTTTGTCTTCAAGATATAAAAAGCGAAAATTAGGAATGCAAATTGAATAATGATCATAATCATTGATAATCTAGAATGATGTCTGCAAATAATAATAAGAGGAAATCGTTCAGGAAATTATTATTATTATTATCAATAATCGCAATAATAGTATTGCATTACGGGGTTGTGAAGATCGTTAAGTTACACATTTGAAATCATGAATCGATCAACGTTAGACCACCATTAGAAACCTGGAAGTACTGGACAGCCATTTCGTTCTGGTATGGGACTACTCATCGGCAGTGCGCAGCCACGATTCCTGAGCTTCTCATGATTTGAACCCAGGACCTTCTGCCTTGTGCACGAACGTCTAATTTCTGGACCACTGGGCCGGTATCTAACGGTGTTAATGTCTAACTTTGATCAATTCACTGTCTTGCGCAACCTCATACACTGTATTCGGTAGTTACTGTCTACATCCTAACAAGTTGAGCTTCATTGGTCACAACTTCTAACTAGAACTTGGAGAAGATTTCTCACGGAGCTAGTCACTAGTGAACACAGGTAATTGCATTACGGGGTTGTGAAGATTGTTAAGTTAGACCTTTCCAATCATGAAATGTTAACGACAATTAGATTGCGTTTTGCTTTGCTTCCCATTAAAAAAAGTTCATAAGTCAAAACTATTTTCTGTCTATGTGTCCATGTGTATAACTAAATGAAGTTTAAATATTCAACGTATTCCACACAGAATGTTCAGTACAAAATGTCAAGACAGTTCTACGGTATTTGGGGTGGGAACTTGGAGAACCAAAAGACACAAGTTTTTATTAACAGTGGTCTACACGAGACACTGAGGATCCGTTGGCCAGAAATCATCAGTGACAACTTACTATGAGAGAGAAAAAACCAGATTTCATTGGAGGAGGAAATTAGGAAGATGCGATGGAAGTGGATAAGACACACATTGAGGAAAGCAATCAACTACATCTCAAAAAGTCCTCACTTCAAATCCTTAAGGTGAAAGGAAAAGAGTAAGATCAAGTAACAGAATGCAACGAGAATTGAAAGCTGACATGGAAAGAATGAACAGCGATTGGATAGAATCAGAAAGGAATGGTTGGTGACTTATGCTGAATGAGGAGTAACTGGCGTAAGCAAATAATTAAAATATTCCAGACAAATTTATACATGATTTTTTTTGAAATCAAGAAGAAACACAGAAACCTAAACGGATATTCAACATTTTATGAACATACCACCAATGTGATGATGCGTTGGTTGCGTGTGGTGAATGAGAACACAGGTGGGTGCAACCGAATTGTATTTAACGAAAATTACAGAGTTACTCAGTAAAATTGGAAAACCATATCGTAAATCGTTCATTTGCAAAAGATCAGTTCATCCTATGGACCTGGACTGTTCCTGTTGCCAAACACCAATCCATTGTCACTATTCATGCGTTTCATACAAATTCCATTGTTTTCTGACTCTTCCTTTCTTGATCTTCCCCCCATATCATGCTACCAGACTTTACGTTGACACTCACGCTATATACTACTTATAAGTAGTTCGCACCACAGCACCACACTCGTCCCCCCTTTTAATAAGCTGTCGTCGCAGTCTTTCTGATCTCCGTACAGCCGTCTTCTTCATCAGTGTTTGTGGCTCGCTCTCTTCGCGCACTTGGAACCACCTTTGGAGTTCACTGGCATTCACGCGTTTCTGTTTGTTTCCTTTCTGGATCGTATACACTGCGCCGCGCCTCTCGGTGACGACGTACGGTCCCTCCCACTTCGGGATCAGCTTACCTGACCCTAGCCCTCTTCCTGTGGTATATTTCCGTTCTCTACACTTCACCTGATCTCCCACTTCAAACAATCTCCAGTTCTTTCTCTCCTGTTCTGACTTTTCCATGTCTGATGTTTGTTTCTCTCTCACATTCCTGATTGCTTGTCTCCGCTCTGTTCTCAATCTTGTTGTATTCCATCTCTGTTGTTGCGGCCAGGTTTTATCATGCGTTGGTAGTCTCGGCCGTCTGCCGTACATCAGCTGGAACGGTGACTTCCTGGTTGTTCCCTGTGCCGAGGCACGATGTGCCAGCAAGATTAGTGGTAATTCTTTCTCCCAGTCACCCCCTTTAGATGCTAGCCATTCCTTTAGCGTTCGGTTATTCCTTTCCGTTAACCCATTCGTCTGTGGATGATACGGCGTTGTTCGTACTCTCTTGATACCTAACTGCTTTAGACGGGACTTGAACTCATCACTCTCGAAACAGGGACCTTGATCGGTTAATATTATCTTTGGTATCCCATGGTCCGCCACAATGCGCCGCATTACCGCTTCCGTCACCGTCCTTGCACGTTGGTCCGCCATCGGCACGGCATTTACCCATCGTGTGGCATGCTCAGTCATCACCAGCAGGTACTGGTTACCACTTGTCGTCTGCGGGAACGGTCCCATAACATCTACTGACCACAAATCACCAACTGCTGTTACTGGAATTGACTGCAATGGCGGTCGTATGCATCGATCTCCTTTCATTAGTTGACATCGCTGGCACGCTAATACATATCGTGCAACATCGTCTTTTTTTTTTTTTTTTTTTTTTTTTTTTTTTTTTTTTTTTTTTTTTTTTTTTTTTTTTTTTTCTCATACCTGGTGACATTCACGAATCATCTCCTGGCGCAGATCTTTTGGGATTATTGCTACCCAATTCTCGTCATCATCCCGCCAGGTCAAGGCTCCGTATCCGTTCACTCTCAGTCTCTCCTTCTGCCTCAGCAACACTGTTAATTCTTTATCTGTTCTACTCTTGTCAACATCTTCTCCCTCTTTTATCACTCTGATTACCTCCCGAAGGTTAGAGTCGGCTTTCTGATGTCGGACGAGTTCTAGGGGGTCTCCCTCTAGGCCGTTAACTGCACACGCTATCTCTGGAAGTTCGGCTTCGGTGTCCGGTCTTGACAAATAATCTGCCATTACATTTTCCTCCCCTGGCACATGCCCGATGCTGAAATCATACTCCTGCAGACGTAGCATCCATCGAGCCAACTTCCCCCGAGGGTCTTTTGCTGTTTTCAACCATTGTAGGGGCTTATGATCCGTCTCGATGTGAAATCGTCTACCTAAAAGGTACGGTCTCCATTTCTCTACTGCCCACACGATTGCTAGGCATTCCTTCTCGATCGTTGAATACTTCTGTTCGGCGGGTGTGAGAACGCGACTTGCGTATTCCACCACTCTATCAGCCTGACTCAATACCGCACCTATACCATGATCACTTGCATCTGTGGCCACTGTAAACAGTTTACCGGGTTCAGGCAGTCGCAGCGTCATCTGACGATCGTCTAGCATGTTTTTGATTCGGTTGAACGTTTGTTCGGCAGCCTCAGTCCATGTAAACTTGGTGTTGCTCAGCAACTTATATAAGGGCGCTGCTATTTCGTTGAAATTCTTGACAAACCGACTATAGAACGCCGCTCTTCCCAGGAACTGTCTCAACTTCCTTTTCGAATTAGGTACTGCAATATTTTTTATGGTAAGAATTTTCTCTGGTAATGGCTTTATTTCTCCGTTTCCCACTTTATGTCCCAACAATATGACGCTGTTTTTCGCTATCTGCGACTTTTCCTTATTAATTCGAAGCCCAAATTCGTCAATTCGCTTTAAGACCGCTTCCACATGCTTGACGTGATCTGTTTCCGTCAGGCTGTATACAACTACATCGTCGCCATATACCTCCACATTATCTAGATTCTTTAGCAGCAGCGTCATCAATCTTCTGAACGTGAACGGTGCACCAGCCAACCCGAACGGCATTCTTTTAAATTGATACTGTTTATCCCGTATAGTAAATGCTGTCTTTTTGCGATCGCTATCTTTTATAGGTAGTTGCCAATAACCTGACCGTAAATCCAGCACTGTAAACACCGTGGCATTCTGTAATCGATCTAATGTTTCTACTACTGTTGGCATTGCGCACGGTTTCAGGTCTGTTATATTATTCAGTTCTCTAAAGTCGACGCAAAATCTATACTTTCCATTGGGTTTCTTTACCAAGAGTACCGGTGAGCTATACGGGCTGTCTGCTTCCTCAATTATACCTTCCTTCAACATTTCCTGGACCTGTCGATTTACCTCGGCCTCTAAATGCACTGGGACACGACGTGTTGTAAATATATTTACTCGGTCGTTCTTTATAGGAATTTCATGCTTTACTTTGTCACAAAATCCATACGGCTCCCCATCTCCAGTGAACAGTTTCGCATACTTTGCGCATAACTCGTTAACGTTAGGTTTCTTGGTCGAGACGTCCGTTGCCATCCTTATTTCAGCCACTTCGCTACTTTCATGTATTGGCAATGAACCGTACTTTGTGACCATTTTCCCGCTTCTCAAGTCAATTATTGCTTTTACCTCTCTTAGGAAATCTGCTCCTAATATCGGTCTCGATAAGCTTGTGGTTACCACGAACGGAAAATTTATCTCAGCTCCACTCATTTTTACAATACTGTTAGATACCCCCAACACCTCTAGCATATGCCCTCCTATGGTGTGGACAGCTAATGTACATGGTTTAATTGTCTTACATTTCTCTTTGCTTATTAACGATATAGCTGCCCCTGTATCAATCAAACACACTAACTCCCGTTCATTTATGTACACTCTGGCATAAATTGCCCCTCTATCTACTAGTGCAAGAACCTCCCAATTCCTAGGGTGGAAAGAAAACACGTTATAATGTTTAAAATATCGTCGTCGTCGTCTTCTTGGACAGTTTATCTTCCAATGTCCTGCCTCTCCACAAGCGTAACATTTATCGTTCCTTTTATGATTTACTCGTAATGCTGCTATCTCACGCTCTAACTCCTCAATCTTCTTCTCGAAAGTATTTATCTCCTGCTTTTCGCACCCGACCGGAGCTACTGTTCGTGTCATCAGCTGACGAGTCACCTTCGCCAGTTCACCGATGTCCATAGGTTGTGCTGCATTTACTAATCTCAGCTGCTGGGACACAGCGGCAGGCACACTCTCAATAAATTGCGACGCCAACAATTGTGCCTCCGACTCCTCATCGATATTCGGCAACGCACGGCGCAGCAACCTTTTGAGTTCCACAGCGAGCACCAGCGGGTCACCATCAGCCGACAGCCTCGCCAACCGGAACTTCCGCAACGCCTGCTCCCTGTCCACCGGGCTGTCGAACTCGGTCATCAGCCGCTCAACGACCGCCTCCCATGGCGTCTTCCCGCCAGCACCGTCCAAGCCGTCATATACGGCCTTCGCCCTTCCTCTCAGCAGCGGCCCCAGCACCACCAGCTTCGCCTTCGGTTCCTTCACCCCCACCAGCTCCGCCACGGCCTCAAACTCCTTCAGGAAGCCCCGCACATCCCCGTCTTCAAACTCCTTCAGCCATGGAATCTTCATCCTTTGAGTAGGCAGCGACACCAAATGTAGTGAATGAGAACACAGGTGGAGGCAACCGAATTGTATTTAACGAAAATTACAGAGTTACTCAGTAAAATTGGAAAACCATATCGTAAATCGTTCATTTGCAAAAGATCAGTTCATCCTATGGACCTGGACTGTTCCTGTTGCCAAACACCAATCCATTGTCACTATTCATGCGTTTCATACAAATTCCATTGTTTTCTGACTCTTCCTTTCTTGATCTTCCCCCCATATTATGCTACCAGACTTTACGTTGACACTCACGCTATATACTACTTATAAGTAGTTCGCACCACAGCACCACATGCGGAGCATTCATTGTTCTTCTGAACAACATCATCAACACAAACTTTGAATACTTCACATCGCAATCAATTCATTGAACAATCTCATGGTAATTATTTATTTACACGTTGAAATCATCAATCTGTCATTGTTAGACCACCATTAGAAACGTGGTAGAACTGGACAGCCTTTACGTTCTGGTATCGAACTCATCAGCAGTCCGCATCCACGACTTCTGCACCACTGGGTTAGCATTCAACGGTGTCAATGTCTAACTCTAATCACTCCAGGGATTTTGCGCGACGTCACATATTTGTCTTTGATAGTTACTGTCTACACCCTACAGTGTTGAACTTGACTGGTCACGTCTTCTCACTAGGACTCCGAAAATTTGCCTCACATAGCTGGTCACGAGTGAGCACATTGTAGGATTTTTCTTCAATTAGAGTTTTTACATATTGAAATTATGAATGAATCATTGTTAAACCATGATTAGAAACCTAGAAGCACTGGATGGGACTCATCAGTGACAGTACGCATCCATGACTCTATAAATCTAATTGAAAAATTTGTTTTATTTATCATTAATATACTGAAATAAAAAACAACTTTTCAATGTAATCGACAATTATCTAATCATTTAACAATAATTATCAGTTAATTTCATGTATTTATTATCATTACTTATATTCAAATGCTACTACAATTTAATTATCTTTTTTTTTACGAATATGTAATTGTGCAATGAAATTAATTTGATTTCATGTATAATTATATGCATTGTAACTCGTGAGCAAAAACCGGAAGTTTATTTCATTTTGTAATATTTGTTAGTATTTTTCTGTATATTTCTTTCATTAAGAAGATTTTGTTTTAATAACTAGTTTAAAATTTTTTAAAACTATTTAACATATTCAAGTTTATATGTTCAATGTTCAATTGATCAGTGTGAAATGAAAAATCCCGGTTGGAAATAGTTTACTTATTCAAATTTTTATACGATTATCTAGTTAGGAAATAGAATTATTGTTTGTTTTATTTACTTTATGTATTCACTCATTAAAAACTGAAACAAACACTATGTAGAAGAATTAAGTGATCTCCTTCCATGTTTATGTCGATATGAACATTGGTTAACTGTTGAACAGTACAACAAAGATTCCTTCAGATTAATGCATGTGGAAAACTGTGGTTATGAGTTGTACTAGAAAAATCCTGAAATATTGAACAGAAGAAATAAAAAAACAAGAAAGACAAAGAATTTCCAGAAGCCTCACTTAATTACACAACCTTGTTACCCCTAATGGATCATAAGTAGCCGAAGAGCATTCTCCAACATGTGTTATCATAATCCCTCCTTTACACTTCTATCCAAATGCTAATCATTCTACTCATTTCTGTTTTCGACTCTAGGTGTAATGTGTTCTTTGGTTTTCCTCTTTTCCATTGGCATTAGGGATTCCAAGTGAGGACTGGTTCTGTGATGCAGTTGGGTACTTGCCTCATTGCGTTTCCTATCCACATCCAGCGCTTTTTCTTAATCTATTCCTTAGCTGAGATCGGGTTTGTTCTTTCCCACAGTAGGGTTGTTGATGATAATGTTTAACCAACAGGTCTTCAGTATCTCGAGTAGAAAACTGTTAATAAACACTTGTATCTTCTGGATGATGGCTTTGGTGGTTTTCCATGTTTTCCTCCATACATTAGAAGTGTCTTGAAATTGGTACTGAAAATCTTGACTTTGATGTTTGTCGATTGTTGTTTTGAGTTGCAGATGTTCTTCAGTTGTAGAAGTCTGGCATTGTAATAAAGAATTAGTGAATCTTCTCATCGAAATCAAGCACATTTATTAGTCAGTGAGAAGAAAGATTGAGAGGTCAGTAGAGAATTAAACCGAAACAAGCATACCACATTTTACGTCGACAGAACAATTCACTAGTCAATAGCTTACTTTTCTTTGATATATACGTCCTAATTGCAATTCTATTCTTAAATTAATCAATGAACTGCAGTAGACTGATGATTAATACCAATCATTTAGTGAATAACTTGTATTCACCTACTTTATGGTACACAGAGAACAATTTGAATTGATCAGGTAGTGTCAATTTTAGCACCATAAACTAAGTATACCATTTATAGAAATGAGAAAAACAATCACTATATCACTCTGTTATGATGTTCATTATGTTAGTCATAAAATTCCATAGGATTTGACTTCCTTATCACGTCTTTGAATATATCTTTCAAGCAGGTCATATTATCAGTTTAGCATGGGACAATATAACTACATAAACAGATCTGAATTTCAACTTACATTCGAAAGACATGATATTCATATGGAATCATTTAAAAAAGTATTTACAACTTGAAGAAAATCCGTATACGTTTGTCAATTTTTAATAATAAATTCTTAGTTTCAATTTTTACTAGTTAACAAACGCCTCAGTAGGGTTATCTTGATAACCACTTAATTTCTACTGTATAATAAATATTAGCAGTGTGTTTAAATATCTGAGCTAACAGTTTTCCTAACATCATAATATTTCAATAAGTTAACTGTTTTTATTTGTTTTAACATACCAAATATGTCTACTAACCTCTCTACTAACTTACTCAGGCACATGTATAAAATGTTCACGACCAATCGCTTTACATGGTACAAAACAGTACAATTCGAGACATAACTGGTGATATGTAATGAAAAGGAGACTTGTTGAAATATTCTATGACGAGAATTCTATATTGTACTAAGAACGATAATGAATAAGGCCATTATTATTATTATCATTATTATTATTATTATTGTTATTATTATTATTATCAATATTATTATTACATATTTTGTAGTGTTGAGCCCACAAGGTGTTGTCCTAGCTTTTGGACAAAAAAATTAACCCTTTCTCTCCGAATTATTACTCCCAATTGTTTGAACATTGTCTATTATTCGCCCATAACCGTGGTTGTTTTTATCTAATATGCCTGACACTATGAATACTTTGACATGCTTTATGCTACTGAGTTAGTTCACTAGTCTTCTCCACTTTGCTTCACTTTCGTTTTCATATCTGTCTGCTTAAATCAATGCAAGGAAATAAATTCATCGGCAAAACTGCATTTCGATCTTTATTATCACCGACTTACAAAAGGGGTTCGCCTAAGCTCTCATTACAATTAAGAATTCACTTTACACAACATGAGATTGGACAATAGTTTCTCATTTTTAACTTTTCGATATTTTGATTCTAGAGTTATGGAGACTGTTGTCAATTATTGTAATCATTAATCAGTTATTTTTAGACCATCATTAGAAACTTGGAAGAACTGAACGGCCGTTTCCTCCTGATATGGGACTCATTAGCAATGCGCATCGACGAATCATGCGACTTGCAGGAACCACTGAACCGGTATAGAACGGTATTAATGCTTAACTCTAATCCATCTAGGGATTTTCGCGCGACCTCAACCATTTGTCCTTGATAGTTACTGCCTACACTCGACAGGGCTTAGCTCCGCTGGTCACGTATCCTCAATAGAACTCTGAGAATTTCCTCACGAAGCTATTTCATTTATGGTTCTTAGGATAATCTCTCCTCATTTGTTCCATAGACAAATGAAGATATATCGATCATCACGGGTTATCTGTTTGAATCTTGAAGGCATTTACTTATTGATTTGTTTGAGTTTTTTCAATGATGAGATGGCAGTGCTTGAATACATTAAGCCGTTTCAAATATACATACTTACTAGTCGATTTAAACATATCCAAAACTTCAGAATTAAATGTTTCATAAGTTTGAGCTGATCTTGTAACACTTGAATTATAGTGATAACATTTACTCAAATTCTTAAACCATTCAATATTTGAAAAAAATGAAAGGTTTAATTGAGTTTCATTTCGTTTTTTATGAATACACGATTGATTACTTCAGTAGTATTGTTTGCATTGAAATCAGAAATATCACTTTAATAAATGATGTAGAAAACATTTGTCCTTAAAGTTAAACTTCTTTTGTGTTTCATTTCTTTTTACACTAACAGCATGAACTTTAAATTAAGAAAGAACTTTTTTGTCATTTTTATGTAAACTTAAGTAACATGAAGAATGGGAGAGGATAAGTAGAGAAATATTTAGGTGTTGACATAACTCTGAATAAATGTAATAATAATTACTACTAATGTCACTAGAATCATCGATCGATTAATGTCAGATTACCGTCAGAAACGTGGAAGCGCTAACTCGATTCACTGCTAGATACTGAGCGACCATCATCCATTTTAATTGGTGGGTAACTGTCTAGCACACGACATGGTTAAACTCCACTAATCATAATTTCTCACTAGAACTCTAAGAATTCCCTTACCAAGCTAGTTACTAGTGAGCATATGAAAATTGTTATCAAAAGGTTGAAGAGATTCTGTAGTTTCATTGAAATCATGAATCCATCAATATTAAACTAACAGTGAATACTGGCTCAGTGGCCTGGAGGTCAAGCATTCATGTACTTTTTTGGGTTTTTATTCCCCGACACTGGGACATAGATGCACATTTCTGATGAGTCCCAAACTAAGACGAAATGACCCTCTGTTGAGGATGTTAGATCCCCAGAACTCGCTTGACAAATGCCTTATCTTGGATTTCATGTTTGCGAGCATGTGCTGATCAGTTGACCTTGAGATTTGATTTCCCACCAGGAAAATCCATGGCTGTGTATTTTAGTGTGCTATTTTTGTAACTGTCCCAAGGACGTTTCTATGATGTATAAATAAACGAGATTTGTGTGCTTGATTGTATTGTGATCGCTGGGTGTTTGTAGAATATACTTTTTACGCTTACCAAGTCTTCTGTTTTTCAGTTTGGGATTCGAGGTAGCCTACCTGGACTCTGGTAATTGTCTCGTTCGCGTTTATCGACTAAGATGAACTCGTAATAGCTTCAAGCGTACCGAGTGACGAACATAACACCGTCCAGTGCTTCCAGATTTCTAATAGTGGTCTAATAATGATCGATTAATGATTGCAATGAAATTTAATAATCTCCACAACCCTATACTGACAATTATTTCTAATATTTTCATGATTATTAACCATTTTCCACATAATTTGTATGTTTGTTTGTCAGACTTAAACGTCACTCGTTTATATTTTAAAATCTAATCATTTGAATGCTTCTTTTTATGTAATTTTAATACTTTTCTAACGATCGATATTTCAATGTGTTTATTTTTTCCGAAACGTTGATCTACTTTCTATTATGAAACAGCGGTTGAAGCCTTTATTATTCTTATCACTATTGGTATACCTGTTATCATACTGTCAATTTTTACTTTTTACTTAGTATGTTTTTGGTGATGTCTATTTCATTACTTACTTTGCTTACTTACTTATGCTGTTACCCCTAATGGAGCATAGGTGGCCGACGCGCATTCTCCAACCTACTATATCCTAGGCCATCTTTTCCAGTTCTGTCCAATTTTTGTTCATTCTTCTCATGTCTGTTTCTATTTCTTAGCGTAATGTGGTTTTTAGTCTTATTCTTTTCCTTTAACCTTGAGAGTTCCTAGTGAGAACTTGTTTTGTGATGCAGTTGGGTGCTTTCTTCAATGTGTGTTCCAATCAACTCCAGTGCTTCTTGCTGATTTCCTTCTCAGCTGAAGTCTAGTTTGTTCTTTCCCACAGAAGGTTGTCGCTGATCGTGTCTGGCCAACAGGTCTATTTCATTATTATTAATATTATTATGAATGATCTACCGAAAAACTACCCTGTTCGATTAAATATGTTTCTAGTGTATGAGTGTAAAGATTACTACTGTATATTGGAGAAACTAAAGCCTGATGTTGATCCAACTAAAAGCAATATAGTACATGCTATTTCAATAATTTGATATTGATTTATAGTACACTTAATAATTCACAAAAATTTTATAGAAATTAACTTATAATCAGTTAGTATTTCAAGAAAGCTATGAATATATTACAACCTTTACAGTAATATTAATACCAATACAGAGAGTAATAAATGAATCCCCTTTTTAGAATCTCTTTTGAGAAATTCAATGAACAGAATGATTTCAAAATAGTTCAAAGTTAATTCACACAAATGTTCTGTTTTTTTGGTGATTAGTTAGATATTTGAGATTGAACAATAGGTAACCATTTCTTATCCCATTATTGATTGGTAGTTAGAGCTACAATAACACATTCTTCTTCTCTTGATTTTCATTGAAATTATGAATCGATCACTGTTAGACCACCATGAGAAACTTGGAAGCTCTGGAAGACAACGCTTTCTTCCTGGTATGATGGTCTAACAACAGTGATTGATTCTTGAGTACTGTAATAAACAACGATCTCTATAATTCTATGATAATAATTATACTCATAAACCAGGAGATAACAATGAGATTAAAAGATGCATGTTAAATACAAATTTTACACATCAAAAAGTAGGTCCAGTTTGTAGTTGAAAGTGAAAGTACGACATTACAGATGTATTTTCAATTAGAGTTATGGAGATTAGTGTTTTTACACATTTGAAATCATCAATCAATCATTTTTAGACCACCATTAGGAACCTGGAAGCACTGGATGGCCGTATCGTCCTGGTATGGGACTACTCATCAGCAGTGCGCATCCACGACTCCTGTATCTCGCAGGATTTGAACCCGGGACCTTCGATCTTATGCGTGAACGCCTAACCTCTGGACCACTGGGCCGGCATCCAACGGTGTTAATGTCTAACTCTGATTGATCCAGAGATTTTGCGCGACCTCACCCATTTGTCTTTGCCTATACCCGACAGGGTTGAACTCCACCGATTATAGATGTATACTAAAGCGAGGAAGGCTTTTTCTTGAATGATAAACTAAATCAGAAGTCAGATAGTATGTTATTATTTAAGGATGAATTACTGTATGTCACAAATCAATCTTCAACGTGTACACCCGTAAGGCAGTGTAAGTTTTTCTTTCTAACAGTGTGATCTGATAGTTCTCGATTATTGTATATTATGTGAAGTTCCGAATTCCATTATTTAGGGTTATTAAACTATGAATAGAAACTGGTAAGTACTTTACGTTTTACCGATCTACTAGCAGTTTCTGTTTTACTTACAACTTCATTGACTTCCTTATTTATGGTTTCATAATGTGAAATATAATCATATTTGATAATTGATACTTTCTTAAAAGTATATTTCTTGTTTATTTTTCTTCTTCTATAGTAAGAGCATACCTGTACGAAATCAAACTATTAGAGATCCAATCACCACTTCACATTCAAGTAATCCCATTAAAAAATCTCCTATCAATAGTACCACAGTGAATGGTAAAATTGCGAATAATCCCCCTACAACACACAACACAAATACCTCATTACCATTTGGTAATACTGTAGTGAATTTTATGGCTGAAGCTGCACATTCTGTTACAGGAGGCGGTGTTGGTTCTGGGCATTCAGTCAATGTATGTGAATCATGTCATAAAACTAAATTTGCTGATGGTTCTGGCAATCCATGTATTTATTGTAAACACAGAACGTGTACCAGATGTGGAAGTCATGTGGAAATTAAACCAAATGTAGTAAGTGTTGTATTTGCAAACTGGAATATTATAAAAAAATGTAATAACCCTACAATTTGGATTCAAATAAAGTGTAATATGTGTGCGTCTTAAAGCCCTAATTTATTCTATAAAGTCAGTAATTATCTTCGACGTGTTCCGTGTTCGGAGTGAACCGCAGTTTTTCTGGTCTTTCACATAGTTTTTTTTATTAATAAGTAGGATTTATAGATGTTGTGTAATATTTATATTTTAAATCACGAACTGATCTTAGTTAGACTACCAATGAAAACTGAACAGTTGTTTTACCCCAGTTTGGGATTGACTCATCAGCGGTGCACAACCACGGCTATCAATCAGAATAATAAAAGACTCACTACGGATGCATACTATTTAGAAAATTCGACAGTATCAACTTGATTTGAATGTGTTTGAACTGTAGTTCATTTTCAATACAATTTGATAACCGAATTATAATAACTAGTAAGTGGTGGGACGAGAGATGATTTGAAATTATTTTATGCATTAACTATTTTCTAAACAATTATTCTGTGTATCGAAAAGTATAAATTCTGGAAATTCTAAAGAAAATACTTTATTATTACTACACTGAAGAATTGTAGTTAATTATCTGAAGTCATTATTGAACCTTGAATTGGCTGATTTTTGAACATGATCACTGATCACTTGACCTGCTTAGTAGTAATTTGACGAGGAAACGTTCGTTCTGATGTAGTTAAATTTATCAATGTAAATTTAATCACCTTTGAAAGATAGTAAATTAAAAGTGTAAAGCAGCTCCCTATCGAAGACTACGGATGATGATGGCGCAATACTTTGGATTGACTGATAACAGAAATTAACACCACAGAATGCCGGACTTGGCAGTCAGGAGAACAGGCGTTCTATCGTGAGACTGAGGGTTGTGAGTTTGATCTCTACTTGCGAAGTCGTGGATATGCACCACTGACTAGTCCCATACTAGGAGGAAACGGCCATCCAGTAATCAAACATTGATTGTTTTATAATTTCAATGTATCTTACATCAGAATCGGTGGGAAATAACCACCAAGCAATAAAAATCCTAAAAATCAATTAACTAACGAACAGTATATCTTGCCATTATGTATATTTATTTGCCATTACTTTTTGTACATGAATTACCGGAATACGATTATTATCTGCCAGAAAAAATGAACGGAAATTAAATATTTTACTGAAATGTTGTTTTAGGAAGTATTTAAATTGTCATCGATATACTTTGATCATCGTAAATGCTCTTAATAGTATGAAAGTGTTGGTTTATCATAGAGTAGTTGTTATAAATACATGATTTATTAGTAAATACATTGACTAAAAATAAAGTTCGAACAAAAACAAATTTATTTATGAGACTTGAATAGTTGAAAACACGAACTAATTTAATCTAGACCACCTTTGAAAACCAGCAATCACTGGACGGCCGTTTCATCTCCTCTGTAGGCTACATCCATGACGCTACACTAGAGAGTCGAACTCAGGACCTTCAGTCTGGAATGAGGCCTAGCAATGTAACCTAGGACACGAGTTTCATACTATTTATGATTCCTGGGTTGTACTTACTGCAAACAGGGTAAACACTCGTTACATAAGTTAGTGGTTGTCTAGTCTCTGTAGCTTAGTAGATGTTGAATTGAGCGGTTGAAGCGAAATATTTTTGATTCGAGTTCCGATGCGAATATCAATACTGAGATACCGATACATTCAGCTAACGAATTTCAAGTAGGATGAAAAGCGACCCGCTACTTAACCATCCTCACAGGTTACATACATGACAGTGTGATTTATCAGTCATATTCGTGCATTATCAACAACGGAAAGATCCAGGCATTTGCAGCTGAAAATAAACATTCTTAGATGTTTTTTCACGACAAACAATCGATATAGTTCGAACTTGAAAAAATGATATCAACTGAAAAATCAATCAACACATTTGGGGAACTATAAAGCAATAACTGTTGAATAAACTCAGATAAGTAATTTAAAATGTACACCACAACAACTTTCCAGTTCTCATTTAGTTTACAATTAAATTTTGATAGAACATAGTGAGAAGACGTAATTGATCTGAAAAATGTGATGTATTTGCGTTAAACATTTGGAACAATCTGGTCACACATATTTATTAATCAAGGTATTTTATATGAAGATTAATAAAAGGTCAATTAAATAAAAGTTTAAATAGACATAAGGTGATGATTGTAAATAAAGGAGAGAGAAAATTGACGTACTATGAAAAGAATAAGAAAGGGTAGGAAAATTGTCACATAACCCTTGGCTTAAAGATTACCAGGGTAAATTCAAAGTTATAACAAATTGTTTCGTCTTCATAAATCTCAAAATTCATCCTTCAACATTTCTGTACAATGTTTTGATGTCAATCTTATGCCCTGTCTCAATTATGTGTTTTGCGATCGATGAACATGGTTTTCTATTTCCAACGCTAATCGGCTCATCTGACGTTAACTAGTTTTGAAGCCACTTAGGTACATGTTGAGATGGTGGAGAAAATTTCTAGATCAAGTGGATGATTGAGGTGGTGTTTCGTTCTCTGACCAGGATATTTTAGTTATGCAGCTTTCATTGTTCCCCTGAACAACAAACTTCAGATGGCAGTTCCGTAACCCTTGATTGCAAAGTCCGATTACTCCTCCCTATGTATGTATATGTGTCACTAAGTAGTAGAAATTTATTTTATAATCACTATTTGTCATATCAACTGAATATTATGTACGTTTTGAACTTTGATTTCTGTTTCTTTTTATTTTTTTTATTTTTGAAGATTCAATGGGTTTGTAAACAATGCACACAAAATCTTACATCAGATAAACAACCGATTCCAACATCGAATTCCAATTTACCTCAACATACAGAATCATCAGTGTCTAGTATAACTGGACGTTTGGGTGAAAGTATTAGAGATTTTATTACGAAACCAAAAACAACAGATTTTAAAAGGTATCATTATGCACATATTTTCTTTTGGGATTATAATTTTCTTCGGTTTTGTTAAAATTGATCGCTAGCTGTACTTTTTTTAGTGTTGAAAAAAAAAGTGAAAACCTTATTGATTTCTGGAAGAAGTGAAATGGAATTAATTTCATACTCAACTGAGTGATACTTAAAAACTTGACTTTAAGTTGTAGCAGCAAATAAATTTTAGTTATGGTTGAATAACAGTTAGGAGGTGTAATAAATTTTTTTAACAGTAAAATCAGAATTTAGAATATAATGTATTTTAGATAGTTTGGCAGAATGATTATCTCTTTGAATATTTGATAATCAGAAAGTGTTCCATTGAAATGATAAACTGGAACAAGGAGTCGGACGATGGAGATCTGTCTCGCGCGCGAACGCGAGTAGTGAGTGCACACTGGATGTATTAGTTCCATACTAGGACGAAACGACCATCCAGTGCTTCCGTGTTTCGAATGGTGGTCTAACAATGATTGATTCATAATTTCAATGTTGAACTTATTAAGCCGGATGATTTACGTAGATTATATAATAACAATTATAAGCTAGAATACTATCAGTAAACTGACTGTTCATTATAAGCTGGCAAAACTTGTTATTTACAAGATAGGTGAGCCCCCAAATACATTGGTACGGTCAAGAGTATGGAGAGTCTTCTCCCTCTCTCTTCAAATGCCTCCATATGGTCACGAGTATATAGTCACTGTCAGGGAAGTCCTACTCACTGTGTTCTCGTGTCACGAGTGTTGTGATTTCAAACTAACAGTGCACATGGGTTCCTAGATCCTTATGGAATGAATGGCGTAGGTGTAGTGTGCCCGATGGCTGCGTGTTCTTAAGTTCGATTTATAAATCAGAAGATGAACTCCAGGTATCGTATACGTTTATTCGAGGCACACCACATAGCGAATTGAAGAAGCGAATAGGAGAAGGCTAGTGAGCCAACTCAAAGAGATAGAGTATGACTAAGAATATATAGTCAGACAATAATAGGACAGACATATGACAAGCGAAATAGGTATGCACACACATGAATAAAAGCGACGAATGATTGACAAGGTCAAATGACAAGCGATACAAATCATGTGAGTTCATGGGAATATTACGAGATTAACATTAAAGCGAAAAGGATGAGTAAGCACGTAAGCGTAAGCAATGCTCAGTCGTATAAGCTCATACAAAGCAGATAATAAAAAATAACAATGGTACATATGAGTTGTTGCTATACAAATGGCTTGGTTAAATAAATTAATCGAAAGGGCTTAACCAAGTTAGATGTAAGAGAACTGGAATATATGTGGAGGCACTACATAGGAACGTATTGTTGGTCACTGACTACCATGAAACCTTATCCCCTGACGTTGTTTCATTACCTTGTAATTAGGCTCCTCCAGGAAAACCAACTGCTCCGACTTAGGCAGTCGAGTAGTATCTCAGCCCATTTACAAATTCAATAATATATGTGGCTCATAAATATTTAGGTACTGCTTTATACTGATAAATTTACAGACAAGTGTATGTATGTGTATATATACATAAATAGATTACCACACCAGTTGAAGGTATGCCAAACCCTCCTTATTTATCCAAACTTGGGACAGGCAGCAGTCTTAGAGGTGCTCCAGGAGGAGTTTGCGTGAACAATTGCATAGATCACGGGATACAGTGGACAGCTCAGATGCAGGAGAAAGATGGGTCTGATGCAAATATGAAGGCGCGCATTGGCAAAGAGGGGACATCATCTTTAAAATTGAAGAACATCTGGAACTCAAAACAATTATCAAACAACACCATAGTCATGATTTATATTACAAACGTTAAGACAGTTCTACTGTGCGGGGCGAAAACTTAAAGAACTACCGAAGCCATCAAACAGAAGTGTTCATTAACAGTTGTCTAAGCAAAGTACTGAGGATCCATTAACTAGACAACATCAGCAAAAGCCTACTACGGGAGAGAACAAACCAGATTCCTGTGAAAGAAGAAATGAGGAAGAAACACTGGAAGCAGATAGCTCCTGACTGCGTCACAAGACAAGCCCTCACTTGTCAATGGAAAAGAGGAAGGCCAAAAAAAACATTATGTCGTGAAATGGAGACAGACATGAGAAGAATGAAAAACAGTTGGAAAGAACTGGAAAGGAAGGCCCGGGATAGAGTAGATTGGAGAATGGTGGTCAGTGGCCTATGCTGCATTGGAGATTAGAGGCAAATGTAAAGTAACAAAAGTAAGCTTAATTTCAGATCTAAAGTTCCCCGAAAAATTACAAAAAGACTACTTAAGCTTTCTTGCTTGACATCGTCAGTCATCAACAACGTAGAACTTTTTACGTACGTACATCAGTTCAATTGCCGTATGAGATTAGCACAGAAAGATAGCATTGTCAGTTCAAATCCCATAGTAGTAGAGGTAGTAGAAGTATCGGCAGTATTCGGAAAGATTACGGTTTGAAGATGGTTTTCAAAGAGCATAATCCAGTGAAATAAATATAAAAAGAGAAAGAAGGTGATGAGGAATTCAGATTAGAATTTGTGAGAACACAAAGAATGGATGCACCTGCGCCACTGCAAACGATTTTGAACCATGTCATTCATTGGCGACCTTCGTCTCGCGGACCCCGATCAGAAAGTGTACACCTACTAACATGGCTCAATCCAGTCGTGAGGGACTCCATGGATTTGTGCCATATTTTGGTCTGGGCAACCCTAGCTTCCGACTACTCCTACGCCACCAAACATTGCTCGTCGAGACAGTCGGTGGTTGAGTATATCTCAATCACCTCAACTGATGAAGATATGCCAGCATTATCTAGTACCCGTTTCCTAACTATAGCATTACTTACTCGGTCGTCCCAGGATATACGAGTCATGCTTCGAAGATACCAATGATCAATTACTAGTAACCTACGAATATCCTTTACCTCGACTGGCTATGTTTACAGCCATAAAGAAGGATAGAGTGAACTGTTGTGTAGTAAATCCGTCTTTTGGTTGTTAGCCGGATATCTCGCCTACGCCATAGATGACTCAAGTTGGCAAAAGCTAGTTGAGCCTTCTGTATCCGTGCCGAGATTTCGTCAGCACACTAGACTAAACTTGTCGCTTGACGTAACTAAAGGTTAACTATCAAAATAAAAAACTATTCTCTAACCTCAGAGAATGAAACCCCATCATAATCATCTGTGTGAGCTACACATTTTTAACTACTTATTAGTTAACAAACCGATTATTCATGTTAAATGTACTGAAAATGCACGGAATGACCACTTTATTAGTACTACATTTATTAGTATATAACTTTTAGAATCAATCAATGTTTCTTGTTAACGGATTTCTAATTAAGTTTTATTAAAATGTCTTAGAATCAGATTGAATATGGACATAGTAAAGCAACTTATCTAAAAAAAAATAATGATATTCCCTATCTGTTTAAATATATTCTTACTAAAATTATCATTTTCAAAAAAATAAGAAAAGGAATTCAACTATTAAATTATAATTTATCATGATTAGCATTATTACTGTACTATTTATTGTAGAACGAAATCGAATGAAACTCAACGTTTTCTCTCTTAACAATTGACCCTAGTCATATCAATGAACCAGAAGTACCAGTTAGTTTGTCTAACTATAATCTACCGAATCAACTGTTTCCCCAATCAAGCTCATGTGTATTGATCAGTGTTTATCTACTTTTTGTATGTATGTATGTGTTGTAGTATGCAGTGATGTACAACTAAATACATTGTGTGTATGTAATTCAATGATGAAACAATAACAGTCTGTGAGACGCTCTCTCTCTCCCGCTTCTTTAGTGTTAGTCTCTCACTCAATTGATTAATAATAGATATACAACTACTACTAGATCGATCATTTTTGGGCAAATCGTTGAACGATTCTTCTCTATGGAGATATATGCAGACGCCTACGCTTTATTCCATGCTGCTCAATAGACCAAAAGAAAATTAGATATATATCTATACGTATATGTAAATTTTCCTCTCTGTATATATGTATATATATACACATATATCGGCATGTCAAGGATAACTGCAAAATTAACTTTATGATAAAGCAAATGTCAAAAGTTTCAGTTTGAAGGACATATGGCTTTCTGCCAAAAGCCAATCGATATTGACCGCGTCAAGCAGTTGGTTTGTTTTGTGTGGAGATTTCTGTCTGCATACTAAAATATCAAATAACCGTTGGTACTTGTCTCAAAATTTCTGAGACTGGAAAATTGTATATGTTAGTCAATGCATTCATTGAAGTCTCATTTTAAAACAGTACATGAGTACTATCATTCGATAAGTTTTGTTACTTTTAATCAAACAAGCTAATTGAGATATCAGGGAAAGTTAGCGAGTGAATTATAACTCATCGAGAAAAAGTATCATTTCATGTGATATGGTGCACAATGTTATGTAGTTCAACTGTCCGAACATTTTTGAGGCGTTGTTAACTATGGTGTAACATTTAAGTTACTATTATCTTCAACTGTTTAGTAAGTATTGATTGTCAAATTGAAATGAGACTCACAATTAACTTAGGTTAGTCTGACTACCCTAAGCAAAAGTGCAAACATGTTCGGGATGCGGTTGAGTTGCATCGGCACCTGAACTAGTGATAGGGAGTGAAGTAATCGTACGTGTAGACAGCTTCACTTATCTTGGGAGTCTTATCAGTGCTGATGCCCTAGTGACTGACGAAATCTTAGCACTGATACAGAAGGCTCGATTGGCTTTTGCCAACCTGCGTCACTTATGGTGTAGGCGAGATATCCGTTTGCTGACTAAAGGACGAGTGTACTGCTCAGCAGTTCGTTCTGTCCTACTTTATTACTGCGAAACATGGTCGTTAAGAGCAGAAGACATTCGCAGGTTGTTAGCATTCGACTATAGATGTCTTCAAAGCATTGCTCGTATATCCTGGGACAACCAAGTAAGCAATGCTGTTATTAGTAAACGGCTGCTAGTTAAGGATAGAAGGTCAGTAGATGAAGTATTAAAACTTCATCAGTTGAGGTTGTCGGGTCATGTGCTACGAATTCAAAACCTTCGACTGCTTCTACAAGCGATGTTTTGTGATATAGAACTAGGTTGGAAGGAAGCTAGGGGTGGCCAAAACAAAACATGGCACAAATCCATAAAGTTAGTGACAAGTGGACTGAGTCATGTTGGTAGATGTAGACTACCAGGTTTCGATCCGCGAGACAACAGTGACCGATGGTTAGAGACTTTGAATGACATGGCTCAAAATCCTTTTCAGTGGCGCAGATGCATTCATTTCTTTTGTTCTCTCAAATGCTAATCTTCTGAATTCCTCATCACCTGTGTATTTCTCTTTCGAAAGTTATCTCACTGAATTATACTTCTTGAATAACATCTTCGAATCCAATTCTTATCCATCACTGCTAATCCTTCTACTGTATCGTTCACTATGGGATTTGAATTGACAATTGCGTCTCCATACTAATGTGGCATGTCAACTTAAACTGATGTACGTACGTACGAAGTTGATTTGTTGTGTATTTTGTTTGTCTTCATTTTACGCTAACTATCCGTCTCCGATTCAACAGACGTAAGTGACTAACTATTAGTTACTCAGGTCTATTGAAACTTTCTGCTAATTTCTTTCCATAATTAAGTACAAAAACCAGTGCTGCGATCTTATACCAATCGGGACTAAATTAATTAAGATTTAACTATTCTTACTTGGGGTACCGTTGAAAAACAGGGAGAATCAGCCTCCCATTTCATCATACTGTAGAACACTAATACCGGCACTTAAGTTACAGATCAATTAGGTCGGCAGTCATTGGCGCAGCTTTGATTTCAGTGAGCTTATAATCATGTGTTTGGTCTTGAGTGCACTACTTATAATTCAGGCAACAAGTATCTAAAGAATGAATCTTAAACTACAGGACCATTATACCCCGTTATGTTTACCAGATGATATCCAGTGGCAATTAAAACTAATTACGAATAATTTGTTCTTGACTTTCTGTTTAAAAAAATAGTGTTGTATCATTCAACATTTCTTACGAATTAACAGAAAGCTTTAAAATGAATTTATAGTGTGTACTAATATGTGGAGCCCATATGGCTTGTCCTAGCTTTCGGACAAACTGATTAACCTTTTCTGTCTAGCCATTATTTACACATCTTTCGACCATGTCCATTATTTGCTCATAACCTCGGTTGCTGTTATTCAGGTGTGTGTGCATGCTTACGTAGATCATTACTTGTCTAACCTATTATTGTCTGACTTTAAATACTTAATCATGTTTCATCGCACTGAGTTGGCTTACTCACCTTCTCCACTTTGCTTCACTTTCCCTTCATGATTCGTATTCTCATGTCTTTATGCATGAACGATTGCCTGCAATAAACTCATCCAACTGGACCAGCATGTGGCTCCTTATTACTACCGTCGATCAAACGGGATTCCCAGTATGATATGGATGGGAAGATTTATTTCACCCAAATCGGAGTCTGATCGCTGGCCACTAAAAATGATCTCACCTTTATACATATTCATAGGACTGATCAGCATTAAGGATATTCACTTTTTTTAACTTCAGAGAAAATTGATTTTATATAATTGTTGATAACATCTCACTAGTGTAAAGCAATGGATATGAGCAAGACACTCTTAATTTTATTACATTTCATTAGTTTTGTGTGAAGAAAAATATTGGTCTGTAGCGAATCAGGACTACTTACTGATCGCGATATAATTAAGTTAAATCCCGTTAAGGCCAAATATCAAAAGGCAGGCTGTGATTGGAGGATCAGGTGTATTGATTACTGTTGTTATAGTTTAGTACAATAATAAATGTTTCCATTTCACCAATTATGTTCTCTTCGTAAGAGTGTTTCACTACAGGTCTAACTTGTTCATCACCTTAAACATGTCTCAACTGAACAAATATTGTGCTGAGGATGTTTTTTTTCCGATTGATTAATTGATGTATGTCAATTGTAACATGTACTTATCAAGTGCTTTTACAAAAAAAAGAATTACAACATATACTGAAGCAAAATTCATTTTTAACTTACTACAGTGTTTGTTGTATCCCTTAGTACAACCACACTTTGAAAAAGTGGGAGATAGTAATATTCAAATTTTTGAATTCAATATTTTATGGAACGGTAAAGAATGTCGGAAGAGAAAAAAAAGGTTTTAAAGTGTTTGTGACTGAAAAAATATTTACAGAGAATCATTGTGATATTTTTTAATATTCAAATGTTAATTAGACATAAGATGGGTAACTGTTTCCATAATGCCCAATTTATCGGCTTTAAAATTGTATAAACACTCTTTAAAAGAGAAGTATTTCATTTTCTAGTGCCTCACTCTTGAAAACATCAATCTGAAGAAAGAGACAATAAAAAACTTTATAGGAATCTTTGCTGAAGTCTAGTAATATTACACATTACTCATACATGAATAACTGGGTCTGTAATGCAAGCAGTGACCTTGAACTGGTAAATTGTTTCCTTATTAATATATTCCGCTTAACTTTTCAGTTAACTTTTCAACATTGTCTTTTCCTACAGAGCTTATTGCTTATACACCTTTCTTTCATGGATATTAATACGTTTTAAATTCATCTTTGTTTAAGTGTTACAAAGAACATAGCACATTATGAATCAAGCAAAACAAATATACCTTTTTCTTTGAAAGTTTGAAATATTTTCAATAAAAACTGAAAAGTAATTTCTTATAACTTTTTATCCTTAGGCAATTACCCCAATTAAATATAAAAAATCAAAATGTACCATACATTTCCGATGGATCCAGAGGACAACCAGTACAGTATAAAAGTTCAAATCGTTCTCTACCAAAACCTTATGGTTTAAATCGATCAAATAGTTTAGATGCTGATAAGACAGCCTATATTAGCCCAGACCATTCTATGTACTATGGTGATCAACAGAGACAGTAAGTAGAAATGAATATTTGTGTATGTTTATTTTTGCTAACTTACTTTTTTACTTACTTACGCCTGTTACACCCAATGAAGCGATTGGCCGCTGACCAGTATTCTCCAATCTACTCTGACCTCAGCCTTCCTTTCCAGTTCAATCCAATCGCTGTTCATTCTTCTCATGTCTTTCTCTATTTTTCGGCGCAATATGTTCCTTAGTCTTCCTCTTTTCCTTTTGCCTTGAGGGTCCCATTTAAGGGCTTGTCTCGTGACGCAGTTAGGTGCTTTTCGTAGTGTGTGTCCTATCCACTTCCACCGCTTCTTCCTGATTTCCTCCTCCACTGGAATCTGGTTTGTTCTTTCCCACAGTAAAGTGTTAATGATAGTGTCTGGTCAACGAATCCGAAGTATTTTGCTTCGGCAGCTGTTAATAAATACTTGTATCTGGTGGACGATGGCTTTAGTAGTTTTCCAAGTTTGTTAGTTGTCCAACCTCCGTTCAATGCATTACACTGATTCCAAGCACCTCCAG
This sequence comes from Schistosoma turkestanicum, assembly GCA_944470395.2. Lineage (NCBI taxonomy): Eukaryota > Metazoa > Platyhelminthes > Trematoda > Strigeidida > Schistosomatidae > Schistosoma > Schistosoma turkestanicum. Next base: position 69,621,364 of record OX103971.1, on the reverse strand, counting down.
GTTGTATCTCTTCATTTATGCAGTAATTTACAACGGTGTTCAGGTCTTCCACATTGTTCAAACATTCCATGTTCCTCAAAGAATACTTGCTCTGGTTGTGAGAAAGGACACTGGCCTCGTAACTTCCCTAAGGAACTCGGCTTTCATCATGAGACGTCATAACTCTTCTAAATGACGACCATCTAACTCCCAGGGCAGAGTTTAAATGG
>OX103971.1:69600062-69620655 GCA_944470395.2 Schistosoma turkestanicum | reverse complement strand
CGCATTAATCATCAACAACTATTGAATTTTGAATCATGTACCGCTTAGTTCAATGAATGTTCCTACATTGATGAATGTTTTTAATTTTATCCATATTGAATTCTTAAAAAAGAAAGCCTAATTTGGATTTTTTTTTAAAAAACAAACCAAGTAATCATTCTAAACTATGATTTGTAAAAATATGTTAATTACTTTATTGATCCTGATTGTATTCACTAACTTTCCTTCAACTATCATGCATAATACTATTCTTATTGAAGCTGAACAAAATGCTACAGTATGGTGTACACAATATCTTCAATCATCATCACATCAGTCATTAAATAAAGCATTTGATATTCCACATTTATTGTTACATTTAAATAAACATTTAAATACTGTAAGTAATTGATTGTTGATGTTATGAATAGTTTTGTTTTAATTGTTTCATTGATTTGGCGTGCTTTTGAATAATTTTGTTTAATTCAATAGAAAAGAGTAGATAATTTGTAAGTTTACGTGACTAATTTCATTAAAATACGATTAAAAAAATGAAATATATTTTTCAAATCTATCTGGGTGGCACCATACATACATGTGGTCAAAATTTGTCATGCATTTTTTGTTCAACCGAAGAAAATTATTCCGATAGAGATATCAGCAATAAAAACTTACTACTACACAAGTAGATCTTTTATTAACAATCTTTAATAGGATGTTTTTTTTACATGTAAGCCTGTTGCGCTTAATGAAGCATAAGCCACCCACCGATCAGCATTCTCCAACCTATTCTGATGTCCTGGGTCTTCGTTTTTAACTTCTATCTAATTGCTGTTCATGCTTTTTATGTTTGCTTCCGATTTTCGGCATAATGCGTACTTTGTTATTCCTCTTTTCCTTTGACCTTGACGATTTCAAGTGAGGGCGTGTTTTGTGACGTAATCAGGTGATTTTCTAAATGTGTTTCTTATCCACCTCCAGAACCTTTCTCTAATTTCCTCCTCTGTTAGAATCCTTTTTGTTTTCTCCCACATTCGGTTTTATTATATGAATACTACTTATAAGTTTCAATGTGTAATCCTCTGAGTTTTAGCGAGAAACCTCTGATCAATGAAGTTCAGCTAGGTTAGAAAGAAGTAAGCTAGCTAACTATTAATGGCGCTGGACGATAAACACCTAACCTTAACGTTAAGATATCGTCATGGAACCTTCACTCCAAATAATCTCTAGATGTATTTTGATTGTCTACTGAATCTCAGCCTAGGACTAAAATGTCTGTCAGCTACTTTCTGGTTTACAGTAGTTAGCTACTGATGTGAAATCTGAAGATGAGATTTTTGCATCCATAGTCTACACAATGTGTACTCGTTGATAATAATAATATGAGTTGTTTATCAAGCTGTGTTAGTTAGATTACTTTTAAACACAAATATTCTTGGAAAATTTAGGAAAAATGACTTGGTTGTGATTATTGAGAACACTTTTCTATTTACAGGGAATATAAATACAGACATAATATATATTTAAGTCTAGATTTACACGTTCGACAATCCAGAACTTTTGCAATCATAAAACCGATCAATGTTAAATCACTATTAGAAACCTGGAAGCACTGGAAAACGGACGTTTCGTCCTGGTATGTGGCCGCCCATCAGCAGTGAGCATCCATGGAACGGTCGTCTTTCAATGTTTCCAGGTTGCGAATGGTGGTCTAACACTGATCAATTTCTGATTTCGAAGAGAAAAACATATTTTTGTATATTTTGTACTTATTGCATTAAACTACCTGCTTGACAAGTGACTTCAAGCAGCGATACTCATGAGTAAACAAAACCCAACTAATTTCGCAGCAAGACATGAGTTTAGTTATGGTTCCATAATATTTAAGTCAATCTATACAGCGTTAAGTTAAAAAACGATAAAGTTATATGAAAATCTCTTTCTTCATTTAATTTGACTAATATACAGTTCTGGTCATTGTTTTGTAACAATTAGATAGAAAGATATTCAAAATAACTCGATGTACATCAATCTACAATGGTCATGAACTTCCTTTCTCTGAGCTGGATATTTTGGTTTACGGGCTTTCATTGTTCTTCTGAACACAGCATCATCGTTAGTACAAACTTCGAATTTCTCCACGTTCGACCTGTAACTTCTTCTGTTGACTTTGGTGTTTATTGATTGTTATCGATCTCAGACCATTAGTTTTCTACTCCTTTATTTTGATTGTATCTCTCTCTTTGATCGGTTTCGTCATCCAATGTTTGTCTGTGAAGTTTGTGGCGATGATGTTGTTCGGTAGAAGAACAATGAAAGCTCCACAACTAAAACATCCAGCTTTGAGAGAACGAAACTTCACCATTAATCATCCAACTGAGCTACAAATTTTCTCCGCCATCTCAGCTTACAATGCATCATCTTTGATTCATACTTAAATCTGATCTAAAATACCAAATGATATTGCGGTTTTTAGAAATGTAGATGAACAAGTTTGCAAGTTGATACTGTTCATACAGTTAGCTTAAAAAACGTATTAAATTTTATAAGAATTCTTAGTTTTTTATGCGTGCCTGTTATATGATTAACCAATATCTCAATCATCTTTGATCTGAATGAAAATACTTTTGTAAGCATGATGACACATTGCTTACTGCATTTTTAATAATCATTACTTAAGTATATTGATGAAAATCAATTAATGATACTATTTTTAAACACTTTCTTATTATTTTTTGACTGAAATAAGAGGAAACATATTGACAATTGACCGATCATTGAGCAGTGATCAGTGTCATGAGTGTCATGTACTTCTCAATGCTAATCGAATTCTATCAACCATGGCCGCTCATCTAGGTGACTTAACATCGTGTACACTATGTCGATATACAAGGCAGTGATTAGGGAAACCATAGACCTAGATTTCGTGCAATTTTGCTGTCGCCATTAACGTCTACCAGTAACCTTGAGGCAACTAATGCTCCCGGGAGCTACCGATCCCGTGTTACCTCACTTCACAGACAGAGACATTACCACTGATCTGTCTGGGCTGCATCTGACTTCCTGTAGGACTGTGATGTATTTACAATTAAATACGCTGTCGAACAGAGTTACAAGCTTTTGTAGATAGGCTAGGTCACCTTTAAACATACTCAGGAACTAGAAGTGAATACAGGCGCAAAGAATATCAAACATTGAATAATGAAATTCTAGTCGATCAGAGTTAAACAGCTAAATATTTTCTAACATATATATATATATATATATATATATATATATATATATATATATATATATATATATATATATATATATATATATATATATATATTTTAACGAAAATTACAGAGTTACTCAGTAAAATAGGAAAATCATATCGTAAACGGTTCATTTGCAAATCTTCAATCCATCATCAATCCATTGTCTGACATTTCACTATTCATGCGTTTCATACGCAAATTCCATTGTGTTCCCACTCTTCCTTTCTTGATCTTACCCCATCTTACACTCACGTCATATACTACTTATAAGTAGCGCGCACCACACAATTATTCCATTGTTGCGCATACTCCATTTCAAAATATGACTCATCATCACATTGTACAGACCAACTAATTTGATTACAACAATTAAACCTGTATATCATCAGTGAAAAAGTGATCAAGTAAACTGCATCAAAGGCATAATAATATACATTTTAGAGACACTATACTATGAACACATTTGAAACATGTGTGTTTTATTTCCATTTGTTATTTTTCAACAGTTTAACTATTTTTCAATCTTTTTTTTAATGTCACTGCATTTATTTTTTTGTAAATGTACATATTGTACAAAATCAATAGATGAGAGACATAATATTATCGCTTAATGTAATCGAGGTATTTAGAAGTTTTTTTTCACAAATAAAATGTTTACCTTCTTCCTTTATGCCAATCATGAAATAGTGACAGAATTGTAAATTATATGTATATATATACGTATATATATATATATATATATATACATATATATATATATATAAATGCTGCATAGAACATTCATTTATTTCATAGTACGCGCGCAAAGCATGTATTATTAATATAAACAATTGTCAAGTAATCAATGAAAACTAATTGAACCTTGTTTAAAATATCGAAATTATTGACTTTCAAAACAGCAAACATTACAATCATCCATTGTGAAAGATTGCTGCCTAGTATTTGATAATTGAATGGGAAAAAGGATTTGTGTTTTAAGAGGACATTCACTATGATGGCTTACTTATAGATCTCTTTAAAAAAAATAAAAAAGGTTACTTTTGAAAAAAACCCGAAAAAATTCATTGAATACTACGCTATTACAACTGTGAACATTGATTTTTATTCTGTTTTGAAACGTTGGAATTTTAAGGATATGATTGAAAAGTGTGCTGTACTCGAAATATTCAGAGTTTTCAGTAAGTCTATTTATTAAGTATTAAATTTTATTTTGTTGATGATTTGATATGTGATTCTTTGGACAATGTGGTTAATATATTCGGACCTCAATGCTTGTTATGTTATTTCTACATACTACTTACTAATTTCTATTTGTGTTTAGTATTTTCCTCATTTGAAATAGTTGCCCATTTTTACATTACCTTGTGAAAATAACGTTAAAAACTACACTAAACATTTTGATAAAAATCTCCCTTTAAAAAAGAAAATGATATTATTATGCTTGACTAAACTAATAAATGTTGAATGTTATGTTATTGAGTAGTATATGTATTTAATGTTTTTCAAAATAGAAAACATAAATTTTATTTTGTGATCTCTTTAGAATTATTAAAGTTTCAAGATGTATTTTCTCAGTGTATTCATTATCGTCTATCTCCATTACTTTTGGAAATGATAAGTCGTTTGATTTTAAAACATCATTGTGACATTAAAGGTTATTGAATAACAGACAAATATAAGTCATTTAGAAATACGCGGCTATGCCGATTTATTTATGTAGATTAGGAATTATTCTGTTAACATATAACCTTCAATGGAGCATAATGCCACCGACCACCATTCTCCAACCTACTCTATCCTGGGCCTTCTTTTCCAGTTCTACCCAATCGCTGTTCATTCTTTTCATTTATGCCTCAAATACTCGACGTTAAATGTTCTTCGGTCGCTCTTGAGGATTACTGGTGAGGGCTTGTCTTGTTAGATGCTTTCCGTAATGTGGGTCCTAACTACCCCCGGCGCTTCTTCTTAATTTTTTTATCCTCAATTGGAACGTGATTTGTTCTTCCGCACTGTAGGCTATTGCTTATGGTGTCTAGCCAACACATCCTCAGTATCTTGCGTAGACACCTGTTCAAAAATATCTGTATCCTGTGGAAGATGGCTGCCTTAGTTCTCCAAGTTTCTGATCCATACAGTATAACTGTTTTGAGGTCTGTATTGAAAATTGGGACTTTGGTGTTTGTTGACAAGTGTTTTGAGTTGCAGATGTTCTTCACCTGTGGAAATGGTATCTTCGCTCTGTTAACCCATGTCTTCATATTCCCATTAGACGCGATTTGTTTATCAATGATGCTGACGAGGTTCGGCAAAGTTCCCACATATTCCATAGCTTCTCCATCAAATTTTGATTTGATCGATGCTTGCTTTGTTGTATCGGACGATCTTGCTTTTACCCTTGTGCACACTGAGACCTGTAGAAGAGGCTAGTGCTACACTGGTAGTCTACATCAGCGTTTAAGTCTGTGTGTGGGATAGAAGATCTAGGTCATATGTGAAGTTCAGATATCATATCTTCACTTGAGCTATCCAAATCAACAGGTTATACCTGATGTCATATTTTGATTTCGTAGGGCACATCATTTCTGAGCTTGTAGTTAACTGCTTTAATTAAACCCTCTGGCAAATATACGTAGGAAACGTCTGCATTTGCATAGTACATTGCTAAGTATATTACTTACTTACACCTGTTACCCCCAACGAGGCATAGACCGCCCACCAGTCTTCTCCAACCAACTCTGTCCTGGGCTTCTCTTTCTAGTTATTTCCAGTTTTCGTTCATTCTTCTCATATCTTTCTCTATTTCTCGGCGTAATGTATTCTTTGGCCTTCCTCTTTTCATTTTGCCTTGAGGGTTCCATGTGAGGGCTTGTCTGGTGACGCAATTAGATGCTTTTCGAAGTGTGTGTCCTATCCACTTCCACCGCTTCTTTCTGATTTTCTCCTGCATTGGAATCTGGATTGTTATCTCCCACAGCACATTGTTGCTGATGGTGTCTGACCAACGAATACGAAATATTTTGTGTAGACAACTGTTCATACTTGTATCTTGTATCTTATGGATGATGGCTTTTGTAGTTCTCCAAGTTTCCACTCCATACAGTAGAACTGTTTTGACATTTGTATTGAAAATCCTGATTTTGGTTTTGGCTGAAAGCTGTTTGGAGTTCCAGATATTTTTCAACTATAGAAATGCAGCCCTTGCTTTACCGATCCGCGACCTCACATCTGCATCGGATCCACCTCGGTTGTCGATGAGGCTGCCAAGATATGTAAAAGTGTTAACGTCCTCCAAATAATCTTCATCAAGAATGATTTGTTTTGCGCATGTTTTGTTGTATCGTAGAATCTTACTTTTCCCTTTATGTATATTGAGACCTACTGCTGATGAGGCTGCTGCTACACTGGTCGTCTTCTCTTGCATTTGTTGTTGCGTGTTCAGTTGGAGATTCTGGTCATCTGCGAAGTCCAAATCGTCCATTTGCACCCTGGCAGCCCATTTAATACCGTGCTTCCCTCTAGATGCTGACGTCTTCATAATCCAGTCGATTGATGACCAGGATAAAGAGAAAGGGCGAGAGTGAACAAACTTGCCTGACACCGGTCTTCACCTCGAACGAGTCTGTCAGCTTAGTTTATAATGTTCAGCAATTTTTAAAAACACATTTTATGTTCAATTTTAATAAAATGCCACCCATAGTTTCACTGTAAAGGTGCAAATATCAAACAAAATAGCTTTAATTGATCGATCGATCGATTGATTGATCTTGTCTTTTCTATTCTTTGCTTGTCTTTCTATTTAGGCACTTACAAATGCACCGGAACCAGGTTGGTATGATAACATTAAAATATATCATACTAACAAGACTGAACAAAATTTCCAATTAATGTGTATGGAATTATACAGAATGGTGACTAATTCAAAAAACAATTCACAAGTTGGAAATGCGGTAAATTGAACAAGTGATTTCATTTGAAAATTAATAGTTATATATTATTGAATTAACACAAGTAGAAAGACATTTCATTTTGCATAGTGAAAATAATTACGATATTCATTATAACTTACCGTGACCAGTGAAATTTAAGCCTATCAGGTGTAGGCACTACTAAAGACAGAAGTCGATGGGTGAAGTTGTGCAAAATCCTTAGACTAGTCAAAGTTAGTCATTAATATCGTTGGATGCCGGCTCAGTGGTCTAGAGGTTAAGCGAAGGTCTTGTATTTGATTCCCTCGAGAGGGGTAGTAGATGCTTACAGCTGATGAGTCCCACACTATGACGAAACGGCCATCGAGTGCTTCCAGGTTTCTACTGGTGGTCTCACAATGGTCACGATTTATGATTCCAAGAAAATAATTATTCGTTATATTACGAAGCTTGAAGATTGATTTTATTGAAAAATCCACTGATAGCAAGTATATTATATTGGCTATTATTTTACGTAAAATATTTCTTAAAAAAATAGGGATTCAGGTGTCCTCGAGTTCTGTTGTACGATAATACTTATATTTATATCATAATTAAAAGTCAACTTAACCGACTGAGGTAAAGCGATATTAAGTTTTGACATTAATTAAAAGTAGTGATACCCATGATCAAATATAAATGCAAAGCATTCGTATAACAGTTAAATAAACCTCAAGTCTTCAATTAAATCACTCTAAAGCATAATAAACTATTGTTTAAATATTACTGACTTTTCATTGATTCCAGTCAGCCAATCAATTACAACATTGAACTTCGTACGTGCGTACATCAGTTCAGGTTGTATACCACATTAGCAAAGAGACGCAGCAGTCAGTTCATATTCCTTGAGTGGTGGAGATAGTAGAAGAATTAGCGGTAACGGAGAATATTAGGGATCAAAGATATGATTCAAGAAGTATAATTTAACAGCTTCCAGATGTTAAATTGAAAAATATTTGGGACTCCAAACAACTTTCAACCAAAACCAAAATCACGATTTTCAATACAAATGTCAAGACAGTTCTACTTTATGGAGTGGAAACTTGGATAACTACGAAAGGCATCATCCAGAAGATACAAGTATTCCTTAACAGTTGTCTACGCAAAATACGTCGGATCCGTTGGCAAGACGCCATCAGCAACAACGAACTGTGGGAGAGAACAATCCAGATTCTAGTGGAGGAGGAAATGAGGAAGAAGTGGTGGAGTTGGATAGGACACACACTACGAAAAGCATCGAACTTCGTCTCGAGACAAGCCCTCACTTGGAACCCTCAAGGTGAAAGGAAAAGAGGAATGCCAAGGAACACATTACGCCGAGAAATACAGAGAGATATGAGATGAATGAACAGACATTGGACAGAACTGGATAGAGAAGCGCAGGACAGAGTTGGTTGGAGGAAACTGGTGTGCGGCCTATGCTCCACTGGGAGTAACAGGATAATCAACGTGTTTGAATGATTGGCGTTTTTCAATTTCAATTTCAAAGAACTGTACAGTGTTTTTTCCCTATAACACAAGAAGTTTCTCAAACATCATGATCATAAAACCAAAAACAGTTACTCCCAGAGTCAAATCGGATAAAATTTGGTAGGGGAAAGCTACTTATATAGGTATAAAGTCCTATCAGTCCATTTCAGCAAATATTTTCTAGAGACTATCAAAAATCTGCATTGTTTCTAGTATATGCCAAATGATAAAATGCACACTACACAATTTAATTTACATTTAGGCTGCTTTTTATTTTCTCTCTCTATATTATTTTCAGATATTAAACGCTTACAATTTCTGGAATATTCGACCGAAAGGTTAGCTTATTGATTTTTCCACATAATTGCTTTTTTGCAAACTTCAAAAAGTTGATTGGTATCACCTAAATGTCATGTACAATTTTCAATAACATATGTATCACAAAATATCCAAACTAATCTGATTGAAAATGAAATAGAAATGAATAGACAGTTGCTCTAATTAATTAAAATCTACATTCTTCACACATCATTTTTATCTGTCATGACTCCATAGTTCATTATATATAGTGTTTCGATGTTTGAATTATTAACAAGTAGCGTCAATATTTAAAATTGACTGTATATCATTGAACTATTGTAGTAAAGGAGAACACAGGTGAGGGCAACCGAATTGTATTTAACGAAAATTACAAAGTTACTCAGTAAAATAGGAAAACCATATCGTAAACGGTTAATTTGCAAATCTTCAATCCATCATCAATCCATTGTCTGACATTTCACCACTATTCATACGTTTCATACACAAATTCCATTGTGTTCCTACTCTTCCCTTCTTGATCTTCCCCCATCTTCTGCTGCTAGACATTACGTTTACACTTGCGTCATATACTACTTATAAGTAGCGCGCACCACACTATTACTTCTCAAACTGATCCTCATTTTTTCTAGTATGTGTTTTTTTATCGGATTTCTAAACTAACACACATTTAACTGAAATAATAATCTATGCAAATCTATGCAGATAAATTTGTAAGTCCAATAAGTTCAAGTCAATCAGATTATTTATTCAATCTACTGTAAATTAGAATCACATGAGTGTTATACAGTAGTAGTAGTTTCAGCGATATAGAAGAAATTGGATTTACTACCGAATTCGCTGTAGGGACACAAGATTTATAAGTTTATCTAACAAATACTAACTCATAGTGTTACCTACTCACTTACTTACTTACTTACTTACTTACTTACTTACTTACTTACTTACTTACTTACTTACTTACTTACTTACTTACTTACTTACTTACTTACTTACTTACTTACTTACTTACTTACTCACGCCTGCTACCTCCAATGGAGCATAGGTGGCCGACCAGCATTCTCCAACCTACTCTGTCCTAGGCCTACCTTTTCAATTTTTGTTCATTGTCTAATAGTAAACAGTCAACAAGATCAAATTGGACATTTAATTTTGTTTTCATTTTGTTGTTGTTGTTATTGTTTTTCGTATTTTGTAGTTTGGATTGCTTCATTGATTTCAATATTTGTCATAAGTGCTGTTGGACTATTAGGAGTTGGTGTAGTACCATTAGTTCAAAAAGTATTTTTCAATCAAGTGATACAATATTTAGTTGCATTAGCTGTTGGAACTTTAACCGGCGATGCAATGCTACATTTACTTCCACATGTAAGTAGTCTATATAACTTACTTACTTACTTACTTACTTACTTACTTACTTACCTACTTACTTACGCCTGTTACCCCAAATGAAGCCCATCAGTTTTCTCCAACCAACTCTGTACTGGGCTTGCCTTTCTAGTTCTGTCCAATTTTTGTTCATTCTTCTTATGTCTGTCTCCATTTCTCGGCGTAATGTGTTCCTTGACCTTCCTCTTTTCCTTTTGCCTTGAGCGTTCCATATGAGGGCTTGTCTTGTGACGCAGTTAGGTGCTTATCATAGTGTGTGTCCTATCCACTTCCACCGCTTCTTCCTGATTTCCTCCTCCACTCGAATCTGGTTTGCTTTCTCCCACAGCAAGTTGTTGCTGATAGTGTTTGGCCAACGAATCGGAAGTATTTTGCGTAGACAACTGTCCATAAATACTTGTACCTTCTGGATGATGGCTTTTGTAATTCTCCAAGTTTCCGCTCCATTTGTATTGTAAATTGTGATTTTGATGTTGATTGATATTTGTTTGAAGTTCCAGATATTCTTCAATTGTAGAAGTGCAGCCCTTGCTTAGCCGATCCGCGACCCCTTATCTGCATCGGATCCACCTTGATTGTCGATGATGCTGCCTAGATATGTAAAGGTCTCAACGTACTCCAAAGAATCTCCATCAAAAGTGAATGGGTTGGTGCATGTTGTGTTGCATCGGAGAATTTTGCTTTTGTTGAGACCTACTGCTGCTGTGGCTGCTGCTACACTGGTCGTCTTCTCTTGCATTTGTTGTTGCATGTGCAATAGACGAGCCAGGTTATCTGCGAAGTTCAGATCGTCCAGCTACATCCTATCTGTCCACTGAATACCGTGCTTCCCTCCAGATGTTGACGTCTTCATAATCCATTCGATCACCAGGATAGAGAGAAAGGGTGAGAGTAAACAACCTTGCCTGACACCGGTCTTCAGCTCGAACGAGCCTGTCAGCTTACCTCCGTGCACGATTTTGCAGTTTAATCAATCATAAGAATTCCGTATGATGTTAACTATCTTCTCAAGCACGCCGTCGTTTCATCGAAGAAGCCTCCATAGTGTTGTCCTGTCCACGCTATCGAATGCTTTCTATATAAGAAAATGAATATATATACATAAAATGCAAAGAAATCAATATTGTCAGGACATAGAATTACACTGATCAATAATTTGCTCTTTTTTTGTGATTTAAAATAGAAGATTTGCATTACGTGGCATACAGATGAACACTTCAACGTGAGAGATATATAGTATTTCGACCAAAACCACAGCGTTTTTTAAAACGTTTTTTCTTTAACTTATAAAAAAGAATACTATTTTTTTTAAATTAAAGTCTTCTTTTAACAATCGTTTTTATAAACAATTACGACGTATATGCCTTGAATAACCTTGTATAAATTCATTTGTGGTTAATTGATTTACAGAATTTAATATGTATATATAAGATTTGTAAATGATTCTTAAAATCGCCTCTTCCCAATGATCTTCTTATAAACAATTGATTTAATTTTTGAAAATGCAAATTCAATTGGATTAAGTAAATATATCACTAACTATAAGGGGACAAAAAAACATAACCTTTACTCCCTTTTCATCAAAAAAACGTTTTGGTAATATTGGAGACATGAATCTTTGCATTATATATCAAGGATAAAAATGCAATTCTTAAAAATTGATTTTTGATTGCATTTTTCAATCAGTTGATCAAAAAAAATATGAATGAATGAACTTATCGGTGTTCATTGAACCAAAAATAATCTTTGAGCAAAAAGACCGTCATTTTCTGTTATTGCGGTGGATATTATCAAACTTACATTAGTTCCACATGTTGACGGAACCATGTGGCACTTGCTAGTTTTTCTCTTGTATATAGATCTTCCCAAAGTTCTTCTCAAATACAAATTAAAGGATGATTCCGCAATTAAAAACTTTTATGAAAGAGTCTTCGATATTCATAAAACCTTGCACATATATATATCTTGGGGCACAGTTTTGGAGGTTTTTGCGTTTTCACACCTTTGAAATCATCAATCAATCATTGTTAGACCACCATTAGAAACCTGGAAGCACTGAAACACGGCTGTTTCGTCTTGGTATGGGACTCATCCTGCTCCTCGCAGGGTTCGAACCCGGGCAGGCATCCAACGGTGTTAATGTCTAACTCTGATTGATCTAGGGATTTTGCACGACCTCACCCATTTGTCTTTGGTAGTTACTGCCTACACCCGACAAGGTTGAACATATATATCTGTCATTTAATTTTACTTGATTCTGAGTTGATATCAATCAATGTTTAAGGAAATTTTAAGTATTACAAAAAATTTTAAAAAACGCTGTGAAAATTTTTCAAAAAAAACGAGTTGAAATACTATACTACTATATATCAATAGCTTAGATTAGGTCTTATTTTTATGAAAGGTGTTACTTTTAAATCTTGTTAATGAATAAAAGTTTAAGTATGCTGTTCACCATACAGTTAACTTGTGAATAAAGTTTCGAAATTTGAAACCATCATTTCAATTGAGTGTGCTGAAAAGCAGCAGTTCATTAAATTGTTAGTTACTGTTTTTATGCTGGCTTGTAGACAGTGTGTCCTTAAAAAAAATTATCACTAAAGATTTTAGTTCAATATTAGCCTCGTTTGAATGCAATCACACCATTATGTAACTAAATGTGCTTAAGTTCAAATGTTTCTTGTTTGTAGATGACATAAGTAATATTGCACAAATCGATAAAGCTAGTAAACTATAACAGAGAACTGTATTAAAACATATTGTATCTTATGTAAGAAGACCTTTCAACTCCCAGGGTAGAGTTGAAATGGTTTGAATAATATATTCTGGTTACCATTATCTTGGTAAGTTGGTTTTCGACTGGATGGAGTCGCTAAACCCCATACCCAGCCTTCTCCCTTAATCCGGGTTCGGGATCAACATTGACCCCAGAGGGGCTCCAGGAGGAGCATGCTTTGAAGAAATTGATACCTTTTATGAATTTTGAAAAGAAAGTGAGTAGATGAAGTAAATCTAAAACAGGTGTTGTATTTGCGCTATTCCAGATTGTTTGACATGCATAGCACAACAACTTACTTACTCATTTACTTATGCCTATTACTCCTAATGTGATGCATATGCTACCGACCAGCATTCTCCAACCGACTTTGTCCTTCAGTTCTACTCAACCGATGTTCATTCCAATTATTGGCCTAATGTATTCCTTGATCCGATGCAGTTAACGCTTAGATGATGTAGTTGAATGATTTCCTCAATCTATATTCTATCCAACTCCAGTGGTTCTTCCTAATTTATCCCTTAATTGGAATCTGGTTTGTCCTCTCCCACTATGGATTGTCGCTGATGCTGTCTGGCCAATGAATGCTCCGTATCTTGCACAGGAAACTGTCAACCGATACCTGTAGTTCTCTAAGTTTCCGCTTCAAGTAGCACAATTGAATCGTATTTTTTCTTAAATCAACTCTATTTTCTCATTTTTTTAAAAATCAAAATCTCTACCTCAGCTATCACTAATCACGTTTCAGTTATTTAAAAACTAGTATTTATTTATTATAATAAAATAAAATCTAACTGTTTTATTGTTTCAATGAAATAATTATAAAAACTAAACTGATTCATAAATTCACTCAACATGATTCATAAAGAAATCGGAACATAAAAAAAAATGTTTAATCATGATGTTGTTTTTTTTATGTAATAAAATGAAAACTTCACTAAAACACATTTTTAATCATTACTAGTATAATGAATACCTGAGAGTGCTACTGTTTAATACTGTTAAAGTATTATATTCAATTATAGTATACTTTGATAAAATTTGTGTTTCGGTTTGACTGAATTTTATGATGCTGACTAGTCAACATTGTGAAGTGTTTAATAAATTATTATTATGTGTACTGCTGGTGAGCCCCATACCAGCATGAAACAGCTATCTAGTACTCTGAGGTTTCTGACAGTGGTCTAACATTGATCAATTCATGGTTTCAATAAAGTAGTAACTCAACAATCTCCACAATCCTATCATTCAGATTATCATATGTTCACTAGTAGTGACTAGATCGGTGAGGAAGTTTCTCCAGGTTTATGTGCTAAGTCGTGACTAGTGAAGTTCAGCCCCGTTCGAGTGTGAAGCAGTGCTCACAGGTGAGGGCAACCGAATTGTATTTAACGAAAATTACAAAGTTACTCAGTAAAATAGGAAAACCATATCGTAAATTGTTCATTTGCAAATCTTCAATACATCATCAATCCATTGTCTGACATTTCACCACTATTCATGCGTTTCATACAAATTACATTGTGTTCCCACTCTTCTTCCTTTCTTGATCTTCCCCCATCTTCTGCTGCCAAACATTACGTTTACACTCGCGTCATATACTACTTATAAGTAGCGCTCACCACAAGTGGATGAAGTTGCGCAAGACTGTGAATCGATCGAAGTTCGACATTAACAATGTGGTGCGAGCTACTTATAAGTAGTATATGACGTGAGTGTCAACGTAATGTCTTGCAGCAGAAGATGAGGGAAGATCAAGAAAGGAAGAGTTAGAACACAATGGAATTTGTATGAAACGAACGCATGAATAGTGACAATGGATTGATGTTTTACAACAGGAACAGTCCAGTTCGATAATGATGGACTGATATTTTGCAAATTAACGATTCACGATATGGTTTTCCGATTTTACTGAGTAACTCTGTAATGTTCGTTACATACAATCCGGTTGCCCCACCTGTGTTCTCGTTCACTACAACACCTTTAGATACCAAAGGTTCGGCATTTGCGTGCGAGACCGAAGGTGCTGAATTTGAATCCCGAAAGTTGCAGTTATGGATGCACACAACTGATGAGTCTTATACCAGGACGAAAGAGCCTTCCGGTGATCCTAGGTTACTAAAGGTGAAATAACATTGATGGACTCTTGATTCCAAAAATTATTATTACTACTATGCTTGCGTTAGTTAGGATCTAGGTGGTAAGATCTGCTGATGAGTCCCATACTAGGATGAAATGGCACTTTAATTGTTTCCAGGTTTCTAATAGTGAATTAGCATTGATCAGTTCTCGATTTCAATGTATTATTTAAGTGATATATATTGATTTTTTTTCAAATTTAGGCTGTTAGCGGTGGTGAGGGTCATGGTCATGGGAATGAAGGCGCATCATCTGACGAAGGAGATGGTGAACGTACAGCAATTATGAAAGGTTTAGTGGCTTTGGGCGGTGTATATTTCTTTTTCATGGCAGAGAAAATATTAAGCTTAACATCTGAATATCGGGCTGAAAAGAAACTTGAAAAAGTGAGTCTTACAAATAAATCTTCATTCATACATTATGAGTATAGATTTTTAAATCATGTAACACGTTCCTATTAAACAAGTATTATGTAAATCTTTTGATGATACTGACTCTTTAATAAATCGAATTAAATAATCTGCGGTTTTCGACGAAAATGTTTGTCTTTGTGAAGGTTTTGTAAACACATAACAAGATTATCAATTTACGAGGTTAGGTCCAAGTAACCATAGAGCGTTGACCACCTTTCTAGACAAGGAGAATGTTCTAACTGTGTGAAGGAGATAATTTTAATATAATTAACAAAATCGGTTTCATCGACTGTGATAAACATCACAGAACTCTACTCATGATTACCGCCCATCCGGAAATGGACTACCAGTAAAGCAACATGATACTTTAACACATATACATCAATGAACACAGACAGTCACAGACAAAAAATTGATTTTTCAAAAGATCAAATCTTTAGATCAAAGCAAGAGGAAGAACCTCAGCTAATTCCTGGAGGCACGACAGTTTAGTTGATTTTTAACGTTTCATAAATCCTATTATTTTATCACAAGTTCATCGTTGGAAATTACTATACCTAAAATGTTTGTTTGTTCAAACTGAAATGATAAATGTTAGACTATCACTGGAAACCTGAAAGTCTGTTTCGTCCCCTTAATATGGAACTCAACAGAAATGCGCCGTCCAGTGATTTTAGGTTTAAAATAATGGTCTAACATTATTTGATTCATGATTTCAATAAAATTCAACAATCTCCACAACCGTAGTATTGTTTTCTTTTCAAAATAACTTCATCTGTTATTCATTCCATCATAATTTTTCAAATGATTATTTTATGAATATGTCATCATACATGCATTGTTCGATTTGGTCCTCAAAAGTTGGATGATTATAATCTATCCAACAAGAAAACTTTATTCAGAGAACTACGGATCATTAGCACAAACTTCATTTTGCGCTGATGAATACCATACCAGGACGAAACAGCCATACAGTGCTTCCAGATTTCTAATGGTAGTCTAACAATGATTAATTGATTATTTCAGTGTGTGAAAGCAATGATCTTCATAATTCTATAGTTAAAAAAATCATAAAATGTGCTCACTAACGACTAGCTTCGTAAGGAAATCCTCAGAGTTCTAGTTAGAAGACTTGACCAGTGGAGTTCAACCCTGTATGGTGTAGTCAGTAATTACCGAAGACACTGGGTTAGGTCGCTCAAAACCCTTAGATCGATCAGAGATAGATATTAACACCGTTGGATGCTGCCCCATTGGTCTGGAGGTGAGGAGTTCGCGCGCAAGACTGAATGTCCTGGGTTTGAACCTAGCGAGTAACAGGAGTTGTGGATGCTCACTGAAGATGAATGAACCGTATCAGGCCGAAATGGCTTTTCAGTGTTTCCATGTTTCTAATGGTGGTCCAACAATGATTCAATCATTATGTCAATGTGTAGAGTAGGATAAAGATGACAAATTTGAAATGTGAAGATGATAATTATACATAATTAAAAATTTTAAAAAAACAGTTAAAAACATTATCAGGACTTATTTACAAAACGTCTATGAATAATCAGTTGTTAAAACCGTAGAAGAATGATAGCTTGAACGTGAAGTTTATATATACAGAGTTCAGGGTTGAAAATATGAATTGCAAACGTCCCTTTGATGTGCATCGTTTAATTATATTGATGATTGTGAAGGATAAATCTGTTGGGGTAGCATGATCAAGGCTAACAGAATGTTCCAATATTGAATTATTGATTGTTTAACAGACGCCTATCAAAAGCCACTTAGATTAATGATTGGAGATGCATTTCGAAAGACAACTAATCAAGACTCAGGTGAATAGAACAAGTTACGGATCATAACGTGGATAGAATTGAATACTCCACTTCTATCTGCAGTTTGTGTTGATGATGTTGGTTATAGGAACCATGTAAGCTCCACAATTAAAACATCTAGCTCAGAGAACGAAACTTCACCACGATGTCAAAAGGCATTGATCTGTACGACTACTGTAAGCTGCTTCACAACAGTAAGTAAATACACACTGATGTAGCCGAATACATGGGTTGATCTTAATTAATATACACCTGAATGATAAGGAGTCTGAAACAGAGTATATATATATAACTCGAAAGTTGAGAACTTTGTTTAAAATAATTTCACTTACATTGCATAAACATAGTGTTGCATGAATACGTTTTTATTGAAGAAACAGTATCGTTTAAAATGTTATGAAACTGTAAATTTCTTGTCAACTGATAGGAAGATCGTGAAAGAGCACTACTCAATTTACCTGTAGCGCCAGGAACTCGTCGTCTAAGTTCAGTAAGACCATCTCTGGTACCAGGTGGACTTTTAACAGTACCTGGACAACCTAGAAGATTATCACAGTTTGATCCTACTGTATGTAGAAGAGCATCACGTGCTATGTCCATCGCTAATGAAGATGTAGTTCTCACGGGATTAAGTAGTAAAGGTAAGATGAAGTATTCATGTAAATTGATTTCATCGATTATCTGTTGTATGTGTATATAAAGAGTAATGGTTGTAACAGATGTTTATGAATTGTGTTACGGCCTATTGTTGCTTTTACTATATCTGACTATTTATTTATCTAATCTATGATGACTCATTGTCAACTGCTCAAAGTAAACAGAAAACAATGAACTTGAAAATAATACACTCGATGAATGAGTGAAAATTACTGAGTTTAAACAGTGTATATATTACTTATTTACTTATTTACGTCTATTACCCCCAATGGAGCATAGGCTGCCAACTAGTATTCTCTAACTAGCAGTTCATTCTTCTCAAATCTGTCTTCATTTCTCAGCCTAATGCATTTTTTAGCCTTCCTCTTTTCTTCGGGCCTTGGGGATTCCAAGTGAGAGCTTGTCGTGAGGCAGTTGGGAGATTTCCGCAATGTGTGTCCTATCCACTTCCACCGCTCCTTTCTGATTACTTCCACCTCCGCTGGAATCTGGTTTGTTCTCTCCCACTGTACGTTGTTGCTGATAGTGTCTAGCCAACTGATTCTTAGTATGTTGCTAAGAAAACTGTTAATCAATACTAGTATCTTATGGATGACAGCTTTCGTTGTTCTTCGAGTTTTCACTTCATAAAGTAGAAATGTCTTGACGATTTGTACTGAAAGTTATGAGTTTGGCGTTGACTGATGGTTGTTTTTAGTTCCAGATGTTTTTCAGTCGTAGAAATGCAGCCCTTGCTTTGCCAATCCACACCCTCATATCGGCATCGGATCCACCTTGGTTGTCGATGATGCTGCTAAGATATGTAAGGGTGTTAACGTCCTCCAAGGCATCTCCATCAAGAGTGATTTGGTTGACGCATGTTATGTTGAATCGGAGAACTTTGCTTTTTCGTTTATGTATGTTGAGATCTACTGTTGTTGAGGCTGTTGCCACACTGGTCGTCTTTTCTTGCATTTGTTATTGTGTGTGCGATTGAAGAGCCAGGTCATCTACGAAGTCCAGATCGTCCAGCTGACTCCTAGCTGTCCACTGAATACCACTTCATACAGTGGAAATGTCTTGACAATTTGTACTGAAAATTGTGAGTTTGGCGTTGATTGATAGTTGTTTTGAGTTCCAGATGTGCTTCAGTTGTAGAAATGCCGCCCTTGCTTTCCCAATCTGAGCCTTCACATCCGCATCAGATTTACTCTGCTCATCAATGATGCTGCCCAGGTAGAGTTATTTCATAAGTTAGTCAATCTAAAAGCCAAAACCAGAAGCAAAACTACTATTCCCCTTAACCGAACCTCATATAATGGTTATAATTATGAATAAATAGTAATTTAACTGTTAATCTAACATTATTTTCCCAAACAGAAAAGCTCTGAAAGACGTAAATATGTAAAGAACTTTCATGGAATTACGCACAAACTACTCACCATTGTATCTTTTCCAATTTACTTTGATTTTAATCTATGTTTATATTAAACTCTTCAAAGTAAAGTTCTATTGATAGTTGCAATTTGAGTTTGACTTAACCTCAAATAACGATTGTTCAAACTTTTTTAAGTCTTTCAATCTACAAAACCAACTTCCAATCGCTCAAGTTGAAATTTAGAAATACAATGAATGATCATAAAACTGTACTTATTGTAAGAAGTATACCACATCAAAAGACTGTGTGGAGTTTGACATATTATGGAGTTCAACCGTGTAGGGTGTAGGCAGTTACCTACCAAAGACAGTGAGAGTGAGGTTACACAATACCCTAAAATTGATCAAAGTTAGACATGAACACCAGTGGATGCTAGCTCCTCGGGTCTAGAGATTAGGCGTTCACGCTTAAGACCGAAGGTTCTGAGTTCATTGCATTTCGAATAAATATAATCTGTTACGTAATTATCATAGTAATCAGGTTGGGAATGATTTTATTTTTCTCAGCAATGAAATCCATTGACATTCTGTATAGTTATGCAGAAGAATACGATGAATTGACAAAATCTTCTCAAGATAATGATGTCAATCAACCATTATTAAAACATGAATTACAATTAAGTGTACCTGATGGAAAATCAAAACCAACTGATGAAATGGACCCTTCAAAACAACGTGACGTACACCACCAACAACAACAACAACAACCAGAGAATCTCACAATTAATGTGCCAAAAATCAAAATAGCCGATGAAGCCAACGAAATGAAAGAGACAGACAATAAAACTGAAGAAAAACCAACAGAAACAGATAAACAAGTGAGGTCGATTGATTTAATTTTATTCAAACTATTCGGCATTTTTTATTTGTAAGATGAATTAATTTAAAAAGAACACCTTCTTTATTATTACAGGGAAAACAGTTTAACCAATCAAGTGTTATCGAAAATTTTTGAATGTATTATTCCGAGTAAATTAATTTCATTTTT
>OX103971.1:69456321-69599857 GCA_944470395.2 Schistosoma turkestanicum | reverse complement strand
TCAAACTGGTTATTATCATGGACAATTTGTTGAGAATAAATCAATTGGGTATCCTAAAGGTAATGTTTGTATGCAATAATCATGTGATGTAATATCAAAATGCTTGAAGAGACTTACAATTTGAGATGATACATCTGTCCTCTCTCTCTCTGTGTATTTGCATTATTCAAGACAAATTTCAAAACTTTTCAGAAATCAAAGTTTTTCTATTTAAAAACAATTAGTCGGTTTTATAAATTTTTTATCGAACAATGAGAAGATGTAATCTGATCTGAAAAATGTTGTGATGTATTTGCGCTATACATTTTGAACAATCTGGTCACATGCATATACACTTGTCAAGGTATTTTATATGAAGATTAATAAAAGGTCAATTAGATAAAAGTTCAAATAGAAAATTAACGTAATATGCAAAGAATAAGAAAGGGTAGTAAACTGTCACATTACCCTAGACTTAAGATTACCAAGGTAAATTTAAGGTTCTAACGAATTGTTTCTGTACACATAAGGGGGGTTTCTAGTAAGTCGATTTGGTGTTTGAAGTTTTTATCAACGCCAAATAGTTGATTAAAAAGTTCATAAATTTATGTGTATAAACTTGAGATTTACTCAAGTTCAGTTCATCAGAAACTAACCTTGGATAGTAAATCAACAATCAAAAAACTCAAAAAGGAAGCTTCATTTATTCAATGTTTTCGTCAATACAAAGGCGATTGAGAGTAATGCTGAGATTGTATAATCTTGGGATTGTTTTTAATCTCCCCTAAAACATGTCATCTATTTGAAAAAAACTCGACTTTTTTCAATGATCTCAACAATGTCTAATAAAATGTATAAAAACTCAGCTTGTAAATGTATAACTACAGGTATGCATGTTGAAGTACACTGAAAGATGTTAGCTGAATCTAAATCTTTCCACATATATGCAGAAATACATTGCATTCATTATAGGGTTATGGAGATTGTCATTTTATATTGAAATCATGAATGAATCATTGTTAGGCCACCATTAGAAATCTGGATAAACTGGATGACCATTTCGTTCTAGTATGAGACTCTCCAACAGTGCCCATCCACAACTCCTAAAACCCTAGAATCGAACCGAAGACCTTCAGGCTCGCGCGATGGCTGAATAGGTATACAAAGGTGTTAATGTCTAACTTTGATCAATCAAAGCTTTTAAGTAACCTCACCTCCACTGGTCACGGGTGAAGTTGCATAGTACCTTGGATTGGTTGAAGTTAGACGTTGACGTTAAGCGTTCGTGCGTAAGACCGAAGGTTCTAGGTTACATTCTGGGGTGTGGAATTCAGAGTTGCGCATTGCTAATGAATCCCATACTGATGCGAAACGACCGTTCAGTGCTTCTAAACTTTTAATGATCGATTCATGATTTCAGTGAAAGACGATATATATCGTTTCAGATTATAGCATGTAAGGTGAGAATTGTTTTTGAAATAAAAATAAAATTATTAATGTTGAGATGACGAATACGCAGAGTTAACGTCAATAACGTCAATAAATACAATTTGTGAAATCCATGATCAGAATAAATTTAGGTCAGATAGGGTCAGAGAAATATTAATGCAGTTACCAAATTTGATCGGATGGACAATGTTACATTAATTCAATGGGAAAGACTAGTGCTCACTTAATGGCCCAATACTGAGTTATACTCAGTATATACTACTCCTTTGCTTAGCCACACTGGGAAGAGTTCATGAGTACGAAAATAAAAAAATTCTTAAAACTTTGACCAATGAAGCATGTAGTTCAATTGAAAAACACAAACACAAGATGGTCATTTAGTCGTATAGAAAACATTATTTGTGGTTTTCCTAGTTTTCCATAGCTTTCCAGAGTAATCTGTTTTCCCTAAATGTAAGACGTTTGGCTCATCTTCGATTGTATCGAAAGAACACATCCTATAACTAAGAGTTTTTACCAGATTTACTTCAGGGTTATACTGCCTTGTCTTGTTACTTTTCTTGCATAAATTTCTTCTTATTGATCCATCCCGTCTTTTTATTAACAGAAAGTTAAAAAGAAAACTATTCATTCCTACCTTCGCATTCTTCTTCAGATGTAAACTTGGTAGTCGAGTGTACTTCATTAAATTGTCTAAGAACCTCTAGTTGTAATGTGCTATCTTCATAGAAAATAAATATGTTATCCATTTATCAATAGTAAAATGTTTGAATTTTCTTTTGAATAATCTGTCTAAATGTACCATTTTTTTTCTAGAAGGTGAACCAATTACAAACTCCGTACATTAATCGACAGGTTTCTCACATTCTTCTTCTCTTAATTGTGAGTAATGACGTTACATCTACAAGGTCATTTCGTTTGGGATTATTAATTCATTGCGGGGTTGTTGTGTAGATTGTTAAGTTTTATTTGTAACCGTAAATCGATCAATGTTAGACCACCATTAGAAACCTGGAAGCACTGGACGGCCGTTTCGTCCTGCTATGGGACTCATCAGCAGTGCGCATCCACGACTCCTACACCCCGCAGGATTCTAACCCAGGAACTTCGGTATTGTGCGCGAATATGTAATTATAGAAGCTGATGCGAATTTATTGAATAGATTATTATTTTTTCATTCATTAAATTAATGTTTTCATTGTATTGATTCAGGATTGATTTTTTTGTTGTACATTATTTCATTAGATGTTCAATACAATCATAAAGATGGAACAGTGGTTACAAAAAGATTATCATCAAATATTTTATCAGTAGGTTAATGGTTCTGTTAACATCCATTATAATTTATTCATGGTTTTATATTTGTGTTATGATTCTATTTTAAAAAAATAATTGCCTTAATGAGTTATAATTTCATGATTAACTTTCTTGATTTTGATCAGTCAGGTAGGTGGTACCCGACTTCTTCTCAATCTTATTAGAAAATTGAAAAAATCCGTTTCAACATCATTGTTACTGGTTATATGTCTTTCATGTACTTGTAGTGATCCATGGAAATAT
The DNA here is from genome assembly GCA_944470395.2 of Schistosoma turkestanicum. Classification (NCBI taxonomy): domain Eukaryota; kingdom Metazoa; phylum Platyhelminthes; class Trematoda; order Strigeidida; family Schistosomatidae; genus Schistosoma; species Schistosoma turkestanicum. The sequence continues at coordinate 69,596,869 of OX103971.1, read as the reverse complement.
GTGAATTGTTAGAAGACATTTTTCATTGAATAACTCTATGTATTTATTATTTGTCATTTACACCTGTTACCCCGCGTACAGCATAGGCCTCCTACGGTCAACAATATCTCTAACCTAATCTACCATGGACTCTCTTTTCCATTTGTTGCCAAACTCTGTTCATAATTTTGATATCTGCTTCCAGTTTCGGATTTAATGTATTCTTTTGATCCGCTTCTTTCCCTTTTGCCTTGACAACTCCAATGCAGTGATAGCTAGCTTTGTGATGGGTCTTGACGATTTCCGTAAAGTGTAACTTATCCTTCTCTAGTGTCTTCTAATTTCCTGTTCAATTAGAAGCTGGTTTGTTGTCTGGTACTCTATATTGTTTCTGTTAGTGTTCGGCCAACGGATCTGGCATTTATCGCGTAGACCACTGTTTATAGACGAGCATGATTCTGTAGTGAAGATGAACATAGGTGAGGGCAACCAAATTGTATTTAACGAAAATTACAGAGTTATTTGGTAAAATAGAGAAACCATATCGTAAATCGTTAATTTACAAAATATCAATCCATCATCTCAAACTGGACGGTTCCTGTTGCAAACATCAATCCATTGTCTGACATTTCACTATTCATGCGTTTCATACAAATTCCATTGTGTTCCCACTCTTCCTTTCTCGATCTTCCCCCATCTTCTGCTGCCAGACATTACGTTTTTACTCGCGTCATATACTACTTATAAGTAGCGCGCACCACAATACTTCAAGCTTCAGCTCCGGACAATAGAATTATTTTCATGTTTGCGATGAAAATTTGAACACGGGTGTTAATTGATGGTTGTTTTAAGTCCTCGATGTTCTTCAGTTGTAGAAATATGGCCCTTGCTTCTCTAACTAGCGATCGGTTTGCCATCTTTTTCTATGAGAGATGGATTTTTATGCGGTTTTTACATTGTGAGGATAATTTTATCTATAAGCGAGAAGTCAAGTAATGATGTGAAAAAGTAAAAAAATTTTTAAGTCTTAGTAGCAGTGATTACGGTTACTTGGTAGAATTGAATTCCTTTAATTAACAATGTAATGGTTTTCTACTTGTTAAGAATAAGATTTGATAGCTATTAATACATAATGATTAAAATGATTCGTACTTGATCAGTTTTAGAAATGACTGTATATCACTTGAGCTACTGACTAATAATGAACAGTATAGACTGTCTACATAAAAAACCCAGCTGAAAGTAATCAGGACAGACGGATTCTAAGGAACTAATAACCGAAAATTAGTAGATGAATGGTGTAATTGAATGAGGTTATTCTCTAACAATAGCTACCTTTGATCTTGTCTTGTAACCACGTAAAAACTAAATGTGTCAACATTTTCTTATTAACTTCCTATATATATTGAAATAATGAATCGATCATTGCTAGACCACCATTGAAAACCGGTAGGCACTGAACGGCCGTTTTGTCTTAGTATAGGACCAATCAACGGTGAGCAACCACGAACCCCCTCGCGTGAATCGAACCCAGGACCTTCAGTATTACGTGCGAACGCTTAGCCGCGAAACCACTAAGCCGGCATCCAACGATCTCGATGTCTAACTCCAATCAATTCACGGTATATACATTGATATTTCAAAAAGTGTTTGTGACAGGAGTTATATATTAATAGTTGTAACATTGATTCTTCGGTTGAACAGGTTTGCTAGTTATTGTGATTGTAAATTTTCAACTTTATTGATATGAAAATTTGTTTCGAACTTGATATCGATAGTCAAACAATTTCTATAACAAACAACTGGTAATCAACCCTGAACCTGTTAGTCAGCACTAGTTAATCAAGGATGTCATTTATTCTTTTGAGAATAGTATAATCTTGTGAGGTTTAAAAGGAAGAGGTATCGTTTTATATGAGTTGTGAAAACTCTGATAGTCATCGACTTCCAATCATCATAAGCTTCGATGCAAACATGAAACTGCTCAGCTAATCAGACCATATCCAATCATAAATCTACTCTCTAGATGTTTTCTATAGTTCTCCATATGACATGAATTAAAACTGAAACCATTCATCAAGATTTCTTTCTCAAAAACTGTTTACCAATAGAAACGTTAAGTTAACGTTATTGTACTTTTTCATTTTCAGTCTCAACCAGTAACTTGGAGTGTTTCCGAGAATGGTAGATATTTGATTGGTCATATGATTTTACAAAAGAAAACTGATCCACATTTTGGAGAGCCTGGATTAGGTAGGTTTGATAAATGTTCAGTGAATTTTTCTCAATTCTCTAAACAATTCATAATCATAACAGTTGAAACATTTTGCCGCTTTGTTTTGTCTCTCGTCTGTGTTGTTGATGACCACCTTCATTTTGTGAATTTATACATTAATCAATAACTTTTTTAACTAATGAATCGATCAGTGTTAAACCACGATTAGAAACCTGTAAGCCCTGAACGGCCAATTCGTCCTGGCATAGGACCGACCAACAGTGCTCATCCACGACTCCTGGTGTTCGCAGGATTCGAACCCAGGACCTTTTGTCTTTCGTGCGAACGCTTAGCCACTGGAACATTAAGCCGGTATCCGACGATGTTAATGTCTAAATTCAATCAATTCACGGTGTTGTGCAACCTCATACACTGTCTTCGGTGAGCACTGCTTCACACACGAACAGGGTAGAACTCCACTGGTCACGACTTCTGACTAGAACTCGGAGAAGATTCTTCACGAAGCTAGTGACTAGTGAGCCAAGTAATTTATTAATCAATAAGCCAAATGGCCAAATACATTTACATATGTATTTAGTAGTTTATTTGATCGATTTTCAATGGAAAATGTAGGTTGTTTTTTTCGATGAATCCACTGTGATCATGATTTGGTTTTCAACAGAATGAACAGCTAAGAATATATATATTGAATGGATCACACAAAGATTCATGGTTAATTAAAAAATTATACAATGTGCTCACCAGTGACTAGCTTCGTGAGGAAATTCTCGGAGTTATAGTAGGAAGACGTGACCAGTGGAGTTCAGCTCTGTAGGGTGTAGGCTGTAAATGCTGAAGACAATAGGTGAGGTTGCTAAAAACTACTTAGATTGATCAGAGTTAGACGTTAACACTGTTGGTTGCCTGACGACTCAGTGGTTCAAAGGTTAGTCATTCGAGCGCAAGAACGAAGGTCCTGGGTTTGATTCCTGCGAGTAGCGGGAGTCGTGAATGCGCGTTGCTGATGAGTCCCATGTCATGACGAAACACCCATCCACTGCTCCCAGGTTTTTAATGGTAGTCTAACAATGATTGGCTCATGATCTCAATGTCTTTGTTTTTCCGATTTACGGGTAGAGGAACCTGTAGAAAATACGAATCGATACTTGAATTATATAAAATTTAATGAAGTGGGTATGTGAAAATGCCATTATTTTCATAGTTCAAATCACGAATTTCTACACCACCGAATATCGTTAAGAACTTTCATGTTATAGCCAATGGCCAAGTTAAATCCCTCCACTCGAAGATATCAAAAGGACAGTTGTGATTGGAGTTAAGATGTATTTGTTGGCGATCTCGTGGTATGGAGATGATACCAAGATCGTGACAAAATTTAAAGACGAGTCAATTACCTACCGAAGAAAACAGATGAAGGTCGGACAATATCATAGGTTGGTTGAAGCTACTCATGAACACCACCTGATGCTGCCTCAATGATCAAGAGGTTCAGCGTTTGAGTCCCAAGTTCATTGAAATTCTAAAGAGATCTCAATCATTACTTAACTTCACCAGTATACCATGATATTTTTCAAAAACTTGATACATCATTATTTCTTATACATCATATTTTATTTTCAATCAAAATTAGGTCTTAAATTAGCTGGTGGTCGACTTAATAAATCTGGACGTTTATCAGCATTCATTACACAAATTAAACCTGGCAGTCCAGCTGATATAATTGGTCATTTAAAGTCAGGTGATGAAATTTTAGAATGGAATGGACAATCATTACGTGGTTTAAATGCTGATGATGTTTCACAAATTATCTATCAGTCGAAAGATAAATTACAAGTGGAATTATTAGCTCAAAGGGAATTAAAGTAAGAAATTGTTTGAGTTGTTTTTGTTATTGAATGATATAAAATTCAATTATTTTGTGAAGTAATAACATCATACATGACCGAAATGTGCGCATTTTAGAATGTTATCAGAAGTAGAAAGTTTTACCAACGAATTAATATGTTTATGATGTAGCTTAGTTCTCTAAGCTGAATATTTTGATTACGGAACTTTGATTGTTCTTTTGAACAAAATTAACAGCACAAACTTCAAGGTAGATGATGTTTAGAAGAATAACCAAAGCTCCATAACCAAAACATCCAGCTCCTTCGTAATCATTCACCTGAGATAAACATTTTCTCCTTGTTGAGGATGTTAGATCCCCACTTGAAAAATGCCTTATTTTGGATTTCACGTTTGCGAGCATGGGCTGATCGATTAACCTTGAGATTTCATTTCCCAACAGGAAAATCTATGGCTGTGTTTGGCTGCTGTGTATTTTAGTGTGCTATTTTCGTAGCTGTCTCAAGGATGTTTCTATGGTGTGTAAATAAACGAGAGTTGTGTACTTGATTGTATTGTGATTGCTGGGTGCTTGTAGAATATACTTTGTACGCTTACAAAGCCTTCTGTCTTCAGCATGGGATTCAAGGTAGCCTATCTGGACGCTGGTAATTGTCTCATTCGTAATAGCTTCAAGCGTACCTAGTGACAAACATATCACTCCTCTATTTCAAAATTAACATTGTTATGGAAGAAATGAGAAAATTCTAGTTTTTCAACATCCTTAAACAATGAACATGTTCTATGATGTAAAAATAATCATATTTAGTACATCAATAACTAACAGATGTGATGTAGTCTTCATCGAATAAAATAGAATATGGTTAGGAGTGATATTTCAGAATCGTATTTTGACTTATTTAGGTCTCATCAACTGGATGTACCATCTGAATCTGAGAGATGATATTCACTCTGATACTTCAATTCATTACCGTTTCATTTCAAACATCATCATGACGTTATTCACTTGGCGATTGAGTTCAGATAATCACATTCACTTGTACAACGAGTATTTCAGATTTATTTCAATTCTTAATGATTTAGATTATCTCTTGTTGTTGATTATGTATAAGAAGAAATTCGAAATAAAATTACATGCACTGAAAACTAATGAGAGATACAAACAACAACGATTAGTAGTTATAACTTACTGACAAGTGAATTAAAACATCTACTTATAATTAGTTAAAACAAATTTAAACATCACCAAGGTCAAATTAACTCAGAATATATATCAATTTAGGTCTTAAATTTTTGGTCTCTTGTTTAACTACGTTCATAATTGATAACATCGTTCACCATTGGAAAAATCTTAAATACCAGTGAAATAAATTTGAAAAAGAGAAAAGATGGTCATCAATAATTCAGCAGAGTAGAATCCGAAAGAAGACAAAGAATAAATGTGTCCGTATCATTGCAAGCGATTTTAAGCCATGTCATTCAAAGTCTTTAACCATCGATTATCATCGTCTCACGTACCCCAACCAGGTATTCTACACCTGCTAACATGGTTCAGTCCAGTTGTCAATGACCTGATTGACTGATGCCGTGTTTTGGTTTTGTCACCGCTAGTTTTCTTCCAGCTTACTCCTAAATTAGACAGCGTCGCACGTTGAGGTAGTCGGCGGTTGAGTACATATAAAAATGTCTCAGCCGCCTCAACTGATGAATTTTCACCATTTCATCTAGTTCCCGTTTCGCGAAGACAGCATTCCTTACTCTATAGTCCCAGGATATACGAGCGATGCTTCGAAGACACCTGTGATCGAGTATTAGCATCCTACGACTGTCCTCTATTCTTACTGGCCATGTTTGATACCCAGATAGTAGGACGGAGCCAACTACTGCGTAGTAGACTCGTCCTTTGATTAGTAGACGATGGATATCTCGCTTACACCATAAATGACGCAAGTTAGCAAAAGTTAATCGAAGCCTGCTGTATTCATGCCAAGATTTCATCAGACACTCACTATAGGCCATCAGGACTGATGATACCTGATTGTTTATTTGTTAATTAATGACGTAAACAATCGTACAATCAAACATTGAAATCAATGTAATTTTTTGTTATAATACTTGAATAACACATTCCTCTCTTTTTTCATTACTTTTCTCTCTATTACTTCAGTGAATCTGATAACAGTAAGTTTTTCTAATTATTTATTACTTAGAATAAAACGTATTTGATTTTGTTTTTGTATGCATGTTAGTATTCGATTAATGTTTTCCTGTAAGCTGTTCATTTCAGTTAAAACTTGACAATTTACAATGTGCTCACTAGTGACTGACTTCGTGAAGAAATTTTCGGAGATCTAGTGAGAAAATGTGACCGTTGGAGTTCATCCCTGTAGGGTGTAGACAATAACTACCGAAGACAAATGGGTGAGGTCGCACAAACTCCTTAGTTTGATCAGAGTTAGACATTAATACTGCTGGGTGCCAGCCGGCTCAGTCATTCTGAGATTAGGCGTTCACGCGTAAGACCGAAGGTCCTGGGTTCAAATCCTGTAAGTAGCAAGAGTCACGGATGTGCAATCCTGGTGAGTCCCATACCAGGACGAAATGACCGTCCAGTGCTTCCAGGTTTCTGATGGTGGTCTAATGATGATCGGTTGATGAGTTCTATGAGCAAAATATATATACACATGTATTATTGCTCTGAAAAAATGTGTGAACTTTCACATTTAGCTGAGATGTTTCGCCTTATTCTGAAACACTTTATATAAATGACTGATCACAACCAACAAAATCAAAGCTTCATTTTATTATCTATGGTGAAATTGAAATTCCTACTTTTATTTTCAGAAGAAATATATTCAAATTACAGTAAACAAATTCAATGATTCTTTGATTTCAAAGTTAAATGGTTAATTCCATTATATTGTTTTAAATTTTTATTCTTTGCAATATTGAATTTGTTTTAGCACCAACTGATAATGTTGTATTAATGGTTCCAAATCGTTCTGATTGTTTGAATTCAAATGAAATTGATTCGGTTGAGTGTAATGTTAAATCGAGTTTACATGTAAGTAACAGTATATATGTTTATATTTTTTCAATTATAGTTATGGACATTAGAGCTCTTTATTTTTTGCACACTGAAATCATCAACCAATCATTGTTAGACCCCCATTAGAAACCTGGAAGAAGTGAACGGCCGTAACTACCAAAGACAAATGGGTGAGGACGCGCAGAATCCCTTAGATTGATCAGAGTTAGACATCAACACCGTTGGATACCAACCCAGTGGTTCAGCGTCTAAGCGTTCGCGCGCAAATTCGAAGGCCCTGGGTTCGAATCCTGAGAGGTGCAGGAGTCGTGGATGCGCACTGCTGGTGAGATCCGTACCAGGACGAAACAGCCGTTCAGTGCTCCCAGGTTTCTGATGGTTGTCTAATGATGATCGGTTGATGAGTTCTATGTGCAAAATATGTATACACATGTATTATTGCTCTGATAAATTGTGTGAACTTTCACATTTAGCAGAGATGTTTCGCCTTATTCTGAAACACTTCATATAAATGCCTGATCACATATTAATTAAAGCATATAGTTAGTGTGAAAACTAGATACATAGCTCCCTATCAATGTCGTCTGACTACTTAGTAATAAACATAGTGCAGGGCAATGTCATGTTACTTAGTAATGTGACCAAACAAGGTTAATACTACGAATCGGAATCAACAACAAATATTACTGCTATGGTGTGAACTATTTACAATGGGGCTTATAAATAGTATGAAATGGACACACAGCAGAGTGGAGCCCTGAAGTTACTACTGCATAGGAGAGAGTGTTGGATCCAGATGAATGGTGAGATCTGGGTTTTTTAAGGAACAGAAGATTTATGACAGAAGTCAGCCTAGAATACTCTTGTTTTACAAATGGATATTTTATAACAAGGTGTACACTTCTTGGCTATTTAGGATTGTATCTTGATGTATCCGCTCTACAGACACATATGAAAACTAACATTCCAGTGATCCACATGAGAGTAAGAGACAGGGTTCCATGTTATGGTCATGGCGGTTTATTACTTACAACAATTATCACCTTAAGAAGTTGTTTATACTGATTAGCTTGACAGAAGATTAAATAGTCTAATAAGGTTGCTCCAATCAAACAACATTATGAATCGAAATATTTCGGGGAATAATTCTTACATTATTTACTAATAATCTGCAATGTTGATTTTTTTTCATTTAACCCCTTCTTATCGTTTGGAATGCAGGTTACTACAGTAAAATTAAATTGATAACATTCAATCAAGTATGTTTCAGTCTTACTAGAAAGTGATCGTATTTCCAATAACTTTGTACTCACAAATCCAACCATTAAATATGGATTACACTGTATTGAACAAATCACCTTAGGAATCGCCATTAGGCTCTTGTGGATCAGTGTCAATCGGTGTGATATCTAGATCCAAAACTTTTTTTAATAGTTGTTGACCAACAAACGATGCATCAAGCTTAGAATAATTAGTTCTATCAATTAGACTTTGCAATATCTCACTAGTGCAGACTAACAGCTCCATAACAGCATGTAAATAGAGTTTGGCGGCTTTGAATGAATCCTTTAGAAGTGTCTTTCTTTCGATAGGATATATATTAACGATTAGCACAACAAACATTCATTATGTTAAATTATGGGAAGAAAGTTTAATGGCACGCTATCTAACTCCAATATGGTTCAACGATTAAATATTGTTATGAAATAAATCTTCCGTCCAATTTCCGTATATCATACTTAGGCAAATCTTCTTTGTGCGACGGCAGTTATAAGAAACCAAATACACATTCAGTCGGATGAATTCATTTCAGGCGAAATCGTTCACATAGACAAACATGAGGATGAAAATCGTACAAGCAAAGTGAAGGCAAGTGAACCAGCTCCATGGGATGAGGCATGACTAAGCATTTGTAGCAATGCAGTCACATATACTTAAGTATAAAGAACCAAGGCTATAAGAGAATAATAGACAAGGTCGAAAGACTTGTGAATTATGACTCAAGAAGCGTGGATTAATTGATTTATTCGAAGGCTTCAGCCAAGCCCTGTGGGCTTGACATACTAATAGTCATTATAAGTGATTTAAAGTGTCACAGTGAGTATGATTACTAATAGCAATTATATAGAAGTTCATTTTTGTGCGTTTCTAACTTAAAATGTCCACTGGTATGACTACAATCTCCTTTGCTCCTGAAATGGTTGACCACATAGATCATAGATTTTTCTTAGAACTTTGGAAATGCTTCTTGAAATTAGTTATTCATGTGCATATAGTCATATGCACACAATCATTTTTCGATCAAAACTGATTAGTGTTTGTTTTTACTGTATCAAAACGAATTATTAATCACAACATAAAAGAATAGCATATTTTATACTGATACATTCGTCAATATTTAAACGAACAGTTTGACAGAAATTAGGCGCTGAATGGTATATATAAGACATTATTTTGTGGTGGCCAATTTCGACGTGTTCTTAATCTTCGTAATTAGCTCGTCCAGACAATCGTTACTAACTAGCGTATGACGGTTTATAAATCAGAAGGTGAACTCGAAGTGTTGAATACGTTTATTTTTGACACACCACAAATAGAACAGCAGACTACATGCGCTAAAAGATAAGACCGTCATGCGAGCGCCGGAAAGCAAGCGAGTGAATAGGTGAATGAAGCGATGTGGAGAAGGCTAGTGAGCCAACTCCCAGAGATACAGCATGACTAAGACATAATAGTCAGACGTACAGTAAGCTAAATAGACATGCACACACATGAATAAAACTAACGAATGGTTGACAAGGTCAAAGGACAAGTGGGACAAGTCACGTGAGCTCATACAAACAAGACCACAATAAGAACGTTTGGTACACATGAATTGTTGCAATACAAATTGCTTGGTTAAATAAATTAATCGAAAGGGCTTAACCGAATTAAATGTAAGCGAACCAGAATGCATGTGGAGGCTATACAATTTAATTGAAATGTCGAAACAATTTCAACATTTTGTCCCAGGTAATCATTTCGATTCTGATCATAATTATTACCCTTTAAGATGCCCATGTAAAATTATTAATGGATAAGCTACTGGAACGGTTCAAATTTCAATTATATTGCGATTATTTCAAATATGAATTTTACAGATAAAAGCATATTTCATCCTGAAGAAATTCTTCATACAATGTTGTACTTTTTATTCTCTTCATACCTACCATTGAACATTGTATTCATATTAAATTTTCAAATCAATTCTATCTATATTTGTTTTATTTTATAGTTGAAATTATTTTACGATGAAATTAAACATCAGCTGATTGTCAATATTTTAGAAGCTCGAAATCTACCTAATATAAATAAACTTTCTAGAGTACCATGTAATTTTTATTGTCGTTTGTGCCTTCTTCCAGAACAAGTGTAAGTTCATCATTTGGATTAAGAAAACGATTTCTCTTTTTAAACATCAAAATCTTTTTTTTTAATTTAAATAATATTTGGGTTAATCGGAAAAGATCGAACATTGTACATCATATTTATACAGTACAAATTCTTCATATTTGACTTTAATCCTTTTATATTTGTAAGATTTCATAAAGCTAGTGAAATCAAATTTGATTGGTCAGAAATCTAATCAGTCAGCTTACGAACTTACTTGCTTAGACCTATAACCCCTTATGGAGCATATGTCACTGACCAGCATTCTCCAGCGTACTAGATCCTGGGTCTTCCTCTTTTCAGTTCTATCCAATCGCTATTCATTCGTCTCATGTATGTTTCCGATTCTCAACGTAATATGTTCTCTGATCGTCCCCTTTCCTTTGGTCTCGAGGATCCCAAGTGAGGGCTTGCCTTGTGACCCAGTTGGTTGCATCTTACTGATTTCTTCATCCGCTGGATTCGCGTCTGTTCTGTCTCACACTAGATTGTTGCTGATAATGTCTGACCAACGGATCCGAAGTATTTTGCGTAGAAAACTGTTAATAAATACTTGTATCTTCTGGATGATGGCTTTGGTACTTCTCCAATTGTTGCCTCATATAATAGAAGTGTCTTGATATTTATATTTTAAAAATTGTGACTTTAGTGTTGGTTGATATTTATTTGGAGTTCCAACTGTTTCTCAATCGTAAAAATGTTGCCATTGCTTTTCTAATCCATTGCCTATTAGCTGGCTATTTCTGTATTACGAAGAATTATAACATATTCAACCATAATTTTAAATTGTAATACAACGATAAGTAAATCATGTTATCAAATGTCTATAATTTCATGCGATTTATGGTGTAACTTGTTGATAATACGACGTTTTTAATATCAAACTAACTCAAAAACTATTGAGAAATTGATCAGCACTTATGACTAGAAAAACGTATCGTTAGTCAACCAACGCAAATAACTTAGTTCTAAATGAAGTCAGTAACTTTACGAATAGTATCATGCTATGAATCTGGATGTTATGATTTTTGAATCCTTCAAGTGGACATCAGATCCCTTAAAATTGCATATCTTTTTCCTTTGCTAATTAGAGTCAACTGACATGAAACTCATAGTCTAAAGGTTTTACTAGTGAATATCTATAATTGTCTTACACCGAGACATGTTTCACTTGACAGTGATTCATTTAGATTAAATGGCCACATTCCAACTTGATCGACAGAAATCGATCAGCAGCAAAGACCTAACAAACATTAATATTATTTATTACACACAGTGATCAATCAATGTAGTAGTCAGTCATTCAGTCAGCATAGAACGAACTTGTCCATCGTGTTATGAGGAATTCAGAAGATTAAAATTTCAGAGAACACAAAGAGTGGATGCACCTACGCCATTGCAAACAATTTTGACCCATATCATTTAAGGTCTCTAACCTTCGGTTACTAATGTCTTGAGGATCCCAACCAGGTAATCCACATCTACCAACATGACTCAGTCCACTAGTCAGTGGCTTCATGGATTTCTGCCATGTTTTGGTCTGGCCGCCCCTAACTTTCTTTCAACCTACTCCTACACCACAAAACATAGCTAGACGAGGCAGTCGGTAGTTAGGCATAAGTAACACATCTCCCAACCACCTCAACTGATGAAGTTTCACCACTTCATCTATTGATCTGCCATCCTTACCTGGTGCTCGTTTCCTAACGACAGCATTGCTTATTCTCTTATCCCAGAATATATGAATAATTCTTCTAAGTTATCTATAATCGAATACTAAAAATGGGTACTTTTAATCATATCAATTTATCACAAGTTTATTACATAAAATAAATGAATAACAAATAAACTAATGAATTAATTATTTTTATTTGTTCCTTATTTATTTTCTCTCTTTTTTATTTTTTTTATTTTTTATAATCAGACAATACAATTCACGATGTACAAAATTAGTTAGTTGTCATGGTATCAATACAAATCCTGTATGGAATCAAATTTTTCGTTTTACCAATTTCACTGATAATGATTTAAACAAATTAAATTTAGAAATAACCATATGGAATTGTAATGAATATTTAGATGAACAATATAAAATTGGTGAAGTATGTTTATTAAAATAGTTTTATTTGTTTGTTTGTTTTTATAAGGAAAAAATCGATTATTACATTTTTATATAGCAGTAGTATTGGTAGTAGTAGTAGTGTGGTGCGAGCTACTTATAAGTAGTATATGACGTGAGTGAAAACGTAATGTCTGGGGGAATATCGAGAAAGGAAGAGTTAGAACACAATGGAATTTGTATGAAACGCATGAATAGTGACAATGGATTGATGTTTTGCAACAGGAACAGTCCAGTTCGATATGATGAACTGATATTTTGCAAATTAACGATTTTCGATATGGTTTTCCGATTTTACTGAGTAACTCTGTAATCCTACAATATTTGTAGCTCAAGTGGATGATTATTGAGCTAGATGTTTTGGTAGTGGAGCTTTCGCTGTTCTTTTGAACAACATCATCAACAGAAACTTCAAGGTAGAAGTAATGTATTCCAAAACTCCCCACGTATAACTCACAGCCTGTGCTGTTGACCTCGGTTTTGACCTGTTATTATCTGCCTCTTTATTTTGGTAGCGTCCTCCTTTGATTTGAATTTTACTCCTATGCTTGTCTACGATTTTTCTGATTAGTTGATAAATTGGATCAATGTCGATGTGTTTGTTGATTGACGATTGATTTCAGTGTCATGCTTCTAAAAGCTTCTTTAATGTTCTTTGTACTCCCTCTATCCAGTATTCCAAGATTGTTCCAATCGTCAATTGATCTTAGTTAGGTTATCAAAGAAAACTTGAGTGCACTAGAAAGCCATCTCGTCTTAGTATGGGACTCCTTAACAATACGCATCTACGATCCTGCACGTAGAAATCGAACTCAAGATTTTGGTCTTACATGCGAACACTTAACTTCTAGACAGTTGAGTTAGCACTGATGTGTAACTTCAATCAATCCAAGACATTGTGCTACTATCTTCAATTGTCTTCGTTGGGTAACTGCCTCACACTCGGTATTGGTCAAGGTCTCTCATTAGAACACCGTTGTGTGCCAGCTTGCCAGTCTAGATGCTAAGCGTTTGAGCGCTAGATCTAAGGCTCTGGGTTCGATCCTTACAAACAATGCTTAAGAGTCCGATACTAGTAGGAAACTACTGTCTAGAAATAGTCTGAGATTGATTGGTTTATGATTTCAGTAAAATTCAATAATTTCCACAAGCCTATACTGACAATCTGAAATTTATTCTTCTCATAGCATCTTGAAACATACGTTAGGATATCGTTATTAACAAAGACGCATTTTTTTCTTTATATTTTTATTGTTTAGGTTGTAATTGATCTCAGTGTAGCTGACTTATTAGATGTTGGATATTGGTATCCAATACGATCATTTCATCGTTTCTTTTCTACATCAGAATTATCAAATATGGTAAGTGTTTTGAATAATGAAAGAAACACATATGTCATAGAAAAACATAGATCTATTTTATTGCATGATTTCTCATAATCTAAACATCATGGTATTAACCATTTAAAACCGGCTGTGCATATTTGTCCCCGACCGTAGCTGCTACATTGACGTGGTGGTCGGGCTTGCCTATTTTGATGACCCAACCGATCTATATATTGGCTGGAACACATGTTCCTTTGGGACTTATCATACCAGCCAGGTCGACTGAAGAACGGTAACACTGAAAGCAGCATCTTAAGACCTAAGGGCAAAGTCGTACTGCAGCATCTTCTACGATGCTGCCTTTTTACAAAGGAAGGAAGAGGTTAGGAGATGTAGACCCTAAATATGTCACAACTCATCTTACCCCACGTATTTCCGTATCCGGCGGTGATGCACATTCAGTACGTCCCATAAAAAAGCCATGCGTGCCCGGCCTCAAGCAGTTGTCGCTTGGGCTCTGCGGTCTCGCTCCCAGGTAGCTCAGGCCAATACCAATCCGAATTCCTTTTAAGGTCCCTCACAAAACACCCTTCCACGATGTGTGTATCCTGGAAGTGAAATCCGCCCTTATACCCATAACGGTACACGAGATTAACTTGGGTGTCCTTAGTTTGGATCATATTATCAAAAATGTTTCTATCCATGAATAGTTGAATAGTTATTCGTCCAATTATATAAATATTTTATAATTCTAATCTCTTACTGTTTTATTTATTAATTCACACCAGAATCCTGATGTCAATACTACTCCATACGATGTACAATCATATACTTCTCGTGAGTTGCTTTTCCTTCAAATATGATTGAACCTTGTAATTTTTTAATCCGTTTTTTCAATATGAATATACATGTTTGAATATGAATTAGTGTAGAAGACTGATAGATGAGGAAAGAATGCTTGTGTGAAATTTTGTCTTTTGAACAGCATTGATTAATTGTAAATTTATTCAATATCTATCCCAAAAACATTATCAGCTCATGTCTTAGTAAGTTTGGTGCCACTTTATCTACTCCCACCAGCCAGATGTGTGGTTATTGGGAGAGAGATGCGACTAATCCATTGCCACGACATTCCCACTTTGTGCAAGCATGTTAAAAGTTGAGCGTCATGATATTGATCGGCTTCGATGTGAGTGGTTATTGTGTTGTGGTCAGAGTTAAGAACCAGACCTCTCCTCTCATGCAGTGTTTTGTGATCCTGCTTAATCACTAATCTGGTAGCGGTAGGGTTGTCAGGGTCAGGGTAACGTGCTCCTTCTGGCTAGCAACGAAATAAATTCTCCTTTGACTTTATGCAGGTGCAGATACAACTCGAGGATCTGTTTCTAGAAAACTGGAACCTATAGGTTTTACAATAGTTTACGAATAGATAGGACATTTTAACAAGACTTATGGAGTACTCGAAGCAGGGTTCTCGTGAACAATAATCGAGCACTCTATGATGCCTTGGAAGAATGAGGTGGTAATAGGGGGCATCAAGTTGATTCAGGAAAATCTTTTATCTCCTCTTTGTGTGTACTTGGGATTATTTTTATACCTCTGCGGCTAAGAGTACAGGTTTATTCGAGGGTATGAGTGCGACCTTTATTACTTGATAATTCGCGTGAGTTCATGCTGCATTAATTCTTGGTCCATTGGAGTGTATCACTGCTATTTTGGAGATTATTATATCTCATTGAGCTATGATTGGTTGATGGATTATTTTAGTACTCTATTTTGCGGCTCTCCCAAAGGTGTTTCTGTCATTGTATAAATAAGCTTGATTTGTGTATTTTCTCTGTGCTTGAAGAATACATTCCCTACACATTATCAAAACTGTTTGATCTAGTTAGTCGGGGATGGGACAAACCGATTAGAATAACCTATCGTGTCACTGTTTAGTTAATCTTCGTTCCGTTTACCGAGTAAGGTTAACTCGTAGTAGTTTCAAGCATATCGATTACTGATGAGTCGTATACTAGGACAACATAGCTTTTCAATGCTTCAAGGTTTGCAATGTCGGTCAATCACTGATCGATACATGATTTCAATGAAATATAACATTTTGCTTATAAACCTGAATAATATGATTTAGCTCACTAACTATTTATATATCTTCATAGTTTTTCTCTGTCACGTTGTAGTAATTTGATCTCATCCGTAAATTAATCTATAACTATATTATATAACCATTAATATTTCTATTGCTCTCCTTCTCTCTCTCTCTCTCTCCGCCCAACAGAAGTTCCAAAAAAATCAATCAAATCAAGATATCAGGAATTGGAACAACAGCCACAACAACAACCACAACAATGGTCACCGAAATCTATGTATCGTAATCCAGATATGTCAGATGATAATGCGAAAAAATTAAAATCAATTCGAGATGATTATTGTGATATTGATGAACAGAAAATTGCAACATCTATTAGACAGAATAGGAAATTTACTAGTCATGAATATCAACGTGAAGGAGATGAAACACATCATCCGCATCGTCATTGTGGTTCAAGGTTACATCCTAGGTATGAATTTTTAATGTATCAGGCATGTTTAATTAGTCATTATTATTAGTTTCGAAAAGATTTTTTATTGGTTCATAAACTGACTTCATTTTGCCTGTTTATGCAAACAGACATGGGGATAATAAGTGGAAAAGTAAAATGAAGTGAAGCGGATGGGGCAATTTCATTTCTTAGAACAAGATTCACTTCCTACGCCTAAACTAAACTAAGCTACCTACGTGATGAATAAAGTAGGCGGTACACATACAAATTGAGTAGTTTACAAACAGTATGGAAATACGAGCGAATAATAACTTGAAAAGAGTCGATTCATTGGTTTGTCCAAAAGGTAGAATAAGTCATGTAGGTTTGTCATTAGAGTACAGAGGACAAATTAGTGTTGTTACTTAACTGTCTACTATTGTTTGGATGATAATAATGTCGAATATCAAGGAAAGGCTAATTGACAATGTTATTTTCATCTGTCATGTTTGTTCACTCTTAAAAAAATAATTATTGTTATTATTATTATTATTACCATTATTATATGTAGTTCACAAATATAGACGTAATTAGTTACATATTACTTGTTTTAGTTTGTCCTATTATCATAGGCAAGGATTAGAGACGTTGCCGCTTTTAGTCTTATCGTTCTTCATTTGACATGCGTGGCATGGTAGGACCTAGAGGAATGTGTGTTGCAGACAATATAGCTCGGTTTGGATCATTGGGATAGGCAAGTCCAACCAATACGTGACGATAGCAGCTATGATTGAGGGCTGCATATAATTTGAAAATTATTCGGAAACTATTAAATATCTTTCATTCCATAGATTTATTCTTCATCCTTGAATTTCCTCTGTCTAATGATGTTTACTACAACTGATATTAATATTATTTTTACTACTATATTGTTTGTTCTAACAATTTCTTCTTGCTGTGTTGATGAAATGTTTTAACTTGAATTGATTCAAATATATTCCTTGTACGTATAATAATTATTTCTCTGGTTGTCAGAAGAGACGTCAGTCTCGTGACTTCCGTAGAAAGTCGGCTTTCATGATGAGATGTCATAACTATTCCAAATAAAGATCTTCCAACTCCTTCCCACACGCAACAACAGATGCAGGAGATGATGACCAGTGTATCAGCAGCCTCAGCAGCAGTAGGTTTCAACATACATTATTGGAAAAGCAAGATTCTCCATTACAATAAAACATGCACAAACCATATCATTCTTGATGGGGACGCCTTGCAGGATGTAAAGGGCTTTAGATATCTGGGCAGCATCATTGATGACCGAGGTGTGGATCTGATGCAGATGTGTGGGAGCGGATCGGCAAAGCATAGGCAGCATTTCTACGAATGAAGAACACCAAAGTCAGAATTTTCAGCACAAATGTCAACATAGTTTCACAGTATAGAGCGGAAACCTGGAGAAATAAGAAACCCCTCGTCCGGAAGATACAAGTATTTATTAACAGTTGTTTACGCGAAATACTTTGGATCCGCTGGTTAGAAACTATTGGCTACATCCTACTGTGGGAAAGAAAAGACCAGATTCCAGCAGATGAAGAAATTAGGAAATAGCGCAGGAAGTTGGTAGGACAGACATTGAAGAAAGCACCCAACTACATCATAAGACAAGCTCTCACTTGCAATCCACATGGCCACAGGAAGAGAGGAAGATCAAAGAACACATTACGTTGAGAATTGGAGACAGAAGTGAGAACAATGAACAGCTAGCGATTGGATAGAACTGGAAAAGAACAGAGTAGGTTGGAGAATGATAGTCGGTAGCCTATGCTCCATTAGGGGGTGATAGGCGTAAAGTAGAATTAAGTAATTCACATATAGTGGTTAGAAGATGGAATGTTTATGATTAATATATACTATTGTGCTTTATTGATTTCCCGGGAACATGTTTTCCTAATAATAATTATAATTATTTCCTTCGATTCTTTTAGTGCTCAAAATTTTGAATACGGTGGTCAAGAAGAGAATGCGATTCAATCAGATGCGTCAGAATTTTCCGATCTTTCAGAATTATCTAGAATGAGTTTGCATACAAGTCAATCAGATCGTCAACGTATGGAATCCATGCAAACATCACGTAAAGGAAGTCAACAATTTGACGTTCTTGCAACACAATCCTCACATGAAAGACATGCTAGAAATTTGCAAAAACCCGATAGATTAGAACAAACTTTTCTACCATCTGTTGAACAATCAACAAGAGCTAGACGAGATTCAAGTAGAATTGATAAAGATATCAGTGTTCCTATTGAAGATGAAGAACGACATGAAATCATTTCAAAAGATAATAGAAATTTTGAAAGTGATTCAGGTCAAAGAATTTCATCAGCTGATAGTGATGCAGAAAGTAGAGCTTCACGATCTTTAATTGAAAATAAAGTATCGAATTTTGAAATCGCTCAAAATGTTCAAAGAGATCCAACAGATGGTAGGAAAAGACGACCAAATATAGGTCAAAAGTTTTCTAACGTTCTTGGTCGATCCAATAAGAGTAGCAGTACTTCAACTTTAGGTAATTAAGAATATTTTTTTTAAAGAGTATTATGAAAATATTCACTGAATTTTTTAAAATCTTTATGGTAATAAGTCATATCATTTATTTACAGTATAACTGAAAACGTTGGTAAATATAGTATCCCATAGGTTTAAGAATCACTCTGTGTCTACACTCAGATTATTGATTTTCCAAGAGAATTGTAAGAGAAACGCACACCTTTGGTTTTTTGGTCTTTAAGACACATTACTGTAAAACTTTTGTTGTGTGCGTACTAATATGCTGAGCCTACATTGTTTTATCCCGGCTTTTAGACAAACTAATTAACGTCTTTCGACCTTGTCATTTATTCGTTTAGAATTTGAGTGCGTTGAGCATTGTTTGCTTCGCTTATCAAATATCTGGCTCATTTTTCTGTGACTATCAATACCTAATTATGCCTTATCGAATTGAGTTGGCTCACTCGGCTTTCCCACTTCACTTCGTATTCTCTTTTTTTGTCTGCATGAACAACTGACTGAAATAAACACATTCGACTGAATCCAAATTTGGTTTCTTATTACCGCTGTCGCACAAACTGGTTTCGCCTAAGCATGATATACAGAAATTGAAGGAAAGATTTGTTTTAATTGCATACTCGATTATTCGTTCAAGTTGAAGTCATATGGTGGGCCACTAAACTTTCCTCACATGATTTTTGCATAACGAATGTTCGTTGTGCTAATCTTGAGATGGTGGAGAAGATTCGTAGCTCAGGTGGATGATTGTGGTGGCGGTGTTTGGTTCTCTGAGCTGGTTGTTTTGGTTGTGTAGCTTTCATTGTTCTTCTGAACAACATCATCAGCACAAACATCAGATAGAAGTGACGCATTCGAATTTCTCCACGTTTGACCTGTAGCTTGTTCTGCTAACCTCGATCTTGATTGGTTGCTGTTGGCCTTAAACCTGTCGTTGTTTGCACCTTTGTTTTGATTGCATCCCCCTTTTGATCTGTTTCTTGATCCTATGTCACCTATGATTTTCCTGACTGGTTGATAAATTGGGTCAATGTCGATGTGTTTGTTGATTGCTGATTGACCTGAGTGCCAAGCTTCTAATCGCCAATATTATCCTATCGAAAAAAAATACACTTCTAGTGGATTCAAACAGAAATCTAACTAAGAATATATAAAATGTTTAATTTTGTATAGTGAACTAATGGTACTTTGATTGTTACAGCTTTTTTGTTATTGACTAATTTACCGATATGGAGCTTTAATTAGTTATTGATCAAAGACAAATAGACTTCTCTTTATAACTTATTATGCAGTTAAGTCTTATGTATGAAAGATTGATTACTACTTTGGATTCACTGTGTTTCTAGCGTATTCGTATTTCGGTTACGTAAACCATTGTTTAATGTTGTCTAGAAAGACAATGAAGGATTCTCAATTAGATTGTTCACTTCAGAGAACCCATCATTCTGAATTCTTCCTTTTGAGCTACAAATTCTCCTCATCATCAGCTCTGATTGTTGTTCAACTGTTTTGAAGTGTAATTTTCTAAATGAAGCAATTATCGCTAATGATACTAATTATTGAACGAATTTTATTGCGAATCGTGTAGGAATGAAGATTCCAACCGCTTGATCCTACTTGGTGAAGATGCTGACAAAATGCAGCGTCTTCTGACTACCCTAAGCAACAATGCAAGCATGTTCGGGATGCGGTTTTCCCCGTTGAAATGCAAAATGTTGCTTCAAGATTGGGTTTCATCGGCACCTGAACTAGTGATAGGGAGTGAAGTAGTCGAGCGTGTTGACCGCTTCATTTATCTTGGGAGTCTCATCAGTGCCGATGGCCTGGTGACTGACGAAATCTCAGCTCGGATACGGAAAGCTCGATTGGCTTTTGCCAACCTGCGTCACTTATGGCGTAGGCGTGATATCCGTTCTCTAATCAAAGGACGAGTGTACTGTGCAGCAGTTCGATCCGTTCTCCTATATGGCTGTGAAACATGGCCAGTGAGAGTAGAAGATATTCGTAGGTTACTGGTTTTCGATCATAGGTGTCTTCGAAGCATCGCTCGTATACCGTGGGACAACCGAGTAAGCAATGCTGTCGTTAGGAAACGAGTACTAGGCAAGGATGGCAGATCAATCGATGAAGTGGTGAAGCTTCATCAGTTGAGGTGGTTGGGACATGTCTTGCGTATGCCTAACCACCGACTGCCTCGACGAGCTTTGTTTTGTAGTAGAGGAGTAGGTTGGAAGAAAGTTAGGGGCGGCCAGACCAAAACATGGCAGAAATCCATGAAGTCATTGACGAATGGACTTATCCATGTCGGTAATTGTCGACTACCTGGTTGGGGTCCGCGAGATGATAATAATCGATGGTTAGAGACCTTAAATGACATGGCTCAAAATCGTTCGCAATGGCGCCAGTGCATTTATTCTTTGTGTTCTCTCAAATCCTAATCTTCTGGATTCTTCAACAACTCTAGTTTCGACTCTCTAAACTTTTCTCACTGAATCATACTTCTTGAATAGTATCTTCTAACCCTAACTCCTCCGATTACTTCTAATTCCCTTACTACCTTTACTACTATTGGATTTGAATTGACAATTATATCTCTGTGCTGATGTGGTATGGCAACATGAACTGATGTACTTAGGTACGAAGTTCTACGTTGCATCTGACTGACTGACTGACCGACCGCTTGATAGCTAATCAGTGAGCTTAAAATAAGCATTATATCATAAGGTTTGAAAGTTCTAAATTAGATCACTAGAGTATTCATTAGTACATTTTATTAAAGAATTACAAAATGCCTTAAACTTACCCCTGTTACTCCTAATGGAACATAGGCCTCCGAACAGCGACTTATTTTTTCTGGTTAGCGGTTTTTTTAGCGAGTTAGATTTCTACGGGATGGGATCGTTAACCCCATTTCCAACCCTCCTCCTTTATCCCAGGCTTCGCGACCGGTGGCAGTAACCCTAGAAGGTCTGCAGGCGGAGTTTAATGAACTATAAACTATAACAAAAAGAAAACAGTCTATTGTTTTAATCTTTATTGATTATTTATTTAAATTCAATGTCCACTATGTAAATTATATCGTTAAGCTCAAAAATCCCCACAAATCATTTGTTGTTCATTCTGTCGCATAATATTTTAGACAAAAAATCAAGAACAAGTTTTCAACGTAGTGAAGAAGTATTACCATTTGGTGGTGGATATGGTGCTGTCATATTTGAAGGTCAAGAACAAGATGGATCATACAATTATGGAAGATTATCAATGATGCATTGTCAATCAAGTATAGGCAGTGGAAAAAGTGACAGTCGTAATTCTAAATATGGTACCAATTCAGATAATACGGATCAAGAAAGGTAGATAATCTGTTAAGTCATTCTTTTTTCATATTAGTCCATCATTTCTTCTTAAATCATATATATTCACGCCATTCAATCTTTTTCATGATGACTCCTGTTACCACTAATCTGATCTATGTGGTTAGCAAAAATTGATGTAAATTGGTTATTGAGTGTATACTGATAGATACTTCTTATTGGTTATTAAATAACTTACTTACTTACGCCTATAACCCCTAGTGGAACATAGGCCGCCGTCCAGTATTATCCAACCTACTCTGTCCTACGACTACCTTTCTAGTTCTGTCTAATTGTTGTTCATTCTTCTCAAGTCTGTCTCCATTTCTCAACGTAATGTATTCTTTGGTCTTTCTCGTTTCCTTTAACTATGAAGATTCCAAGTGAGGGCTTGTCTTGTGACACAGTTGGATGCTTTCCTCAGTATTTGTCCTCTCCACTTCCAGTGATTTTTCCTAATTTCTTCCTCTGCTGCAATCTGTTTTGTGACTAGCTAGAGTAGATGTAAATTGGGTATTGAGTATAAACTGATAGACACTTTTAATTGGTTATTCAATATGGTTATCTTCTTATTATTGATTTCTACTCTGTAAACACTAATTATAGAACGCTTTTAATTGTACTGAATGAAGTATTTTTCATTAGAGTTAAGGAGATTCTTGTTTATCACTGAAATCATGAATCAAACATTGTTAGATCACCATTAGAAACCTGAAATCACTAAATAGCCGATTCATCCTAATATGAGACTCATCGACAGTGCGCATCCATGATTCCTCTCATTCGCAGGACTCGAACCCAGGACCTCCGGCCTCGGGCGTGAACACTTAACCTCTAGACCACTGAGCTGGCGTCCAGCGGTGTTAGTGTTTTCGTTAGGTGACTCCACTGGTTATGTCTTCTCACCAGAAGTCCAATACCAGGACGAAACGGCCGTCCAGTGCTTCCAGGCTTCTAATGGTGGTCTAGCGATCATCGATTCATGTTTCAATAATGAATGTAGTATCGGCTAGCCTATTCTCTGGTTCCCTACACTTGATCCTGTATCATGTATATATTATAACGTAATAATAGTAGTAGCAACAATAATAATCGCTTTATTCAGTATTATATGTTTGGCAAAATATGTAATTCTCAGTGCGGAATATTTTAACAAATATCCTTTACAAAACATTTAATGATTGGCAGTAAGCAATTCAAGAATATAACTCTTAAATAACGTCGATTCTTTTCTCAGAACATCGCTATCCACTATGTGATGCCTTGGATTATACTGTTTCATACCTTTTACTATATTCATCTGAATAGATTAAGTGATTAATGGGAACATAACTAACATGTTAAAACAAACAAACTGAAACAAAAATAGAGGGACCTTGTTATTACGACTTCTGTTACCATTAATCTACTGTGTGGCTAACAAAATTAGATGTGAATTGGTTTTATTCTGCGATAAACCGTTATTCCATTGTAATTTTATTGATTTTTACTTTTAACTTGTTCAATGTTACCTGATAGGTAAATAAGTCCGTTTAGGTTGTCAATATAGTTCTGCATGAATTCAAATGATTTATTTTCTTGTTAACATTACTGAATAATTTAATGTACTAACTACAATTTTGATTCTGTATGAAACTGCTTTCATTGAACAAGTCCAATAACGAAACCATTGTTTTCATTTAATCCTGAAAAGTGATCTTTACAATTTAACCGTTTCATTTAGTTTTATATAGTTCAGACTTATAGACTAGAGTTGAGAGTTGACTGATTTAGGGAAAAAACAGGACAAAATGAATTTGAATTACCGCTCAAAAGTAAACATCGATTTGATAAAACTCAAATAACAAAGTTCCATGTATCAAAAAGAAATTAAAAAAGGAACATTTAAATCGCAAACGGTTCATCTTCTTTTGATGAGTTAGTATGTCTTTACTACTGGTTAGCATTTTGTTTAACTAGTTGATTTTCTACGGGGATGGAGTTGTTAATCCTACTATGCCCATACCTCCCACTTTATCTGGTCTTGGGACGGACAGTAACACCAGAAGCGCTCCAGACCGGGTTATGGTTTTATTAAGTAGAAACTTAAAAGCCAAATGGAGAAGGCGACTGGGCCAACTACATTCGATAAAGTATGACTAGCTATTTATAGTCAAACAAGAATAAACTAGACATGAGATAAGCAAAGTAAGTAACTTACATACGTACATAGCTAGTTTATAAGCAAGTCATTAACATAGTCAAAAGACGTAAATGATAACTTGGAGAGAATGGATTAATTTACTCGTCCAAAACCTAGGACAGACCATGTAGGCTTGACGTATTAATGAACACTACTTAGTTGTTTTATGCGATTTGAATATGATCATAATTACAAGCTGTACTTTTGGACAAATTAATTTTTGCATATTTGTTACCCTACCACCTAATTAAATAACAGTTATTAAGTTTCGTAAGTTTCCTTCATCAAATCATTCATTGAGATTTATTGATTATAGTGAATAATGGTTTTATATTTTTAGTGACGATAATGATCACATTAATTAGGAATTTGAATCACAAACAGTACGTGCAACCATACATTAACTTTACAGATTGGTTGGTGATTTGTAATATTAGGAATGATTTTGACTGATTGACAAATACAGAAAAAAATAGTACAGTGCGCTCTCCAATGATTATCTTCGTGAGGAAATTCACGTAGTTCTAGTGAAAAGACGTGACCAGAGGATTTCAACCATGTCGGGTGTAGGCAGTAACTACTGAAGACAAATGAGTGAAGTTTCGCAAAATCCTTAGATTGATCAAAGTTAGACATTAACACCATTCGGGGCCGGCTCAGTGGTCCAGAGTTAAGACGCTTGTGCACACGACCGAATATCCTGGGTTCGAATCCCGCCATGTGCAGGAATCGTGGATGCGCACTGCTGATTAGTAGTCCCATACCAGGATGAAACGTCCGTCCAGTGCTTCCAAGTTTCTAATGGTGGTTTAACGATGATCGATTGATGATTTCAGTGTGTGTAGAAACACTGATCTCCATAACTCTAATTGAAGAAAAAAAATAGAATACAACTGTACCAAGTGGATGCTAGCTAGCACAAAACATAAGTACAAAGTTTCCATTTTTTTACCTCTAAACACATATGACATCGAAACATAATACATACACTGTTAAATAATTTAAAGTATTAACTATATTTCAACTCGTTTGACCGAATCCAATCGGCACTGAAGACTTACTTACGCCTGTTACCCCTAGTGGAGTATAAACTGCCAATCATTTTGTCCTTGGCCTTCTTTTCCAGTTCTATCCAATCGCTGAAGACTTAGCTACCATCATATTGATCAGTGTAAACCAAGTTTAAAACATTTGAATCGATAATATAAGCTATGTGTTACATGAATATCTTTCTTCTTTTTTTTCTTTCTTTCTTTAGTATTTATTTAGGTCGAAATGAATCACATGTAGGTGAATTTGTTGAAGGTCTTGGTCCAGGACAATTAGTTGGACGACAAGTACTTGGTATGCCTTGTCTTGGTGAAATCCAGTTAAGTTTTTATGATCGTAAAGGACATTTAGAAGTGGAAGTAATACGTGCAAGAGGTTTACAACAAAAAAATACATCAAAACCATTACCAGCACCATATGTTAAATTACATTTATTAGAAGGTAAACAATCTGTTGAAAAATTACGTACAATGTATCCTCCAAGACGTACATTAGATCCACTTTATCAACAACAGCTAAGTTTTTCAATGCCATATCATGGAAAAATTCTTCAAGTGAGTAAAAATTGCCTGAATATCTTTTATTTTATTTAAATTTTGTGTGTTTAAAATCTATTTGAATAGTTTAATCCGAAGACTGAATTTACTGTAAAAAATCCTGTAACCTATAAATAAAATTTGATGGAAATCAAGGTCATGTAGTAGGAAACAAGATATACATCAAGAATTTATCAACCTGAAACTATGAAGTTCATGAAATCCAGTCATGTCATCAAAAATACAATCAAAAGTAAGAAAGTGACTTCAGCCCTAGCATGGTTCCCGAATCCTCCAGAAGCTCAATGTTGTAACTAACTATAGATACCCTCATTTCTCTGTATATCAACTAACCTTGGAGTAAAGCACCCATGCATTTTTTCCTTTATTCAAGTTGCTGTATAGATTCAGTTTGTGATTATTAAAAGCCAACAGGGATCGGATCTTGTACTTATTTGACAGACCTATCAATGTCTTAAATAAGACTGAAATTATAACACGTACTTCAAATCAAAAGATTATGCATCAGCAACAAACAGTAATAGGTTGGACGTTATTTTCGATAAACAAACAAGTTTTCAACGTTATTAGTATTTCATGAAACAGCATACACTACCGAATTACATAAAAAGCGAAACAGTAGTACGAGTATTCATCATGGATTGAATATTATTCTTGTTAAAAAATTACTAGGAGAATTCTTAAATATAAATCAAACTACTTGCTATCAGAAAGTAATATACAGCAACATACAAAAAAAAGATAAACTTGCCTATATATAACTGAAAATTCACTGACTATACAAAGCAGATTGGATTAAGTAGACATTTAGGAAGTTGCTGATTAGTTCTATGATAAATTTTCATGCATTAAAGATTTTTTGATATAACCTTCTTGTACAAATAATAATTAAATTGAAATGGAATTCAACGATATTATAAATATCGTTTAAGATATTTTCAATTGAGAGACTCTGTTGTTATTCCCCTTCAAATGACTGTTGAAATATTGTAAAATATCGATCGGTCGTCCTCAAACAAAAAATGAATGAACGGATAAATAAGCAAGTGTTGTAGTGATCAGATGTATGTACTGTTAACTTCTGTGACTAAGTTTTAGTTAGTTATATTATCAAATAAAGAGAAATCTAGTGGATAAGCATTTATTCTCTGATTTTTTTTCGCCAAAGAAGTATGACTAAAATATTTTTTATACAATATACAGTTCCTGAATATTCATGGATAAAATTCACTTACTTACTTACTTACTTACGCCTGTTACCCCTAAGGGAACATAGACCGCCGATCAGCATCCTAGGCCTCCCTTTCAAGTTCTACCTGATCGCTGTTCATTCTTCTTCATGTTTGCCTCAAATTCTCAGCTTAATGTGTTCTTTGATTTGATCGAAATAACTAATTTTATATTAAGGTGTGAAGTGGTAGATTTATATTGTTGTGTGTAAATACAACTTAGTGATTCAGAAGTTAAGCGTTCGTGCGCAAGACCGAAGGTTCTGAGTTCAAACCCTATGAGTAATAGGAGTCAGGGATACCAGAACGAAACGGCCGTGTCCAATGCTTCCAGGCTTTTAATAGTGCTCTAACACTGATTAATTCATGATTGCAGTTATCAACAAAAATCTCCATAAATCCCTAATTGATGAATACAAAACATTGTCTTTAAAGTTATTCAAAAATATAAGTCTATTAGAGAATTGTAATTTTACTAGTCTACCATCCAGTCGTTTGAAACTTATTCAGTTAAATTATTTTTAAATTCGACTTTCATGTGATATATTTGATGGCTGTTATAATGCTGCTATGTAGCTATTCGGAATCCTACTGATTGACTAAATTCAAATATTCCAGTACGATTCCAAATACTGTTCCGAAATCTCCATTATATCAGAACACAACACTGTCAGATGAAGCAGTTTATGGTGGTTAAGTACAGAAGGAATGAAGATTTAATAAGCTTTACAGATAATGCATATTTATACAGTTAGGTAGAATAGGAAACAGCATTCAAGTCTGTGACATTGATAGCTAGGACGACCATAATATTGACCAGTAGGAATTGACCAATAGAATTAAACTTCCAAAAATAGTTCTCTTAGGATATTTGATGAATATCCTAACAGTGACATAGTTTACCTCAATAATTTACTATGAGATTTGAACACTTTTTTTACTCACAAGTCTTGATGGATACAGTTGAGTGTATTTTTTGTTCTTGGTTACATATTTTGGATTACGCCAACAATTAGTATTCATGACTGTTTAACATTGAATGAAAGTAAATTACTCAAAAGTATTTTGTACAAATAAAAAAAGTTACATTTATACCAATAATGGATATTTGATTTTGCTTAGTATTCCTGTTTTTTTTCAAAAAAGTATTTTGTATAACATCAGAAAAAAAGCGAATTCTTTGTATTTGTATCCATTAGTGAAAGCATGATAATTGAAACTTATTATTATTCGTTGACTAACTAACTATCAAATCGATTGTGGAAGTTTTAATGAAAATCGTTAATCCAATAAAAATTCACCAATATCAAGAATGGGATAATTATCCTGGTGCTGCGATACAAGTTGATTAGAATTTCAGAAATGATAATCATCTAATTCTTACACAATGATTTAAAGCTAACCAATTACTTAGAGTTCTATTGAGAAGACATGACCAGTGAATTTCAACTCTCTCAGGTGTAGGCAGTAACTACCGAAGATGGTGGATGAGGTTGTGCAATATTCTTAGGTTGATCTGATTTAGACATTAACACTGATAGATTCCGGATAGCTCAATGGTCCAGATATTAGGCGTTCTCGCTCAAGACCACAGATCGAATGCTGCGAGTAGTAGGCTTCGCAGATACGCACCACTGATGAGTCACATGTCAGGAAGAAACGTCCGTCCAGTACTTCCAGGTTCATAACAATGATTAAAATCACAATTTCAGTATAAAAATAACAAATTTGTCACACACACATAAAACAAATGTACTTAGAACTAATTTTTTTCTCTTCTACTTTTTCTTTTCAAATATTTTATTCATAAACAAATATATATATATATATATTTATAGATCAGTGTATGGGGTGAATATGGACGTATGGATAAGAAAGTATTCTTAGGAATGTGTGAAATTGTTTTGGATGATTTAGACTTAAAAACAGTTGTTTTCGGTTGGTACAAATTATTTGGAATGATTGCATCCAATGCACAACATCATCACCATCATCATCAACATCAACATCAAAAGCGACAACAACAACAACAGCGGAAGAGTTTCTCTTCGTCTTCCACCCTATTGGATGATTCACAGAATACAAATACTACTACTACTACTACTACTCACAAATCAATCGGTTCAAAACTTGACAAATTAACTAATCGTTCTAGTGGTGGTGGTGGTGGTAATAATAACAATGATAACACTGATAGAACTAATCGTAAAAAATCCAAATCATCACAAGATATCAATAGATCCGCTCAACAGTTACATTCAATCAAATAATAACAAACAAATCAAGGACTTAGACAAAACAAAACATGAATTTCCAATGAAAATCAATAGTGTTTTATTTTTTCTGGAGGAGGAGACTAAGAAGAACAGAATAGTATAGTATAGTTCATAAATGCACATACATTGAACAATGTCTTTTTTTCTTAAAGAACACTACATATACATATATACATATATATACATACACATATTTAAATGTACTTCATATATTTTTATAGAAATTGTAACTTGACAAGAAAATCTTTCCGAAAAAACAAAACAAAACAATTTATATTATTTTTCTATGCAAACTAATTAATTTTTCCAACTTGAAATGAACTAAACCAATTGTACGATCATCCAATTACGGGAGTGTGCATCTGGAAGTTGGTTGATGTGTATGTGTGTGAGAGAGAGACAGTAGTAAAACACTGACCAAAATTATTGAATAACATATACATACATATATATATATATATATATATATATATATATATATATATATATATATATATACGATCTATCACATCTTTCCCTGTTTAACATGTTGACTAGCAAAGGTATTATTTCGTATGATTTCAATCATATCTATCTATCTGTCCATCTATCTAACTATCTATCTATTTTACATGAATAGCTAAATACTACTATTATATCTAATTTGATCAATTCATTAATTTTAATTAGATACTCATTGTACATTTTGAAGTGAATTCTTGAAGCCGGATTTTTTTTTGTTGAGATATATATATGAGCATATAGTTCGAAAAGAAATGTGAACACATTTCACAAACACATATCTACAATGATTTTGATCAATTTTCATTTAAAAAAAAAAAAAGAATATTATTCTTTAAGGATATTTATTGAATCAAGAAGTATTCTTAATTTAAATTTCTTACATAAAACTCTAACTCTCTAACTATTAACTTGTAATCTTATCCTATTTCTATTTTGGTGATAATTATTGAAACTTTGAGAAATTTTAGAAAAATTAACTCTTTTTTCTATTCTCCCCTCGTTTATATGCTTATAAATATATATAAATATATATAACTGAACTTACTTATACAGATATATATATATATATATATATATATATATATGAAATTATGGAATCTGGGGCCATTTCACATTCTCATAATGCACATTCCTATTCTCTCTCTCTCTGTTTCTCTCGATCTCTTTTCTTTTTATGTTTGAGGTTCCTTTAAGATTTCATTAAACTTATTTGTAATTAGAAAAAAAATATATATATAAATATACATACAACTTATTGACTTTCAACTATTATAAACACACACACACACACACATACAGTGGTTTCATAATTTTCTTCCGACAGATTATCTTAAAACAAGCATAGATTATTTCACATTTGAGACAAGAATATCTTTTAGTTCAACAGTGCCAATATATATTATATATTCTTCAAAAGTATAGTTTTATCTGTACACCTTTAATTCCATGCTATTCAATATAATCTTTTAAAATTCTTTTTGTTTGAATAAGATCTGTTCAATTGTCAATTGTTTTTTTGCACATTGTGTAACGTCACTATTTCTTTTCTCTTACTCTTTCTCTCTCTCTCTCTCTTTCTCTATTTGACAGAGTTTAGATTAAGATTTCCTCAATAGTTTTAATGAATTCTAGTTTGTTTATTTGTTCAATGATGAAAGACAGAAAACGTTTTTTTTTGAAGAAATTAAACAGTGAACATGTAACAAGCTATTCACTTGAATGTTTGTAAAGCTAATTTCTTCGCATTTCATATTCTCAGAAAAAAAAAGAATTATTTCTAAACATTTATGATCAATTGTTTTTTTTTCACTTTTGTCAAACACTTTCCATGTAGATAGAGATTTGCTTTAGAAATTGAGATGATACGATACACTTGAATGTGTGTTGAATAGTTAAGATGGTTTTGACTAATTAACAGTCCCAGTGTAGTGAAGGAGAACACAGGTGGGGCAACCGAATTGTGTTTAACAAAAATTACAGAGTTACTCAGTAAAATCGGAAAACCATATCGTAAATCATTAATTTGCAAAATATCAGTCCATCATATCGAACTGTTCCTGTTGCAAAACATCAATCCATTGTCACTATTCATGCGTTTCATACAAATTCCATTGTGTTCTAACTGTTCCTTTCTTGATCTTTCCCCATCTTCTGCTGCCAGACATTACGTTGACACTCACGTCATATACTACTTATAAGTAGCTCGCACCACACCAGTACTGAAATCATTTGCAATAGGTGTAGCACAAAAATCAACAGAATCAATTCGATAAAACAAGAAAAACCTAAAATTATCTATTAAATTATTTACTCATAATATGAAAACCACTAAACTGGACATGGTGGACGCCTTCTTCAGCTTCGTCTGTCTGAATATCAATTAGCAGTCGAACGATTTGATATTTCTTGCCTTCTTATATCAATACATACGGACAATTATGGATATACATTTGATTGGAACAATGTTGAAATGCTAGACAGAGGGAGTAAAAAAGAACACAAGAGAATTTTTAGAAGCTTGGCACTCAAGTCAATCAGCATTCAACAACCACACCGACATTGATCCAATTTATCAACCAAGCGGAAAAATCCTAAGCGACATAGGATCAACGAACTGATCAAAGGGGTATACAATCAAAACAAAGGTGCAAACAACGATAGGTTTAAGGTCAATAACAACCAATCAATATTGAGGTCAACAGAACAAGCTAAGAGTCATACGTGGATAAATTTGAAAAATTCACTTCAATCTGAAGTTTGCACTGATGATATTGTTCAGTAGAGCAATGAAGCTCCATAGCCAACGCATCCAGCTCACATTAACGAAACTCCACTACAAAACTTCGCAACCCTACATTTTCTCTCATATGTGATTAGTTAGGCATGTCACTTATTAACAAGCTCCAATCCAGAATAATCGATTCAGCTGTGTTCAACAGTTCTTTAGCTTATATTAGTTTGTGATATAAATCTAACGCCGTAAAAAGTTTTGTTAAATTTTCCTATCCTTATTGAAGATTACTTTTGTAAGTGACGTAGCCATACGACTGGTTTATCCTATATATATCAATAACCTGCACGTATTCGTTACTCATCTATAAAGGCATGCAGACTGAAAATAATACTTGAATAGTTTTCAAAGATAAATTTCTATCATACATCATATTTCATCATCTTACTGCAAATAATCTCTGAAGCTGAAAACTATTCACAATCTTACATATTTTGTTTTTTTGCACTGTTTTTATTGATTGACAGTTTTTACAACTTGTATTCACTGATGATTGATTTTAAGTCATTTAAGGAAGATAAGTGCAAAGCAGCAAATCCAAGAACAACATTCATATTAAGAATTGAAAGTTATGTATATTAGAAATAAATTGTTAACCTGTTATTATCAACTCAATTACAGTATTAGACTATTAGTTTTGTTTGCTGATGATAGTGAAATCCAATTTTTCAGCGTAGTATATATTCTGTTTGGTTAGATTGTAGTGTGTCTATTTCGATGTGTCCTTAATCTTTGTAATTAGCGTCTGACGGTTTATGTATCAGAAGGTGAATTCGAAGTGTTGAATACGTTTATTTTGCAACACACCACAAAGCAAAGCGGAGAAGCAGTGATTAAAACGAATGAAGTAACGTGAGTTGGAGAAGACTGTTGAGATAACTCAAAGAGATAGACCGAGACTAAGAATATATGGTCAGACAAAAATAAGACAGACATGCGACAAGTGAAATAGGCACATATGAATAAAAGCGACGAATAGTTGATAAGGTCAAATGACAAGTGGGAAAAGTCACGTGAGCTCATACAAACCAGACAATAATAAGAACTAATGGTACATATGAGTTGTTGCAATACAAATGGCTTGGTTAAATAAATTAATCGAAAGGTCTTAACCAAATTAAATGTAAGCGAACTCGAATATATGTGGAGGCACTCACTACAAGATAAGTTTTCGTTACCGTCAAACTGACCTGTGTGTAACGTATACTGTGGTTGAAGTAGGAAACCATGTGAGTATATAGATATTGTCATTATTATATAGACTTTTTACAGAATTTATTAACTGAATGTAATAACTATTGGTTCTGTACAAGTGATCGTTTCTTTTTCAATCTTCCAGTGATCTTCACAGTATCAACCATTACATCTATAGATAAGCCATTTACGGAAGAACGAACGATTTTGAATGAGAAACTGATGTACAGATTTAGCATAAATGAGTTTTTTTTCTTAGTAGTTTTTAAAAAGTAATATTGTTATATCCAACAGAAATTCCTGATTCTAAAATGATGGAAGCATCAACTATGACTCCAAGCTATAAAGCATTAGAATCCAGTAAATTTCATAAACACATAAGAATCTATTTATTATGGTCACAAGTCCAGCAAGTATTGTCTTTTTTTGCTACAGTTATGCTTCACCCGATGTTGTGTGTGAACTGGCGTCGAGGCCCCTTAAACAAGGGTCTGAAGTTGGGTTCCGGTGCTTCAGTGCTGAAAAGGGTACTGAACACCAATGATGTCTGCCCACTTCTGTGGGATGAACCCTGCTTGGCTGAGCGCTTGCGTTTGGTCGAGTCCATGATATCTTCCTCATGGAAGGGTGTACGTTCTAGCTGACCTTGTGGGACAAACTCGATCTTTAGCTTAATGTGGGGTAAGATGGGCCTCGATCGACTGTATCAACGCAAGGCAGTTGGAGGCCAGACGGTTGGGATGGCTGCTGGTTAGTGCACTGCTTGAGTGGCTCGGTAACATGCTACGAGGTCCCTTGTCCGGAAGGATAAGCCCGCCTTGCCGCCCTCGCCGATTGGGGATTGTGGGCTATGGTTTGCTTGGTGGGATTTCTTGATTCATAGGTGCCCGTGCGGGGGCCACTGCTCGTGTGCGTGCTTTTTGGATGTCCGATGTGTCTGCAGACCAAACCGGACAACATGTATGTACCCGAAAGGGGCAGGGGTTAGTACTGTCGGCAACAGTGAGTATCCTTGCGCTGTATATCAACGCAGCGATGTGCATGTGCAGCAGGCATGTTGGTTGACCATGAATATAGACTGTGTAGATATTCAGGTCGAATAACTATGAACACGCCTATTAACCAGTTACATACGGTTCCCAAGTGTTATTCCAACAAATCTCATATCGGGAAGACTGGATAGTCCAGATGAAATAAATATATTTGCTAGCGATTTCATCGTATGGAAAGAATACCGAAACGTGCCAAGGAAACGGGCGAAGGTAAGTAGGAACAAAAGCAAGATAGCGACCGAAAAGAGAAAAGCGCGGTACAAAAATATCAATCAACAAAATGTTCGGTGAAACGTTCACTGGTACAGTTGACTATAACGATGAACGTTGCTATTTAACCAATCATGTTTTTCTTCGTAAAAATGAAATCACTACAACTGTCAATATCAATATTTCACAAACCTCAGTACCATAATGACAACCGTAGACCAAGAATCAGTGTCAGAGATCAAAGTCAGAATTATATGCAAACCAAGCTTAACTTACTTACTTATTCACTTACGCCTGTTACCTCTAATGGAGAATAGGCTGCCGACCGTTGTTCTTCAACCTATTCTGTCCTGGGCCTCCGCTTCCAGCTCATTCTTATCATATCTTTCCCTATTTCTCCACGTATTGCGTTCCTTGGCCTTCCTCTTTTCCTTTTACCTTGAGAGATCCAAGTTAGGGCTTATCTTGGGACTCAGTTGGGTTCTTTATGTGTAGTGTGTCGATTTATTGCGTGTTCTTAAGCTCGGTTTATAAATCAGAAGATGAACTCGTATTGATGAATACGTTTATTCGGAACACATCACAAAGCGAAGCGAATTGGAGAAGGCTAAGAGCCAACTCAAAGAGATAAAGTATGACTAAGAATATATAGTCAGATAAAAATAAGACAGACATATGACAAGTGAAATAGTCATGCACAGACATGAATAAAAGCGATGAATGATTGACAAGGTCAAATGACAAGTGGGACATGTCATGTGAGCTCATACAAACCAGACAATAATAAGAACGAATGGTACATATAAATTATTGCTATACAAATTTCTTGGTTAAATAAATTAATCGAAAGGGCTTGACCAAGTTAGATGTAAGCGAACTGGAATATATGTGGAGGCACTACATATGCACTGTGTGTCCTTAGCACCTCCTGATTCCTTCCTCGATTGGAACCCGGTTCGTTTTCTCACACATCAGGTTTTTGTTGATGGTGTCCAGCCAACGACTCCGAAGTATTTTGCGTAGACAGCTGTTAATAAACACTTGTATCTTCTGAATGATGGCTTTGGTAGTTCTCCATGTTTCCGCTCCATACAGTAGAACTGTCTTGACATTTGTATTGAAAATCCTGATTTTGGTTTTGTTTGAAAGTTGTTTGGAGTTCCAGATGTTGTTTAATTGTAGAAATGCTGCCTTTGCTTTGTCAATCTGCGCCTTTACATCTGCATCGGATCCACCTTAATTATCAGTGATGCTGCCCAGGCTCCAGGTAGGGCTAACCAAGCCTAACGCTTACGTGAAATAAATATATCACAAATCGTTTGGGGGAAAATGATTTAGAGAGGAAGGACTACTAAAAATGACATAAGAAACTAATTTTTTTCAATTGCTGGGTTATGCTTTAGTTTTTAGTTCAACTCTTAAATCTAGTTTTCTGTTTTGACCAGACTTCTATTTTTCAAGTTACAGTTCCAGTAAATAATATAGGTATAAGTTTAAATACATGTCCTCTTTATTTACAGTTAAATTTAATTCTCCAATTAAACATAGATAAGTTTATCAAATCG
The DNA here is from genome assembly GCA_944470395.2 of Schistosoma turkestanicum. Lineage (NCBI taxonomy): Eukaryota > Metazoa > Platyhelminthes > Trematoda > Strigeidida > Schistosomatidae > Schistosoma > Schistosoma turkestanicum. The sequence goes on along the minus strand of OX103971.1, from coordinate 69,560,335 downwards.
CATTTACTGCTCACCAACTCATTGAAATAGCTTATTCATGAACCACTAAATTTAGGATCTTACTAAAAAATTATAGATTCATTTAGTAATGTGACTGATTTCTATGGGGTGGTGAGCTTGCTAACACCCATACCCAACCCTCCTCCTTTATCCGGTCTTGGAACCGGCAGCTGTAACCCTAGAAGAGCTCAAGGTAGAGTTAATCAATGTTGTAGACTGTGGAGAATTTTCAAATATTTTTAAGTCAGATTTTAATCATCCTAATTATCCAATCATCTTGAGTGGAAATGAAAATCATTATGAGATAAATATCCTTCATGGATCAATTTTTGATCAAATGATTTTCAATGTTATTTCATCCAGATGTAAATTGTTTTTAATGAGTCATTAGTTCTTTATGATGCACTCTAAATAAACTTGAGAAAAGAAAATGTGATTCGAATCCAGTTCAATAAGAAGGAATTACTGATTTAAATTTTAATTCACGCAAAAATACAATATAAGTGTGCAGAGTTGGAAAAAAGTACGGAGCTTATTGGATATTCTTGTAGTCAGCATCAATTCAGATTTAGCTTATAACGTTTCGTTTCAAGGTCCTGGAAAATTCTTTGACTTCGAGTTTAGGACGTCCTGTTTTCAGTTTCATAAAATTCAGCTGCGTCTACAGTACATAGCTGCATAAGATGATACTAATAAGTTTATGTGAAAAATTATATCCGCGGAGAAGGGAGAGCTTAGTATTAAAATTGAATGTTTAGTTAGAAATCGAACTATAAGGAGGAATTCGCCTTAAGCCACTGCTAGTGTAATTATGTATACTGGTAGAAAAGAGAACATATTCCACACTTGTGAACATGCCATGATGGGATTAACTAGTCGTGGAAATCGTTTCATTGCTTATACTGACTCGTTCTATCTTGAAAGTCAGCAATATGCTTCATGAAACCTCTGAAAGAGTACATTTGATAGGGAATGTAATGTTATATTTAATACGCTAACTAAGAGGTTACATAAACTGACCACATCTTCATAACCAGGCCATGTTATTTGATTGAATGTTCCTTCATTCACCATTTTTCTGGTCATCTCCATGCTTTCAGCGGCCAATGTAAGCTTTTTCATTGATTGTAAGTTTAGCTTCTAGGACCATGTTGTAATGCTTACTCTCACCCTTTCTCTTTCTCCTGATCATCGACTGGATTATGAAGACGTCAACATCTGGAGGGAAGCACGGTATCAACTGGACAGTTAGGACGCAGCTGGACGATCTGGACTTCGCAGATGACCTGGCTCTTCTATCGCACACTCAACAACAAATGCAAGAGAAGACGACCAGTGTAGCAGCACCCTCTGCAGCAGTAGGTCTCAACATACATAAAGGAAAAAGCAAAATTCTCCGATGCAACACAACATGCACCAAACGAATCACGCTTGATGGAGATACCTTGGAGGACGTTAACACCTTCACATATCTTGGCAGCATCATCGACGAGAAAGGTGGATCGGACGCAGATGTGAGGGCACGGATTGGCAAAGCAAGGGATGCATTTCTACAGTTGAAAAATATCTGGAACTCCAAACAACTTTCAAACAAAACCAAAATCAGGATTTTCAATACAAATGTCAAGACAGTTCTACTGTATGGAGCGGAAACATGGAGAACTACCAAAGCCATCATTCAGAAGATACAAGTGTTTATTAACAGCTGTCTACGCAAAATACTTCGTATTCGTTGGCCAGACACGATCAGCAACAACGAACTGTGGGAGAGAACAAGTCAGATTCCAGTGGAGGAGGAAATCAGGAAGAAGCGGTGGAAGTGGATAGGACATACACTACGAAAAGCACCCAACTGCGTCACTAGACAAGCCCTCACATGGAACCCTCAAGGCAAAAGGAAAAGAGGAAGGCCAAGGAACACACTACGCCGAGAAATAGAGAAAGATATGAGAGGAATGAACAAACATTGGACAGAACTGGAGAGGGAAGCCCAGGACAGAGTTGGTTGGAGAAAACTGGTGGGCGGCCTATGCTCCATTGGGGGTAACAGGCGTAAGTAAGTAGTAAGTAAGTAACCATGTTGTAAGAAACCGTTGTACTACAAGTCCAAAATGATTAATATCGGAGAAAATCGAGTAATGATTTGAACGACAATTTTATAGACTGTAACAGTGATTGTACAAATGAATTTATATTATAACAAATGTTCATAATAAAAAGCTGTTCGCAAAACAAGTCTATCCTAACCATCTAGAAATAGTTACTCCCAGAGTGCGTGAAACAACTTACATACGCCTCTCACCCCTCTTACAGCATAAGCCACCGACCGAAATTCTGCAACCTACTCTGTCCTAAGCCTTCTTTTCCAGTTGTCCCCAATCACTATTATTGCTCTACATATCATACTCCGATTCTTGATGCCTTGAGTTCTTTGGTCTGCAACGTAGGCCCTATCTAATTCCTGAGCTTTTTCCTGATTTCTTCCTCAGCTGGAAATTAGTTTGCTCTTTGACAAAATAGGTAGTTCCTTACGGTATCTGGCCAACGAATCTGCAGTATCCTCTTAGACAACTGTTAATAAACACTGCTATCTTTTAAATGATGATACTTGTTGTTCTCCAAGTTTCAACTCCATACAACTGAATGGTTTCAACGTTCGTATTAAAAATCGTGAATAAGGTTGTAGGATTTAATTTGTCCTACAGATGTAATTCTAAAACAGTAAACGCAATACTGCCGCTGGCAGAATCAACGGTGAAGCTATTGTCAAAGCGAGAAAGCTTGGTTTTAATCTTTATCTCTTTCTAAACAAAAAAATCGACTAAATTAGTACAATAAATGAGGAAATTACAATTATCAAGTAAGATAAGCAAACGTACCGGCCAGTATAGCGTGTCTTTAGAAAATGAATAAAAAACATGAGTCACATCAATATAAAATAAAATAATAACATCCTTCAATCGATAGGTCATTCACAACAAAGAAAGCTTACAGACCGGTCAGACTAGATAACGTGGTGAGCGCTTAGCCAATCTGATTGGTTAGTTATGGCATAATTACAATTAGTTATAAAATAACTAACTTCGGTGTTGACTAAGAGTTATTTTGAGTTGTAGATGTTCTTCAATGTGAGAAGTGTTGTTCTTGATTAATCAGTCGACTCTTTCACATCTGCATCAGATCCACCTTGCTCATCAATGATGCTGCCCAGATGTGCAAAGGTTTTAACATATTTCAAAGCATCTCCGTCAAGCGTTATTTGGTTGTGTCTTATGGGATAATCTTGCTTTTCCCTTTATGTATACTGAGACCTGATGCTGCTGAGTTTGCTGCCTATGTATACCGTGCTCTCCTCCAGAATATGACGTCTTCATCATCACCAGGAGAAAGAGAAAGGGTGGGTGTAAGCAACCTTGTCCGATACCCGTCTTCACCTCCAACAAGTCTTTCAGCTATCATACATGCACGATTTTGCAGTTTCATCCATCATAAGAATTCCGTTTTGTTGTTGACTATCATCTCAGGCACGCCGCAGTGTCAGAGAAGCCTCCTTTGTATTGTCCTGTCCATGCTATCGAATGCTTTCTCATAATCAATGAAGTTGATGTAGATTGGCGAATTCCATTCAATTGATTGTTTCACAATGATCCGTGTTGTTGCAATTCGGTCGGTACAAGATCGATTCCAACGGAATCCACACTGCTGGCCTCTAAGTTGGACATCAATTGAAACCTTCTTTCTTTTTAACAACACCCTAGTGAAGACATTGCTTGGTACTGAGAGTCACGTGGTGCCTCTATAGTTTTCATACTTGCTGAGGTTCCCTTTCTCTGATGTTTTCATGAGGTGTCCTTGTTTTCCGTCTTTTGGCACTTGTTCTTCATCCCAAATCTTGATGAAGAGAATTTGGGATTTGTCCGCAGTTAATTCTACGTCTAATTTTAATGCCTCTGCTAGAATGTTGTCTGGTTCTGCTAATTTCCTGCTCTTGATCTGTCTAATGGCCATGATTATCTGCTTAATTATGGGTGGGTAAACAGTTATTGGGAGATCCGTTAGTGGTGCTTCAATGGGGGTTGGGTTTAAGGGGTCAGTCTATTCAACAGTCCTTCAAAGCACTCTACCCACCTGTTTGCTTTCCCTTCCTTACTTTTCATTGGTCGTTCCGGTTTACGATAACTTTAAGTGAGCTTATTTGTTGTGTCAAACAATTGTCTCATTTTTACTTTTGTTGCTGCTTTTTCTGCTATCAATGCTAGTTCTTTCACATATTTTTGTTTGTCAGATCTGTAGCTCCTCTTCACTTGCTTGACCAATTATGTGTATTTAGCTTATTACGTGATGGTTTTAATGTTTTGTAACGATTTTTTCAGGTTTATTTATCCAAGTTTTACCTAGTATTTCCGGTCTTCAACTATCGATAAAACTTTTGTCTCCGTATTTTATCATTCATACTACTACCAGCACATCTGTCTCCCTACTGTGAACTTGTACTTTCATTTATTATGTGTAGTGACGTCATCGATTTCATTGTGACTGTTGACAAAAATTGCCTTGATTGATTTAACATTTTCATGCAAATATTCATGTACATTGGAGTAAAGCCTGATGACGATCTAATTGAAAGCAATATTGCTCGCTTATATGTGTAGTTCGAATATTCAGCTTCTGCCATTGTTTTGTCAGCTTGTGTTCGGCTGTAATTGGTTGCACTCTTCATGTTCTTTAATTTTTGAATCTTATCCAGCTTATTAACGCCAGTGGTGTACAACAGAAGGCTGTGTTTATCGACTAACGTTGACGTTGACGCTTACTGTCGGGCTTTGTTTTCTAATAGCTTCCAAGCTCTCTTTACCCAATATTTTGATGTCTACCTTGATGTGTTCTTTTAATCTTCCTCATTCCCTTTTGCTATGGTGACTACAACTCAGTGCTTACTTTGTGATGTAGCTTGATGAATCCCGTAAAGTTATGACCTATGCTTCTCTAGTGTCCTCTAACTTCCTGTTTAGTTAGAAGCTGGTTTGTTCTATGTCGGATTAGGATGTTGCTGACAGTGTTCTACCAACGGATTTCGCATATTGTGCATAGACTAGCGTGGAAAAATACCCATACTATTTCGGTAAAAGTTTTCCAAGCTCCCGCTCCTTACGACAGAACTGCCGTAACATTTGTAATGAAAATTGGAATACTGGTGTTGTGCTAGGATATTCATCCAATATCCTAAGAGAATTATTGGTCAAATCCTATTGGTCGATTTTTGTTGGTCAAAATTATGGTCGTTTTAACCGTCAAAGTCAAATGCTTGAATGTTATCTCTTATTGGCCATCCTGACTATCAACGTCACTTCATATGTTACTTCCTATTGGTTGTCTTAACTGTCAATTTTACAGAATTCGATTCTGTTTCCTATTCGACCAAAATGTATAAATACGCATTATCTGTAACGTTTTATGACCACGACCAGGACCAGGGCTCGGTCCCGGATCCCTAGTCCAGGGTCCTGATTCTCCTCTGGATTCGAACCTCGTACCTTCTGGATGCTTGTAGAATACATGTTCCATTTCATATCACGTCTTCTTATTTTTACTTATTATGGGGGGGGGACTGGGATAATTGGATTTGAGTAGTACGTCATGTCACCGGATCCTCCATTCTCGCTCTCGTTTTCCGACTAATTAAACTCGTAATAGTTCAAGTATATCAAGTTGACGTGTTTACGTGCAGGCGTAACATGTTTTTTGGCGGTCGTTTTGGTTCCACGATGTTCGTCAGTTGTGGAAATGTCGCTCTTGCTTTGGCAATCAGTTATCAGTTTGTCATCTCTAACTTCGACTGATAGCACTGGTTTACAATATTTCTCAACTAGTCATTTTATCGTAACTTATAGTTATTTCTTATTTACTTGTGTTGTACATTTTTCTGATGTCATTTACTATGTCTTCCTTATATTTTCGCTCGTTAGCTCTGATGCTCCTCTTCATTTGTTGCATCTTGTAGAATCCTTTTTGAATGTTTTGTTTTTTGGAAAATCCCTCCATGTTTATATATTTTTGTTATGACATGACGGACTTTTTCTGTTGACATTTTGGTATTTTATTTGATTCCAATTTGATATTTTATCATTGTATATTGTTATTATTTCTATATTTTGTACTTATATTGAACTTTTTATGTTTGCTTCTGAACTGTACGTATGTTGTTTAAATTTGATAAAATATGGCTACCGCCACATTTTTGGATTTGACACCGTGCGGTATAGGAGTTCACCTAATCTTCGGAACCTCGATACTCATTCAGAGTAATTTTGAATTGGAAGGCGTAAAATTTGTTAGGTACAGTTTGTATTTCCATTTATTCTCTATTAATAGACCATTTTCTCCTAGAATTATTGTGTATATTATTATTATTATATTATTAATATTAATATTATAATAATATTATTATTATATTTAATTCACTACTGTAAAGGAAGGGCAAAAAATGCGATTGAAGGTTGTCTTATAATGGATCCACAAGTGGGATAAAAGAGAGCTAAGGCTATTTTAAAACAGCTCTTTGGGCAGTCACATGTAATAGCCGGTGAAACCTTAGAGGACTTGTTTAGAACCGGGAATGCAGATTATAATGATCCTGAAGAATTGACGAATTTGGCGATTAAAATGCAGAATGTGGCTTTAACCTTAGAACAGTTAAATTGTACAACGGAACTTCATTCCCTGGTTACTTTAGAACGAATAGTTAGGCTCTTACCTCATCGAATGCAAGCCCAGTGGGCAGAGCTGGGAATCAAGTGGGACGAAGAGGAGAGAGAGCCTAATTTCAATGAGTTGACGGAATTTATTATGTCTCGTGCTAAGATAGCTAGTAGTAGGTTCGGAAGATTAGCTAATCGGGCTAAAACAGGACATAATACGGAAGCTATTAGTGATCTGCGTGCGAGACAAGAGGATTCTTCGTTTACACCTAACTCACACCCGGAATATAAGAGAGTTGTCAATTGTATCAGAAAAATATACGCTGTTGAAAGCCGAGTATGTGACCGCGATGATTTAAAACCCCTTGATGCGTATTCCAGTAAGAAGCCGGTTTGTGTAACAGATAAGATGGCTTTTTTAAGTATGGAAACGAAAGAAAAAGGCGAAAAATGTAGGCATCAAGATGGATCCGAGGTGTGTGATGGTAAAAGCCTCTTAACTGCTCGAAAAGCCAGGAACGGTTATTTGGATTCGAGCAAACAGAGGTTAGTGAGTTCAGTAAATATGAATAAGGACAAAACAGGATTGGCTGGATGGAATAAAGCCTATGTTCGGAACCCTTCACGTAGGGTAAATTATAGAACGGGACCTAGAGTTGATTCTAGGACAACAAGTGTAAATAGTGACACGGCACTTCATGTTGCTGAGCAATCAGGATGTCTGCAGGCTACTATATCTAGTTCTATAGAGCATCATGATATTAAGGCGGAAGATATTAGCAGCTTAGCGCGTCCTGCTGATGTTTGTTTACGGTCAACGGATGGACAGTTGTATACTGGTCCAAGTAGCAATAGCAACATTGATAGTGTTAGTGAAAGTGGTAGCATAGCTTTAAAGCCTGCATGCCAACTATCTTGCAACTTGTCATTAACTATGAATAGTCAGAACATCATTGTGGACAATAATAAACGTGATGGTAACGATAGTGGAATCACTACAGGTAGTGCAGTTTCTTCGGTTGATGTTGCTAATATAGCTTCCTTGTGTACTTCGAATCAAGACGAAATCGGTTGTTTGAGCGTGGAGAATATAAGCGTCGGTGGCAATAGCTTAAGCCACAGTGATAAGATAGAAAAGGCTAAGAAGCCTAGGAAACAACATGATGCTACTATTATTAAGAAGCCTAAACATCATTCTCTCTCGGATGCTATGACTAGCAATGGAAATATTAGTCATCAGAATCTTAGTAGTGAGAGCGATAGTAAAGAGACAGAAAGTGTGAGCAGTCCACCTATAGTGACTAGTCGATCAACTTCATCGAACGAGCCTTCTAGTGTTTTGACGTCATCGGACCTGGTCGCGAATGTTAAGTTGATGGAGGATACACAAGGTTGTGTAACTGTAAGTGTTCCTACTTCGGTTGACTGTCAGTCGAGTGATGATGAGAAGGAAGTGTCTGATGGTAACAGCCAGTCTACAGTGTTGCATGATAACGATGCTATTGATGTGCATATGTCGTATGTCTCTGAAACGGAACATGAAGAACAACATGTGAGTTTATCGGTTTTGGATTGTGACACTAATGCTGTACTTTCATGTAGAGAGATGAGTTATACAACAATCGAAGAGTTTCACTCTACGGGTGCTAGTGCAGACCGAAACGACGCAACTTGTCTGACACAATGGAATCATGATGACGTTGATAATAATCTGGATGTCACTGATGTGACAAATGAGTTACCGACGATGACGAATGCTGATTAAACCTCCTCTGTATCAGGAGATGGAGAGATAAATATTGGTCACATGTTATGCCACTTAAAGTCTTCGGGAGACGAGGAAATATCGAAATTGGAGATCCCACACTTACATATTATTTATGGGTCAAGAACTTCTGTTGATAAGTCAGCATCACGGACTGCACTGTATCTTTGAATAGAGAAATGAGAAGACATATTTTGTGAGATAGTACCATTTCGTGCTTTCTCGTCAGTCACATACAAGCAACATATTATTTGTGTAAATACAGTTTTGAAGATAAGGTCAAAATTTCTTATTTAGCATGATATTCACTCACTAGAACCATGGTAAACAAAGGTCAACATACAGTTGTTTTTGAACACATAAAGTTGGACTTTTCCGGCCAATCAGGATAGCTTCGAGTAGTTTCAGTGTGTGTGGGTTTTGATTACATGTCACAACTCTAAAGGCTGATTTTGGGTCAATTTGATGACCACTCATCATTAGATGTTTTGCAATGGACGAGGCTGGGTTTCTTGATCGATTTTGAAATGATGGGCTAGGTTGATTAATCATGGATTTGATCAACCATTTTGGAATATGTTCCCCTATCCTGTCTTCCAATCGGCGATCTGTCCTCCCTAAGTAACTTTCTCCGCAGTTACATGTGAATTGGTAAATACAGTGGGATTTGGACTGAATCGGTCTTGGAGACTTGATTGGGGTAACTGAGATCGATTGGGTTGTTGTGATAAGCCTCAGATTAGCTGCATTGAAGGTCTTTTTTTATTGCAGCTGCAATCTGTTTGGTTGTAATTTTCATGCAATGATCACCTTTGAAAGGTAACTGTAGGTACACTGGTTTCTTGGGCACATCAGTTGCTATCAGCTTCGTCATAGTTGTGTTCTGATGACCAATAAACGTTTCGGGATATCCGTTTGATTTAAGTGTGTCAGTAATAAGCTTGAATTTGTCGTTCAATGTATCAGCAGTGCAGATTCTACTTGCTCGAGCGGATAAAGTTTTGACAACAGAACATTTATATTGTATGGGGCAGAAACTAGTGAAGTGGAGGTACTGTCCCGACCAGGTGGGTTTGCGGTGTACTTTTCGCCTGATTGATCCGTCTGGACGGCGATGGAGCAGGATATCGAGGAAGGCTAATTCATTATTCTTTTCTTCCTCATAAGTGACTGTCAGATTCGGGTGAATCGCATTAAATAAATCATTGATTTCATTAATGTCTGTAGAATGTGGTAATATGACAAGAATATCGTCGACATATCGTTTGTAAAGTGTAATACCATCGATGAAGTGACTCACTTGCCTTTCTATCATTCCCATGAATATGTTTGCTAAAACAGGTCCGAGAGGGCTTCCCATTGCCACTCCATCGATTTGTGTATATGCTTTACTTTGGAAATAGGATTTTATATTCTTTGTGCACAGCAGAATTAGATCTCGAAGATAGGTAGTAGGAATGGGTATTCTTATGTTGTGTGAAGTTATGAAGTCACAAATAAATTCCACAGTTTCTTCGAGAGGTACATTTGTGAATAAAGAGTTTACATCGAAAGAACACATCCGACTATTAGAAATATTTAAGTGTTCCAAAGTTGGGAGAAGTTCAAAGGAATCGAGGATAGTATGTGTCGACAGTTGTTTACAAACAGGATCCAAAATTTCTTTCAGCCACTTTGCTAGCTTATGGTATGGTGAATTTATCATGGAAAGAATTGGTCTCATAGGTGTTGTAGGCTTGTGTAGTTTCGGTAAGCCATACATTTGTGGTGTGCATGTACCAATGGGCTTGAGCATTTTATAATGGGCCTCGGTGATAAAACCATGAAGCATGAGCAGATGTAGTTCTCGGCATATCTGTTTTTCGACCAACTTCACGTTATCGATATGTGAATCTGATTTAAATTTAGCAGAGTCTGAGAGGATCACGTTCATTTTTTTTTATGTAGTCATCCTTATTCATGACTACTACACCGGAACCTTTGTCTGGTTTGGAGATTGTTATTGTGGGATTGTTCTTAAGTTCCTTCAATGCTTCCTCGTGCTCATTCGTTAGACAAGAATTTTGGTTGATAGGAGTGTTTGCAAATTGCTGGGATATATCAGCTAATTTGACTTTGAGCCATGCCTTATTCTCAGCTGATGTTGGAGTCAAATTTGAGAACTGGCTGTAGAGGTTTTCGAAATTGGCGTCCACCAAATTCTTATCGATTCTTTTAGGTGATACATTGTAATTTAGTCCCATTGAAAGAGCTTCTAGGTGAACCTTGTCCGAATTGAAGTTAGATAGGTTGTGAACAAGTTCTGAGAGATTTTCTGGAAATTCTGAAATCGTTCGGGTCTTTGATAGCGACTGGTTAAGTTTCGCCCATGTTCGGTTCGCTGTTCTGTCTAATATATCTTTGCAGAACTTTAGTAGTTTAATATGACAAATGATGGATAATTGTTCAAAAAGTGGTATAAAATGTGTGTAAGTTTCTTTGTATTGGTTTATTTTGTCAATGCAATTCACCATACCATAAGCTAGCAAAGTGGCTGAAAGAAATTTTGGATCCTGTTTGTAAACAACTGTCGACACATACTATCCTCGATTCCTTTGAACTTCTCCCAACTTTGGAACACTTAAATATTTCTAATAGTCGGATGTGTTCTTTCGATGTAAACTCTTTATTCACAAATGTACCTCTCGAAGAAACTGTGGAATTTATTTGTGACTTCATAACTTCACACAACATAAGAATACCCATTCCTACTACCTATCTTCGAGATCTAATTCTGCTGTGCACAAAGAATATAAAATCCTATTTCCAAAGTAAAGCATATACACAAATCGATGGAGTGGCAATGGGAAGCCCTCTCGGACCTGTTTTAGCAAACATATTCATGGGAATGATAGAAAGGCAAGTGAGTCACTTCATCGATGGTATTACACTTTACAAACGATATGTCGACGATATTCTTGTCATATTACCACATTCTACAGACATTAATGAAATCAATGATTTATTTAATGCGATTCACCCGAATCTGACAGTCACTTATGAGGAAGAAAAGAATAATGAATTAGCCTTCCTCGATATCCTGCTCCATCGCCGTCCAGACGGATCAATCAGGCGAAAAGTACACCGCAAACCCACCTGGTCGGGACAGTACCTCCACTTCACTAGTTTCTGCCCCATACAATATAAATGTTCTGTTGTCAAAACTTTATCCGCTCGAGCAAGTAGAATCTGCACTGCTGATACATTGAACGACAAATTCAAGCTTATTACTGACACACTTAAATCAAACGGATATCCCGAAACGTTTATTGGTCATCAGAACACAACTATGACGAAGCTGATAGCAACTGATGTGCCCAAGAAACCAGTGTACCTACAGTTACCTTTCAAAGGTGATCATTGCATGAAAATTACAACCAAACAGATTGCAGCTGCAATAAAAAAAGACCTTCAATGCAGCTAATCTGAGGCTTATCACAACAACTCAATCGATCTCAGTTACCCCAATCAAGTCTCCAAGACCGATTCAGTCCAAATCCCACTCTATTTACAGATTCACATGTAACTGCGGAGAAAGTTACTTAGGGAGGACAGATCGCCGATTGGAAGACAGGATAGGAGGACATATTCCAAAATGGTTGATCAAATCCATGATTAATCAACCTAGCCCATCATTTCAAAATCGATCAAGAAACCCAGCCTCGTCCATTGCAAAACATCTAATGATGAGTGGTCATCAAATTGACCCAAAATCAGCCTTTAGAGTTGTGACATGTAATCAAAACCCACACACACTGAAACTACTCGAAGCTATCCTGATTGGCCGGAAAAGTCCAACTTTATGTGTTCAAAAACAACTGTATGTTGACCTTTGTTTACCATGGTTCTAGTGAGTGAATATCATGCTAAATAAGAAATTTTGACCTTATCTTCAAAACTGTATTTACACAAATAATATGTTGCTTGTATGTGACTGACGAGAAAGCACGAAATGGTACTATCTCACAAAATATGTCTTCTCATTTCTCTGTTCAAATTTATCAAAGGGAACCACTGTTTCGAATTCATTGTATCTGCTCTCCGGAGCAAGTGATGGTGGAATGACGACTCGTCCGCATGATATGGAATGTAGTTCCCGGATACGATATGACCGGATTTACGACGTGTTGTACATGTTCGTGTGGGTTAATTGGGAATGGTTTATACTACCGTTAGGTCATGCTACGATAGATAGGGTAATCAAGGGCCTGATGGGTAGGTATAGTTACCTTGTTAGCTTGATAGGTCATATCCATGTTCCAGGGCGGGTAGGCATACTGCTGTAAGTCCTACACGTTTTTCCGGTGTGGATTAGGGGATGAGTGGGAACCCTAAATTGAAGTGTCATTAACGCTTGCCTTTTTTGCATGGAGGGATTTTGCTGGCCGGTGTAGAATCCTTTTTGAATGTTTTGTTTTTTGGAAAATCCCTCCATGTTTATATATTTTTGTTATGACATGACGGACTTTTTCTGTTGACATTTTGGTATTTTATTTGATTCCAATTTGATATTTTATCATTGTATATTGTTATTATTTCTATATTTTGTACTTATATTGAACTTTTTATGTTTGCTTCTGAACTGTACGTATGTTGTTTAAATTTGATATAATATGGCTACCGCCACATTTTTGGATTTGACACCGTGCGGTATAGGAGTTCACCTAATCTTCGGAACCTCGATACTCATTCAGAGTAATTTTGAATTGGAAGGCGTAAAATTTGTTAGGTACCGTTTGTATTTCCATTTATTCTCTATTAATAGACCATTTTCTCCTAGAATTATTGTGTTTTTATATTCTAAATCGGAAAGTGCGTCCGACATACGTCTATTGGAATCGAATTGAACTGCTACGGTAGAAAATCCAATTACACATCTTGTTCATTCGGTTTGTACCCCGGCTTTTCCTGCTCCTGTTATTCTGCTATTGATTGCTGTCTCCCTGCTCTTCCATCTTGAATCCTATTTAGAGTATCAACAGAGATGCAATAACTGTGATGATGTCTCTTCTCGCCTAGGATCTCATGACTTGCTGAAGCTTTTGCTTTTCGATCCATTTCCAGCTGTTTTTCGTGAGGTTTGGAGCTTGTTTTTGGGAGCTTTCATGAGTTCATAGAGTTTGCCAGTATCCAGCAGAAAGGTATTATTTTTTAGTGAGGTAGTTCTCCCAGTTTTCCAATGTCTCATCAGTTTCAGTTTCACCTTGCCTATTACCAAGTGGTAATCTGCGGCTGTGTCGATTGCTTTCATCGGTCATACGTCCTGCATAGTTTTTCTGAACTTTTTAATGATGCTGATGTGATCGGTCTGGTTATCTTTTATTTGTACCAGTGAAACCTATTCAACTTTGTCTATGCACTTTGGGCGGATATGCTACGCTTCCGGACGGAATACTGGCACGAAATGAATGTGTAGGACCACACATTAAATATCAAACTCAAAAATCCGTTGTGCTGATATATATATATATATATATATATATATATATATATATATATATAATGAGACAATCATAAACACAGGTTTATTTATTTACGACACAAGTACCTGGTGTTACGTCCAGTTTTTTGCTCGTTGATCTTACGAAGCACTGTTGCCGTCTATTTGTAATTCACGGTCCCAAATTTCTATACCAAGAACGAAACTCCAAAGTAGATACCAAAGTTTATTCCAAATCACAAATTCGACCAAAATATTTTATTACAAATAGACGACCAATGTCGTTCTAACAACAATAATTATAATAATTACAGTTACCTTCTAATTTATTAGCTCTTGAAGCAAAAAACTGCAAACGAACAACAAACAGAAACGGGAGTCCAAAATGTCCGCAAATAATAATTCAAACAAGTTCACAAGTTAAGTAAAACAAATGTACCCAAAAACAGTGAAATTAATGATATTTATACATGAAGGTTTTGATCAGCAAAATGTCTTCGTTTCTCCCGTAACACCTGGTGCCGTAAGTGCGAAATTAAAATGCGAACAGTTATATAGGAATATTATGTAGATAACGAAATAGTCACTGATGACGACGTGAATAAATTGGGTATGCTTTTCATTCACTATTATTTAGTTCTTAAATAATTCACGATACGAGCAAAGGAGACTTTGTGAAACCTTAAACGGCTATCAACCAATACCAAAATCAAAACTTCCAATAAAAACATTAAGAGAGTTGTACTCTGCGGAGCGAAAATTTGGAGAAATACGAAAGCCATCATCCAAAAGATATAAGTGCTCATTAACAACTGTCTGAGCAAAATACTTCGGATCCGTTGGCCAGATATTATCAGTAACAACCTAGTGTGGCAGCGAACAAACCAGATTCCACCAGAGGTATATGACGCACTGAGGAAAGCACTTAACTGCGTCACAAGACAAGCATTTGACTGGAACCCTCAAGGTCGAAGGGAAAGAGGATGCCTGAAAACGCATTTAGTCAAGAACCGGAGACAGATACGAGAGGAATGAATAACACTTCGACTGAACTAGGAAGGAAAGACCAGGACAAAGTAGGTTGGGGTACGCTGGTCGATGACTATGCTCCACTAGTTGTAACAGGCGTAGGCAAGAATTGTGAGCATAGTGTTTGAGTCTCTTCAATGCTCTGTCGAAAAGTATTGAGAAAGTAAGGTTGTTATTTGATTCCCAATTGCTTTTTGGTATTCACTATAATGAGTAGTCGGGTTTGTTTGCCAAAAATGAAAATTTCTTGGTTATGTTAGTCGTTATAAAAGGCAGGCTTTACGTTATCTGGCGGGGCGGTTTCCATTTTCTGATTTTCTTTGGTGGTGCAGTGTTTAACCTGTAGATGTTGGAGTCGAAGGACGATGAACACGTCTACGAACCAGTTACTTTCGGGTCGCAAGCGTTATCCCAAGTCTTGTATTAAAGGGAAGGAAGATGGGATAGTCGGGACGAAATAGATGTAATGCCTGAAGATTTTACCGTATTGAGAGAATACTGAAACCATGCCAGACAAATGGGTGAAATTACAGAGTTGAAAAAGCAAAATATCGATTGCGCAAGAAAGTGTGGTACAAAAGTACGAATAAACAAAACGTTCGTTAAAACGCTCGCTTGTACAATTGGTTATAATAATAAATACTACTACTTAAACAATCGTCTTTTATTTGTGAAAGTGAAGTTGCTAAATATCTTTCATGCGACTAATGGATAAAGTCTTTCGTAATGTGACCATGATGATTTATTCACTGCCTCGATACGAACGAAAATATATATGCAGGTATTTAAAGATTTTTCAATTTGAATAGAGGTTATGCCCACCTAAAATTGTTAGCCTATTCCGCGAAATAGCCTTCAATAAACAGCTACCAAAATCACTGGATCACATTGTTGTAAAAGATGAACAACCCTCCCATCTGAACTTGAGTTTAGCTGTAAACGAGCAATGCTTCTAAAACATGTATGACCGAATACTAGTAACCTACGAATATCCTCTACTCTTACCGGCCGTGTTTCCCACCCGTGTATGAGATAAAGTGGACTGCCACAGTAAACTCCTCCTTTGGCTGGCAGACGAGCGTCTTGCCTACGCCGTAAGTGACGCAAGTGCGCAAAAGCCAATCAAGCATTTTCTATTCGTCACAAGCTAAGCGACTGATGAGACTCCCAACATAAGTGAAACGGTCATCACTCTCAAATACTTCACTCCCTATCAATAGTTTCAGTGCATACGCAAACAAACCCTAAAGCAACATTTTGTATTTTGATGGGGAGAATTGCCTCCCGAACATGACTGAACTGTTGCTTAAGGTGGTTAGAAGACTGAACATTTCGTCAGTATTTTCACCAAGTAGAACTATGTCATTGGCATATTCTAGGTCGACAAGTGAATCTTTCGATAAATGTCCAACTCCTAAGACTCAGACAATGAGAGTGCTGTTTCCGAGACGGTCTTCCCTAATGAACCTTATCTTAAAAAGGACCAAACCTGGAACCAATTATCGAAGTGAGTGAGATAACGTAACAGGCGAATTGTTCTTTGTACGTTTTTCGCAAGCTGTCTGAGTCATCCTCTGAAAATGAGCTTACAATCGGACATAAAACTCACAATCAACTGCCAACTGACTAGAATTAGACAGTCGATTGACTAGACCATCATCGACTGGACACTACCGAATACCTGGAACCGTACCAAAAGAAAAAGAATCGATCGCGAAGAAATACCAGCTAGTGAAAAAGAAATTGGATCTCAGGGTGGTATATTGTCCTTTCTGTAGAGTGAACAACTTTCAGTACACACTGTCAAGATAAATTGCATCTGTCCCATCCGTGATATCTGTGGAAGAAAATTTTTATCTACACTGGAAAAAAATGCAAGTAAAAATACAGATTGTTCAACCTACTTTTCTTGCTATTAAAGACCTGATTCTAACAAGTTTCTAACGCGCACTTTTGCAGAGGACGTTAGTTCTCAGGGTTGGCGCATTCTTCAATGCTAGTATGTTAATATGGTCACGTTTTACGTTTGCTGTGAATATATCGCATATCAAACGAATTTTGTGAGAAAAGACTTTACAGGTTTATAAAAATGTTGTCATTTGACCAAATAAGGTGCTATATAGCATATATATACCTAGCTAATGAGTCAGTTTTTGGAAACGAAACGACTTTTGATATGAAATAGTAAAGTTATCCTTGATCAAGAGCTTGTAAATAAGGGCGGGAACATCAGATTTATCACCTAGTTCAGATTTGTGCATTATATACATAAGGCTGATATCCCTTATTCGTTCTTTCTGGATCTAGTCTTCACTTGTGTAAGTCGGTCGAATGTATGTACACACCAAAATTTCGGTTATTAGTATCCAAAATTTTATAGTTCGTAAACATTTGTACGCCATGGATATTTTTTCCAATACTGGCCTGCTATATTGTCTGTGTAGTAGCAAGAAAAAGATATATTGTGTCCATAATGGTTTCTTCAAGCTATTTAAGAAAATATGAAGTTAATTTCTTTCTGCGTAAATTTTAATAGTTCTGATTTTACAAGAGGAAACCTCTGTCGGTACTTCAATCATTTGAAGTCTTGTCAATGTACCAGTTTCTGCCTAGTGCAAGTCTTTTATTTATTTTTGACTGTTTTGATTGAAGAAGTTCAGAAAAACATGTCTATTGGTTTTAATATGGTAAATCAAACAGTTCACCTGCAAAACGAATTCCCTGTACCATATGAAATCTTTTTTCGGTGTCTAGTGTTTATCATTTTGGTGACTATCAAAACACTGTTTGCTTTGTTTCTTTACAATAATTTTTTCTGTCAGCTGTTAAGCTTACGAGGGCGGATTTCGCAACGACTGTAGCTGTTACCTTGACGTGCTGTTCAGGTTTGCCTATTTTGATGACCGAATTGAGCTTTATTGGCGGGAATATATGTTCCTTTAGGTTCTGCCATGCCAGGCAGGTCGATTGGAGAACGGAAAGACTATAAGTAGCAACTAAACATCTGAAAGCGTGATTGTACTGTTTGGTGTAAGGGGTTGTGACATTAGTACAGTGTTTCCTTCAGACACAGCATCTGCATCGATGCTGCCTTCTCACAAAGAAGCAAGGGGTTATAAAAGGTCGACCCTAAAAATGTCACCCCATACCTTACCCCACGGATTTCTACCCAGGCGAATCTAACACGTCCATATCCTGTTGAGAGGCAGCGCGTAATCAACACCATGCGGTTGTCCCTTTGGACCCTGCTCTATAATTGAGCAGATGAATTGACTGTGAACCGAATTCAGAACAAGAACGTACCCATCGATTCCCAATTCAGTTACGTGAATGGAGTGCATTCCAAATTATGGAAGAGAACCAGAACTAAGTATAAGCTCTGGTGATTAGTTCTGAACGGTCTCTACTCACGAACCTCTTATCGTCGAAGGACAAAGCCTAAAAACAATATCACCAAACCGGGTACTTACTGTGGACTTGAACTGAGACGATGTTCAGAAGACACTAGGCTGTTTAAAAACAGCGAAATCAACAGGACCGTATGGACTACACCCTAAAATTCCAAGACGAATTACACCTTATATTGCTAAGCCACTAATTACAATATCACGGGTGTAGCTCAGCCACGGCGTAGGCAAGACGCTCGTCTGCCAGCCAAAGGGGGAGTTTACTGTGGCAGTCCACTTTATCTCATACACGGGTGAGAAACACGGCCGGTAAGAGTAGAAGATATTCGTAGGTTACTAGTATTCGGTCATAGATGTCTTAGAAGGATTGCTCGTTTATCCTGAGACAACCCAGTAAGCAATGCTGTTGTTAGAAAACGAGCACTAGGTAAGGATGGCAGATCAGTGGATGAAGTATTGAAGGTGGTTGAGACATGTGTTATGAGTGCCCGACTATCGATTGCCATGCTGGATAATGTTATGTGATGTAGAAATAGACCGGAAGAAAGTTAGTGGTAGACAATCCAAAACATGGCAGAAATTAATGAAGTCACTGACAACCGAACTGATCCATGTTGGTAGATGTAGACTACTTAGTTCGGATCCACGAGATAATAGTAATAGATGGTTAAGGACACGGCTGAAAATCGTTTGCAAAGATACATATGCATTCATCCCGAATCTTCTTTCAAATTCAAATCTTCCCATCTTTCATGAACCTTTTTTCTCCTTACTATTTATTTCACTGGACTATACTTCTTGAAATAATATCTTTTGTCCCTGATCTTTTGGATTACCGCTAATACTGCAACTACTTCCATTATTGTGGTGTTTGAATAGACAGTGTTATCTCTGTGTTGATGTGGCATGGCAACTTGAACTGATGTACGCAGCCAACTAACTGAAGTTTTCTCAAAGTTGGGGCTTTCTAGTAAAATATTGGGGATCTTGTTTGGAACCACAAACCTCCTTAATTTTGAACGACATGCCGTTAATTTACGTATACACAGGTTCGAACTTAAGTGACAGAAGCACTTTCTGTTTATCGTTTCCAAAAGCTATTAGTCTCTAAACTTTTCAGTATATCTGTTTATTTCAGGTCTGTTTGATGCTCACAATCTTTCGCAGTTTTGAACCGCAGAACCTGAAATAGGCATTATTTTCCACAATTCTCACAAAACTCAACAACAAACGTTTGCCGGGGATGGGGGTCTTCTTCTCCAAGCGTCAAAGTGTAGAATTTGCTTTGTTACCAGCTGATGAAATAAGCGGTCCTCTGGGTCTAGGTAAGTTGGAAGTAAAATCTACAAACGAGATTACATACCGTCTATCTATGCACCGTGGGACTTGACAGTCCCGTAAATAAAGTAAACACGTCAGATTTTGGAACGATGTAAGGAAAGAACCACGCCTCAGGACAGAAAGAAGAAATACTTAATCCATACAACAGAGTATAAGTAATGGTATTTAAGCTAATGCCAAGTTGAAGGGAAGACAACAATAGCTCTCAAGACCCAGTGAGTTTTATGCAGTGAAGCGTCAAAACCGACCTTGCATCGTATCATTCTGCGTTCCTGACTAACTATATCCAGCAAACCTGCACATCTTAGACTAGTAATCGGTAAATCTATGATGTAACTACTCTGGTTCCCTTCATCTCGTAGGATAACCCAAAGTCATGCATTGAATTTAATACTCTGCTTGATTTATACACGCCGTCACTAATTAGTAATCCAAGTTCGATACCAGCTATCTTACCAGTTAGCGACGATGCTGAGACATCGATATTATATATATAACTCACCCTTTACACATTCGTTGTTCGAAATTCCCGAGCTGCATGTTATAAAATTCGTTCTCTAGTCTATAATACCGTCATATTAACAGGTAAATGAAGTTTGCAACGGCTGGATAGGATATTTCACCCTTAGACACTCAGAAAACACATTTGGTTCTCCCTAAAATGATCCCGTAAGGCTATCACATCGTGTATGGCTGTAGATTTGAGTTGTCATGAGAACCGCTAATTTGCGCTTAAGTAACCCAAAACATCGAATCTGTATTATAATCAATCTGTAATTACTCTTACCTATTTTGGATTCCGTCTCATAAAATAAAATTTTAGCAAACTTTGCTGATAACCGGGTTCACCAATACTATGTTATCACTGCTTGCTATGTGTAATGTTAGGCTGGATTTCGTCCAGTTACTGAAACTTTAACATTATTCAACCCTTCTAATAGGTGACCCAGAAAGTAAAGACATAACAAAAGTTGAGGAGGAGAGTCTTATACCAGCACTTATGCAAGACAGGCTGAGAACGAAACAATGTGCGAAGCTTTGGGACGGTAAGTAATGTTCACTTTAAAACATTTCTTTTCAGAATGGTCAAATTGTACACAAAAATACTATTGGGCAGCGATATACATTTGTAAGACGGACTTTCACAAGGCTTTAGAATGCAACAAAAGATAGTAAGACAAACTAATAAAAAATTGTTGATTTCAGTCTACAGGATCCTCAGTTTACCGAAGAAATGAGGGCTCTGTACTTGAAGATGCGTTCGGACTACAGGAGAACAGGACTGGAACAACGCGTGGTACGAACGGATAACCCAATGTAAATAGAATTAAATAGAATTCACAAGTGTTTTAGTACATTTTTATTCTTTTGAAACTGAAACTTGAAAAGGAATCTGGAGGTTAGTAGTAAGATAAAAGCAATGTTTATTAAAGGATTCTGAATGAAAGTAAACATCTTGTAACCAAATATTAATGCCTAGTTAGCATATTCAAGAGGTTAAATACAAGTGGTACAATCTTCGGAGTGCATGTTGATGTTAAAAATTTTGGAACACTCCAAAGATATGACACCACTCAATTTTAACCTCTTGAATATACTAATTAGGCATTAATATTTGGTTACAAGATGTTTACTTTCATTCAAGCAGGTACAGTTGCACCTTGAAATGTTGAGTCTTGGGAAAGAAGTAGGTTGTCCATCTGACTGGCACCTTGACCAAGGCGGAAATCCAGGGAAGTGCTCTCCTGAAAACATAAATTAGAGTTGTGATATTTGATTTCAAGTAAAAAGCATCAATAAAATAAATACTATACTATAAATCATATAATTATTTCAGAACTGTGTCTTACTTGTCAGTGATAGGTTAGTTCAATGAGTGAACTTCTTCATAAAATTAGCATTAACAAATGATATGTAATGAGTAACCTATCCTATACTAATCAGGATATAGACATGGATTTGTAGTGCACTAATGTATACGTAATTATCATGACATCAGCATAAATTGACAAAATCCATCAAACTAAAGATGTCAATGGAATAGGTAACAACATTCAGTAATTCCTAGAAACCTTCAATTAGGTTTATATTGCATATAGAGAACAGCTCATTAAAAGCGAGCAACTAACTTATCCGGTAAACAAATAAAAATTAAAGCTACGAGCAGGGCATGATCGTTTGACGTGAACGTGTGTTACAAAAAATCTAAAAAATAAATATATTTTGACTAACAAGCATGTATATATATCGTGATAACTTGATGTGAGTATTAAAGATAAAACTACCTGAGATAAGCCGGAAAGTCCTGAATTACGCGACTGACTACTGAATACACCTATGTTACCAAGACCGGCTGTTCCTTGAGTCCCTGAAAATTCTGACAAACCAGGCTGAGAAAGGAGACCAACACCCGAGTTAGAAGTATCAGGATTACCGCATTCCATAGAAATATTGGTCAAACCGTTAGACCCATCAACTTGACGCGCCTTAGAGTTGCCAACCGAAGCATTTTGTGAATTGGCCTGTAAATTTCGACGAGCATTTCCGAGATATCGAGGAGCTGAAGAACCAACGATGTTATTTCCAGGAAGGGGACCCCCTGGTGCCCTTGTACTTCCTGTATTAAACTGAGAGTAGTTGGCATTCATGTTAAGCGGACCAAGAGCTTGTATTGATCTTCCAAGTGGGGCAGCTGCTCCGAGGTTAGTACCATATTTCCCATTGCCAAAATGACCAGAAGAGCCGAAAGAATTTGCTACATTGGGAGAATTCGATAATCGACTAGCAGGCATCAACATACTTAGCGGCATGGGGAGATCTAGATAAAACGAATGAAAAAAAGAGAAGAGCTATGTCAGAGACTGCCTGGTAAGAACACTGATATGTTACTCCTACAGCAACAGGTTCATAATTATCCATGACATGTAAAGATTAACATTACGCTATGTCACCTGAAGACTACATAATGATTAGGATAGAACGTAAGATATAAACTGAATTCCAGACGATATATAGATCAAGAAATGTATCAGTCAGACGATAATTAGACGAGTGCCTTGCTATTATAAACTTTGAAATTCAATCTTGAAATGATGCCTGTAGGTCGCCATAACCATCTCGCAACCACACTTGTAGAAATGTGTCTTGTGTGTCCTTAATGGAGTTCAAAAAATTACATGAAACTAGTACGGATTGAGAGGAACTCATAGGGGGGATTCGAAGTTTACTGGTGAAACTTTAAAATTGAAACAACTATCATGTTTATTTTGTCCTCATATCTGTCATATGGTTACCTACAAAACATCGAGAGAAACTTCGTCCGAATTGCCATTCATTATGGACAGGAAACAGTAATGATGTAAACGTAATATTTAATAATTTACTTACTTGAACTGGCATTGGCTTCTGCATACTGTCGATTTGGTCCTATGTAACCGACTTGGTCAAATAATGATTGATTTAATAGTTGATGCATACTATGGGAACTTCCATTTGTTTGACCAGAATATGATTGACTTGATTGGTGTTGAGCAGCTGCAGCAGCCGCAACAGCATAAGCTGCTGCATGGCTTGCCCCAGGTTGGTTTAGTGCTGAAGACCCATGTAATCCTAAGGTCGAGACATTGGGGCGAGTATTTGAATTAGATCCGCCAAAGTAAGCCGCAGCAGCTGCTGCTGCCATAGCGGCTACTAAGGCTGTAGGTCCATTAGGATTATCGAAACATGGTTGAGATGAATTCGGAACATGAGAAAGATAATTAAACTGATTTCCAGGATGTGTATTTAATTGACCATTTAACTGACTGCTATTTAATAGAGCAGGATTTGCAGAGAGTTGTGCGAGATAATGCCCACCAGGTTTGAAAGTGTACGGAACTTTTGGTCTGGGAAACTGTAACATGTATTCACTCAAATTGTTTAAAGGTCCCTCCACGAGCAAATGCTGATCACGATAAAAATGTAACAGCTGGTTCCAAAGTGGTTGCTGAAAAGAAATAAAATATTCAAGTAAGAACAAGCAAGATAGGGATTCATGCGAAGTGAACATTTTCTCTGCAAATGAATCGCATAAAACTATGAATGCCATAGCCGTAAACACTAGTCAAGTACATCTAATCGTAAGTTGAATTGCTTACACGGTCCAGCACCGTTCTGTATGAATAACTTAGGTTGAAACGCAACATTTGTAAGGTATGGGTGTAATTGCTAAAAATTTCAAAAGTGTGGATTTGATCTATAGAAAATAAAATTCCAGAATGTGTTGTTTAGAAGACAATAAAAGGTCAGTATAATTTAAATCCACTTTTGAAAAAAAGCATTACCTTGCACAAAGCCTTTGGATTTCCAACGACAATCAATCCGTAACGGGCACGAGTGAGAGCAACATTCAAACGACGTGGATCATTGAGAAAACCAATACCTTGATTCTCATTCGCCCGGACACACGACAAGATGATATAATCCTTTTCCCGCCCCTGGAAAGCATCTACGCTAGCAATTTCGATTTCTTGATACAATTTGGCATTCAAGGAACCAGAATAATGAAGATAATGTGCTAAGTATGCACGTTGTCCTTCATAAGGTGTGATCACTCCAATGGTATTCGGATGAACACCTATTTTTAGCATCCTGTAAAAAGATGAAAAAATATATTGCACATTTTTTATTCAAAACGATGGATAGAAACTAACTACAAAGCGAAGGCCAGTCAGTAGGTCAGCTGAAACGTAGGAATTCATAGGTACGTATATTAATCATTTCATGTTGCATACCACATTAGCACAGAGATCGAGTAACGACGCAAACAAATCCTGAAGCAGCATTTTGCATTTCGAGAGGTAGAATCGCATTGCGAACATGCTTGCATTACTGCTTAAGGTGGTCAGAAGACTAAATGTTGTCAGCATATTGACCAAACAGAAATATATTGTTTGCATACTCTGAGTCAACATGTGTATGTCCTCGTAGAAATCCAACTATTGAAAAGTCAGACGATGGCAATCTCATCGCTAAAAGCATATCAATGACAAAGTTGAATAAGAATGCTAAAGTGGACAACCCTGACAAATATCACATGAAGTTATCAATTCTGATGATAGTTCGCCATAACCTCTCACTCGACCGGTGATGTTCGAGCATAGAGCCTGTATAAGGTTTATGTACTTTCCTGGTACTCCTTTCAGTGACAAGCACTGCCATAAGACCTTAAAATCAACATAATAAGACGTCGCCTTAAGGTTGAGGAATACAACTATTTTCGGACGTCCAAATGCGTGTGTGTTCTAGAACCTGACGTAGTGTGAATACCTGGTCTATAGAGTCGCCTGCATGTCTGAAACCAACTAAGCTTTAGTTAAGAGTTGTAGTTTTATTGAACCTTATGTTTTAGACACTATATTAGTTAGATCGATTCTTCTGTGATAGTCAGCAGAGGACTTCCATCCTTTTTCATGCGTAAGGCTTCTTATCAGCCTGTACTTAAGTCGCCCTCGCTCATCGTTTTTCGAGACAGATGCGATGAGTTTCCCTTCATCTATTAGTTAAGGAAATACCGCTGGAGTCCAATGACTTTTCCTAACCTTTTGGATTTAACTGACTGGCAGATATAACTGCTCTCTCCAGTGCCTTTCGGCTATCATTCCAAACTACCTCAGGGTGGGCATCATGGACACGGTTGTCCAACTCTTTTTCTAGCTGCTCTTGTAAAGCAATCTTGGATTTCTTTATTGCTAAGTAGAACTTTCATATGTTACCTTACTGTGACTTACTGTTCTCGTGCAAGACCCTGGTCGGTCTAAATATGTGCTGCAGAATGAGTGAGTCTTCTATCGAACCCCTCCATCAGTGACTTATAGCAGTGAAGTATTCGGGCGTGTAGACCGCTTCACTTATCTCAGAAGTCTCATCGGTGCTGATGGCCTGGTGACTGACGAAATCTCAGCTCGGATACAGAAGGCTCGATTGGCTTTTGCCAACCTGCGTCACTTATGGCGTAGGAGAGATATCCGTTTGCAGACTAAAGCACGAGTGTACTGTGCAGTGGTTCGCTCGTTCTTACTTTATGGCTGCGAAACATGGCCAGTGAGAGTAGAAGATATTCGTAGGTTACTGGTTTTCGATCATAGATATCTTCGAAGCATTGCTCGTATATCCTGGGACAATCGAGTAAGCAGTGCTGTCGTTAGGAAACGAGTACTTGATAAGAGTGGTCGGTCAATAGATGAAGCATTTAAACTTCATCAGTTGAGGTGGTTGGGATATGTGTTACGTATGCCTAACCACCGATTGCCTCGACGAGCTATGTTTTGTGGTGTAGGAGTAGGTTGGAAGAAAGCTAGGGGCGGACAGACCAAAACATGGCAGAAATCCATGAAGTCAGTGACTAGTGGACTGAGTCATGTTGGTAGATGTAGGCTACCTGGTTGGGGTCCGCGAGACGAAAGTCACCAATGGTTAGAGACCTTGAACGATATGGCTCAAAATCGTTTGCAATGGCGCAAGTGCATCCATTCTTTGAGCCCTCTCAAATCCTAATCTTCTGGATTCGTCAGCACCTCTACGTTTGTCTTTCTAACCTTATCTCACTGAATTATACTTCTTGAATAATATCTTCAAACCCTAGTCTTCTTCATCACCATTAATACCTCTACTATCTCTATCACTATGGGATTTGATTTGACATTTGCGTCTCTGTGTTAATGTGGTGTGGCAACCAAGCGACTGTCTACTGCGATACAGTCTGAGAGAGCTAGTTCTACTTTAGAAATTAATGCCTTGCATACACCAATTTTTGGTTTCACGAATACAAGCGATGAAAATAAATTTTGAACTGACTTTACAAAATACTTGGTTCAAACCAGACTGATCATGTATAAATCCCACAGATGCTGATTCAACTAATTTTCATGGAACAGGACTGTTAACAGGTAAGTAAACAAAAGCCTAAATTTTGAGAACCTGTTCACTGGAATTCAGTTTATGTCTTAATGTGTATTGATGTCAAAATTTTATTTTTATATTATTTTAAATTCAAGCTTTCATTTGACATTATCAACCATTGAAATATATTTACCAATTGTAAACTACAGTAAACATGAGTCAATTTTGATATTCATGTCGTGCTTCATGGTATTGTATTTTACGCAATAAAACTCATTTTTCAACGTCTGAATAGTACAGGATAGAAAGATAGTTGTCTGGATTTACTGATTGCTAGTCCGGGAGAATGAATTAGGATATCACGTGGGCTATCAATTGTTTTGGCACACATAATAAACAGCTTTAGTTGACTCAACGGGTATAAAAAGCCATAACAAGTTTACAGAAAGAGTAGGTTATCTCGGGTCAAATCGGCAAGCACTGGTTACTGACATTGATAATACACCAAGTGAGTTCAATTTATGGAAAAACCATTAATGCAAGTCTCATTGAAAGCAGCGAAAGTACAAACTAAGAAACTGCAGATTTAAAAACTCACTTTGTGACGATTTTTTCAACTGTCGCGGCTTCTGTTCGATTTAGGTATGACACGCCGTTACCAGATATTTCTTCCTGTCCAGATGTACAGTAGAAAAACATAGGTCTGTCCGGATTTGGCCATGGAAAATCAATCTTTTTGCAGCGATCTTCTGCTGTAACTCCATTTTGTAAACTACCCTCATAAAAAACATTGCTTGGAAAAGCCGAAAGAGCAGGATGCATACGATACTGGACCTTGACAATAAAAGTTTCAAGTAATTAGGTTGGAACATGACCTTTAAGATATAACTTGAATGTTGATTAAAAATTATTTGAAATATTATGCTATCAGTAAGTCAGCTGCAACGTAGAACTGGGTACGTTAATACATCAGTTTATGTTGCTGAACCATATTAGTATAGAAGGATGGAATTGTCCGTTCCAATTCCATAGTATTAAAGGTTGTAACAGTACGATTACATGATGACGGGACTCAGTAGTGAAATAAATTTCCATGCACTTAACTTTTAACCAAACGTCTACATCAGAGCTAGGGATAATTGACTTCGCGCAAGAAAAAAGAGACAAGACCTAGGCCTAAAATCTAACTGCTTACATTTCAGGACATCATATGCTAAGATTTAAGTTGTGTTGAGATCTGCTAAATACAGTGCTTGGTTTAGCAAACAACACGAATCAGTAAAACCCCGGGAATTTTGAGCTCATCAATCTCAATTTTAGAGACAATGTTAAAAATACCTCCTTATTCAAACGAATGAGTATTTGAGGTGATCGTTGCTAGACAGCTTTTTATGGAGCGTCCGCGATCCAACTTGACATGGGCAGCTACAGCAATTTGGATGCAAGACAGAATTCAGACGTGTCATGCAAACGACTATTGATAGTATAAAAACCTATTATTTAATTTGCTACTTAGTTACATTCGGAAATTAAAACAATGTATCAAACGTTTATTTCAATCAAAATGCATGAATTAAGATATATAACGTACCTGTAAACGTATAGGTCGGATACCAAGTAGAACGAACCGTTCAAACAAACTCTGAGTTAGGCCGGCGCTAGCAGCCTTTTTACACGTAATCACAGGTCCCAATTGACAATGATCACCAACTAGGACAACCTGGCGACAGCCAACCATCAATGGTATTAAACATTCTGGTTCAGTAGCTTGTGTGGACTCATCAATTAAAACTGAGTGGAAACTTAAGCGCTCCAGACGCGCATCACCTGCAGTTACACAAGTGCAGCAAACTACATCAGCCGCCATAAGGATTTCTCCTGGTGAGACAAAAATGGGTCGCGTA
Source organism: Schistosoma turkestanicum (assembly GCA_944470395.2). NCBI lineage: Eukaryota > Metazoa > Platyhelminthes > Trematoda > Strigeidida > Schistosomatidae > Schistosoma > Schistosoma turkestanicum. The sequence continues at coordinate 69,531,833 of OX103971.1, read as the reverse complement.
TTAGACAACTATACATACAAAGTGATGTTTAACTACATTTTGTCACAGAAAATACATATACGTCTTCTGATAGAAAATAACTAGTTAATAATCCTTATTACAAAACGTTATTTCTAATATGATTAAAATTTAGATATAATCAGAGCTTAAACAGATGGAACTAAATGTATTCATCAGTATCACTCAGCATTTACAACCTAATATTACGCCATGACCAGTAAGAAGCGAGGATATTAGTAGGTTACTAGTATTCGATCATCGTGAACAAACGAGTAAACAATGCTGTTGTTAGGAAACGGGTATTAAGTAAGGATGACAGTTCAATTGCAGTAGTAAAGCTTTACCAGTTGAGGTGATTGAGGCATGAGTTACGAACGCCAAACCACCGAATACCTCGACCAGCAATGTTTTGTGGTGTACGGATAGGCTGGAAGAAAGCTAGGGGCGGCTAGACCAAAACATGGAACAAATCCATGAAGTCACTGACAAGTTGGCTAAGCCGTGTTAATAGATGTAGACTGCCTGCCTGATTGGGGTCTGCAAGACGATAGTAACCAGTGGTTAAAGACTGAATGACGTGGCTCAAAATCGTTTGAAAAGGAGCAGATGCATCCATTATTTATGTTTTCTCAAATCCTAACCTTCTGAATTCCTCATCACCTTCATCTTTCCCTTTTTAAATTTGTTTCACTGGATTAAACTCCTTCCATAATAATTTTTGAAGCCTAATCTTCTTTACTAGTAATTAGCTCCATTACTATGGGATTTTAAATGACAATTCGATCTGCGTGCTAATGTGGTATGGCAGCTACAACTGATGTATGTACCTAAGAAGTTCAACGTTATAACTGACTTATTGACAGCTAGACAGAATTGTCATGGTAATTTGCATGGTAGAGTTAGTAATAGTATTGATGGAAACAGAAAAGGTTAAGCATCGAGGATACAAAGCAATAAACTACAAAACTGTTCAATAAAATTAAAACATTGAGAAACTTAGGACCTAAGGGTAAAGAGTGAACATACCTGCGCTACGGTGGGCGATACATGGGACGCTTTACGGTTTTACGTGTCATATTTACATAGAAGTCATGTTAATCTTTTCTGTATCGCTCCAACATTAGTTTGTGCTTCACCAAAGTATTAAGCCCTTGATGACTAGTTTAGTTACACACGTAATAAATTTAAGGCCAACCTACGAATACGACTGTGCCGGTTACTCGTAACATCTTTAGAAAAAATCTAAACGAATAAGATGAGGTATGACTAGATATAAATAAAAACGACAAAGAGAATAATTCAGATACGATACTTTCATAATCTGATTTTATAAGGGTTGAACTTCTACCAGGAGTTCCTCTCGTTGGCTTAGAATATGCCGCTGAAAGTTCTACTTGGTGAAGACGCTGACAAAGTGCAAAGTCTTTTGACGAGCCTGAGCAACAACGCAAGCATGTTCGGGGCGCAACTCTCCCCGTCGAAATGCAAAATGTTGCCTTAGGATTTGTTTTCGTTGGCACTCGAACTACTTATAGGGACTGAAGTAGTTGAGCGTGTTGATCGCTTCACTTGTACTGGGAGTCTCATCTGTCCTGATGGTTTGGTGACTGACGAAATCTCGGCACGGATACATAAGGCTCGATTGGCCTTCGCCAACCTGCGTCACCTATTGCGTAAGCGAGATATCGGATTGCTAACGAAAGGACGAGTGTACTGTGCAGTAGTTCGCTCCGTCTTACTTTATGGGTGTGAAACATGTGCAGTAAGAGTAGGGGATATTCGTAGGGTGACAAATCAGTTGAAGAAGCAGTGAACCTTCATCAGTTGAGGTGACTGGGACATGTGTTACGAATACCCAACTAGCGACTGCCTAATCTTCCCCTTCATCGTCAATATTTCTACTACCTCCATTACTATGGGATATGAATTAACAATTCCATCTCTGGGCTGATGTGGTATGGAAACTTGGACTGATGTACGTCACTACGAAGTTCTACGTCGTAGCTGACTGACTGACTGACTTAATATTACGTAAACTTTTTAATACAAAAATCTTGTGAAAACTCATAACTTACGTTCAAGCTCACGTTTTAAAACCCGATAACGTTTATCGTCGTCTTGACTCAGTTCACCAGCCTCATCTTTCAACTGTTGTAGCTTACGAAGTTCAGTATGACCTTTAACATTTTGAGCTTGTATATGCAGCATAAGACGACTAACAGGAGATGCAAGAGCCTCTCTAGATCTTGCACATAGACGCACAACCTTCAATCCAGTACGGTCAATCTTTTCACACAACTGATCGACTGCAGTATTGCTCGGAGCAACAACCAATACCTTTTTTTGATGTATTTGATTCAAATGATAAACTATTGATGCAGACGTTACAGTTTTCCCTGTCCCAGGTGGACCTTGTATCAGACTAAGTGGACGTTGAAGAACTGTTTTGACGGCAAACACTTGGCTGTGATTCAACTCTGGTAAGTCTGGTGCAGAATAGCGTTTAGGTAAATTGCACTTTAACACCATATCATCTAATTCTTGGCCAAGAAGTCGATAGAATATGCATGGTGGTAACAAACCATGTTGTTCATCGGTAACAATTGAAATTGCTCGTCGCATCCTATCGAAAGGAGTTGATTTCCATTTAAATTCGATTTTATACGTTACAGGCTCTATAGGTGTATCAATGACTTGTTTCATTTCCAAACCAACTTCATCACTGAAATCTAAGGAAAAAATGAATAGGATTATTCTGTAGTAACATCATGTTAAATAAGCCCCAGTAAATGTTGAGTTATACTATTTGATAAGAAGGTCCACATAACTACTCACATTAACAAAGGTGGAACGCTTATTTAATAAAATACACTGTAATCGCTCTAAAAAATTTTATTTCTATAAACCATAAATTGTGATCGAGATGAAATCGAGATGAGTTTATTTAAGAGTGTGCAACCTAAACCCACTTTGTAGTTATTAGATAATTGGTGCAATACCGTAAAATCATAGCATCTACAATTACAAACAGCTGGCATCTCAAAACTAGTCAAATTAAAATGCACCTTTGTTTTTACCTACATTCAGTGAACCTTAAAAAATTGTTAGTGTTTGCGAGCGACCATGGTCAGTTCTTCTCAAAAGTTGCGTCAAGATAGTAAAAAAAACTACAGCAAATTCGGACAAAATTTTCTTTCAGCTAACAATGGAAATCATAGTCGTACAAAAGCAAGTGACGCTCAACTGGAATTCGATTTTAGAGACCATTTAGATTTAGCTTGGATCAACGATTGGTTGACGTATTAAAATAAACCTTCTTTTGATAAGAGCAAAACTTATTGTTGACACTATGAAATGGATACGTCAGCATTTTTTTATTTTGAAGATCAACATTTGTTAATAGCACGGACGCTTTTGATCATTGCTTAAACGTCTGACAATCACTTTTATACGAAATGAGTTTCTTTCATTCAAAAACCAAATGCATTAGTATGTTGGAATTCACTAATAGGTTACAGGTTAACACCATAACAATAAGATCCAGTTTATCAATCAATCAAATGGCGAGTGTAAATTAGCTTTAGCTGTCATACTATACCAGTACAGCCATAAATCTCGACCGTAGCTGCTACTTTGACGTGATGGCCGGGCTTGCCCATCATGATGACCCAAACGAGCTATATTGGCTGGAACATATGCTCCTTCAGGTCCTACCATGCCAGCCAGGTCAATTGGAGAACGGAAAAACTAAAAGCAGCGACTCAGGGTCTGAGGGCGAAATCGTACTGCTGAGTGTAGAGGGGTGTGACAGTAGTAAGGTGTTTTCCTTAGACAATTATCATCTGCAACGATGCCTCCTCACAACGGATGGTCGACAATAAAATGTCACACTTCACCTAACTCTATAGATTTCTTTTTCTGATGATATGAACTTTTGAAGAGCGGAGCTAACACGTCAACTTCCTACAAAAAGGCTGTGCGCTACCGGCTTCAAGCAGTTGTCCCTCGGGATTTTCGGCCACGCTTCCAGGTTGCCAAGGCCAACTCTAATCCAACTTCCTTCTTAGGTTCCCCAAGAAGCACCGTTCCGCGGTGTGGACAGCCAGGAAACAATCTTCGCCTAACAAACAGCACATGAAACCGAATTGGTCACAATCAAATTTTTCCTATACCTCTTAATATCAGTCTCACCTCCATGACTAACCCTTCTAAGGTTCTTTTATCACCTCTAGCCGCAAACGATGCGGGTACACGAGATGTTATTCCTGGTCTCCTGAAACCCCGCTCTAAACCGCATGTTTGAGCTTTCAATGTTTGAACCTTGTGCCAAAAAGAACAACAGACTTCCTTAGTTAGGGCTGTATAATCTCAAGCTATTGATGTCTGCTGCATTTCCGAAACGCGCATACAGGATCCGAGGAGAATCATTCGTTTGACCTCAGTTTGTCAAGATAAAGAACCATTTCGATTTAAGCTTTGTGTATCTAGATATCTCACTGCTGCCTCCTGTAGCCTCGTTGTAGGTATAGCATTAAGTTCTAATGCAGAACTAGCTCTCTTAGACTGGATCCTAGTAGACAGTCACTTGTGAGCTGTCCGACTTAACGGGACAGTAAAGAGTCGGGAAGATAGGAACGCTGATCGTCGCCTCTTTGTTGAGTTTTACAGAAAGCTTTCCAACCTTCACAAAGCTAAGCGCTCTGATGTAGTAATAGTGGCGGGTGACTTAAATGCTCAAACAGGTAGACTAAGAGAAAAAGGAAAAACAGCTGGGTAGATCTTATGATGTTGCGGCTCAAAGAAGTGATTATGACAACCTTCTGCTGCAACCATACTCAGATAGGCGCCTATCTCTGACAAATACCAACTCTAAACATCTGATACGGCGACCACCGATATCGAGTCAATACTGGGCCTAATAAGACAACATTGCTATAAGTCACCAATGGAGGGGGTCGATAAGACTCACTCATTCTAGAGCATATATTTAGACCGACAGATTCTTGCACGAGAACACAGTAAGTCACAGTAAGGGAACATATGAAAGTTCTACTTAGCAATAAAGAAATCCAAGATTGCTTTACAAGAGCAGCTAGAAAAAGAGTTGGACAACCGTGTCCATGAGTCAGTCAGTCAGTTGCAACGTAGAACTTCGTACGTATGTACATAAGTTCATGTTGCCATACCACATTATTAGCACAGAGACGCAAATGTCAAATCAAATCCCATGGTGATAAAGATGGTAGAGGTATTAATGTTATAATAAAGAAGACTAGGGTTTAAGATATTATTCAAAAAATATAATTCAGTGAGATAAGGTTAGAAAGACAAAGGTAGAGGTGCTGGCTAATCCAGAAGATTAGGATTTGAGAGAGCTCAAAGAGTGGATGCACCTGCGCCATTGCAAACGATTTTGAGCCATATCGTTCAAGGTCTCTAACCATTGGTGACTTTCGTCTCGCGGACCCCAACCAGGTAGTCTACATCTACCCACACGACTCAGTCCACTTGTCAGGGACTTCATGGATTTCTGCCATGTTTTGGTCTGGCCGCCCCTAGCTTTCTTCCAACCTACTCCTACACCACAAAACATAGCTCGTCGAGGCAGTCGGTGGTTAGGCATACGTAACACATGTCCCAACCACCTCAACTGATGAAGTTTCACCACTTCATCGATTGATCTGCCATCCTTACCTAGTACTCGTTTCCTAACGACAGCATTGCTTACTCGGCTGTCCCACGATATACGAGCAATGCTTCTTAAACATCTATGATCGAATACTAGTAACCTACGAACATCTTCTACTCTTAACGGCCATGTTTCACAGCCATATAAGAGAACGGAACGAACTGCTGCGCAGTACACCCGCCCTTTGGTTAGCGAACGGATATCACGCCTACGCCATAAGTGACGCAGGTTGGCAAAAACCAATCGAGCTTTCTGTATCCGAGCTGAGATTTCGGCAGTCACCAGACCATCGGCACTGATGAGACTCCCCAGATAAGTGAAGTGATCTACACGCTCGACTACTTCACTCCCTATCACTAGTTCAGGTGCCGAAGCAACCCAGTCTTGAAGCAACATTTTGCATTTCGAGGGGGAAAACCGCATCCCGAACATGCTCGCATTGTTGCTTATGGTAGTCAGAAGACTCTGCATTTTGTCAGCGTCTTCACCGAATAGAACTATGTCATCGGCATATTCTAGATCAGTAAGCGACTTTCCTGGTAGAAGGTCAACCCCTGAAAAATCTGACGAGCTTAATGTTAACTCTAAGAGGATGTCTACGACAAAGTTGAACAAGAATGGAGAGAGTGGGCAGCCCTGACGGACACCACTTGATGTAGAGAATTCAGATGACAGTTCGCCATATGCTCTCACCTGACCAGTGGTGTTCGAGTAGAGTGCTTGTATAAGGTTAATGTACTTCTTTGGTACACCTTTCAATGACAGACACTGCCACAGAACCTCACGATCCACTGAGTCGAATGTCGCCTTAAGGTCCAGGAACACGACTATTGTCGGACGTCTAAATGTGTGTCTGTGTTCCAGGACCTGTCGTAGTGTGAAGATGTGGTCTATACAACCACGTCCAGGTCGAAAGCCAGACTGGTTTTCACGAGTCTGCTCTTCGCGAGCTCTAGTTAGACGTCTAAGTATAATCGAGGCTAACAATTTAGAAACTATATTAGTTAAACTTATTCCCCTGTGATTGTCACAAGAGGACTTCTGTCCTTTCTTGTAGATTGGGACAATTAGCGACTGAGACCAGTCAGATGGGATTACGTCCATTTCCCAGATTCTACCTAGGATCTCGGTCAGTTTAACCGTTAAAACTGGACCACCATCCTTAAACATCTCAGGGGTAAGCCTATCGGGACCTGCCGCTCTACCTCTCCTTAGATTTCCTATAGCTTTCTCAACTTCATGTAAACTGGGAGGAGTTAAATCGATTTGCCATTCAGGATGACTGGAGATCGTGGGCAACCGAAGAGTGGCTGAAGGCCAGTTGAACTGATCCCTAAAGTGTTCTGCCCATCGGTCCAGCCTCCTAGATTGAGAATGGATAATAAGACCATCCTTTTCTGAGATAGTCTCACTTACATTCGGGTTCCTAATACCGGTTTCTTTGATAAGGCGGAAAAGTTGTCTAGTGTTGCCTATCGCCGCTGCCTCTTCCATCGCTTTTGCTTTCGCCACCCACCACTGTTCACGGTCGTTACGTAGGCTTTTTATAAGTCTGCGCCTAAGTTGAGTACGCTCTTCATCATGTTCAGAGTCAGGTGGGATGCGTTTTCGTGCATCCATCAGTTCGGTGGATGCGACTGAAATCCACGGCTTCATCCTACCCTTATGGTTTACCTTGCTAGCAGATATCACTGCTGTTTCCACAGCCTTCTTTATATCATTCCAACCTGACTCCGGATGGGAATCACTTGCATGATCGCCCAACTGTTTTTCTAGTTCCTCCTGAAATATTTTCTTAGCTTGATTATCATCAAGTAAAGCCCTAAGAGGCTTCCTTACGGTGTCTTTCCTACGTCCAGCAAGCCTCAAACAAATACGTGCTCGCACTAGGGCATGATCTGAATCTAAACATGTGCCCCAGAACGAGCGACAATCCTCTATCGAACCCCTCCATCGGTGGCTGATGGCGATATGATCTAGTTGTGTCCAACGTTGAGACGACTTCGGGGGTCGCCAGGTCAAAAGGTGTTTTTCCTTATGCTTAAAATTAGTGTTTGCTAGAAATAGTTGGTTATCTGAGCACAGTTGCAACAGACGGTCGCCATTGTGTTCTTTGAGCCGCGAGACCGTAACATCCACCTAGGTGTCTTTCATTTTCACTTAGTCTACCTACTTGTGCATTGAAGTCACCAGCCATTATAACTATATCAGAGCGCTTAACTTTTTGGAGGAGGTCCGAAAGCTTTCTGTAAAACTCATCTTTTACATCATCTGGGCTGCAGTCAGTGGGGGCGTAGGCTGATATGACGAAGAGGCAACGGCGAGTGTCCCTATCTTTCCGAGTCCTTACTGTCCCGTTGAGTCGGACGGCGCACAAGCGACTATCTACAGGGATCCAGTCAAGGAGAGATTGTTCTGCCCTACGACTCAATGCTATACCTACACCGGCGAGGCCCCTAGAAGCAGCATCAGGGCTACCGGATACACGAAGGGTAAATCGAGCTGCTTCTTTATCTTGACATGGTGAGGTCAAATGAGTGATGCTACTCGGATTCTGTATGCGCGTTTCCGAGACGCAGCACACATCGATGGAACGAGATTCTAAAGTCCTAGCTAATGACGCCTGTTGCCCTATTTGACACAATGTCCGTACATTGAATGCTCCAACATGTAGTTTGGAACGGGGTTTAAGGAGACCAGGAACGACGTTTCGCAAACTCGCATCGTTTGCATTAGCTGTGCACTGTAATAAATGAATGTGAGAAGAGTTAGTCGTGGAGATAAGAGAGGTATTAGGGAATGTAGGAAGGATTTGATTTTGAACAATTTTGTCTCGTGTGCTGTTGCGGGTATGAGGGCGGTTATCACTTCCCGGCTGCCCACACCTTGGAAGGTTGTTTCTTGACGAACCTGAAAAGGAAGATGGATTAGTGTTGGTGCGTGACCGCAGAGTCCAAGGGACAACTGCTTCAGGCCGGTCACGCACGGCCTTTTTATGCAATGTTTTTTGAGGATTAGCTCCGTTCTTAAAGGCCCTTAGTGGGCACCCTTACCCAAGGAGACGGAAATCCGTGAGGTAGGGGAGGTGTGACATTTTTAGGGCCGACCTTTTCTAACCCTTCCTTCCTTGTGAGAAGGCAGCATCGCTGCAGATGCTGGTTGTCCGAGGGAAACACCTTACTGCTGTCACACCCCTCTGCAGTCAGCAGTACGACTTCGCCCTCAGACCTTGGGTAGCTGCTTTTAGTCTCATCGTTCTCCAATCGACCTGCCTGGCATGGTAGGACCTGCAGGAACATGTGTTCCAGCCAGTATAGCTCGGTTGGGTCATCACGATAGGCAAGCCCGACCACCACGTCAAGGTAGCAGCTTCGGTCGGGTGTGTCCATGATGCCAACCCTGAGGTAGTTTGGAATGATAGCCGAAAAGCACTGGAGAGAGCAGTTATATCTGCCAGTCAGTTAAATCCAAAAGGTTAAGAAAAGCCATTTGATTCCAGAGGTATCTCAACTTATAGATCCTCGGAGACTCATTCCATCTGTCGCCGAAGACAATGAGCAAGGGCAGCCTAAACACAGTCTGATAAGTCTAAGCAATGACCGCGAACAGTTTTGGGTAGCGAAAGCAATGGATATGGGGAAGACAGCGGCAAAAGACGACAGAGTTATCAAGAAAACTGATATTAGGAAATTGATTGTTAGTGATACCATCTCGGAAAAGGGATGGGTTCATTACTCATTCTGAATCTAGAATATTGGATCGATAGGTAGGACACCACGGAGGATTTCAACTGACCTTCATTCACATTCCGGTTACTCACGGTTTTCAGTCAACCTGAATGACACGTTAACGTAACTTCTCCAACTCTGAACCAGGTTGAAAGGCTATAGGTAATCTCAAGCAAGGGAGAATAGTGGGGTCTGGTAGGTTAACCCCTGAGATAAACGTACCTACGAAGTTCTACGTTATAACTGACTTATTGACAGCTAGACAGAATTGTCATGGTAATTTGCATGGTAGAGTTAGTAATAGTATTGATGGAAACAGAAAAGGTTAAGCATCGAGGATACAAAGCAAAAAACTACAAAACTGTTGAATAAAATTAAAACATTGAGAAACTTAGGACCTAAGGGTAAAGAGTGAACATACCTGCGCTACGGTGGGCGATACATGGGACGCTTTACGGTTTTACGTGTCATATTTACATAGAAGTCATGTTAATCTTTTCTGTATCGCTCCAACATTAGTTTGTGCTTCACCAAAGTATTAAGCCCTTGATGACTAGTTTAGTTACACACGTAATAAATTTAAGGCCAACCTACGAATACGACTGTGCCGGTTACTCTTTAGAAAAATCTAAACGAATGATGTATGACTAGATATAAATAAAAACGACGAGGCGAATAATTTATACACTTGTATGATGTTCACATATTTATTATAATGTAAAACTTACTATCAGGTACTTTGATAACATGACCATCGCCAACCAAATAATCGTTTGGGCTGTTAAACTGACGAATGATCAACTCATCACCATGCATAATCCGTAGTTCTGGACCTGGGAATTAAAACAATGTATTGGTGGGTTCATCAAAGTATTATGCAAATATTGTTTAATGGCACATGTAAACAATATATGCCGAATGCAAATATGCAATGGCCAGACAACTAATATCACTTAACATTGTGTGCTTTTGCGATCATAATAATCAGATACAGGTATAATGACGGTTCATTGTGCGGATCTGTCAAGTTTAATCAGTCGCCTACTTTTAGTACGTTACTGAAGTGTCTGCGGTCCTATCAGTAAGGTTTTCTTAAAACAATTTTACATATGTCTAAGCAATGAAAAACACAGGAGCAATATACAACTAGAACATGAAATGCCAAAAACTTTTTGTACCTTCGTTGGCTCCAGGGATCCGGAAGTAAGCGACCCGACGTTTGTTCAGGGCAGTCTCCCAACGAATAGAAACATTCTCCAATTTTAATGATTCTTTGATCTTTTTATCATAATCAGCCTCCAGTTCCACTAAAGGTGTGAATACATCTCGATATTGCTGCGAATGCTCATATCTTTAAGAAATGAAGACTTTAGGAGTAAATCTTACCTTAACAAAACCGGACTAACTTCGTTATCTGCACCCGGTTTTTCTAGGTCTTCCACTGCTGCCTGGGGATTTTCTTTCCACATTTCTTCAAGCCGGTTTATTTGTTGAGCCGATATCTGTCGAGCTTTTGCTTGTTGTTCATCACTTGGAACTTTTACAAGCCAAGCAAGAAACTGACGCCCTTGAATTATGGGTTGCCATTGAGCAGGATCCCAGTACATGTCTTTGTTGGCATTGGCACAGACATTACGACAAAGAAGTACAACGACGGACTCAGACTTTGCCGGCACAAAACCCAGCAGGAATACGTTTTTCGACCCACATACATAGCATTCCAAAAGAGTATCTTTTAAAGGTCCATCTTTATGTAAAGTAACTTCTTTCGCGCGAGCCCTGACAAGATGATTGATAATATGACTAAACAGAATAATATGGTTAGTCAACTAACCTTCCTGATGTGTTTCCACGGCCATTGCAAAACCACTTTTTTGTAGTGTTACAAAGCACTACACAAGCAGGGTCATGAATACCACAATAAGCGCACGCATGCTCTGGTAAATCGACGTTAGAATCATCTACGTTCTCATCTTTGAAGTCTAGATCAGCAACACGTTGAGACAGTATATTGATGCTATTGGACCCATCATGCTGATAACATGTAAGGCTGACTAGCATAAAAACATACCTGCTGAGAGAAGCAAGTTTTATCAGGGTCAAGTTGAGAGGCCTGTGTTTGAGACTGTGAAGGCAGAGTGAAATCAGAACAGTCATAATCAGGCCCCTGAGTATCTCCTCCAATTAAATCATTCTCTTCAGGGTCAAAGAAAGTCAAGGCTTGAGAATTAGGACCATAAGCATCAAAAGTATCCATGTGGACAACTCGCGCTAAGTATACGAGACGAACTCCTATCGCACAAATTTAAACAACACGATTTATTAATGACCTAGGAAGTAAAAGTACCTGTTCAACACACTTTTTGTTATAGGTTCATAAGTTATGCCATCAAGAAAAAATTATTAATTCATGATTACTTCTTTAGTTTTAAGTGACATTTTCATTGTTCAATAATCACCGACCTTGATAGTCGGAACAAGAAGTAAAGTGACTTTTACGAACGTTTGAAAGTCATATCGATGCACATGACAAACTTCTATAAAATTTTTCATCAGCGGAATTCCCTATTTCTGTATACGACAATGAGTCTAACATAAGTTACTGTACTGGAATTGCAGATGCAGTAGTTCTGACTGTCCTCATGTATTTCTTCTTGAACTCAATACTGGTACTGAGGTGACTAACAGGGTAGGAAACGAATATTTCTGTCATTGAAAGTTGTCACACTTCATAAAAATTTTTCTGATCACCATATTTAGATAACACCCCTTTCAAAATACCAACTATCCACGAAGAATGCTTTCGATCTTCCAGCCTGGGTTCTGGTTCGGCAGTCAGAAGGTGCAAACGACCAAAGCATCGTCAAACTCTGAGTACCCATGACATTTTCATCAATGATCACTTGCTGATCTAGTGTACCAAGGGGAAATTTGGAAAGGTATGGAAACAGAAATGATCCTGCGTATGAGAGTGGTTATTGGACGGCAAACTTTTGAGGAAGACCTATGGTGAGAAACCTATCGGTCCGAACTTCTCTGAGAGGAGCAAATCGTTGTTATCTTTAAACAGTTTGAAGATCTCCTGGACATTATTCTTGGAGGCTCTTCTGTTGAAAAAACGCCTAGTTAGATAAAAATATGCGATTACAGACCTCCTTGTTGCGACACAAAATTTTCGTATCCTCTATCATGATCATAGATGGAGCAACACACCTAGAAGAAGCACTGATATGCTTGAAACTATCACGAGTTCGCTTTAGTCGGTAAATGAGAGCGAAGACAAATGATTCAGTTACACGATAAAGAGACACGATATAACGAAGAAAAGGCGAAATCCTCCTATACAACACAATATGTTCCAATCAAATCACACTTGAGGGAGAAGCTCCTCAAGATGTGGAAACTTCTACACATTTGTCAGCAACGTTGATGTGAAGATGTGATGACAATGACTAGAAAAGCAAGGGCAGCATTTCCGCAGATGAAGAACATCTGTCAACTGACACCAGATACAGAATAATCAGTAACGACTTCAAGACAGTTCTGTAGTAGGGAGCCGAATGTGAGAATAATATGGAGGTTACCATGCAGAAGATAACAGTGTTTATTAGCAGTTTTCTATGAAAATACTGATTATCCGTTGTCCAGAAACCATCAACAACAACATATTGTAGCAAAACGCAAACCAGACTGCATCTTAAGAAGAATTCAGGAGGAGATGGATAAGATAAGCACTGCGGAAATCAGCCAACTGCATCACGAGGAAAGCCCTAATTTAAACCTTCAAAGTCAAAGGAAAAAGGGAAGATCAAAAGACGGGTGGCCCAGTGAATTGTGTGTTAACGTTAAGAGGGTTATTAGTGATTGAGAACAAATAGAAATGAGAGCCAAGGCCAGATTTGATTGCACACTTCTTGTCACTGGGCTATGGCAAAGTAGGAGTATAGGGTATTAGTTGGGGAATATTCGCTGTCGTGTCGGCATTTGACCAAACGTTGACCTTATTGCGAACAATGATGAATGTATACATGAAGAAACACTCCGTATGCAGGTGACGAAGAGCTAGTGTATCTTAACGAAGATTCACACGCACACATTTACTGGACTTTCGTTTTGTCAGACGTTTCAGTGCTAGTCACTGATTCAGACTTGCCTAAGAACTGATAGGTAATGACTCCTATATCAGTCACATGAATTTCGTCGCATTAGTCTAGACCAAAGCAAACATGGTAGCAACAGAAATAATATTCCACATTCTCGTCAGAAAGATTTTGGTTGGAAAACAGGTACAAACTGACTGTAGAGAAGGACAACTCATCAGAATATCAAAGGAAGGCGATCTCAGCAAGTGTGAGAACTACATAGGCACCAAACTTCTCTCAATACCGGGTAAATTCTTCAACAGGGTATTGTTAAACAGAATGAAGGACTTCGTAGACGTCCAACTTCGAGATCAACAGGGTGGATTTCGTAAGAATCAATCGCATGCCCACAAAAATGCTACATTACAGATAGTTGTGGAACAATCATTTGAATAGAACTTACCATTCTATGTTAACTTCATTGATTACGAGTAAGCATTCGATATCGAGGACAGGAAAACACTATGGAGACCTTTTCGACACTACGGCGTGCCTGAGAAGATAGTCAACATCATTATATGGAATTCTCATGATGGATCAAACTGAAAAATCGTGCACGGAGGAGAGTTAACAGACTTGTTCGGGGTGGAGACCGATGTTAGGCAAGGTTGCTTACTCTCACCCTTTCTCTTTCTTCTGGTAATCGACTGGATTATGAAGATGTCAACATCTGAAGTAACAAATAATGGTAATAATTCGTTCTCAAAAAACAATATGTTACAAGAGCCATGTCAATTAACAGGCAAGATCAAAATGTTAAGATTGCTAACATATTTTTTGTAAAACGTTGTTCAGTTACTGAAATATTAGACGAGATACATTGGCTTCATATAGATGGCTGAAATTTTCCACATAAAACTATAGATAATTTTTCAGACTCTGCAATGGACGATGCGAAAGCACGGTATCCAATGAACAGCCAGGATGCAGCTTGACTTTCTGGACTTTACAGATGATCTGGCTCTTCTGTCGCACACGCAACAACAAGTGCAAGAGAAGATGGGCAGCATCTGGGCAGCATCATCGACAATCATCATTGTTGAGAACGGGAATCTGATGCAGATGTGAAGGCACGGATAGGCAAAGCAAAAGCTGCATTTTTACAATCGAACAACATCTGGAACTCCAAACAACTATCAACCAACACAAAAATCAGAATTTTCAAAATAAATGTCAGGACAGTTCTACTGAATGAAACGAAAACTTGAAGAACTACCAAAACCATCGTCCACTATATACAAGTGCTTGGCAAAAAATGTCTACTCGAAATACTTCGAATTTGTTGGCTAGAAACCATCAGCAACAACCTACTGTGGGAAAGAATAAACCAGATTCCAGCGGAGGAGGAAATCAGAAGTGGACAGGACACACACTAAGGAAAAAAGCCAACCGCGTCCCAAGGCAAGCCCGCACTTGAAACCCTCAAAAGCAAAGGAAGGCCAAGAAACATATTACACCAAGAAATGAAGACAGACATAAGCATAAACAAAAATTGGGCAGAACTGGAAAGGGAGGCCCAGGACAGAATAGGTTGGAGAATACAGGTCCGCTGCCTATGCTCGATTGGGGTTAACGGTCATAAGTTAATAAGTAAGTAGTCTAGGCCACCAAAGTTCTAACTCTTATTCCACCACAAGTCAGCTGCAACTCTGTAATACACCAGCATTATCTTAGAGATACCAGAAAGGACTTAGTTGTACAGACTAACGGAAATTCTACCAAGAAACGTGCCACATACAAACTATCTGTCCAAAATACCCAACCAACCAACCTACCTACCACTACTCTTACTCAAGACGTTACTAAGCTTCTAGGAAGTGAACCCTAGAACCCCTAGTACGCACACCACAACCGCTCCCCATCTATAACCCAATGATTAGTATCCCGTTAATTGAGCGCAAAACGTCTGGAATACCAGGTAGTGCACTGAAAACCCATAACGCTAGCTCTGCTTGAGCATCGGCTTGATGTTCCTAAACGCAACCCTGTCCGAAATACCTTTTTCACCCCCAGGGTCCCTCTTCCAAAACATGAACCTCACCCATTTTTATCGCTTACCGCTATCTCACACTGTTGAGGGAGATATTCCCACCTTTTGTAAGTCATCCTATACATATTGTGGGGTAATGGGTGACAGTCAGTCTTTGCCGCTAGCAGTCGCTTCAAGTTGTATTGCTTTTATAGATGGTCCTTCTGAATGACCAGCTTTTATATCTTTCACCGACTTCACCTACTCCACGCTCCATGCTTATCCTCTTTAGTGACTTCCAAATCTGTTCTTCGGGAATCATCGTTTAACTTTGAACAACGATGTCTACCATGCTCTACTTCACTCACTATTCTGACTACATCAATCTCTGGATACCTCTATCTCACCAACTGTATTCATCAAAAATCAACCGAGCATAGTCTTATGGCCTATATTCCTACGTCCTCTTCTTGTTCACATTACACAATAAACAAAATACCTATCGTTCATCGTGCAACCCTAAAAGACAAGCACTCATCTTATGTGACACTGATTATAATCCATTCCCAGTCTGTAGTCAGTTAGATGACTCACCTACTCTCCCTGGTAGTCTTAAACAACCTTTCACTTTCCCTGATTACCGAAAGTTGATTGTCCTCCGATGTCCCAGATTGATAACTTCTAATAGACTACTATGAACTCTTTCACTGTGACTAAGGTTTAAAAAGTCTCGTAGTTATCCCATCTATGTATCTAGAAACATCAAATCTTCTGTGGGACTGAGCAGAATGAAGTCCATGATTAGACATGGCTTACTGAGCATGCCGTGAATGTAAAATATCGACTGGATGTATATACCAAGCTCCAACCACTTATCGATCGATTGGCATTTCTATTGGTGGGTCGTCTGTCAAGATTGCTTGCGAAATTATTTGCAGTGACTTCGACCTCTTGTGAACCAACTGGCAGACATACCCCGGTGCACTGGGCTTCGAAAGCATACTTGTTCCCTTAGACACACATGGTCGGCAACAACATGTGCACCTGCCAAGAAGGAACCACAACATTCTGGAATTGATATTTTGTCATGGTGTCACACCATCTGTAACAGTCTATAAAAAGTTTTACAAGGGTGACCATAAAATAGTTCTCTGAAAAATGCGAAATATCCAAAAACGCCACTACCAACACACCGACTGGGTCAACTTCCAGTTCCTAACTCAGCGCACACTGGACTACGATCTTCACTGGTCTTGAACTCTCTGAAACATTACATATATTCGATGTCCCTACTAAACCTGTACTAGAAACCACTATCCTCTCCGTAACATCTTTCAAAACAATGACTCCTTATGTCAACCAAAAAACCAGGACTGAGTTACTTAGACTAAACAGGCATACTGCATATCTAGGGGCTTCAGCACACTTTACCAAATCTGCTCAGTACCTGAAGGTGTGGAAAGTCAGAATGAAATGCGTAATCAAATAGAGGAACATAATTTACTCACTCCTGTATGTAAGTCCCAAAATCTCTGTCGTCTGCTTAACAACCGCTTGAATAAGCACACAGTTCACATCACTCAATCCATATTACATGGCGGAGAGGCTCATTATGACCATACTATTGTTTGTGAACCGTTTAGTATATGGTTCTCTCTCAATCAGAACACACCTCTTACCTTTGATATTATTCAGTAAGAATAATTTCAATTGCATGAACTTTGACGTTAGTAGTATTCAGGCCGCTAGCTGTGGTGCGGATGAGATGCCACTCATACTGTTTAAAATGACAGGATCAAACATCCTGGTACTTTTTCTCAAAATATTTAGATTATCTCTAGAGTCTGTTGTATACCCCGAAAGCTGGATTTTAACTCATGTTTTCCCTAAGCATGAATCAGAGGCGAAAACTTGATCCAAAACCACAGACCAATTAATAACTCGCCAGTTATCTGACTGGAAATGGAAAAAGTGATAAAAGATTATTTATCTGATTGCTTACTCAGAGAAGGTCTTATCGACCTCTTACAAAACATGACTTCATTGAAACTAGGTCATGCACTTCATGTTTAATAGATTTCTTGAATGAGGTTGCCAGCATAGGTGATCAAAAGCAACTAGTGCTCGTGTTGTATTTGAATTCAAGAAGGCACCTCACAGTCTCTTAATCAACAGACTTCAGTCCATCGGGATTACTGGCCCCATACTGTAATAGATTAGATCTTTTCTGGCTAACAGATACCTGATGATTAAAATAAAGTCCACAACTTCTACACCACAACCAATGATCTCTGGTGTTGTGCAGTGCAGTGTCATAGGTTCACATCAACATCTACATCAACAGCAAATGTAGTTGCTTTAGAACTGCAAAACCGTACGTCTACGATGATGAGCAAAAATGATCTATAAGATTAACAAATGTGACATAGGAAATTTGACTCAAACAACCCAGAATAAACTCCATCTCGTCGATAACTCATGTGAGCGCTGGAACATGAAACTCAGTATTATGAAATGTGATTGGATGTGTTTTAGGGACGTGTCTGCAAAATTTGTCTCGCCCTAAGCAGGAATGTACTGTCTAAAATCACATCCGTAACTGATCTAGAAGTATATTACTCGCACTACCTAAACTTCTTTGATCATATCTCTAAAAAAGTTTTCCAAATGAGATGAATGCTAGGTTTCATTCTTCGTAACTTCCTTCATAGAGAATCGCAAAAGATTTTTTACAAAACACGCGTAAGGCCTGTTGCTGAATGCTTAAAATTCTTATTTTCCGCCTTACACCTTTCTGATCCACTGAAGGTCGAAGGAAAATAAACGTGTTTCACTCTCAGATTACAAAAATTAACTCACTTTTCGACTATCCCACTTAATGTAACGAAGCTGGGCTTATAATACTGTGCAAAAGAAGGTTAAAATCAAGTCCAAGCCCCTGCACAAACTCACATACTCCTCTTGTAGTGTAGCCTTTATCCAAGGCCCATATATACATAACCTTCGAGACGAAGTATCTATGGTCAAACTTGAGAAATATCTAGCCAGCATTCATGACAGAGGGTCGATAAAGTTAATCTTTCAATGCCTCTGGGGCAGAACATTTTGTTTTCTTACGGCTCCTTACGATATAGAGGGATGTAATTAATCAGTAATGTTGATGTTACTTTTGTTTGCTAACCTCGTCTACAACTCATGTCCGTAACCTTGCACAGGTTTTAACTTCCCACCATGAAATCCTATTACAAGCATATATAAACAGTTATCCTGAAAAAGAGATCACTCATGACTTTTTAAACTACAGAGTTAAAAAGAAAAACGGTAAATAAAATATCAAAAAAGCATCAGATCGCCGTGCTTAATTATTATATTTGTAAATCAATATTATTACTACCAATTCAGTGCTTCTGAATTTACTTTATTCATACGACTAATTACCTATTCTTTATCTTACTAGTGACTTGTCTTCATTAATCCACATAAGTGCAGGTGTACAGCTAGTGTTCTAATTAAAAAATTATCTGCCGGGTCATTGTTTGGTCTTAAACATGAATATTTTCTGTTCTGCTCCACTCCCCGTTCTCTTTATTTCTCCTTTTCAGCAGCTTGTTCAATCCCTTAAATATAAGTCTGGAAATATGCAGAAGACTTGGTTAATTTACCCAGGAGCCTGTAAACTTATTACCTGATGAATGTCTTATCGCATTTACCACATCAATTCTTGTTATATGCAGATCTGGCTCTACCTTGCATTGTTTCGCAGTTTATCGTAACGCAACCGTAGTAACTCGTTCCAATTATTGGAATTGTACACTACAGAGTCTGGAATATTATCCATAATTTTATGTGGAAAATTTTAGCCATCTATATGAAGTCAACTTATCTTATAGAATTCAGCAACTGAGCAGTTTTTTGCAAAAAATCTGTCAGCAATCTTACCATTTTGATCTTGCCTATAAATTGGCATGCCTTCGGCAAATATCCAGACTAATACATAAGTATTGGAATAAGGTGCTGAAAAAAGAGAAATAAAGAGAACAGAAGAGGAGTAGAATAGAAAATATTCTTTTTCAAAGGCGAACAATGACTCAGCACATACGTTTCTGGATAAAACAAGGGTATGTTTACTCAGACGATTTTTTATCATTAAAACACTAACTGTATGCCTGCATTTATGTAGGTTAACGAAGACAGTTCAGTAGTAAGATAATGAAGGCGTAACCTATTACTGTTAGTAGGAGCAGGGGGATTTGTCTATGATTTCGTGATACCTGTATGGATGGTAGGGAGGGCATAATATGTTCATAGTCTGTAATTAGTTTCTAAGGTTTATGTAAATATTTGGTGGACCATAAAAGAGTGCTTCGGGACTTGGTGTGAGTTCCCGGAATAGTTGATAAATCTCTTTAGAGTCTAACAACAGCATACTGGTTTCTTGAACTTAGTAACTGTATCACAGATACGAATAGTAATTGGTAACCTGTTCCACAATAGACTGTATCGTATTACAAAGAAACTACAACGCAATGATTTTTTGTGTTTTTCCGTTAATAGTGTATATGCGTTGTTTCGAAGTCTGTAAGCAGTGTCGTGGTTCATAATTGGGCGGTATTTTACGAACGAGAAACCATTTATCAGTTTATATAGAAGTATTAGGTTGTTTTTCAACCGAAGGCGCCATAGAGGTATTAGGGAAAGATGTTTGCTTCTTTCTGTGTAGTCAAGGTTATGGCTTCATCCGAGCAGTTGCCGTGTGACGCTTCTTTGGACATTATCCACTCTTATCTTGTCCATGATATTCATATTTGAGAAGATAAGTGAGGGCTTTATACACATTTTTAAGAGTGTAAGCTTAGCCTCACTTGTGAAGAAGTTCTTACTAATAAACCCAATTAGTCATTTTGGATCTAGAGATAATAGTTGAGGCATGTTCTTCAAATTTTAGGCTTCTGGAGTAACGGGTACCCAGATCATGCGCTGATGTAAGTGTCTGAACCCTAAATTTTTGTAAGTAGAGTGGTATATCATGGTGATGCTTACTAAAATGCATGATGCCACATTTATTATGGTTAAGCAGCAGTTGCCATGTTTGGTTCCAGGTAGTTAAGTTATCAAGATCACTCTGAATCTTGGCTATATTTTCGTCCAGATCTTCAGGCTTATATCTGTATACGATTTACAGATCATCAGCATATAAGTATGCTCTTCCAAGTCTTATAGTATTATATATATCGTTTATGTACATCAGAAACAAGAGTGGACCTAATACACTTCCCTGGATAACTCCACCGGTTATTGGTCTTGGTGATGAAGGACAATCGTTGTACTCAACCATTTGTTGGCACCCATTTAGGAATGAATCAAACGATGAATGTAGTGGGTTACTGCTTCTGAATGACTTTAGTGTAAGGAGAAGCCATCTGTGTGAGGATAAATTATTATTATTGTTGTTAAATCGAAAATTCGGGGAAACGTCTTCCTCACTAAGTTTGCACCGATATGGAATAGCCTCAATAGTATGCATAGGATATGGGCTACATGAATAGTTAAGGCTTCTTACTGAAGCCCTTAGTTGCACTGATTCATGTGCACCCGTAAAATCACTCACACCATCCTTCCAGATAATTAGCTGTGTACGCGTTTGAAATAAATTTAATTCAGAAATGCATTTTATCGTTTTTTTTCCTTCTCGGAAGTAGCCTAATGTTCATCTGGTTGAAAGCAGATCTCCTTTTTTGGGCCTTGTCATTCAGAGTCTTTAACCACTGATTACTACTGTCCCACGGATTTCAACCAGGCAGGCAGTCTACAACGATTAACATGGCTCAGTTCACTTGTCAGTTAATTCAAGGATTTGTGTCATGTTTTGGTTCAGACGCTCCTATATTTCTTCCAGCTCACCCGTACACCACAAAACATTGCTCACCTAGGTAGTCGGTGTTTGGGAGTTCGTAACACATTCCTTAATTAACTCAACTGATGAAGCTTCACTACTTCACCGAATGAATTTACCAATTGCGATGACAGTTCACCATAAGCTTTTACTACACCAGTGGTGTTCGATTACGGAGCTTTTACAAGGTTAATGTAAATTTCTTATACTCCTTTCTGTGGCATATACTGCCACAGAAACTCAGATGCAGCATATATCAATGGTGTGGGATTCTAGCCTCTTAGCTAAGGAAGCTGGTTGTCCTATCTGGCACAATGTGTGTAAAGAAAGCTTCAAAATTTTGTTCAGAGCGGGATCTGAAGAAACCAAGAATAACGTTTCGAGTATTCGAATTGTTTGGATTAGTAGTGCGGGGTGATAAATGGACACGAGAATGTTTGGTCACGGAGGTAAGAGGGTTAATAAACTTACGTGGGATTTCATCCTGATTAGCTCGGCCTCGTGTGCAGTTACGAGTATCAGGGAGAGTGTTACTTTCCAGTTGCCCAACTTTTCTTTCGTTACGAGAAGTCAGAATCTCGGAAGATGCTGGTTGTCCTGGGTAAACACATTACTGTTATCACACCTCTCTACAATCAGAAGTACTACTTCGTCCTCAGACCTTAAGTTGCTTCATCAACCTTTAACGTTCTCCAGTCGGCCTACCTGGTATCGTAGAACATAAAGGAACATGTGTTCCAGCCAATATGGCTCGGTGAGGTCATCACAATAAGCAATCCCGACCACCATATCAGGGTAAACGCTACGACTGAGTCTTACTTCGCACATTGAATATGTCCTTCTATTCTTTCAGAAGTTTCATGAAGCATATTGCTGACTGTGACGACAGGTCGAGTCAGTAGAAGCAATTAAATGGCTTCCACGTGAGATCATTTAGACTAGGTGGTCACATTGTGACAAGTTCGCATTTGTCGAATGAGTCTATTAGTCTAGTAGCGTATGTAAGTATGTATGGCCCAAGAAGAGATCATTATTACTGAACTTATTTATGTGCAACCTGTCATCTAAAATACTTTTATCATATGATAAGCATAATAGATGAAAGAAAACTAATTACCACTTTACACTTTGACTTCACCGAAGCCTTCGATAAAGTAAAGTACATATCTCTACTATCTAATTTTATGGCGCTCGGGATATCAAGTGAGTTACGTAACTGGATCTCGTCCTTTTCCGAAACAAGCAACCCGGATAGTGAAAATAGGAAAACACTTCTATCACAGTACATCCTTGACAGTGTCTTTAGTCCTTATTGTTCATAATCATTATCAGTGACATATGCAGTTGTCTTACACTTAGCGAAGCTTGTTGCTTTCTGACACCATGAAAGTGATATATACATCACACCATCATCAACCGTGTAATACATAAAAATCTGGATAAACTATGAAGTAATTGAAAATTAATGGGAATCTGGGTGATGATTTAAATCATTTCATAGCAGAACATTTGAACATTCACATGTAATAAATGTGTTCACAGTGTTTTGGAAGAAATAGTATCGTGGATTTAAAGCGATTAATGCATAGATTCTCACCTTTCAAAATATTATAGCAAACCCAAAATTTTACATAAGGGATAAACCTCTCAAAAGGAGAACTATCTATTAACTCCGAAAAACGTCGAATCACACAGAAACAATAACTCTTTATCACCTATGGTATTACCTGAAAATATTATATTCCATTGTTTGACAGATGAATTGCACATTCTGACCGTATCAAGTTCCAACTACTTGTAGATCACAGTTGCTCCGATGACTAATTAATTAGCTTAGAGGTAGTGTACTAAGATGAGTCTGGATATCTTGTTCCCTGATGGCCTTAAGGATCCTCAGCCGTCCTGAATACACCTTACTAGAAAAGACTGGGACGTCATTACTGTTTAATTCAACTATTTTTTTTATCTCGCTTTAAAACACTTTCCAGATAGTTACCTCAAGTAAAACCAATTATAAGTTATTTCGGTCAGTATTTGTGTCAATCGATTACATATTAGCAGTTTACAAGTAGGAGTGGTCTTATTACATGCCGTCAAAAACGGTCCGATAATGATGATCGAATAAGCAAATTTATAGATTCTGTTTAACTCAATGGGGGGGTTAGCTACTGGATTACTCGGTCAGAGTAAAGGATAAATGGTTTACGGAGAAATAAATTCAAAGACAGCTTTAAAACACACAGCAATAAAACTGAAATCAATAGATATACTGCTTCTAGCCTTGGAGACTGAAACCGAATTTCGTTTAAATTATCCACTATTCATCAACTCTTGATACCAGCGCTTGGTGTAATTACTTGGATACCAGGTATGTAGATGCGCTAAGAATCTCATATTAGGATATTCAAGGTTGCATTTTGGTAGGTGTTACCAAGTTTCATCAGTTTCTTATGACTTGTCTCGAATTTTCACCTCGGTATTTTTGGTTAAGCTGTATTGTTATCAAATGTTACTCGGCAGGAAATTGTATTTCGTGAATTTACAAATTACTGAAACCCATAAAAGTTGATACGCCTGTCGCTCTATACCTTCGAATGAAGTCACATTGTTTAGTAGAGTTAGGTCTCTCGTATCTAGTACTGGATTCTGATTCGTATGAGTCGAGTACATTAGTAATTCCAGCACGCTTTGGAACTTTTCTAGTAAATTATGGAGTGTTAAGTAACCTCATGATTCAGCTAATAACATCATACTTCCGAATAACATGTTTTAGTAGTTGATTACAGTGTCAGAACCTGTATTCTATTTCTACTTTGTTTGTTTATCGGCTTTTTGCTCTCCTACTATGTCTCCTACGTTGTTTTGATCTAGTAGGTGGAAAGAGGATTTTTCAGGCCGATAAACAGTCATTAGTATTCTATACATCAAAATCATGTAACGTTTTATATATTGTAGGACAGAGTAAATAGTTCTAACTTTTTTATCTCCTTCGGAGTTCTGGAATTGCATGGGTAGCTGACCTCCGTATTTTTTCTAAGATATCGGAGTCGCCTTTTAAAAAGAGGCCCACAGCCTTAGAAAAAACTTTCAATTTTAGATCACAATAAGGTTTTATACAATGTTTCGAATATAATGTAACCAAACTGGGTAACTATCCGTTTTAAAGCTCCTAAGGTTCTGGACTTCTCAGCTGTAACCGTACGGCAGTGAGTTGTGGCCTTAGTCGGTTTAACAATACCTCAGGATCATTATGAGACTGAACTACAAGCATTGACTCTTTCCTGTTGCTGTACCTATTAGCCTCTATATCCCTAAAGTGAATGTTAGCGCCCTTGGCTGCGTTAATAGGCATCGGCCATGTCTTAGACAAGTTGACCAGAACGTCTTAGTCAGCTTGAAGTGCACTTGTCTCTGCATTTGTCTCCATTTTTTACCGAATTTTCACGTCATCAGCATAAAGTAGCATCAATAACTTAACGACACTTGGGAGTTCATTCTTGTATAGTCTTAATAGTAAAGGGCCTAGAACCGATTTTTGCTTTCCAGGAGGAGCGTTGAGAATTTGCTGTTACTTTTCGTCTTCAGACTACCAAGAAATCCCCGGTTTACGTAGAAAGGGGCTTAAAAATTGACATTATTGTGCGTGATGACCAGGTCCAATATATTAAGCTTTGAATGTCAAATCCGGTGGGATCTTTAATGTGCTGGGACAAAGCTAGCGTTATTGAGATTCCTAACAGCTTCTAATCAAACAGTATGCTTGATGACTCTACTTCTAAAGTTTTCCGGTTTATAGGAAGAAGTGAATTAAATTCATATATCGTAAGGCTTTTACACTTGTTCGACCAGGATTCAAGCTAGTTCTAGAGTGCGTTAAAAAAACCTAACTCAGTGTCTGGCCCTTTGTATTACAATAGGCAGCGCACAAGTTCACATGTGCCTTCGTCGTGTGTTACTGTCTCGACAGCTCGTGAGAATCAGGTGCATTTTAAGTACAGGATGACCTCATCCTTATGTTTTAGTCTTTCGACCCTGAAAAGTAAGGAACAAAGCATTTGAATTGCACTATCATACAATTATGATTCTAACCATGTTTATCAAACAAAAAAATGATATCACAGTTTTCTACGACCCCTGCGTTTTTAAGCTCCGCCAGTATGTCTGCTAAGCTTCAAACACTTGTAGCACACCCTCAGTTTTGTGCGATGCTTTTCCATACCACCCATAGTGGCTAGATGATCGTTAGAATGATTGATCTTCTCTCCTAAAATATGTAATATCAGCACATTCTGTTGAATCAATCAGAGTGAGATCGGATCCGCACAGTACTATGAATTGCAAGGACTAATATGGGCCGACGAACGTCCAATCCTTGCTTCTGAAGACAGAGTCAGTCAGTCAACAACAACGTAGAACTTCGTACGTACGTACATTAGTTCAAGTTATCATACCATGTTAGCACAGATGCAACTGTCACTTCAAATCCCATAGTAGTAGAGGTAGTAGTAGTATTATCAGTCATGGGAGAGAAGAGAGTACGACGATATCATTCAAGAAAGAGAATCTAGTGAAAATAAATTATAAAGAAAAAGATAAAGGTGATAAAGAATTACATAGGTTAGGCCAGTGTCGGCTACCCCATCCCACAAAGAACTAATTCGCTAAAAAGAGCTAACAAGAAGAAATAATTCAAACCATTTAAACTCTGCTCTGGAAGTTAGAAGGTCTTCATTTAGAACAGTTATAACGTCTCATGCTGAAAGCCAAGTTCCTTTGAAAGTCATGAGGCCGACGCCCCTTCTGACAATTACAGCCATTCCGCGGTGTGGGCACCCGTGAAGTAACATCCGCCTTTGTATCCATAAAATCACACGAGACCAATTCGGTCAGAATCAAATCGTTTCTACTGAAGACCGAAAGATATTTTTATTCGCTGTATTGGTTGTTTATTTTTAGCTTCACATATTTATCGGACCTGGTTTTTAATCACAGAACTTTTATGTGATGAATTAGTTCTACTACAATGTACTCAGGACACAATTCCCGTCTAAAATATAATGAGCTGGGTGCTTGTGAGGTATCAAACACACCACACCATTCTTGGAAAAACTTGTACAAAATTGATGGTGATCCTATTGGACGGTATGTTAAATTTTGAACTGACACTTTGTGTAGTGGGTATGCTGGGAAAGTTTACAGAGTTACTACTAACAACGCGGAGCTACTGGATCCTTTAACAGCGACAAAATCCGAATTCACCACAGCAATGTATTCAAAAGGTGCATATATTGAGCCCGGAGAATACTTAGCCTGCAAGGTGATTCGCAGATTTCGCAGAGGAAAGGACACTATTGCAAAAATTACCTCTGAAGTAGAAGCTATGGCCATTTTGCAAAGGGATCCTTTGAATACGTGTTTGAACTCATCTGAAATGCCTTCTGCACCTTGTAAAAGAGCTCCTCCCAAATCAGCCTCACCTAAACTATTTGCAGTTTATAAAGACTCAATGGAAGTTGCCATTGTCATGGAGTAGTAAGTTTTTGTCATGAATAAATGTTTCTACGTATAAAAACCATGAATCAATCATTATTAGACCACCATCAGAAACCTAGAAGCACTAGACAGCAGTTTCGTCCTGTTACGGAACTCATCAGTAGAGCGTGTCCACGACTAATGCTAATCGCAGGATCCGAACACAGGACTCCTGGTCTTATGAGCGAACGTCTAACCTCTGGACCATTTGCCGGTATCCAATGTTGTTAATGTCTAACTATGATCAACCTAGCGATGTTGCGGAACCTCAACCATTTTTAATCGGTATTTACTGCCTATATCCGACAGGGTTGGACTCCACTGGTCACGTCTTGTTACTTGGACTCCGAGAGTCGGATCATTAAGCTAGTCACTAGTGAGTACATTGGTGGTCATGGTCATTAAATTTTTACTTGCATGAAAATGTGGTGACTGGTTTCGTCAAATTAGTGTTCCAACGAACATAGAACTCACTGAATAGATATGACGTTTCGAAAGTATTGCTACATAAATTTATTTGTTATTAGCAACAAATTAGTTTGTAAATTAGGTGGATACATAAATCAAACGTATAATGAGAATCTCATTCGTCCATTGTAAATTAAGTAACTGTTGAATCAGTTATAAAGTTTGTATAGTTAGAAATTCTGAGTTCTACATTTGTAACAGCTGTTCAGTAGTTTTCACTAATTCATTGCGTGAATATAGATTTATGGATCGATGGGTCGATTCAGCTAATCAGTAGACTACTATCTAAGTGTTGAGTCACAATAATCAGAGTTTGTTTTGTTTTCGAATTTACATTTAAATATTACATTTTTCCTGTGTATGTACTATAAATATTCATTTTCTTTTAAAGTGCCAATGGTGGGTCGTTGTACAATTTGTGTGAATCAGCTTATCCGTATGACTTTACTGTTAGTTCCAGCAGTTCTGCTTGTGGTGATTCGTTCATCCCTGATTCTAGTATTTCTGATTCACACACAACAGTCCCACAGTTGGGAAATCCTGAATCATTTTATGGATTGCCTGAGTCGTATGTACGTCAGCTGTTAATTGGCATTCTTGAAGCTTTGGTCTACATGCATGACGTACTTAAAATGGTCCACCTAGATGTCAAGGTAGGTTCGAAAGAACATTTGAAAAGACAGTTATGTTAGTTGTAAATGCCTATAGCTTTGATAATAACTAGGATATATTTCATGTTTTCAACGAATATATAATCTTGTTTTGACTCCACAGTTATTAGCGGTAGGGTCAGATGATTTTAAGTGATATCGTGAATCGGTCGAAGATAGATATGTAAAATAGTGGCTTCCGATTCAATAGTCTACTAAGTAAATACTCTCTGTGAGACGCAGAGGTTTTTAGTTAGAGCGGCGGCAAAGGTTGTAGATAGTCACAAGTGAGAAGACTGATACTAAAACAAGCAACCTATTCAGTGATTCTTGGTATCAGTATGCTTCAACTTGTATCAATCCGGGGTGGAAACTATCTATCTCCACGAAACACTTCGTCAAAATGTTTATTGAATACTTCAGTTTGCTATATGCACCTTATTTTATTGCAAAAACTGATTGACGTGACAATTGTGTGAATTAAAGAGAATGGCCAAAGCTAAAGTAATCGTGTTTACTTATTTCTAGTTGTAAATTCATTTGCTGAGATATAGAGCCTTTTTATTAGTAGTTTTATTGTGCCTTTTTAATAGACTAATTTTATTCTATTGATAGAGTGGATTCACTAACTGTTGTACATTAGATTTTGTCAGTTATTGATCGGTAATTGATTATTTTGCTGACTAATCACAATCTCACAACACGTCTTACTCAAATGGGAGAAGATATCACTCATTAATTCATTTAGACGAATTTGGCCCCTAATGCCTTGTTAAAGCTGAGATTAGGATAGCTCGTTATCCCACTCAAAATGCTCTCATATATTGCCTTGCATGTATAGCCACTGTCAAAGAAGTCCTATTCACTGCCTTCTCATCACCGGTATGTTGTTTACTAAATCGAAGGAATGAAGGGCGAATTTCCAGCCAGAGCCTAAACCCGGATTGGTGGGTATGGAGGATTTAATTGGAAAAGTTAGAAAACCCTGATTGCTAAACAATGATTGTGCAAGAAATAAATGATGTATGAACCTATTGTTAGTCACCAACTGCGATGAAACCGCATCACTTAACATTAGACCACTATCTTGTGGATTAAACCTGTAGGTTTAATGCTCGGGGAATGATCCACTAAGCAGATTAGCTGCCTCGGTTAGGGCAGTTGAGCAGTATGACAGACCAAGTGAACATTCAATAATTTGTATGATGCATAAATATTTCGGTGTACCTCTGTGTCGATGTTTATGTGCTTCAATAAATAAATGAAAAGATTGAATTGCACAAAGTTAACTTGTCCTAAATAAGAGGGGTCTAGTGCTTATTCTGAATTCCAATGTTTGTTATCACTAAAATAATAATAATAATAATAATCATGTTTCATAATAATTACAGTGTTTTATTTTTATAAGATCGATAATTTTTTCCATATTTGTTCAAAGTACAAAGAATGAAGTTGAAAAAATATGTGGATTTTGTTCGTTCGTTCGTTCGTTTGTTCGTTTCTTTACTTTTTTTTTTACTTATCACTTAACATGATCAAAAATCTATCAATCCCATTTAATAAAGAAATGGAAGTACACACATTCCATTCTAGGTCATTGTGAGAATAAGTCAATTTATTTTTTCTACCCAATGAATAGAATTTATTTATTCTTGAAATATTGTATAGTTTGACCTTTTTGTGATTAAGAAAATTGTTTCAAAACACTTCAACGAATGAATTGTCAACCCAAAAACTAATTTTATGCTCGATACGGAAGTTTTAAAGATTTCGAGTTTAATTCTGCTTGTGGTCTTGGATACACACTTAGTTGGCCATAAGCAACGTGGAACCTGTTTTCGGGATATTTAAATGTAATGTTACAATGAAACAGTACTAGTTGTAATGCAATTCTTACACAGCATACTTTACT
The DNA here is from genome assembly GCA_944470395.2 of Schistosoma turkestanicum. Taxonomy (NCBI): domain Eukaryota; kingdom Metazoa; phylum Platyhelminthes; class Trematoda; order Strigeidida; family Schistosomatidae; genus Schistosoma; species Schistosoma turkestanicum. The sequence continues at coordinate 69,501,850 of OX103971.1, read as the reverse complement.
TTTAGAGATAAGTAGTACAACTGCTTTCCACAACACTTCAAATATCTATATCGAATTGTAGCTATTTACGGCGACATAACCAAGTTAAATCCCTTGACAGCCAGAAGTCAGGAGACCAGTCGTGATTGGAGTTAGAGGTATATTTATTGGTGATCTCGTGATATCGAAAGAATATCAAGATCCAAACAAATGTTACAGGCGAAACTAGCGAGGCAACGTGAGCAATGTTAGGGTCACGTGATCATGAAGATAATGGTTTTTGGTATGGATAAACAAAGAAGTACAGTAAAACAATCAGTGGTACAATGGGTTACAATAATAAATGTTTATATTAGACAGTATTCTTTACGTTAAGAGATAGGTAATTCAACTGTATTCGAATGCTGGTAAAGTTTAGATAATTGACAAGTAAAATAGTAAGCTTTATCAAACGGATACATTGTATATAACTGTTTGAAGTTCTATATGTATATAACTTTAAGCAAAATAATACAAGGATACAATAAATTAATTTCCAACTATTAAATGTAGACAATTAAATGACTGGTTAAAAGTTACAATCTATTAACATGCTTCAGTTATGTTGTCAATGACTTCCAACCTACCCCTACCTCATGCATCATAGCTCGCCGAAGCAGTAGTCTATGATTATGCATTCGTAATGCATATCTCAACCATTTCAACTGATCTAGAAGTAAATATATATGGGACTTCCCTGATAGTAATTATACACCCAATCCGGTGGACATTCTGTATCAGTTAGAGCTAAGTCGGTTTACAACTTTTTATAAACTTTATCTGTCTTTCATGCAACCAGATTAGGCGAAGAACTTGCCAAATTGTGGGTTCAGTGTAATCGACTTACTCCTCAGTAGCAGTTGAATCAATAAATACACGTAGATCTGTGGTATTGATTTTATTATTGTTGTTAGCATACAGACATATTTAGTGTAGAGCAGTGGTGTTTAACAGTCACAATTCATGTACTTACTATAAGGCTGTGTTATGCCATATTTGATAAATATTAGTGTCAATGTTATAAAGTAATCATCATTATTTTACCCTCCTACTTATTAATTACTTTTTTTCTTAATTAAAGGCTGAAAATCTTTTACTACGTCAACCGTATCCATCTACAGATGTATTTTTCATAGATTTTGGTTTAGCCACTATATTGACTGAAGGTAAACAACATCGAGAGCTTTCAGGAACTCCTGATTATGTAGGTGAGTAGTGCATTTGTCGTGTGTTTGTATGTGTGTGTACGTATGTTTGTCCTTTTTCTCTCTACACTTTCATGATTGTTTAAACAATTATACTGTGTGAATTTTATTTGAGCATTTTGTTAATTAAGACGAAAAAATCTTTAATACTTTTAGTGCTGTTGTTGTATTCTTCTCCTTGAACTAGATTATATTTTAATCATTCAACTTTGATTTTTTGTTTCTGGGTGATCTAATCAATGCCTTTTTTGTTATATAGATGATTATGGTGTCATACATCAGTAGTAGTCTATCAATTTATGATGTGAGTATACTTTTTTCCTTATCAAAATTCTTCACGACTTTATCAGTTTAAGCTAATCTCTCTGAACATTATCAGCATAGATAGATGTTGTGTAACATATTTTGTGCTGTTTGGGACTTGTCAATCAGACCAGGCCAAACATTGGTAAAAAGAGACACCTAAATACCTATGCACTATACAAATTATTGAATCTTCACTTAGTCTGGAATACTGCCCAACTGTCCAAACCCAGGCAGCTAGTCTGCTTAGGGGTTCATTCCACGAGCAATAAACCTACAGGTTTAATCCACTAGAAAGTGAAACAATATTAGGAGATGCGGTTGTATGACAGTCGGTGACCAACAATATGTTCATTCACCACTTCTTTCCTGACGACCCATCATGGAACCCATGTGCATCATTGGTTTAAAATCAAGGCCTGTATTTTTGACTGTCTTTTCTTCTCAGATACTCTGATTAGGCCATGCATTTTGATCTCCAGAGTCTCCTTCCTCTCTTTCTGAGGCATGAAATTTGAATCCACGTTCCTGTGTGTATGAGACTTATATGCCGTCTTATGAGTAACATTCACCACCCTAGGGCATTTCTCTTCTACAATTCTTCAAATTTGATTAATTTCAGTAACATAAGTAGCATTGCTTAAGGCCTTTTTTCTCAAACTATGAGTACTTTTAAAATATTCGATTTGATTAAACGCTGAAGGGGAATGATTCCCTGTGCAGATCAGTTGCCTCAATTTGGACAGTTGGGCAGTATATCCAGACCAACTGAAAATTCAATAATTTGTATGGTGCATAAACATTTCGGTGTCTTTTTGTATCAATGCTTGTGTTTTTTTATCATTTTATCAGCATTAAATCCATGTAACAAATCAACGGTTATTTAAACTCCTTAGTTTAGCAAGTAGTCAGTCCATGGAGCATTGAAAGCGAAGCAGTATCCCGGACTCGAGTTCCATTGTGGACATGATCTAAGGTTTTACATACTTTTTTTCTTTCTGTTAAATCATAGGTTATCGTTTCATTTTAAGCTTGTCCTATATTTCTCATAAGTTTGAGGTAATGATTTTACATATCCGTATGTATGCCTGTATGTATGGCTTTTCTATGTGACATTTAAAACAAGAATGACCTTATTTCAAGGTTCACTTGTCCAATTTCAATTAATCAATTAGAACTTTTTTTATCTACTTTTTCATATTTTTTTTGCTTTCCTTGTTTACATTTATTCAGAATATTTAAATTATGATCAAAGTAACAATTCCATGTGTGTATGTGCATGTGTGTGTGCGTGTGTGAGTGTTATCTCTGTTACATTGAATTTTTTAATGTATACACTTGATAGATAAAATTGACTGATTATTATTATTGTTATTACTATTTCTAAAATAAGAGAAATCTTAAATTTCACATACCCACAGTTCCTCTGGTTATCTTGAGTGGAGAGCAAAAGACAAAGATGGATTGATGCAGAATAACATGAATTCATTTTAGTTAGTTGGGTTCTCGCATCAATTGCTTACAACCACCGACCAATCGTTTGGTCTTTGATCTTCTCTTTAAGATAAATCTGATCAATGGAATTATTTGACAGTCCAATTGTTCAGTCAAACAAAAAATTTCACAATTAACACTTACTAGTTAATAGAAATTGCTACCTACTTACTTACGTCTGTTACCCCTCATGAAGCATAGGCTGGAGCCAAGGATTCTTCGATCAACTCTATCATAGGCCCTTCTTTCTGATTGTTCCCAGGTGTTATTCAATCTTTTGATGTCGCATAGTGTGTTCTTTGGTCCACCTCTTTCCCTTTGATTTGAAGATTCCAAGTTAGGGCCTACTTCGTAATGCAGTTGGGTAGTGAACACATTTGTCACCTGTTTTTATCAAAATAGAATTAATAACGTGAATAGCAAATGAATTGAATTAATGAAATTGTCTGTGGAGAGTTAAACTAAACATGAATTTCATATGTTTGTGTGAATACAATCGATTTTTGGTGCATACCATTTCAACTTTCCAATCATTGATAATGTCACATACTCTGCTTAAACAGATTACTTCCGTGAAGTCAACCGAATAGTCAGTCATTCTATGCATTGATACTACATGTTTCTTAAACTCCTCTTGGCTTTTGTTCAGCTTATTTCTATGTTAACTGTCGGTGGTTTGACATGCGGGACTTATCTAATATGTCAATCACCTTAGTTTTCAGATTCTCGTGAACGGATTTTCTGAATTGAATGAATTTCAAATATTCAGAAATGTTTTTCATTAGGTTTTAATCTGTGGGATTTGATTTGACCTCTCTGTGCTAATACGGCATGACAATTTGACTTGTGTGCCGTGGTTCTCAGATAGCCACTCATCGAAAACTCGGAAATATCGAATCGATGTTTTGTTCTACTAAGAAATTCTTCAGCAATTCCAATCCATTACCTCAGCGAGCGATTGAACACTCAAACTTTAGATCATTTCCAAATTGATATCCAATGACTTACATGTCCCCAACTTCGATCATTTCATGACATTTCTCCAGTATATCTATCACTCGTACGTAATCGATCGCCTCACATTCGTCGGCATTATAATTAGAGTTCACTGGTCACCAGAACTTGTTTGTACTTAACAAGATTGATCGAGTCTGGTCATTCATTGCTTACTGTCCTCTTATATCTTTATTTTATCATTAGATTTTATTCACGATAAATTATCTCGCTTTGAAAAAAAAACCAAAAATAGAAAACACACACTCACACGTATAATCGTTTTCATGTGAAAATTTTCGTCAACCTCATTCACCAGTATCAGAATGCATTGAACGAACATGTTGTGTGCATTTTATTCGTCTGATCAATTGAATCTCCGATCGATAATGTAGAGGTGTATTGGTTATCATTGATATTTGAAACCAAACACAGCTAAACAATTGAAACATGAAACAACCATAATAGAAAGAACCTGATACACCAAGTGTATTTAAATAAAAAAAACATTGAAATATTGAAACAAATAAATGTTTGTTATTGAACAACAACAAAAAGAAGCTGCCTCTTAAGTGTACTGTGCTCTTTTTGGCTGTGTTTAGTGTCTTAGTGAATCATGAGTGGCTCCTTTTAAATAAAAATAACTGTGAAGAGTAATAAGTAGTAGTCAGTGAAAAATTTCTCGTATCAATATATTTTTCTCTCTCAATTTAATTAATTTTCTTCGAAGAAAATACGCTGTGAATTGAAAGGACTTTTCATTTTTCTTAGTTTTTTTCATTAGTTTTTACTGGGGATATTTAGAGTTAGTGTAGAAGAGTTCTGGGAAAAAAGCTAAGCTATAGACATAGTTGAACAGACCTATTTATGAAGTCACTGGCGTGTTTAGTCTAAATTATGTGATAGTGTAGGTATAGTCTGTCGGATTATATTGTTTGTGGAGACTGATGATGATTGATGGTTGTGAAGAGGTTAGATGGCATAGTGAAAAATCGAGTTCAATCAAACAGATGTATTCCTATTTAATAATCTGTACTTCAATTCTGAGTTTTAATTGGTTCTTGTAATGTTCATTCACTTTTTTTTTCTAAATTTACATTTCTCAATGTGTAATCTTCTTCAACTGTCATCAACAGTGCTAATATATTTTATCTTGTCTCATTGATTTGAAATGGAAACTTGGGTACATGAAAGTTTCTTTTAAGTCTAGTGTTGATTATGACTGATTGATTGACTCGAATGAGTTGTTTAGTCTTTTAGAAGTTTGTAAATCTGATTATGATGTGTTTTTATGCAAAAATTTTTCAATTCTGAGTGCTCAAATACTACAATTATGAGATTTCTAGTCGAAAGTTGTGTGACTTTTAATAACGTTTTCTTTACACTAACAAATTGCAAACTATTGCCAAAAGAATCAAAAGTAATAGCCACATGGTAAAGAGTAATTTATCAGCGAAGGTGGAAGTGAACTAGTAACTAGTTAGTCCTCTTTGACTAATCCTTTATTGTTCAAACTTGATGAATGTTTAATTTCTTTGTATGACAAGTTAAGATTTACATACCTAGCTCTAAAGCATACTTCAGTTGTGTAGGAGATGTTGATACTATCGCAGTATTTAAGTCAACCGATTCGGTTGAGGATCGTTATGACTGAAAGCAACAACCTAAGGTCTGAGGACAAAGTCATACTGCTTGACCATTGGGAGGGGTTAAAGAAGCAAGTTGTTTTCCTCATACAACCAGTATTTGCAGCAGTGCTGCCTACTCACAACGGAAGGAAAGAGTTAGAAATGGTCGGCCGTAGAAATGTCACACATCATTTAACTATACAGATTTCTGTCTCCGGTGGTAAGGGCTTTTGAAAAGCGGAGCTAATACTTTAGAAACGTAGCTTGTAAAGCCGTATGCAACTGACCTCAGGCAGTTGTTCCTTGGGCTCTGCAGTCATGCGCTCATCTGGCTTACACCAAACACCAAACCATCTACAATTTCAGATCCCTTAAGTAGGAATACTCTTCCACGTTGCAACCAACCAGGAAATGACACCTGCCCTCATTTCTCAAACAGTCAATGAAATCAACTTATTCACGAACTGTTCATGTAGACGATTTCATGTACATAGGCCTTGAGTTAGACTTTTATCAAACGGCAACACCCCAACTATCAACAGACTAGGCTCTCTTACACGATAGATTAACAGAGAAAATGCTACAAAAGAAAAAGATGATTAGAAGTTGTTTGTCGAAAAATCGACTAGCCTATCCGATTTGTTTATCTTTCGTGTACTGATTATCTGTAAAAAGGGAAACCATACTATTTTATCACACACCATGTGTGTTTGTTATTTTTCAACTTTACTGCAATCAAGTTTCATCCATCGATAATCGATGAATGACGTAATGTGAAACTTTATATACCTCTATCTATATAACTTATCGATGACATATTATGTAATATTAATGAATGATTCTCAGGTCGATGAAAAGAACCATAGTCATTTACCATTGATCTTTGTCTCATCAAGTTTTGATCAAATTTCCGTTTGTTTGGTCTTCTACTATTTACTATTAGTAGTAAATGTGTAACGGAGTCAAAATGATTTATTCAAAACACCCGCATTTTCTAGGTTGACATGGATAAATATTATTGAATTTTTAATTGATAAAATGAATTTAAATTTGATCGAGATGATTTGAATCAATGCGAAATGCACGTTGTTGTTGTTGTTGTTATAGTTGAAGAAAATCATATAGACATCTGATCATTGTGTAACTAACATATGCAGAAGCCAAGACTAGCCGGAATCGATGTTTATTTGGAGAAGACACTTTTAGTTTAGGAAATATACTCCTCTCTCTGACAACAGCTTTTATGCGAAGCTCCGCTGCATACTACTTACCTATATGTCCTTTTGTGTGTAGAATCCACCACTCTATGACAGGCACATAGATTTTTAATCAGTTGGCGTAATAAACCACAGGAAGAGAGTGCTACTCGCAGGAACGCATTGATGGTAAATAAGTGAATCAACAAGATGAGAAGCAAAAAGTATCGAATTCATCATAGTCTTAGTGAAAATTAAACACATAGGGAATGAATTTTTTCACAGAAAGTATACGTAATCAGTGACTGGAATTCATATAAACATCCTATAAAATTCAAAATTTACAAGAACTTTGATTAGTCAGTCAATAATCAATGAGACAATCAGGTTGGAACTTGGCAGATAACTGCATCGGTCCATATTTCGACATTAAAGAAAGCAGCACAGCAAAGTAGCAAAATATTACAGTGAATATAAATGTTGAGAGAAAAATTAATAAATGTCGATGGCATTAAAAAGAACATTCGGCATAGATAACATGATTAGGAAAGAAAAGGATTAATTTTGCAGATTCTTAAACGTACGAAATAACAAAATGAAGTCATTGAATGAATGCATGCATTTGACCACCGGTTCAGTGCTCCATAGGTTAAGCGTTCGCGCGCTAGACTGGGCTTGAGCAGGAGTCGTGGATGCACATAGCTGATGAGTCCCATACTGGGAAGAAACGGTCGTCCAGTGCTTCCAAGTTCATGATTTCAAAGTAAATGAACAATCCCTACTACCCCATCTAATGATATTGCATTGACGTTATTATGAACTATCTTGAGCCATGTTACGTCAACATTTACAACCGCTGATCACGGTTCTTGCATGCAATATGAACACAAGTGTAAATGCATCTGCATTAGTCTAACTAATTCTGTTGAATTTTGTTTTGCACTACAAACATCAGTTCTGTACCTTCCGATGATAAGATACATGATGTTCAGTTTTTCTTGTACTCATAACCAAGAATTGTTTGCTTCGGTTCGTCATCAATCATTTAAAGCTTACAACTGTTGATATAAATTACTAACAAAACGTACTATTATGCAATGAATGGTAACTTATGGGGAATCAGGCATTCACATTTCGTTCGGTAGATTCGAATTTCACTTCACTTTTGACGATTAGAGTACAGTATTAGTTGCTCTGACAATTCAAGTAATTGCTCTGTATACTGCTCAAGTGTGTATGCATCACACTTTGGCTTGTGTAACATCAATAAATAAAATTACTTCCCTTTGATTTAAGCGGAAATTTTAACTTCCTCATTATGAGTATGAATTTAATAAATAAATTATTTGTCAACTAACTAACTATTTATTTATTCTATGAGATTATTTTTACTCCAATCATTTCTCTTCGCTTGCCTTTTTTAGCACCGGAAATTATTAACTTTGATCCTGTGACATTTGCTACAGATATGTGGTAAGTTCATTAATCATATAAAAAGGTTATTGAATACATGATCGGTCATATAAAAATGGCAAAATTGACTGAACTCGACACAACCAAGGTCATTAGTTGCAATAGCATAAGCTGATGCTGTCATGTAGATCTCCGTTCGATTACAACGATGTACTTGCAGATTCCATGGTTGTTGTAATCGCTTTTTCTACCGACCACATTTAGGTCGCTGTGACATAGTTTTGTTCTTATTTGTTTTCGTCTTCTAACTTACACTACGAAAAAATCATGTAATTCAAACAAACCAAGTTTGCTGTTTCATAGTTTGGATATCAAAACATTGATTAGATAATTAGAATACCTAGATATTTGATTGAGATACAAGTCGATTCGATCGCCATCCATATGATATAGTCACTGCCTTTTGGTGTTAAGGTTGTTGTCAATGAACTTCAGAGGCATAAAAGCAAATATCCGACAAGAGCGTGAATCGGTTCGGCAAGTACAGCGGTTCCACCTATAGGAGTTGGAGAACTCTGATTCCAGTAAACCAATAATACTCGAGTCTTACTTACTTACTTACTTTCGCCTGTTACCCCCAATGGAGCATAGGCCGCCCACCAGTTTTCTCCAACCAACTCTGTCCTGGGCTTCCCTCTCCAGTTCTGTCCAATGTTTGTTCATTCCTCTCATATCTTTCTCTATTTCACGGCGTAATGTATTCTTTGGCCTTCCTCTTTTCCTTTTGCCTTGAGGGTTCCATGTGAGGGCTTGTCTCGTGAGGCAGTTAGGTGCTTTTCGTAGAGTGTGTCCTATCCACTTCCAACGCTTCTTCCTGATTTCCTCCTCCACTGGAATCTGACTTGTTCTCTCCCACAGTTCGTTGTTGCTGATGGTGTCTGGCCAACGAATACGAAGTATTTTACGTAGACAGCTGTTAATAAACACTTGTATCTTCTGGATGATGGCTTTGGTAGTTCTCCATGTTTCCGCTCCATACAGTAGAACTGTCTTGACATTTGTATTGAAAATCCTTATTTTGGTGTTGATTGATATCTGTTTGGAGTTCCAGATATTTTTCAACTGTAGAAATGCAGCCCTTGCTTTGCCAATCCGTGCCCTCACATCTGCATCGGATCCACCTTTCTCGTCGATGATGCTGCCCAGATATGTAAAGGTGTTAATGTCCTCCAAGGCATCTCCATCAAGAGTGATTTGATTGGTGCATGTTGTGTTGCATCGGAGAATTTTGCTCTTTCCTTTATGTATGTTGAGACCTACTGCTGCAGAGGCTGCTGCTACACTCGTCGTCTTCTCTTGCATTTGTTGTTGAGTGTGCGATAGAAGAGCCAGATCATCTGCGAAGTCCAGATCGTCCAGCTGCGTCCTAACTGTCCAGTTGATACCGTGCTTCCCTCCAGATGTTGACGTTTTCATAATCCAGTCGATGACCAGGAAAAAGAGAAAGGGTGAGAGTAAGCAACCTTGCCTGACACCGGTCTTTACCTCGAAAGAGTCGGTTAGCTGTCCTCCGTGCACGATTTTGCAGTTGAATCCATCATAAGAGTTCCGTATGATCTTAACTATTTTCTCAGGCACACCGTAGTGTCGAAGAAGCCTCCACAGTGTTTTCCTATCCACGCTATCGAATGCTTTCTCGTAGTCGATGAAGTTGATGTAGAGTGGTGAGTTCCATTCAGTTGATTGTTCCACAATGATCCGTAATGTAGCAATTTGGTCAGTACACGATCGATCCTTACGAAATCCGGCCTGTTGATCTCGAAGTTGGGCGTCTACGAAGTCCTTCATTCTGTTTAACAATACCCTGTTGAAAACTTTGCCTGGTATTGAAAGAAGAGTGATGCCTCTGTAGTTCTCTCACTTGCTGAGATCGCCTTTCTTTGGTATTTTGATCAGGTATCCTTCCTTCCAGTCTGATGGTACTTGTTCCTCATCCCAAATCTTCTTGAAGAGGATGTGAAATATTTTCGCGGTTGCTTCTACATCTGCTTTCATTGCCTCTGCTGGAATGTTGTCTGGTCCTGCTGCTTTGCCGTTCTTGATTTGTCTGATGGCCATACTGATCTCCTCAATCGTAGGTGCGTCAATATTAATTGGGAGGTCCTTGGATGCTGCTTCGATGTTGGGTGTCTTCAGAGGAGCTGGTCGATTCAGAAGTTCCTTAAAGTGCTCCACCCACCTATTTAGAGTTAAAATGGTTTGAATTATTTTTTCTGGTTAGCGTTTTTTTGGCAAGTTAGTTTTTGACGGAATGGGGTCGCCAACCCCATGTCCAACCCTCCTCCTTTACCCGGGCTTGGGACCGGCAGTAGCCCCGAAGGTTCTACTGGCGGAGTAGTGGATTAAACCTGTAGGTTTATTGCTCGGGGAACGATTCCCTAAGCAGATCAGCTGCCTAGGTTTGGACAGTTGTGCTGTATTCCAGTATAAGTGAAAATTCAATCACTTGTATAGTGCAGAATGTATTTAGGTGTCCCTTTTTACAAATGTTTGGCCTGGTCTGATTTACAGGTCCCAAACAGCATGAAATGTGTTACACATCATCTATCTATGTTGATAATTTTCAGAGAGATTAGCTTAAACTGATAAAGTCGTGAAGAATTTTGATAAGGAAAAAAGTATACTCACATCATAAATTGATAGACTGTAGTGCCTCCACATATATTTCACTTCTCTCACATCTAACTTGGTTAAGCCCTTTCAATTAATTTATTTAACCAAGCCATTTGTATTGCAACAACTTATATGTACAATTGGTATTTTTTATTATCTGGTTTGTATGAGCTAGTATGACTGAGCATTGCTTAACGCCTACGCATATATGCATCCTATTCGCTTTAGTATTAATCTCTTAAATACCACGATGACTCAGACATTTTCCTTTGTATATATACGAACATTTTTATCTTATTAATTCATTCGCACATTTGCACATTCGCATATTCGCATATTCGCTCACTAGTCTGTCTGCCCGGTCTGTCTGTGGTCTGCTGTTATTAATTGTGGTGTGCTTCAATAAACGTATACGCTACTCGGAATTCATCTTCTGATTTATTAACCGTCAGACGTCAATTGGATAAGGTAGTCTGAACGAGCTTATTACGAAACGTAAGAACACGCATTAAGCCGGCACACCTCAACTGGTAATCCCGACGTTCTCAGGATATTTACGGATACTGACAAAAAATCGACGCTTCCAACAAAATTGGTAACCACGACGCTCCCAGGAATAATTTTCTGATATCGACGACAGACCAAAAACTACGACCACAAATCGAACGCGTCCGCAATATCACTGACAATCACTATTTCGATACGAATTACTATTGTGGATTAAATTAACATTTTGGATTATTATCATTATCATATCGTTATTGCATGACAATTATTTCATAAACATTATTTGACATATTTTCAAAATATTAACAATTACGAATTACGTCATTATACATAAAACTGTTTTACTGCTGCATTTTAGTAAGTCTGTTCCGTGTCATAACCTTTTATTAATTGTTGTTAACATTATTATCGTCCATCTAATTTCATCCCCTTATTTTTTTTAATTTATTCGCGTACTATAAATTGTACATTAACATGTCTTCAGTTAACGAAACAAGTCTGCCACAAGTGGCGTCCGTGAGGTCCCTTAATATTGCTATTCCTCCATTTAGTGTTGCCGACAGAATTTACGAAAGAACGGAAACACCGAATCCACAGGTACACCACACACCAATAAATGGTGAAATCGAAGAGTTAAAAAAAATGATTCGTATTTTACGCCAAAAGCTGACGAACCTGACGCGAAACGACAGACCACAAAGATGGTCACGAATTATTTCGAGTGACAGAAACCGATCACGCTCTAGGGAACGATCTGCTCCCACGATATGTTGGTATCACCAGACGTACGGCAGAAGAGCTCGGAAATGTAGACTGCCATGCACATTTAAAGCTAATACAATAGGGAAACGATCCCGTCGATCGTCGGTAACTGCTGTAACAACTGGCGTAGCTCCCAAAAACAGTCGTCTATTTTACGTCCAGGACAAGACAACTGGTGCTCAATTCTTAGTCGACACAGGAGCAGAAATAAGTGTTGTGCCACCCGTTAGTAATGAACGACGAAATGTTAATACGGCGCTTACTTTGAAAGCAGCAAACAGATCCGACATAAAAACATACGGAAAGCGAAAAATAACTTTAGATTTCGGTCGAAACATTTCACTTCGATGGGAATTTGTGATAGCAGACGTATCCGTACCTATAATCGGTATTGATTTCTTAAAGAATTTCGACTTATTAGTAGATTCGCGACGAAACCAGCTCTTGAACACAAACCGTACGGTAGTGATAAGAGGAATAATCACTGATCACGAATCTATGAATTTAGTAGTGTCAGGAGACAAAAACGATCCATATAAATCGCTACTAAACGAATACGCTGACCTGACAAAAGTGTCTTACGATAATACCGATCTCAAACATACGGTGCAACATTATATTGCAACGAAAGGTGCACCTTGTAACGCGAGACCACGACGCCTGGACCCGAAAAGGTTAAACGTTGCGAAACAAGAATTTGACAAAATGATGAAACTTGGCATAATACGGCCATCTAGTAGCCCATGGGCATCTCCGTTACACATGGTACTAAAAAAGAACGGAGAGTACAGACCATGTGGAGATTACCGAGCACTCAATAAACAAACTGTGGCAGATAGATATCCAGTGCCACATATCCACGACATGACTAACAATATGGAAGGCGCCACTATCTTTTCGAAAATTGACCTCGTTAGGGCTTATTACCATATTCCCGTGGCGCATGAGGATATACCGAAAACGGCTGTAATCACTCCATTCGGATTATTCGAATTTTTGCGAATGCCGTTCGGATTAACTAATGCCGCACAAACCTTCCAGAGATTCATCGACCAGGTTGTTAGAGGTTTGTCAGGCGTATATGTGTACATCGACGATATACTTGTAGCTAGTGCCACACCGGAACAACATCTACAACAACTAAGACAGTTGTTCAATAAACTTCAAGAACACGGGATTGCCATCAACGTTAAGAAATGTGAATTTGGTAAGAAATCACTGCAATTTCTAGGACACATAATAAATTCTCAAGGTATCACACCAGTCCCATCAGAAGTTGCAGCTATTCGTGACTATCCGTTGCCCGAAACAAAGAAGAAATTACGACGATTTCTCGGACTAATTAACTACTATAGACGATTCATTCCGAACTGCGCGGCAATATTGCAACCGTTAACAGACGCTTTGCGTGGACGTGCCCGAACATTTCACTTGTCACCCGACGCCATAGAGGCATTCGAGAACGCTAAACGCGTGCTAAATGAAAAGACAATATTGGTACGACGAAAAAACGAAGCTCCATTAGCCGTCATGACTGACGCGTCGAACATCGCTGTTGGAGCCGTGTTACAGCAGTTCGTAAACGACACATGGGAACCGATTTCATTCTTTTCTAAAAGATTAAGTCCCACGCAAACGAGATACAGCACGTTTGGAAGAGAACTGCTTGCAATTTATTTGACAATAAAGCACTTTCGACATATGCTTGAGGGTACCATTTTCACAGTGTACACAGATCATAAACCCCTCACGAAAGCATTAAACGCCAAGCACGACAACTATTCGCCGAGGGAAATTCGACAATTGGAGTTTATTTCCCAATTTACTTCTGACATACAATATATTAAAGGTCATGCTAACGAAGTAGCAGATGCATTATCAAGAACGATGATTAACGCTCTCATCCAAACCGACATTGATTATCATAAACTAGCGGCGTTGCAAAATATGGACGTAGAGCTAAATAGACTAAGATCATCCAATACAACTTCTTTAGTATTTCGAGAAACTCCGTTCGGCAAAGTGAACATAATCTGTGATATTTCTACAGGCAGACCACGACCGTTTATTCCGAAGCCGTTTAGACGAAAAGTTTTCGAGACTATGCATGATATATCACATCCTGGAATTAAGGCAACGATCAGCCTGATTAGCAACCGTTTTGTTTGGCCAAATATGAACCGAGATGTTCGCAACTGGACACAGGCATGTATTAAATGCCAGAAAGTTAAAGTTCATCGTCACACAAGTTCCGCAGTAGGTCCATTCCGTCACCCAGACAGCCGATTCGAGCACATACATATCGATATTATGGGACCACTGCCAATTTCGAATGGTTTCAGTTATATTTTTACCTGCATAGACAGATTCACGCGATGGCCTGTAGCGGTGCCCATAAAAGATATTTCAGCAGAGACCATAGCTAAAACCTTAGTCGAACATTGGATCTCATATTATGGAGTCCCTGCTCATATCACAACCGATAGAGGAGCCCAATTTGAAAGTCGCCTCTTTCAACAACTCACAGAGCTCCTTGGGATTAAACGTATACGCACAACCTCCTACCACCCGATGGCAAATGGTATGGTAGAGAGATTACATCGACAACTAAAAGCATCTCTTACAGCTGTTATTAACAACAATGACTGGGCCAACAAACTTCCATTAGTCATGTTGAGTTTAAGATCGACGGTTAAAAGAGACATAGGATGTTGCCCTGCAGAGTTAGTTTACGGAACTACCCTACGTCTACCAGGAGAGTTGTTCACCTCAGGTAAGATTGTTCCAACTGATATAACTAACTACGTACGTCGTCTAAAAGCACACATGAGCGATATAAGAATAACGCTTCCGCAGGAGAATCAACATCGAGCATATATTCCGAAGCAACTAAGCGATACCTCCTATGTATTTATCAGGAGAGATTTTGTGCGACGTCCCTTACAACCGACCTACGATGGTCCTTTTAAAGTTATCGACAGAACCGATAAAACTATCACCGTGGATAAAGCTGGAAAAACGGATGTAGTTAGCATCGACAGAGTCAAACCAGCTTTCATTGAAGGCGAAGAACAGCCAATAAACGCAAACCCATCGAAAGCCATTGAATCACCGAAATGCGAGCTTAAACCCTCTGAAGCAGCAACACAGAAAACAGAAGGAAGCCCACCAACGACCAAATATGGACGAAGAGTCAGGTGGCCGCAAAGATATATAGCTACAATTTTGAACTGATAATTCTTCTCACCATTTCGAACACATTTTTTTTTTGCTTCGCATCTGTACGTCGGAAATTCTAATTTATCCATTATTGCCTCCGATACATTTAGTGTATTTCGAAATCGAGATGTTACCCTTAAAAGATTGCTATACTTTTGTTTGATCTTCTATTGCTTTGCGACCTCACGAACGTATGCGAATAGAATAACTTTAACTTCCGAAACTTTTGATGTTTTCCGACAATTTTGATTTTTTTTTCTCGCAAACAAAGACATTTTCGTAACCTTGTTTGCTGGAAGGGGGCTATTGTAGTGCCTCCACATATATTTCACTTCTCTCACATCTAACTTGGTTAAGCCCTTTCAATTAATTTATTTAACCAAGCCATTTGTATTGCAACAACTTATATGTACAATTGGTATTTTTTATTATCTGGTTTGTATGAGCTAGTATGACTGAGCATTGCTTAACGCCTACGCATATATGCATCCTATTCGCTTTAGTATTAATCTCTTAAATACCACGATGACTCAGACATTTTCCTTTGTATATATACGAACATTTTTATCTTATTAATTCATTCGCACATTTGCACATTCGCATATTCGCATATTCGCTCACTAGTCTGTCTGCCCGGTCTGTCTGTGGTCTGCTGTTATTAATTGTGGTGTGCCTCAATAAACGTATACGCTACTTGGAATTCATCTTCTGATTTATTAACCGTCAGACGTCATTTGGATAAGGTAGTCTGAACGAGCTTATTACGAAACGTAAGAACACGCATTAAGCCGGCACACTACAAGACTACTGATGTATGACATCTATATAACAAAAAAGGCATTCATTGGATCACCCAGAAACAAAAAGTCAGAGTTGAATGATTAAAAAACAATCTAGTTCAAGGAGAAGAATACAACAACAGCACTAAAAGTATTAAAGATTTTTTCGTCTTAATTAACGGAATGCTCAAATAGAATTCACACAGTATAATCGTTTAAATAATCGTGAAAGTGTAGAGAGAGAAAATACAAACATACGCACACATAAACACACGACAAATGCACTACTCACCAACATAATCAGGAGTTCCTGAAAGCTCTCGATGTTGTTTACCTTCAGTCAATATAGTGGCTAAACCAAAATCTATGAAAAATACATCTGTAGATGGATACGGTTGACGTAGTAAAAGATTTTCAGCCTTTAATTAAGAAAACAACGATTAGTGAGTAAGCTAATGAGCAAAATGAGGATGATTACTTTATAACATTGAAAATAATATTGATCAAATATAACATGAAACAGGCTTATAGTAAATTTATGAATTGTGACTGTTAAACATCACTGCTCCTCTGCGCTGAAAATCTATGAAAAATACATCTGTAGATGGATACGGTTGACGTAGTAAAAGATTTTCAGCCTTTAATTAAGAAAAAAAGTAATTAATAAGTAGGAGGGTAAAATAATGATGATTACTTTATAACATTGACACTAATATTTATCAAATATGGCATAACACAGCCTTATAGTAAGTACATGAATTGTGACTGTTAAACACCACTGCTCTACACTAAATATGTCTGTATGCTAACAACAATAATAAAATCAATACCACAGATCTACGTGTATTTATTGATTCAACTGCTACTGAGTAGTAAGTCGATTACACCGAAGCCATAATTTGGCAAGTTCTTCGCCTGATCTGGTTGTATGAAAGACAGATAAAGTTTATAAAAAGTTGTAAACCGACTTAGCTCTAACTGATACAGAATGTCCACCGGATTGGGTGTATAACCACTATCAGAGAAGTCCCATATATATTGACTTCTAGATCAGTTGAAATGGTTGGGATATGCATTACGAGTGCATAACCATAGACTGCTTCGGCAAGCGATGATGCATGGTGTAGGGGTAGGTTGGAAGTCATTGACAACATAACTGAAGCATGTTAATAGATTGTAACTTTTAACCAGTCACTTAATTGTCTACATTTAATAGTTGGAAATTAATTTACTGTATTCTTGTATTATTTTGCTTAAAGTTATATACATATAGAACTTCAAACAGTTATATACAATGTATCCGTTTGATAAAGCTTACTATTTTACTTGTCAATTATCTAAACTTTACCAGCATTAGAATACAGTTGAACTACCTATCTCTTAACGTAAAGAATACTGTCTAATATAAACATTTATTATTGTAACCCATTGTACCACTGATTGTTTTATTGTACTTCTTTGTTTATCCATACCAAAAACCATTATCTTCATGATTACGTGACCCTACCATTGCTCACGTTGCCTCGGTAGTTTCGCCTGTAACATTTGTTTGGATCTTGATATTCTTTCGATATCACGAGATCACCAATAAATATACCTCTAACTCCAATCACGACTGGTCTCCTGACTTCTGGCTGTCAAGGGATTTAACTTGGTTATTTCGCGGTACATAGCTACAATTCGATATAGATATTTGAAGTGTTGTGGAAAGCAGTTGTACTACTTATCTCTAAAAGTAAAGTATGCTGTGTAAGAATTGCATTACAACTAGTACTGTTTCATTGTAACATTACATTTAAATATCCCGAAAACAGGTTCCACGTTGCTTATGGCCAACTAAGTGCGTATCCAAGACCACAAGCAGAATTAAACTCGAAATCTTTAAAACTTCCGTATCGAGCATAAAATTAGTTTTTGGGTTGACATTTCATTCGTTGAAGTGTTTTGAAACAATTTTCTTAATCACAAAAAGGTCAAACTATACAATATTTCAAGAATAAATAAATACTATTCATTGGGTAGAAAAAATAAATTGACTTATTCTCACAATGACCTAGAATGGAATGTGTGTACTTCCATTTCTTTATTAAATGGGATTGATAGATTTTTGATCATGTTAAGTGATAAGTAAAAAAAAGTAAAGAAACGAACGAACGAACGAACGAACAAACAAAATCCACATATTTTTTTCAACTTCATTCTTTGTACTTTGAACAAATATGGAAAAAATTATCGATCATATAAAAACAAAACACTGTAATTATTATGAAACATGATTATTATTATTATTATTATTATTATTATTATTATTATTATTATTATTATAGTGATAACAAACATTGGAATTCAGAATAAGCACTAGACCCGTCTTATTTAGGACAAGTTAAATTTGTGCGTTTGTATTCGTATCTTTTCATTTATTTATTGAAGCACATAAACGTCGGCACAGAGGTACACCGAAATATTTATGCATCATACAAATTATTGAATGTTCGCTTGGTCTGTCATACTGCTCAACTGCCCTAACCGAGGCAGCTAATCTGCTTAGGGGATCATTCCCCGAGCATTAGACCTACAGGTTTAATCGTAATGTTAAGTGATGCGGTTGTATTGTAGTCGGTGACTAACAATAGGTTCATACATCATTTGTTTCTTGCACAAACATTGGTTCGCAATCAGGGTTTTCTAACTGTTCTAAGTAAATCCTCCATACCCACCAACCCCGTTTAGCATCTGGCTGGAAATTCGCCCTTCATTCCTCCAACTTCGTAAACAACATACCGGTGGTGAGAAGGCCGTGAATAGGACTTCTTTGACAGTGGCTAAACACGTAAGGCAATATATGAGAGCATTTTGAGTGGGATAACGAGCTATCCTAATCTCAGCTGTAACAAGGCATTAGGAACCAAATTCGTTTCAATAACTTAATGAGGGATATCTTCTCCCATTTGAGTAAGACGTGTTGCGAGATTGTGATTAATCAGTAAAATAATCAATTACCGATCAATAACTGACAAAATCTAATGTACAACAGTTAGTGAATCCACTCTATCAATAGAATAAAATTAGTGTATTAAAAAGGCACAACAAAGGGCTCTATATCTCAGCAAATAGACTTTCAACTAGAAATAAGTAAACACGATTACTTTAGCCTTGGCCATTCTCTTTAATTCACACAATTATCACGTCAATCAGTTTTTGCAATAAAATAAGGTTCATATAGCAAACTGAAGTATTCAATAAACATTTTGACGAAGTGTTTTGTGGAGATTAGTTCAATCTATAGATAGTTTCCACCCCGGATTGATACAAGTTGAAGCATACTAATGACCAAGAATCACTGGATAGGTTGTTTGTTTCACTATCCGACTCCTCACTTGTGACTATCTACAACCTTTGCCGCGGCTCTAACAAAAAACCTCTGCGTCTCACAGAGAGTACTTAGCTAGTAGACTACTGAGCCGGAACCCAATATTTTACATATCTATATTCGACGGATTCACGATATCACTTAAAATCATCTGACCCTACCGCTAATAACTATGGAGTCAAAACAAGATTATATATTCGTTGAAAACATGAAATATATCCTAGTTATTATCAAAGCTATAGGCATTTACAACTAACATAATTGTTTATTCAAATGTTTTTTCGAACATACCTTGACATCTAGGTGAACCATTTTAAGTACGTCATGCATGTAGACCAAAGCTTCAAGAATGCCAATTAACAGCTGACGTACATACGATTCAGGCAATCCATAAAATGATTCAGGATTTCCCAACTGTGGGACTGTTGTATGTGAATCAGAAATACTAGAATCAGGGATGGACGAATCACCACAAGCAGAACTGCTGGAACTAACAGTAAAGTCATACGGATAAGCTGATTCACACAAATTGTACAACGACCCACCATTGGCACTTCAAAATAAAATATATATTTATAGTGCATACAAAAGAAAAATGTAATATTTAGATGTAAATTCGAAAACGAAACAAACTCTGATTATTGTGACTCAAAACTTAGATAGTAGTCTACTGATTAGCTGAATCGACCCATCCATCAATAAATCTATATTCACGCAATGAATTAGTGAAAACTACTGAACAGCTGCTACAAATGTAGAACTCAGAATTTCTAACTATACAAACTTCTTTATAACTGATTCGACAGTTACTTAATTTACAATGGACGAATGAGATTCTCATTATACGTTTTGATTTATGTATCCACCTAATTTACAAACTAATTTATTGCTAATAACAAATAAATTTATGTAGCAATACTTTCGATACGTAATATCTAGTTAGTGAGTTCTATGTTCGTTGGAACACTAATTCGACGAAACCAGTCACCACATTTTCATGCAAGTAAAAATTTAATGACCATGACCACCAACGTGCTCACTAGTGACTAGCTTAATGATCCGACTCTCGAAGTCCTAGTAACAAGAGGTAACCAGTGGAGTCCAACCCTGTCGGATATAGGCAGTAAATACCGATTAAAAATGGGTGAGGTTCCGCAACATCGCTAGGTTGATCATAGTTAGACATTAACAACATTGGATACCGGCCAATTGGTCCAGAGGTTAGGCGTTCGCTCATAAGACCAGGAGTCCTGTGTTCGGATCCTGCGAGTAGCATGAGTCGTGGACACGCTCTACTGATGAGTTCCGTAACAGGACGAAACTGCTGTCCAGTGCTTCTAGGTTTCTGATGGTGGTCTAACAATGATTGATTCATAGTTTTTATACGTATAAACATTTAATTATGACAAAAACTTACTACTCCATGACAATGGCAACTTCCATTGAGTCTTTATAAACTGCAAATAGTTTAGGTGAGGCTGATTTGGGAGGAGCTCTTTTACAAGGTGCAGAAGGCATTTCAGATGAGTTCAAACACGTATTCAAAGGATCCCTTTGCAAAATGGCCATAGCTTCTACTTCAGAGGTAATTTTTGCAATAGTGTCCCTTCCTCTGCGAAATCTGCGAATCACCTTGCAGGCTAAGTATTCCCCGGGCTCAATATATGCACCTTTTGAATACATTGCTGTGGTGAATTCGGATTTTGTCGCTGTTAAAGGATCCAGTAGCTCCGCGTTGTTAGTAGTAACTCTGTAAACTTTCCCAGCATACCCACTACACAAAGTGTCAGTTCAGAATTTAACATACCGTCCAATAGGATCACCTTCAATTTTGTACAAGTTTTTCCAAGAATGGTGTGGTGTGTTTGACACCTCACAAGCACTCGGCTCATTATATTTTAGACGGGAATTGTGTCCTGAGTACATTGTAGTAGAACTAATTCATCACACAAAAATTCTGTGATTAAAGATCAGGTCCGATAAATATGTGAAGCTAAAAATAATAAACAATACAGTGAATGAAAATAACTCTCATTCCTAAATAGTAAGGATAAGAGGTCAAACGGCCATGTTAATCTTGCAATTGATGGTACCTTGCAGATCCAATCTCGCCTTAAATAAGTCAAGAGAATGTGCTGACATTACGTATTTTAGGAGAAAAGTTTAACTAGCAACACATGACCCCGGCTCATGTGAACTTGCGCGCTGCCTACTGCAATGCGAAGGACAGGACACCACAGTCCCGAATGTATAGTAAGTGATCTCATCTTAAACTAGCTTGAGTCCTAGTCGAACAAGTGTAAAAGCCTCATAGTAGGTGACTTTA
This sequence comes from Schistosoma turkestanicum, assembly GCA_944470395.2. Lineage (NCBI taxonomy): Eukaryota > Metazoa > Platyhelminthes > Trematoda > Strigeidida > Schistosomatidae > Schistosoma > Schistosoma turkestanicum. Next base: position 69,479,964 of record OX103971.1, on the reverse strand, counting down.
ATGCACCCACCCTATACACTGGGAAAATTTTGAAGCACAGTCATCACACATATTGTTTGATTACAAGCTGTTAGGAATCGCAGTAATGCTTTATCCCAACGCATTAGAGATCCCATCAGATTTGACATTCAAAGCTTATCTGTCTGTGATCTGACCATCACGCACGGTGATCATGTCAATTTTTAAACCCCTTTCTAAGTGGATCACAGATTTCTTGGTAGTTCGAAGACGAAAAATGGCAGCAAATTCTCAACACTCTTCCTGGAAACCAAAAATCGGCTCTAGGCCCTTTACTATTAATACTATACATGAATGAACTCCCAAGTATCGTTAAGTTACCGATGCTAATTTATGCTGATGACGTGAAAATTCGGTGAGAAATAGCGACAAATGCAGACACAAGCGCATTTTAAGCTGACTAAGACGTTCTGGTTAACTGGCCTAAGACATAGCCGGTGCCTATCAACGCGGCCTAGAGTGAGTATTGTCTATGTAGATTTCAGCAAAGTATTCGATAGGGTGCAGAACAATAGACTTCTCTTAGAAGTTGGAAAATTTAGGAATCACTAGACCCCTTCCTAAGTGGATCAGAGATTTATCGGTAATTTGAAGACAAAAAGTAATGGTAAATCTTAAAAGCCTATCCTGGAAACCAATTCTTAGTGGGGAACCTCAAGGATGGATTGTAGCCCCTTTACTTGTATACAATAAATAAATGAACTCCTGAGTATCGTTAAGTTACCGATGCCACTTTATGCTGGTTACGTGAACATTTGGGGAGAAATAGCGGGGGATGTAGACACAAGTGCTCTTCTAGCTGACTTGGACGTTCTTTTCAGCCAGTCTAAAACATGGCTAGTCTCTATCAACGCGTCCAAGTGTCCACATGCATATTAGTGATATAAGGAAAAATAGGTACAGAGTTTGGGAGGATTCGAAGCTTGTAGTTCGATCCCACAATGATCTTGAGGTATTATTAAGCCATAACTTTAAGACCACAGCTCACTGCCGTACGGTTTCCGCTAAGAGGTCTGGAATCTTATGAGCTTTAAGATGGACATTTACCAAGGTAGATACCGGTATATTCACAACGGTGTACACAACCTTAGTGAGATCCAAACTTGAAAGTTGCTCTAAGGCTGCAAGCCTGTTTGGAAAGCGACTCCAATATCTTTGAAAAAACAGGGAAACAACCTGTGCAATTCCAAAACTCAGAGGTTTATCATAAACAGAGAAGGTAAAAAAAATCGGAACTCTTTACTGTCCTATGATATATATGAAGAGGTGACCTAATTTTGATGTACAGAATACTAATCAGTGACTTGAGATCTAATATGTTCTCCATTTTCCTTCTTACTAAAACAAAAAAATTGAAAGGCGTATCAGGTGATTACAAAAGCCAGGGACGAACAAAATACCAGTAGAATAGGGTATTCCACACCCATTTATCAACTGAAACCTGTAGCCCAAAAACATAGTGTCAGGATCTATTAGGTCGTTTAAAAGAATACCAGCGATCTGAAAGCTTGCTAGAGAAAAAACACAAGCCACAAGGCCTTCTGTCCTCAAAGCACACGAATCCGAATCAACTACTAGATTCGGGAAACCCAACTCTTTTGAATAAAGTGATTTTTTTCGAAAGTACAGGTAGATTGACGTATTTCCTTTCATGGAACTCACTAGCTTCTAATTCACGAAATTTGATATTATGCTAATCAACATTTCATAACAATACAGCTAGATTTAAAATACCGGTATCCGATACATCCAAAATCCTTTTCACGAGCTAGTACAAACCAATTGATTCCTTTGCGCTCGATTCCTGTTCTTTCGATACCGTTTCAGGTGTTTGGTAGTGTCCACCGAATGTGTGGTTAACCATTCGATTGCCTAATTCTAGTCAGTTGGCAGTTAATTGTGAGATTGTATGTGCCGTGATTTGAATGAGTATGTCTATTTCAGGCGAGTAGGGTTTATATCACATCTATCACATTACCAGGCCGGAGAGCGTTTAGTTGAAATGTGGAAAGTAATAAGGAGAAAAGTCTAATGCTATTAAGATTTTTGAACTAAGTAAATAATTTAGTTTATTAATTAGTAGTTAAGATTATGCGAGAGAACTAAAGTGTAAGCGATCGAAAAAAGTCATAAATAACTGATAAAGCTTAGTAACATTTTTGAAAATGCAACCCTTAATGTGAAAAAAATTAGATACTAAGAGCATTCACCTACCTGGTGTCCGAGTAATTACACTGAGCGCTGGTAACAAGAGTTAATGAACCGTGGACAATTTAAACGAAATTCGTTTTCAGTCTCCAATGGTAGTTGCTGTACAACCATTGATTGCAGTTTTTGTGATACGTGCTTTACGGCTCTCCCTGAGGTCATGCTCCGAAAAACCAATCATTACTTTTTCTGTTCGGGCGATCCATTCACCAGGGGATACGAAATCTCGAAATTTGTTTGTTCGATCATCATTATCGGACCTTATTTGATGGCATAAAAGAAAACCAATCCTAAACTGTCTTCAGTACGGTTTAAAATACTTAAGGTCATTTGGTAATAAGATGTACTTGTATCATATCCAAAGGCATCTTGTCATACTATCTCCAAGTTATCCAACATCTTTTTCAGAAGCTAGTATAAAATGTTGATTTCTTTGCGCCTGATTCTTGAAATTTCTGTACGTCACCAGGTAGTCATCAGAGCCACTGTGCTCTACAAGAAGTTGGAACTTGATGAGATGAGAATGTTGAGTTCGTCGTTAAAATAATTGAATATTATATATTCAGGTAATACAATGATTGAAATAAAGTTATCAGTTTTGTTAGAAGACATTATTATAATTACCCCATAATCGTTTTTAGAGGGTTATCCCGTATGTCACATTATGGGTTTCTTGTAGTGTATGGAAAGGTAGAAATTCATGTATTAATATCTTTAAAGCTACGTGACTATTCGTGAGACGTGATATCTAAAAGAAGTGCTTTCATATTTTCACTATCTCTGTTCAGTCTTTTAGGAACGGATGAAATCCAAGCATGGAATTGGACAGTTATCACTAGTGCCCTAAATTAGTTAGTAGTGATGAGTACTGTACTTTATGAAAAGCCTCAATGAAAGTATATTTATTGGATAAGAAGGACTCAAGGGAACAGTGGTCTCCGAAATGGAATTATCCTTTACGATACTGTAGATTATGATTAGGAATTAAATGCATTATGTGATGAACTGTGGCACTGGGAAACAGGTTTACACTAGTAAAGGAAGCATTTAATGTGAAGTAGGACAAACATTATTTAGATACTCCATTACCTTAGCTACGTATCAGCATTTATACTTTTGTAATCCCCATTTAAACATTAAAAACACCAATTTAAGCGAAGAGATCTCTTGCAAACGATTTTGTTATGAAGCTGTACGATTGTATATGTATATGTTCAATGTAATAAATATCGAATGCATAAGGATATGTAATCGGACGAGCCGTTATTGTAATAGAAGTGTGACGATACTAGATAGTATTGTGTAAATAGTAACCAAAAATGACAGTGAATGTACAGATTAAAAGCTTGTGAGGCTATTAGTTATCTATAGAAACACTCCTGTATGAATCTGGAAATTTAGAGTGACTGAAATTCTCAAAGACTTAAAAATCCGTTGCTGACGTCAGTTAAAAACCTTTTATGAAGTGAGGCTGCGATTTGTGTCCACTGGTAAAAACTTGTCGTCTGTGTCCAAGAGGAATATCCCCTTTGGCCTTATCGCTACCGTGTGCTTCTGTCAGATTATCCGCGTTCATGAAGTGAGTTACTGTGGTTGGTCGAATCAAGGTTGACATGAACACGTCTAAAAACCAATTTCTCGGGTCTCAAGCGTTATCCTGCTGTGAATTAAAGACAGGAGAGAAGGGATAGTCCAGATGAAACGATATATTTGCTAGCGATTTCGTGGCATCCAAAGAATACCGAAATCATGTATGAGAAAACGGGCTATAGGTATAGAGTAGCAAAAGGAAGACGGCAACCGCGCAGAAGGAAAGTGTCGTACAAAAGTACGAATAAAACAAACACTAGCACAATTGGTTATAATAATGAATTGTTCACCTTAGCCAATCGTGTTTTCATCCTAAAATTGGAGTCTTTATAAGCTATATGATAAATAGTCTAAACAAGATAAGTGGACTTACTACCATTAGTATTGAACACGTTTTGGAGCACACATGAATTGAGTTGAAATTATGAACCCAGAAACGTTAGAACATGAGTGGAAAACTGAAACCATTTGACAACTGTCTCATGACGGTAGTGGAGATTCTTGATTTTGATTCATGTCATGAGTCGATCAATGTTAGACTACAGACTCAGTGCTAAACAGGCTTAGCGTTTGCATGTAAGACTAAAGTCCCCGACTTCTATTTCCCTCGAGTGGCCGTTGCTGCGCACTGCTGATGAGTCTGATATTGGAAGTTGTAGAAAAGTATCCTATTCGTTTCAAACCTTCATTACCAGAAGAATTAATGCTCTAAAACATTAGCTCTGGCTAGTTGATCTATCCATAGTCATTAGACTGAAAGAGTGACTCGAAACGAATGGATTAATGAATTTGTTTAAAGGCTGGGACAAGTCCTGTGGATTTGAAACATTGGTGCACACTACGGGGAAATCAACATTTTCTTTACTGAATAATTTTACGTAATACGGCTCCATCAAGTAAACTCGCATACATTGGAACTGTAGAAAAATCACAGTGTAAATTATATTGTAGTGGTATACTTTTACGAAGATAACACAATTGCTGAAATATAAACATTTATTATTGTACTTAATTCTGACAATAATTGTTATATTGTACTCCTTTTGTTTAACTGTACTAAAGACTATCTTTCGCAAGCTAAGCGTGTCTTTCCCATTCCGTTTTTCTCCTCGGTGGTTGTTAGCCAATCATGTATTCTGGACTTGATATTTTTTCGATATCACAAGGCCAGCGATTAATATACCTCTTCTTCCAGAACAGTCTTTTCTTTGACTTCTGGGTTTATCAGGATCTAACTTAGTAATCCCACAATGAAATATATTATATCAACTCACTATAATATCTTATAACCACTGGTTCTCAGTAGTGGCATTTTTGATTTTGTGAGCATTTACACCCCATCGCTTAGTTATTAGGGATCCAGCTACAGATAAAGTTTTTTGAGCTAATTGCATGACAGCTATCATTCCCATGTGGTGAAATTTTGACAAAACATTTTGAATTATATGCTGATAACTCTGTCTAGAATGGAAATAAACTCTTTGTGGTTAGACCATTCCTTCGAATAAAGGGGACTTCATTAAAATAATTCAAGTAACTCGTGTTACAATGCATGAATCACTTAAGAATAATCAAGAGAATAAGGGGTGAAGACTAGAATTAGAATACATCAACCTGTTTACCGATATACGAAATCCATCCTATAGAATTATTTACATCATTTGGTAAATAATCTTGTCAGATTCAGAGCCACTCAACAGCATTCCATTCAATGCTAACAGTCAGAAATGCTACCACTTGATGATCGATACAAAAGATTTTTAAGTTTTATTCAATGAATGAAGCATTGTGTGAAAGCTGGTTTGTAAATCAGATTCACAACCTAGATTCAGAGAGACTTCGTAAAATTTGTGATCGATTGTTCTCAAGGAAATTTTACTCTGTTAAAATTCGCACGTAATTCCTCCCTTCAAAAGGTTTTAAAGACTCTAACGAGTATATATATGAATAGATGAACTAATTGTTCCACAACAAACGAATTTCTGCATTTGTAATAGTTCTTTTGTCATTATTTGAAGTCATTAGGGAAGAAGAAATAGACAATGGAAACTTAATAATGTTATTAAACTGTTGACAATGATTTGAAAAATCGCGAAGTAATGTACGCTTATCGAAATCATGAATTGACCAATTTCAAGACTACCAGGGAAAACCTGAAAGCACTGAACAACTGCTCCGTCCTAGTATGGGACCCCTCAGCACTGCATATCCATGATCTCACGAGCAGGCATCGAGCCTTGAATGATTATATGGATAATCAGACAACATAAATACATTGATCAATGATCGGAAGCATATTTCTGTCAGTAAAAGAATTTAATTACGTAGAGCAATCTTATGAGTTTGTCTTAAATAAGAGAGAGTATTGTGTAGTGATTTTACTTGCACGAAGAAAACGCGATTGGTGAAATATTAACCAAACTTGGCAACAGCCAGCCTGATCATCCACGCCCTTGTCAACGTACCCAGTGGACATTCTGGTCCCGACTACGTCTAGCATACGTACGATCCCGAACCTGTTTATTATGGGGGCTTCTGGTTTCTTAGCTCAACGTGGTTTCGTCCTAAGTCTGCAGCGTTTTCTGGTCCAGGCCTCCATGAACGCCATCTTCAGATTATGGATACAAACCACTCTGGTGTGGCACGCCAACCTGAGCAGCAAAAATGACACGTTACTCCTGGTACTGTTCTACGTAAAAGTCCTTCAGTGACAACTCAATGATCAACAATCGCTTCCTGTTCAATAACCTTTAAATCCTACAATCGCGCGCTTGCCGATCAGTCACACAAACGAAACCGCTACGTATCAAAAGTGTTCATACTTTCTAGAGGGGGCTGCTGTAGTGATTTCACTTTTACGAAGAAAATGCGGTAGGTTGAATATAAACATTAATTATCATAACTCAAACGTAATTGGTTGGTAGACGTGTTCATAGTCAACCTCAACACGAACCCCTACAACTGTACGGATATGTACATCAAAGAAAAAACTAGTTATTGAACACAGAAGTTCCAGGTATTGCATAGAGCATAATTTACTCGCCATAAACAAAACAATCTAAAATTTACTTTCATTCTCAAGAATTAATCAAATTAAGCTGTTTAGTGAGATTTCATCAAGAGAATTTTAGAGTCACTGACAACTGGAATGAGTCATGTTGGTAAGTGTCGACTAACTGGTTGGGGCCCGCGAGATGACAGTAATCGGTGGTTAGAGACCCTGAATGACATGGTCCAAAACAGTTTGCAATGACACATGTGCATTCATTCTTTGTGTTCTCTCAAATCCTAACCTTTAGAGTTCCTCATCATCTTGATATTTCTCTTTTTGAGCTTATTTCACTAGATTCTACTTCTTGAACAATATCTTCCAATCCTAATCTCTCCGATTACTGCTAATACCTTTACTACCTCTACAACATTGAGATTTGAATTGACAATTACAAACATGGCAGAAATTCATGAAGTCACTGACAAGTGGACTGTGTCATGTTGGTAGATGTAGGCTGCCTGGTTGGTGTCCGCGAGACCAATGTCACCGATGGTTAGAGACCTTGAACGACGTGGCTCAAAATCGTTTGCAATGGCGCAGGCGCATCCATTCATTGTGTTCTCTCAAATTCTAATCTTCTGAATTCCTCATAATGTTTATCTTTCTCTTTCTGACCTTATCTCACTGAATTATACTTTTCGAATTATATCTTTGCTCCCCAATCTTCTCCATTGCAGCTAATAATTCTACTCTTGGATTTGAACTGACAGTTGCGTCTCTGTGCAAATGTGATATAGCAACATGAACTGATGTACGTACGTACGTATGACGTTCTACATTGTTATTGGCTGATTGATTGATTTATTGATATATCAGCTAACATTAAAAAATAGTTCAGCACAGTTGGTGGTAGTCATGACTAAGATGATGTATTTATTAATGATAATAAGTAGTCTCCCTAGAAATCTCAAAAACACTTACATATATCATCAACAACTCAATTATATCAACACAGTTATGTGTCAAGTAGCTAAACTACTTATAAAATGTTTTAATTTGTTTCAATTAATTTAAACTTTACATCACTAAAAGCCTTGTATTTTCACTTGATGTCACATCTACAAAAAAATGTCTTCCTTCTTTTAGTTTAAAACATTTTATTACAATGTAACAAAACATTTTGGGTTTGAATATTTCATTAATAATAATGTAAAAGAATTTGGCTGTTTCTTCATTTAGGCAATAATAAATTTATGTATATTTAACAATAATGATTAGCCTCACGTGCAGACAGTTTTCTTTCATTCTTTACGTTTCAATATGAAAATTTGTTTGATTCGTTTAATTGAAACACTCTATTGACTACAGTGTAAACATTAGCTATTGTAAAACTAAAGACATTAAAATGAAAATAAATTGATCATCTGTAAAGAAAGCAATGAGAGCACCTCATTCAATTGAATCAAATCAACATTTTATTGATTAGCAATGAATGATTTGTGTATGCATACAAACTGATTCATTTTGTTTATAGGTAGGTGATGCAACTCAGGAAAGGATATCATTTTACGTAAAATGCAACTGCAAATCTACATTTAATTAGATAACAATCAAAGATTGATGTTGAAAATAAAAAAAATTCTAAACTGTTCAACATTTTACACTTGTTACGAACGAATCCATAATTTTCATTTTTCAAGGTGGAACACGCAACATATTGAACCGATTGAGTCAGAATCGATTATTCAACTTTCAATCATGTCTTTCATCGTATGAGAGCCAATGAGGGCCGATTAATTAGTATTTGTTTTCCTGTCCATATAATGGAACTACCACTGATTAGAACTTTGGAAATCCGTACTGAATTCAGTCACTACTTAGAACACAATTATCGTGTGGCTGTATAAGACTGATAGGACAAGGTATGAAATGTCACTAGGTCCTAGTCAAATCATCTGACAAGCCAGTGAATGAATGTCAAACAGTTTATCGATCCTCGACAAGATCAAGGGTGACCAACGAGTATCAGTCAGTTGCATGACATGGATAAGCACATACAGTAGTGATTCTACCTTGTACTTATGTATTCTGTTGATACTAATATATACTGTAGCCTGTTAAGCTAGTCACTTGATTATCCATGTTAGCTGTGAAGAGTGATTTTGATGGAAGCTAGGAGGTTATATCGTTCTCGTCAAACTCGTCGTCAAGCAACTATCGATGCAGATAAGATTTACGTTGGTGATCGATAAAATGTTCAAAATTGAACCATATAGCTCAGTGACAAAACCATCAAAAGTAACTTTCAAAATAAGGACAAGTCAATCAACTAAATATCTTGATAATTACTTAAACATAAAAGATACTTAATGTTAATTTAGTGATTTCTAAATTTACAGTAAAACACAGTTAAAAACTGAACACATAAAGAATTTCACACAAAACAAAAAGGATATGATTCTTTAATGTGATTGTAACATAAATAAAGATATTTTATCAATTATTACACTAGAAAAAGAATTCACTTTCCAATGAAAGTAATAATCAGTTTTGAAAATATTAACTCACAACCCCTAAACACAAAACCGGAACTAAAAAACTATTGCAATTCCATGGTAATTAAAAGAAAATAAAAAAGAAGAGAAATTTTATTTAAAAATTACGTTAATAGAAAAAATCAATTTCACATTGGTACACAGTAAGTAGAAGAAGTTCAGTTTCAGTGACTTGCTTTTTGAAATGTAACCAGTACCCATACTGTTTCAATATTTCTTATACATATATATAAGTCACCAATGTCAGAAAAGGTTACTGACTCACTCTCTCTCTCCTGGTGATCGATTGGATTATGAAGACGTCAACATCTGGAAGGAAACACGCAATACAGTGGACGGGCAAGATGCGACTGTACGATCCAAGCTTCGCAGGTGATCCGACTCTTCTATCCCACACGCAACTACAAAAGCAAGAGAAGAGGACCAGTGTAGTAGCAGCCTCAGTAACTGTAGGTTTCAACATACATAAAAGGAAAAGCAAGATTCTCCGATACAACAATACATGCGCCAACCAAATCACTGTAGATTGAGAGGCATTTGAAGATGTTAATACCTTTACATATCTGGGCAGCATCATTGATGAGTAAGGTGAATATGATGCAGATGTGAGGGCGCGGATCGGCAAAGCAAGGGCTGCGTCTCTACAATTGAAGAACGTCTAGAACTCAAAATAGTTATCAACCAACACCAAAATCAAAACTCTCAATACAAATGTCACGACAGTTCTACTGTATGAGGCGGAAACTTGGAAAACCACAAAAGCCACCATCTAGAAGATGCAAGTGTTTATTTACAGTTGTCTACGCAAAATACTTCGGATCCGTTTGCCAGACATTATCAGCAACAACCTACTGTGAGAGAAAACGAACCCCGAAAAATGGAGACAGACATGAGAAGAATAAACAACAATTGGACAGAAGCGGAAACGGAAGCCAAGGATAGAGTAGACTGGAGAATGCTGTTTGGCGGCCTATCTTCCATTGCGGGTAACAGACGTAAATAAGTAACATACGACTATCACCCCTAATGGAACATGGACCAGAAACTTTGAATAAATGTGGTACAACTATAACTCTCCACGGTTTATTTGCTCAGTAGCTCATTAGTTCTATCTTTTAGAATCTGTCCTGTTGGAAGCTAACGATTCATTAAATGAAAACACTATTGTTTTGCTTGAGTCACAGTAAACTCAATAATCCTAATGTTCAATTCCATCTGTTTTTCAGATGAATAAACTACGTTGTCAAATGATTGAGGAACTGTATTATAAAACTATATAATAGAATCAAAATTATAGATTCTAGACACATGTAATTACTTTAAAACCTGTATATAGTCATTTTATCATGAATAAATTACAAATATTTCGTTAAATTTGATTTGTATGTATACCCTATCCCACTGATGAATCAAAATAATCTATAAAACACAAATAATACTTCTGCGTACTAAGAACAGCCTAAAATTTACAACAAATGATAGGATTAGAAATATAATATTACTTAGTTTGTTGTTTAATTACATCAGTTACCCCTAGTGGAGCATAGGCAGCCGTCCAGCATTCTTCAACTGACGCTATCTGGAGCCAGTTCTACACAATTTCTTTTCATTCTTTTGATGCTTGTCTCTAATTTTTGGCCTAATGTGTTCTTTGGTCTTCCGCTTCTCCTTCGACTTTGAGGATTCCAAATGAGAGCTTGTCTTGTGACACAGTACGATGCTTTTCTCAATGTGTGTCCTATCCACCTACAGAACTTCTTAATTCCCTACACAGATGAAATCTAATTTGTTCTACCCCACAGCAGGTTGTTGCTGATGGTGTCTGTTCAACGGATCTGAAGTATCTTATGTAGATAACTGTTAACAATCAAGTTCAACTTTAGTGTATTTTTGACGAAGCAAATAATCATATAGTCTTAATCAAGTTACTGAGCCATTTTATTCACCTTATATTACTCCACCTGAAGCCTATCTGGGGTTACTGCCAATCCCAATCCTGGATAAAGGAAGTGGTTTAGGCATGGGGTTAGCAACCCCATCTAGTAGAAACGTAACTCGCTAAGCAAACACTAGCCAGAAAAATAATAATTCTTTAATATCAAATAACCTAGTGAGTTATAATTTCAACGATACATAAACTATTACATAGAAAAATGAAATGTTTTCAAGTGTGGGATATTTTTCTTCAAGACTCAAACATTTTAAGATCAAATATCGTTTATATATTGAAAAATCAATTTTTCAACTGTTAGTTTTGAACTACTGTTTAATATTTTCCCAATTATTGTTATTCAGTTTTCTTAAAAATACACACCCATTTTTTGTTGTTATTATTTTACAAGAATATAAATTATTGATCATTGTACAAGGCAAAAGTTTACTAGGATTTAACTTTTCTACCCAGTTTGTGAGTTGTTTCATGCACATACTGATCTCATCATTTAGGGTACCATTGAAAGCTAGCGAGCATAGGACGTGTGTTTCGTTCTAGAATGACAATCCTCAACAATGTTCACTCAAGGAACTCCAGAGGCTAATGATCGACAAATTCGTAAAACTCCTTGAGATGGACACCATAGATTGTTGGTTTCTTGATTATCAGTACTAGAATAAGCTCAGTAAAACATTTCACCTGTTTAGACAGTATTTTTATTTATGAGTTTTAGTCAAATGTATCGAATTCTTAAATCTCACAGTATTGATCAAGTTCATTCCATAATCTTCAAATTTATACACGAAAATATCTAGATGTGTGGCGGTAAATAAATTTTCAAAATACATAGTTCTATAAGTCCCCTACATTAATGTTGACCTCATTAGTTTTATTCGAGACATTCTCTCACAACATGCTGCTCTGTCACACTCTCTCACTGGATCACCATCGGCTACGCCGTACAATGCATTCCCTCGCATCAACTAGGGAATTCATTCCGCTTACCCAACAATATCTCAATTATCCTTTAAATATACTTTCGATCTTGTTCATTTCTGGCTTCTTGTTTGATTGAACTTTGGGTGTCTTCATATATCCACTACATCTCAGATTTATAATTATTCTTTATTATTATTATTATTATCACGTAATGACTGATTGATAATCAACTCAGTGTTATGGATGGAGTGACAGAGGTTATTTTAACGATATTAAGCAATAAAAATTCATATCGAAAATATCTAATTAGAATAGTACAATTAAATTATGCAATAGGTAATGAAGAGTTAACTTGTATTTTTTTTTTACAAAGAGAAAATGATCACTAGCTTTCCGAATACAAGGAGGAACAAATTTATGACTCTTTAACTGAGTTCTGTTTCTGAATCGAATTAGTTTATTCATGAATAACATAAATTAGTGTATACACATGTTAAACTACTGGTTAGATTATATTAAGTAGATTCTCTCCGATCCAACGCAAAATGCTTCACGCAAATCATGTTTGATGTAAAAACACTTGAACATGTGGAAATCCCTACATACCTGGTCAGAATCATTGGTAAACAAGTTTGATCTGATGCAAATATTAAAGTGCGAGTAGACAAAGCAATTGAAGAACATTTGCAACGCTAAACAATTGTCTGCCAACAGAAAAATCAAAATAGTTCTACTATGTGGACAGGAAAGCTGGAGAACCCCTGATGCCATCATCCAAAAGATACAGGTAGTAGATGGAGCTGGAAAGCAGAGCGTGAGACAGAGTTGAATACAGTCATCTGCAGTCATGATTTCTCCCTTGTGTCAAGTACTACTAATTTTTCCTCTGTTATACTGCAGCAAGAAATTAGTGTTGTCTTTGGCTGTGAACAGTTTCATGTTTAATATGCTGTAATAATTTTCTTAGGGAACTTTGTCATTTTCTTTATTGTTAATTCCCACAAGATTCACTAATATTTCTCTTTGTTCAAATTTTAAACTCAATTAACTAGATTTATATAAAGAATACGAATTAATTTACCTCATTCTGCTATATCTACGCTTTTACAAGTTATTATAAGCTAATAATCAAGAACAGTAAGGGTTAAATATGAAATAACTAAAAACAAATCTCTTCGTTAGATGCCTTCCTAATTGATATTATGACATACATATGTAACATAGGTTAATTCATCTTGAAGATGTTGAGTTCTAAAAATTGGATGGTTTAATAACCATACTCTGATTATCATCATAGAGTTGTGAAGATTGTTGAGTTTCACTGAAATCATGGATCAATCAATTTTAGACCGACGTTAGGAAAGTTGAAGCACTGCACAGCTCCTTCGTCCTTGTATGGGACTCATCAGCTGTGCACACCCACAACCTATGAATGCTGGAGTCGGACCAAAATGTCTCACTCGCAAACGCTTGACCTCTAGGCCATAGATCCGGGATTCAAATAGTGTTAATGACTAACTTTAATTAAACCAACGTATTGCGCAAGCTCACCTATTGTCTTCGATAGGTAACTGCCTCATATCCGACAGAGTTTAACTATACTGGTGACATCTTCTTACTGGGTTCTCGAAGGCTGGATTTCCGCGTACGGAAATTTCGTATGCTCTCTGTTAATAAGTTCCATACTAGGAAGAAGCGGTCATTCGGTGCTTCCAGGTTTCTAGTAATGGTCTAACAATCATGCATTAACGATTTCAAACTTTGATTATCGTTTGTAAATAAATATTATCCATGGTTCAATGTTCTTTTAAATAAGCTATTTCATTCTGATAAGCTTGTATGTGATTTGTTGTTACTGTCATATGATTGTATAAGTGAGAGCACCACTATCCATCCCAGAATATATTACAGTAACAAACAGCTGTTAATTAAACCCTTCTCTGAACAATATTATCTTATAACCCTAACTATAAGGGCGTTTCTCAGTTGTTCTATATTACTTAGGAATTTCTCAAATATCCATACTCTCCCTGGCTATAACATGGTAGTATTTGAAACAAACGTTACTGGATCCGACTACTGAAATGAATATCAACTCGAAGATGCAGACACATCCAGCGGAAGAATCCCAAATAGGATGAAATGTGCATCATGGATTACAACACTGCTAGCTATTACCCATCTGTTCTAATCATGTAATAACCAGTTTGTAAAAACTCTTGGAAAATTAAAACTGAGGTAAATTTTTCATGATCAGTTAATTATCACAAGTAAGTAACGGAATTCACAATTGGATATATAAAATATAAATGTTTTCGTTTTTAGCAAGTAATTAGAATGACCTCAGTAAAAATAAGATAATAATACTATGATTTTCAGGTCATGTAAGGTTTGAATGAGATAGTTAAATGTGAAAATAAAGAACTGAAATTTCTAAAATTTTTAAAAGTTCAGAAAAGAGAAGACCAAATTAAATTCAAAGGTTATATAAAAACTTTTTCGGTATACAGAAGACTGGGGTTTTTTATTCTTATGGCTTCTGTTGCATGTAAAAGTAATGTATTTGAATAAGATAAATTTGATAAACATTGGTAATATTAGATCGTATTATTAATAAGAAGATTGTTGACTTATTAACCAAGGTAAAATAACGGATTGAGCATATATTCTGTGTTCACATTGATCTGCATTTTTTTAATCGGAATACACGTTGAAATCTTGAATCAGTCATTGTTAGACCGCCATTAGGTTGCAAATTAAATGCCCAACCCACCTACACTATCTAGACTTGAGACCGATAGTGAATCTAGATGGGCTTTAAGTGGAGTTAACGACATGCTGTAAGAGAAAAAAAAACAGATTATATCTGAGCAAGAAATTAGAAACCACTGGAGGTGGATATGCCACAAATTGAAGAGACCACTTAACTGCATCACAAGGCAAACGCTAAATTATAACCCTCAAGGCCAAAGGAAAGAGGTAAAGCAAAGAAAACAGTATGACGGAAACCGGAAAGGAAAATGGATAGCGTTTTGCGGAATTGAAAAGGAAGGCCCAAGACAGAGCTGGATAGAGAATGCTGCACGACGGTCTATTCTCCACAAGGGATAAAAGGCATATGTAAGTAAGTAAGTAAGTGCATAAGTAAGTAAGTAAGTAAGTAAGTAAGTAAGTAAGTAAGTAAGTAAGTAAGTAAGTAAGTAAGTAAGTAAGTAAGTAAGTAAGTAAGTAAGTAAGTAAGTAAGTAAGTAAGTAAGTAAGTAAGTAAGTAAGTAAGTAAGTAAGTAAGTAAGTAAGTAAGTAAGTAAGTAAGTAAGTAAGTAAGTAAGTAAGTAAGTAAGTAAGTAAGTAAGTAAGTAAGTAAGTAAGTAAGTAAGTAAGTAAGTAAGTAAGTAAGTAAGTAAGTAAGTAAGTAAGTAAGTAAGTAAGTAAGTAAGTTAATTAGTTAGTTAGTAAGTAAGTGAGTAAGTAAGCCTAAGATAAATTGTTCATTTATATTCTCTACATGCTGACTGTCTGTAAAGTGACCTTAATTTTTCAAGATCATTTTTGAGAATCTCTAAAGAAAACATTCACTAAAACAATTTATGATGCCTAAACTTAAATTAACTAGACATTCTTCAGTCTTATTTTCGCCACTTCAACCAACTCCATGCCATCTTTTGAAATCTAACAGATTTACAAACTGGGACTGTATTACCGATGAAATAAAACAATAGAAAAATATTATGCATCATTTTTTTAGCCAAAAAAAAATTATTATGACAAAGTTTAAAAATGTTTAACATGATTGATAACGTCACTGATCTATAAAAAAATTAGCAGACATAATAAATCAGTAATGATATTGAATCATGTACATTACTAATATTGATTTTACATGAAAATAAATCAATGAACTGAATCGATTGTGAATTCCATTACGTTTTACTTGATGTTGAAAAATTGAACGATTGCTCAATATCAAATCAACATTAATCAGTGATACTTTAATGAGTTAAGAGGACTTTTTTGTGAAATTACTTTGAGCGTTGTCGAAAATCAAGGAGCACTGGACAAGTGTGAGAAATGATGGTAAACTATGTGTAGTAAATGATCGATTTAAATCAGCTAGCAGTGTCAGTAAAATTGGAAAACCATATCGTAAATTATTCATTTGCAAAAGATCAGTTCATCCTATCGAACTGGACTGTTCCTGTTGCCAAACATCAATCCATTATCACTATTCATGCACTTCATACAAATTCCATTGTTTTCTAACTCTTCCTTTCTTGATCTTCCCCCATGCTTCCGGACATTACGTTGACACTCACATCATATACTACTTATAAGTAGCTCACACCACATATATATATATATATATATATATCAAAAGTCTTGATGGAAGTTTCTTTATTGATAACTAAACACATATATTAAAATGTTTTTGACATGAAGGAAATTACCATAACGTCATCTACTGACATGATTTAAAAGCCAACAAAATGAAGATTCAAAATGTAGTAGTTAGTCACTTACAATTGACCGAAATTACACTAAAAAAGATTATGAAGAACATAGTATTAGAATGATTTACAACTAAGTTTGACTCGATTCCTCAAAGACACGAAACGTAATAAGCGAAATAATTCTTAATATAAAAATATCAAAATTCATTTTGATGCAATTCATCTATAATTTGTCTTCCAGGTTTTCAATAGTGGTCTAACTAAGATTGGTTTGTGATTTTCATTAGGAAAATTCATAGATTCGTGTATGTCTGTCAGATAACAACTGTCAAAGTCCATACATTTACCTCAGATCAAACAATTACAACTATATAATGAATATCATACAATGTATTCATTTGTGGCTAGATTCGTAAGGAAATTCTTGGAGTTATAGTGAGAAGACGTGTTTGGTAGGGATCTACCTTGTCGAGTGTAATTAGCAACAACTAGAAACAACTGGTGAGGTTGAGCGATACCTTAGATTGATGAAAGTCAGACATTAACGCTATCGAGTGCTGACTGAGTGGTCGATAGGTTAGGCGTTCGTGCGCGAGACCGAAGATCCTGGGTTCGGTTCTTGCGAGTGGAAGTCAAGGGTGAGTACTGCTGATGAGTCTTTTGCTAGAACTAAACGGTTGTACAGTGTTCTCCGGTTCTCGATAGTGGTCTAACAATGACTGGTTCATAATTTCGATGGATTCACAACTTACATACTACAACCAAAAAGCTAACGATAGATGTTAGTATTTCAGGAAGAATGTATATGATTATTCTTCTTAGTAATTAAATCAGCTTTTTACGACACATTTTTCAACTATGGAACTTATTATAAGTATGACTTACCATCTTTTAGATTGTTTTTATCGAATTACTTTTATTAGTAATACAAAAATAGTTTAGTTTACTTGCTCTCTTCATTTTGTGCAATAGAACTCATGTCACGTTGAAATTAAAAAAAAAGGTATTTTAAGTATTCTCACATGTCTAATTTAGCATAAATCTAATATGATAAATAAAAGCAACTTCTGACGTAGTAATAATTACTTACTTAATTACTTACGCCTGTTACCCCCAATGGAGCATAGGCCGCTCACCAGTTTTCTCCAACCAACTCTGTCCTGGGCTTCCCTCTCCAGTTCTGTCCAATTTTTGTTCATTCCTTTCATATCTTTCTCTATTTCTCGGCGTATTGTGTTCCTTGGCCTTCCTCTTTTCCTTTTGTCTTGGGGGTTCCATGTAAGGGCTTGTCTCGTGACGCAGTTAGGTGCTCTTCGTAGTGTGTGACCTATCCACTCTCACCGCTCCTTCCTGATTTCCTCCTCCATTGGAATCTGGTTTGTTCTCTCCCACAGTAGATTGTTGCTGATCGTGTCTGGTCAACGAATCCGAAGTAGTTCTATGATATTAACTTAAAAATATTAAAAGATATAGATTAGGTTAAATTGATTTGGAAAAACTTTATTTAATGATAAATAATGACGGTCATTTTAATATCTTAAGTGGTAATGATAAAGTGAGCGAGTTATTTGTCTGTAAACTTGTCAGTTATTAACCATTCTCTGAGCTATGGTGAAGTATGTATTTTCTTGCCTTGCTAAAACAGTCATATATTTAACAGAGTTTTATCTAAAATTAATTGTAATGTTATATTATCAGCTGCTTATGATAATAGCTTCATAGTGTTTGTCTGACTGAATTATCAGTATCAGTGTACTACTTACTCACTAACTTAAACCTGTTACTCCTAAGAGAGTATACGCGATCGACCAGCCTTCGACAAACTAGGATATCCTGGGCCTAGCTTTCCAATTCTACAAAATCGCTGTTCATTATTTTCATTTCTGTCTCCAATTCTTGGTGCAGCGTGTTCTTCAGTCTATCTCCTTTCCTTTGACCTTGATGATTCCAAAGAAGGGCTTGCCTTGTGATGCAGTTGACGGATTTCTTCAGTAAGTGCCTTATCTACTAACAACGTTTTTTTCTAATTT
Source organism: Schistosoma turkestanicum (assembly GCA_944470395.2). Lineage (NCBI taxonomy): Eukaryota > Metazoa > Platyhelminthes > Trematoda > Strigeidida > Schistosomatidae > Schistosoma > Schistosoma turkestanicum. The sequence goes on along the minus strand of OX103971.1, from coordinate 69,461,251 downwards.
TTTGCTCAGCTGGAATTTGGTTTGTTCTCTCCCATAGTGGGCTGTTTTTGATAGTGTTTGGCCAATGGATACGCCCAACCCTCTTCCTTTATGCGGGCTTGGGACTGGCAGTAAACCCGGAAATGCTGCTGGTGGGCTTTTAAACTTTAGGTAGCAGCGCAATGTCACGCTCATATGATTGTGAGTTGGTGCAGAAAACTGTAGCTAAGATGGATAATTGTGATGGTGTTTCGTTCTCTGAGCTGGATGTTTTGGTTGTGGACGCAGCTTGTCTTTTTGACCATGAACTTGATTGTTTGTTATTGATATATTTTTGACCTCTCATTAGCGATTTCGAGACTGATTAAATTCATCAGGCAATCAGAAAAGTCATTGACAAGGATAAAAAACGGGGATACAATGAAGTCAGTGACAACCAACCAAAATCGAGGTCAACAGAACAAGCTACGGGTTAAACGTGGAGAAATTCGAATACTTCTTTTCTGCTTGAAGTTTGCGCTGATGATGTTGTTCAGAAGAACAATGAAAGTTCAACAACCAAACTATCCAGCTCACAGAACAAAACTTCACCACTATTATAAATTCCTCAGCTATGAAACTACGTAACATGTGTTCTAATCCTATGAGGATATCAGGTCTCCCCTCAAATAGTAGGTATGCCACACCGATAAGAGAAAGCCAGTGAGAAATTCACTTCGAAGCCTTCTTAGTCAACATAAGACAATATTTTTATTTCATATTTATGAAATCGTTACAAATGATTACTGAAATTCTAATATTTAATATGAAACAGCCTTATTAAAAGTCGATTATCAAACTAAAACTTGAATACAGAATTATCAAATAAGAATCGTTTCTCCAAGCTTCATTCTGTGTATATAAAATAAATCGGTATTTACTAATGAGAATGAATCAATAATATTCTGAGAAATAAGAAGACCAGATAACCTGAAGGTCATCAGATTTGATCACATCTCATCATTGATCAACTAAAACATCAAGATTTAGTACAATTTATGATGTCACCTGACTTTTGATCACAAATAAACTACACATTTCAATTCAAAGGTTTTAATGAATGGAAGAGAAATTGGAAAATCATTGGTACACATTGTAAGTTAGATTATGAACTTACAAAGTAAGTTCATGTTCATAATCGTAAATTGAAATGATTTCATAGAACATAGAACAAAATATATATTTAGAACAAGTTTCTAAATGAACAGAGTAAAGAATCTTTACAATAAGTATTATGCACTCAGAATAATATAAATCAATAAAACTAGATAATACTTATTATTGAAATGTTAATTAATATTTCATGAAATACAAAAAATGGAATTTTTCGTGAAATTGTTTAAACGTAATATTAAAATGATATTGTTCATTTTGAAATAATGAAAAGATAAAAGTGATCTTTCAGTCAGTCAATGTAAAAACTTGGTACGTACGTACATCAGTTCAAGTTGTCATATACATTAGCACACAGAGACGCAATTGTCAATTCAGATCGCATAGTAGTAGAAGTAGTAAAAGTATGAGCAGTAATCAGAAAGATCAGATTAGAAGATGTTATTCAAGAAGTATGACTCGGTAAATTAAATTTAGAAAGTTAAAAAAAGGTGATGAGGTATTCAGAAGATCACATTTTGAAAGAAGCCAAACAATGGATGCACTTGCGCGATTGCAAACGATTTTGAGCAATGTCTTTTAGGGTCTCTATCATCTCGCGGACCCCGACCCATTATCAACATGTTAAAATACTTCACCTATTGATCTACCATCCTTACCTAGTACCGGTTTCCTAACAACTGCATTACTGACTCAACAGTTCCAAGATAAACGAGCATTGCTTCGGAGACACCAATGATCGAAAACCAGTAACCTACGAATATCTATATACTCTGACTGGCCATGTTCCACAAGCCATGAAGTGGGACCGAGCGAACTGATGTGCAGTACACTCGTCCTTTTGTAGCAGACGGATATCTCGCCCATGCCATAAGTGAAGCAAGTTGACAAAAGCCAATCGAGCCTTCTCTATCTGTGCTGAAGATTTCATCAGTCACCAGGACACCAGGACTCCCGAGATAATTGAAGCCGTCAACACGCTCAACTACTTCATTCCAATAATAATAATTTCAAAACAATATGTGGTAATATTGCGCTTATGACTAAAACATTTTATGACATTTTATTTCATAACACCAAAAATAAAGTAATAATAATGATAAATTTCTTCCCTCTCCCTAAATAGGCTTTTCATTTTTTGGCAACAAACATGTTCTAACTTCAGTTTTATTACTAATAACCTTAACTGAATCGCCGCTTCATGTTTGATGATTCAGTAAAAAGTTTCCCTGCCAGCACCGACATGAATATCGAGCTTCTTGAGGATGGAAATGTAATCAAGAGATATGTTTGGAGGGTAGGAAAATTTATCTATTCCGATAATCAGAGTAAAGGCCAATAGATTTAATGAATATGTACGTTGTCGTGATTCGTTTATCCATGAGGATCACATATGAGATCACATATTCTGAAATAAGTGTATTTTTGTTGAGTTTGAAAGATCGTATCTGTTGGGCAGTTCTATAATCGACCTCTATAAACGCCAAAATATTTGCTTCGGCTAAATCGTTAAGCGATGGTTGTTTACCTTGACAGGTGGAAAATCGATGTTAAGGAGAAATTTTCGAAGTTCTAGAGTAAGCCATTAGCAGCAGAATGCAGTTATGTTATGCATGATGTTAGGAATTAACTGAATTTCTAAAAACATACAACTAAATTTAAACTCACTAGTCTGAATAACACCCAGTTCAGAACCAGTCAATAAGATGCCTTATTCAAACACAAATGTGCGGTGGTAGGAAAATACTTCTACCGAACTCTAACTAACTTATGCCTGTTACGTCTAATGGTGCGTAGGGCGCCGACCAGCATTCACAAACCTACTCTGTTCTGGGCCTAGCTTTTTTGCTCTGGTTGTCAGAAGAAGCATCACTTTCATGACTTCTGAAGAGATTGGGCGTCATAACTCTTCGAAATGAAGACCTTACAACTCCTAGCGCAGAGTTTAAATGATCTGAATTATTTGTCGTGGTTAGCGTTTTCTTAGCGAGTTGATCTTTTATGGGACGGGGTTTCTAACCGCATGCTCCGACCCTCCTCCTTTCTCTGGGTTTGCTATCGGCAGTAAACCCATTAGGGCACCAGGCTGGATTAACCAATTTCAAACTAGAACAAAATAACTATCATAGTGCTCAATAATTTTTGATAATTCTTTCAATAATATTAACTTCCACAAATACTTCGCTAATTTTAAACTTGTCCAAAAGTTAATAAGTCCAAAAAATATTGATTATGCAGTCGGTCTTTTGTCAATCAATCAATCATTAAAGCTAATAAGTGACATAAAAATCAGTTCTGAAGAATATTTCACAAATTCTCAGTATTGATTGAAATCATGAAAAATTTAGGTTTAAATTTTTATTCATCAAATTCTACACACACTTCATTTATTTAATATTGATTTTTATTCGGATTATGCAAATTAGGATTACTGGATGGAGTTCATATACAAGATCGATAAATAACTATGCCTTCATATCATACTGGTTAAAAAGATACTCAACAACTTCCACTGGATCGTCGTTCTGATGTAGATGTGAAGGCACAGATCGATAAAGCAAGGTCAGCAATTTTATAGTTAATGGACATCTGGAACCTGAAACAAATATCGACCCACAACAAAGTTAGCATTTTCAATACAAATGTCAACACAGTTCTACTGTATGTAGACGAAATTTGGAAACCTAACAAAGCTAAATGTCCGAAAATACCAGTGTTTATTAACAGTTGTCTGCGCAAAATAATTTGGATTCGTTGGCCGGACACTATCAACAACAACTTACTGTAGGAGAGAACAAACCAGATTCCATCGTAGGAATTATATAAGCTGTTGTTTATTGTAATGATGTCATTGTTTATCACAGAGAGGTGAATGCGGTTTTTCAGTGAAAAGAAAGAACTGAATACAATCAGTGAACATTCAAGAAAGAATGTTGTGAGAAACTTCTATAGAAAGTATAATAATATAATATTAATAATTAACAAGCAAAGCACTTGATTAAAATTTAAACTTTTCATTTGTTTCAGTTATCAATAGCAAGTTTGAATTCGATAATTTGAAAATAAATTAAGCATCAGGTAGAAAGTTTTTAATAGTAATCAAGTAATTACAATTTGTATTTCTGACTTCGCATTAATACTAATTTTAAGTCACTTTTTCAAGGTTAATCAATAACTAACACCAGTTTATTGAGTAAACGGAAACAAATCAAGAATATTTTCAGTTCAATCGAAATCATCATTTCATAGGTTTGTACATGTCAGTCACTTGTCGTATATATGATCCAACTATCCTAAGAGAATTATTGGTCAATTCCTATTGGTCGATTTCTGTTGGCAAAATTATGGTCGTTTTAACTGTCAAAGTCAAATACTTCAATGTTTGTCTCTTATTGTCATCCGGGACTGTCAATGTCATTTCAAATGTACTTCTATTGGTCGATCTTAACTGTCAATGGCCACGAATTCGAGCTGTTTCCTATTCGACCAAATACTTTATGTTATTAAATACGCATTATCTGTAACTTTTATGACGGACCAGGTTCCCGTGATCCGTAGTCGGGATCCTGATTCTCTTCTGGATTCGGACCTCGTACTTTCGTGATTGCTTGTGTAATTAAGTTCACTTCATGAAGTCTTCATATTTTTACATTGGGTGGGGGGCTGGGATAATTGGATTTGAGTAGGTATGTCGTGTACCGGATCCTCGATCCTCGCTCTCGTTTTCCGACTACGTAAACTCGTAACCAGTTCGCAGCCACATCAAGTTGACGTGTTTATGTGCAGGCGGTAACTAATG
>OX103971.1:69439115-69455821 GCA_944470395.2 Schistosoma turkestanicum | reverse complement strand
AATAGTAGGTATGCCACACTGATAATAGAAAGCCAGTGAGAAATTCACTTCGAGGCCTTCTTACTCAACATAAGACACAATATCTTTATTTCATATCTATAAAATCGTTACGAATGATTACTGAAATTCTAATATTTGATATGAAACACCCTTCACTGTATGGAAATCTATTAAAAGTCGTTTATCAAACTAAAACTTGAATACAGATTTATCAAATAAGAATCGTTTCTCCAAGCTTCATTCTGTGTATATAATATAAATCATTAATTACCAATGAGAATAAATCGATTATATTCCGCCAAATAAGCAGACCTGTTAACCTCAAGGTCATCAGATTTGATCACATCATCATTGATCAACTAAAACATCAAGATTTAGTACAATTTATCATGTCACCTGACTTTTGATCACAAATAAACTACACATTTCAATTTAAAGGTTTTATTGAATGGAAGACAAATTGGAAAATCATTGATACACATTTTAAGTTAGATTATGACTTACAAAGTAAGTTCATGTTCATAATGGTAAACTGAAATGATTTCATAGAACATAGAACAAAATATATATTTAAAACAAAGTTTTTAAAATGAACAGAGTAAAGAATCTTTACAATAAGTATTATGCACTCAGAATAATATGAATCAATAAAACTAGATATTACTTATTATTGAAATGTTAATGAATATTTATGCAAATTTTAGTGAAATTGTTTAAACCTAATATTGTCATGATATTGTTAATTTTGAAATAATGAAAAGATAAAAGTGATCTCTCAGTCAGTCAGCTACAATGTAAAACTTAGTACGTACTCTATAAACACAGAGACGCAATTGTCAATCCAGATTGCTTAGTAGTAGAAGTAGTAAAAGTATGAGCAGTAATCGGAAGGATTAGGATTAGAAGATGTTATTCAAGAAGTATAGTTAAGTGAAATAAGTTTAGAAAGATTAAAAAAAAGGTGATGGGGGTATTCAGAAGTCTACAGTTCGAAAGAAGCCAAACGGTGGATGCACTTGCGCGATTGCAAACGATTTTGAGCTATGTCGTTCAAAGTCTCTATCATCTCGCGGACCCCGACCGATTAGTCTACATTTATCAACATGTCAAAGACTTTATCTATCGGTCTGCCTTCCTTACCTAGTACCGGTTTCCTAACAACTGCATTACTGACTCTACAGTTCCAAGATAAACGAGCGTTGCTTCGGAGACACCCCTACGATCGAAAACCAGTAACCTACGAATATCTTATACTCTGACTGACCATGTTCCACAGCCATGAAGTGGGACCGAGCGAACTGATATGCGTAGTACACTCGTCTTTTGATTAGCAGACGGATATCTCGCTGACACCATAAGTGACGCAAGTTGGAAAAAGCCAATCGAGCCTTCTGTATCTGCGCTGAGACATTGTCAGCCACACGGACATCAGCACTGATGAAACTCCCGAGATAACTGAAGCGGTCAACACGTTCAACTGCTTCATTGCAAAAATAATAATAATAATTTTAAAACAGTGTGTGGTAATATTGCGCTTATGACTAAAACATTTTATGACATTTTATTTCATAACACCTAAAATAAAGTAATAATAATGATAAATTTCTTCCCTCTCTCTAGATACGCTTTTTATTTTTTGGCAACAAACATATTCTAACTTCAGTTTTATTACTAATAACCTTAGTTGAATTGTCGTTTCATGTTTGATCATCAATACAAAGTTCCCCTGCCAGCACCGACATAAATATCGAGCTTCTTGAGGATGGGGTATTAGTCAAGAGATATATTTGGAGAGTAGGAGAGTTTATCTACCCTGATAATTATAGTAAAGGCCAATAGATCAATAATGAATATTTACGTATTCGTGATGCGGTCACCTATGAGGATTACATAAATCTGATAACCTACAAATTATCAAACGTTTTGGACCCTCGATGGAGAATCTAATACTCGCCTCAGTGGCTCAGTCTGTATAGTGCTTGGAGACATCAAGTATTCTGAAATAAGTGTATTTTTGTTGAGTTTGGAAAGATCGTATGTGTTGGATTGTTCTATAATCGAGCTCTATAAACGCCAAAATATTTACGTCGACTAAATAGTTTATCGATGGTCGTTCACTTTGACAGGCGGAAAATCGATGTTAAGGAGATATTCTTGAAGTTCTAGAGTAAAGCCATTAGCAACAGAATGCAATCATGTTATGCCGTGCATGATGTTAGGAATTAACTGAATTTCTAAAAACATACAACTAAATTTAAACTCACTAGTCTGAACAACACCCTGTTCAGAACTAGTCAATAAGATGCCTTATTCAAACACAAATGTGCGGTGGTAGGAAAACACTTCTACCGAACTCTAACTAACTTATGCCTGTTACATCTAATGGTGCATAGGCCGCCGACCAGCATTCACAAACCTACTCTGTTGTGGGCCTAGTTTTTACTCTGGTTGTCAAAAGAAGCATCACCTCCATGACTTCTGAAGAAATTAGGCGTCATAACCCTTCGAAATGAAGACCTTACAACTCCTAGCGCAGAGTTTAAATGATCTGAATTATTTGTCGTGGTTAGCATTTTCTTAGCGAGTTGATCTTTTATGGGACGGGGTTTCTAACTGCATGCTCCGACCCTCCTCCTTTATCTGGGTTTGCTATCGGCAGCAAACCCATTAGGGCACCAGGCTGGATTAACCAATTCCAAACTAGAACAAAATAACTATCATAGTGCTCAATAATTTTTGATAATTCTTTCAAATAATATTAACTTCCACAAATACTTCGCGAATTTTAAACTTGTCCAAAAGTTAATAAGTTCAAAAAATATTGATTATACAGTCGGTCTTTTGTCAATCAATCAATCATTAAAGCTAATAGGTGACATAAAAATCAATTCTGAAGAATATTTCACAAATTCTCTGTATTGATTGAAATCATGAACTATTCAGGTTTAAGTTTTTATTCATCAAATTCTACACACATTTGATTGATTTAATATTGATTTTTATTCGGATTATGTAAATTAGGATTACTGGATGGAGTTCATATACAAGATCGATAACTAACTATGCCTTTATATCATACGGGTTAAAATGATATTCAACAACTTCCACTGGATCTTCGTTCTGATGTAGATGTGAAGGCACAGATCGATAAAGCAAGGTCAGCATTTTTACAGTTAATGGACATCTGGAACTTGAAACAAATATCCACCCACAACAAAGTTAGCATTTTCAATACAAATGTCAACACAGTTCTACTGTATGTAGACGAAATTTGGAAACCTAACACAGCTAAATGTCGGAAAATCCCAGTGTGCAAAATAATTTGGATTCGTTGGCCGGACACTATCAACAACGACTTACTGTAGGAGAGAACAAACCAGATTCCAATGGAGGAATTATATAAGCTGTTGTTTATTGTAATGATGTCACTGTTTATCACAGAGAGGTGAATGTGGTTTTTCAGTAAAAATAAAAAAAAGAACTGAATACAATCAGTGAACATTCAAGAAAGAAAGTTGTGAGAAACTTCTATAGAAAGTATAATAATAACAAGCAAAGTACTTGATTCAAATTTAAACTTTTCATTTGTTTCAATTATCAATAGCAAGGTTGAATTTGATAATTTGAAAATAAATTATGCATCAGGTAGGAAGTTTTTAATAGTAATCAAGTAATTATAATCTTTGGTAAAAACCGCGATGAGTAGAAATTTGTATTTCTGACATTCCATTACTACTTATTTTAAGTCAATTTTTCAAGGTTAATCAATAACTAACACCAGTTTAATTAGTAAACCGAAATAAATCCAGAATATTTCTAGTTCAATCGAAATCATCATTTCATAGGTTTGTGCATGTCAATCACTTGTCGTATATATGACTAATGTGTAATTTGTGATGTGAAATAGTTGTTAGGAGATTCATCCAATATCCTAAGAGAATTATTGGTCAAATCCTACTGGTCGATTTCTATTGGTCAAAATTATGCTCCTTTTAACTGTCAAAGTAAAATACTTCAATGTTGTCTCTTATTGGTCATCCGAACTGTTAATGTCATTTTAAATGTTACTTCCTATTGGTCGTCTTAACTGTCGATGCCGCAGAATTCGATGCTGTCTCCTATTCGACCAAAATGCATAAATACGCATTATCTGTAACATTTTACTACCGCGACCAGGACCAGGTCTCGGTCCCGGATCCCTAGTTAGGGGTCCTGACTCTCTTCTGGATTCGGACCGCGTGCTTTCTGGATGCTTGTAGAATACATATTCTACTTCTTATTATGTCTTCTTATTTTTATTCAATATTGGCGTTGGGAGAATCAGATTTGAGTAGTATGTCGTGTTACCGGATCCTCGATCCTCGCTCTCGTTTTCCGACTAGGTAAACTCGTAATAGTTCAAGCATATCAAGTTGACGTGTTTACGTGCAGGCGTAACAGTAATGGAGTTTAATAAATTCAAAAAAAGTATTTGTGTGGAATCTCCGGTGTAATCGATTGTTATTTGTTCATTTATGTTCCATTTTGAGTGGCCTATTCTTTTCAGTACCATCAGACCACACAGCTGTACCGAATATTAAGACGATTCTCCTTAGACGTTTCTCTAAACTGACGAACACGTTGTGAGAAAACATCGAATTCATTTTCGAAAATGAAGATCAACGTAGAATGCTACCTCTCAGAGTCTGTTTACTCAAAAATCAGTCTCACGAAAATCTAAATCTAACCACATACCGAAACTCAACACTTGCTATTCGATACACTGATTTGAACTTTGCACATTCTTAAACTGCAAACTTTTAACCATCCGCGAATCCATTCGGAAGAGTTATCATGATCATTACCTCATAAGAAGATCGGATACAGAAAAGACACAATTTCATACACATATTACTGTTTAATAATTCCCGTATGAAAATTGTCAGCAAATATTAAAGTGGAACTATACATCTACAGGTAGTAATCTCAATGAAAAATGTTGTATTGAAACAGTGGTTCTTTGTACTTTACTGTCAAGGTATGACATAACAGTTTCGACGGACTTGAACATATTCGGAATTGAAGCTTTCTACAGAATAACCACCATTCGAAGAAATGTCTTAATTGATATAAAAGGTAAGATCTCTCCCTCTTCCATCCACACAGAATCGTGTCAGCGAATTCGGTTTTGTGGACTGAGATACGTTTAATATTGGGGAGTTGTATTGTGAAATCTCGACTCATTCTGAAGAACACTTGAGCTGCATACAAAAAGGAGTAATAATCCTACAGAGTATTACATTCATGGTGACAGCCATGTGGATTTGTTCCTCTTTTGATTGTGTCGGTTGAATTCACTGGAATTGTGCATTTTGATTGTGAATTGAAGCACTCTTCCAGAACTGATAACACTCTGTGTTATAAAGCGACCGAATATTATCTGTCCAACGAATCTGATCTATCCAGGAGAGATAGAATATCATTTATTTGTTGCTGTTTATTTGAATAACTAAACAATTGTTGGTGGAATAGTTGAGTGGTAATATTGTTTGGGTAATGATATAATTTTATATTTATGATGAATTTTAGAACCGTTATTTACCCAAAATACCTTGTTTTGGATTTAAACTGAGCAAGACGTGTATCTAAACTACCTAGACAGTTATTTCTCAGTCTAAACCTCAATTTGGATCCTACATCTGGTTGGTGCTTTTTTAGAGAGTTGAATTTCTACTGGATGGTTTGGCCAACCCCATGCTCAACCGTCCTTCTTTATCTAAGCTTAGCACCAGCAGTAATCCAAGAAGCGCTCCAGGCGGAGTCACAGATGAAACAAATTTCTTAGGCAACAAAGGCAACGTCATGAACGGTACATCTCTTTAAGTACTTATGTTTACACAAGTATTAATAACTTACATAGTATTATCATGTTTCTAATAATAAAAATAGTAATAATTAATTATTTTAAATGGTCATAAATTTACAAAAGAGTCTATTTAATTCAATTTGGAAGGTTGAACTTTCTAATCACTATTTTTCAAATTTATTAAGTATCATTAACAACGTTTGTGTGACCTGATAATTTTAAATAAATTGAACATTGAACAAGATAGGCTGTTATTTAATCAAACTAATTGAATGAAATTGTAATATCTATCTATCTATCTATCTACTCATTGAAATACCGCAAATAATATCAGATGCATTTATTATCTCAAAATTTAATTTATTTTATAAAAATTAACAATTTAACATAAATCTCAATATGAATTCAAGTTATTTGATGTTTATGCAATGAATATTCGTTGAGAATCCAAGAGATTCATTCAACAACAACAACAAAAAGATATCATCATTGTCAATAGAAATGTTAAATTATTTCATGTCAACCATTGATAATTATTTCAAGTTATTGAATTGAATTTAGTTGTCATTATTCTACAATCTCATTAGAAATGTTAATTTTAAATTATCATGTTAAAGAGAAATAATCATTAAGTCAAGTTAGTATTATGTAATTAATGCGTATTGATGATGATGTAAACTTTTGAAATTTCAAAATGAACTGACTTAGCAGTATAGAACTCCTCCTGGATCCATTCTCAGGTTACTGGCTGTACAGAGACCGGATAAAGCAGGAGGGATGGGAATGGGGTTGATGACCTTATCCCGTAGAAATCTAACTCGCTTACAATACGCTAGCAAGAAAAAATAACTCACTAGTTGGCGGCCTGAGCTCAGTTAGAGGTAACAGGATTAATTAATCAATTAAGTAAGTAAGTAAGTAAGTAAGTAAGTAAGTGGGTGAGCGAGTGAGTGAGTGAGTAAGTAAGTAACTAAGTAAGTAAGCACTTCAGATTAATAATTCTTTTTAAATTAGTCAAAGTAATTTAGTACTTCAAAAATACTACTTTAGTTTAAGCAGATGAAAATCCAATCAAAATAATGTTTTCGTTTGATTAAGGCAAATCCACTAAATGAATAGGTTTGTTTTTGATAGAACAATGAGAAGACGTAATTGATCTGGAAAATGTGATGTATTTGCGCTATACATTTTGAACAATCTGGTCACACATATTTACTTGTCAAGGCATTTTATATGAAGATTAATAAAAGGTCAATTAAATAAAAGTTCAAATAGACATAAGGTGACAATTGTAAATAAAGGAGAGAGAAAATTAACGTAATATGAAAAGAATAAGAAAGGGTAGGAAAATTGTCACATTACCCTAGGCTTAAACATTACCAAGGTAAATTCAAGGTTATGACAAATTGTTTCTGCACACATAAGCGGAGTTTTAATTTTCTAATAGCCAAGGCCTCCATCAACCTCAAAATTCGTCCTTCAACATTTTTATACAATGTTTTGAAGGCTGTCTTATGCCCTGTCTCAATTATGTGTTTGGCGATCGATGAACATGGTTTTCTATTTCCAACGTTAATCGGCTCATCTGACGTTAACGGATTTTGAAGCCACTTAGGTACATGTTCCACAACCCTTGATTGCAAAGTCCGATTACTACTCCCTATGTATGTGTGACCACAGAAACATGTAAATTGATAAATGCAATGGGATGTGATGTAATCATTAGAGCAACGTTTAGGTATATGCAAAGTCATTGATTTGGTCTTTTCAATGATAATCAGTTTAGCAGCGTTGTATGTTTTCTCTATGGCTGCTTTTAGTCTCTGTCTTATTATTAGACCATTTGCTTGTATAGCGCAATGTATAGCGCAAATACATCACATTTTTCAGATCAATTATGTCTTCTCACTGTTCTATCAAAATTTATAAAAGGGACTAATTGTTTTGAATAGGTTTGTTTCCTATTGTAACAGTACTGTGATCACTATTTCGAAGTATTTAGATGTTCAATGAATGCACTTCACCAAAGAATGTTGTGAATTGTTCTTTCTGAGTGGCAGTTCTTTAACAATGATGGATATCTAAAATATCTACGTTTGACTACAGTCTTCATTTTAATCGTTTTAACATGACATTTCCACATTTAGTAACGTTTACCTTGTAAAATGTCTATCAGCTTACATCCCTACGAGGTGAATGTAATCGGACTTATTTACTTACTCTCAATAGACCACAGGCCGCCAACCAGCATTCTTCAACTTAATCTGTCCTATGCCCTACTGTCCATTTCTACCCAATGGTTGTTCATTCTTTTCATATCTGTCTACAATTATCCGTGTAATGTGTTCTTTGGTTGGAAGGATAAGAAGATCAAAGAACACATTATCCCGAGAATCGGAAGCGAACATGAAAAAAGGATGAACAGCGATTGCATAGAACTGGGAAGGAAAACCCAAGACAAAGTTGATTTGAGGATGCTAGTCGGTGGTCAGTGCTCTTTTAAAAGTGACAGGCGTAAGTGAAGTAAAATTCATCAATGATCGTGACGACAGAACGACTATACACGTCATTAAACTTAAACTAGAAAATATTTGCCTTTACACAGATTTGTTGCACTTGAAAGCTAATGAAATTGTTCATACAGAAAGAGAAAAACTTTTTTCCATGTAACTGGTTTGATGAATTTTTTTAAAAATAGCATTTAAGCCATTGAGAATCGTTATAATATGGATAAAAGCTTATATTCAGCCGAAAAAATGTAGGAAGAAACAGCGAACGCTGAAGTTCGTCTAATAAAAAAATAATGATTTCTGAAGAAATTTATCATGAAATATGGTAAACCATTTACAGAAAGTCACAAATATGCTACTGTTACTAAAAAAACTTGTTTTTTCACCAACCTTATATTAATAGGTGAGGAGATTTCAGGTAGGAGATCAAACGGGCGGTTAAGATAAACTTCTGTGTAGTCTAAGTTTTTTCAATATGGTAGATCAATACTATTTTGAAGCCACTTTCAAATGTACTTATGAATTACTGTTTACTTGTGGAAACAAGTACGTAGGAGGAACTGAAAGAAAGGCATTTGAAAGATTTTTAGAACATACTTCCTGTATGCCTTAACAGAAGTAAAGTTTTCACAAATGCAATCGTTAAACGTCTAATGAATAGTGGACACAAGTATGGGTGCCTTTTAAAGGCTTTCAACAATAAACGCACACCACTTCTTTTCATGGAAGCCACTGACCATGAAGTTTCGCCAATCTCAACTTTGCTTACAGATAAACTTATAATTGGTATATATTTTTAACACTTGCCGGTTACACTATCTTCTCATGATCATTTGCAACTTGAAAATTTGTCATATATGTTTAAATGTTTGAATAAATCATTTTGGTCAGATGATGTAAACGATATGTTTAATTAACGCTAAACGTGGAATGAATAAATAACGATCTACACTTTCATAAATAAATAATAACTTATAAAAATCCAACAAAGAACACGTATTTAATGGTTACTTTTGCAAATAGTAATGCTTAATAAATTAGTGTTGTTTTGAGTAATTTAAATTAGGTATAGACAAATAAATGAAAAAGTGAAATCATGAATGCATCAATGTTAGACCACTATTAAAAACCAGGTAACACTGGACGTTCGTCTTAGTATGGGACTCCTCATCAGCGCATATCCATGACTTCGCAGATAAAACTCGAACCCTGAACTTTTGGCATCGTTCATGAACGCTTAAGCTCTAAATCCCTGAACCCACATGCAGTGGTGTTAATGTCTAACTTTAATCAATTCCACATAGTGCAATACCTCACATATTGTCTTCGATAATTACTACCTACACCTAACTGGGTTGAACTCCACTGATCACAGCTTCTCATTAAAAACGTCAAGAATCAAGTTGGACATTAAAACCATTGGATACAGTCTCAGTGACCTAGAGGTTGAGCATTCGCACCCGAAACCGAAGATCCTAGGCCCGGTTCGATTGGCTTTTGCCGAATTGCGTCATTTATGGCGTAGGCAAGATATCCATTTGCTAACCAAAGGTCGAGTGTACTGTGCAGCAGTTCGCTCCGTTCTCCTACATGCATGCGAAAAATGGCTGGTAAACGTAGAAGATATCGTAGGTTGTCACTAGTCATCGATTACAGATGTCTTGAAGCGTTGCTCGTGTATCGTGGGACACCGGAGTAAGCAATGCTGCCAATAGGAAGGGAATACTAGATAAGGATGGCAAATCAATAGATGAAGTATTGAAACTTGATCAGTTGAGGTGGTTGGGACATGTGTTACGTATGCCGAACCACCGACTGCCTCGACGAGCTATGTTTTGTGGTGTAGGAGTAGGTTGGAAGAAAGCTAGGGGCGGCCTGACCAAAGCATGGCACTAATCCATGAAGTCACTGACAAATGGACTGAGTTATGTTGGTAGATGTAGGCTACCTGATTGGGGTCCGCGAGACGAAAGTCATCAATGGTTAGAGACTTTGAACGACATGGCTCAAAATCGTTTGCAATGGCGCAGGTGCATACACTGTTTGTGTTCTCTCTAATCCGAATCTTCTCGATTGGTCAACACCTCTACATTTGTCTTTCTAACCTTATCTCACTGAATTATACTTCATGAATAATATCTTCAAATTCTAATCTTCTCCATTAACAGTATTTCTTCTACTGTCTCTACCACTATGGGATTTGCACTGACAGTTGCATCTCTGTTCTAATGTGGAATGGCAACGTGAACTTATGTACCTACGTACGAAGTTCTACGTTGTAACTAAGTGACTGACTGACTATCACTATATTCTGTTATGTGATTGTTATCTATAACGTACCTTACGTAGATGAGACTTTAAATGACGGTAATGCTTGATGAACCGTCAACAAATTTATTAGTCTTAATACATGAGCTATAATCATATTATTTTATAGAATATGTTAATAGATATCTCTCATTCAACAAGCACTGGATCAGAATGTAACTTCAATTGACCGACCATAGAGTCATAGTGATATTGTTTATTTATATCATTTAGTGAGTGAGTTTATCTTACTGAAAATCATTTTCAACTTCTCATTAGACTAATGATAATTTTGAATGTGAATTTTTACATAAAATTTAAAAGTTGTATTCAATCATATTAAGGTCAAAGCATATTTCATTGAATATTTACTAGTTAAGAATATGGATGAATAAGCTGAGTTTCCAGTCACTGATTACGGTTACACTAGGATAACCGTTTTATGTGACTTAATGATTCATATAAAAAATAACCTGAGCATGAATGCAAGTGAGCTATGTGGTCTAGAACGACATATGTGTACAATTAATTCATGCATGGATAATTCAGCAGTTAATCAATATTTTATACTCAAGCCCAGGACCTTTGGTTCTGTGCACGAACGCTTAACCTCCAGTCTACCAAGCCAGTATCCAACGATGTTAATGTCTGAAATCGTTATTAGTCCTGTGTAAACAGTTTCACATGTTGAAACTGAAATATTGTCGCAATAGCCTAGACATAATAAACACGACAAACGGTTTCTATTTCCTAACAGACCTGTGTCGCGAAATTATGACAGACCATGATTGATAAATAAACAAAGTATTCTTTTATTTTCTCAACCAAATTATTTCAAATTTAATAGAATTATTCACCAATATAAAATGGCATGTGCTAGTCGGAAAATCGTTTAATGTAAGTTGATTACTAACACTTTAAGTCATATTATACTACTACTACTACAGAGTACGAAAATGAACTAATACAATTACGAAACTAGCTCACAGGTTATTTATATTCTATACTCTGACGGTTACACCATTATAGAAAATGCAAAATGGTAGGTATCGACGGTGAATGATCTGTGACTATTCCAAGAAACTTTCAATTGTAAGTTGAGCGCATAAAGAATGACAAGATTCTAACAGCTGTGCAGTGGTTTCACGACTTATAAAGGCTATGGAAACAGGTATTTCCGTGTTGGGGACATAGGAATTCAGAACTACATGAAATACCTTACATACCCACCCTATTAATAGTTGAAAAAACTTTCCTGAATTATTTTGATATTTTTAAATATTTATTTGTTGGCTACTGAGCACAGCATGTAATTCTCTACAGGACTATAACCCCCTTTTGTATTTAGCGGAAGTGTACGGAGTGAGTTGAGATTACACGAAACAACTCCTCAATGTTCAATGCATCACAGTCCACACGACCGAACTTGGAGGCACAACTCTGTGTGAATGAAAGAAGGATCTTACTTTACATTTTGTCAAATGTTGTTTATTTATAGAAAGCATCAGTTCTGAATAGTTTCAAGTCCGCTGAAATTGTTGTGTCGTACATGGACTATAAGGTACAAACAACCACTATTTCGAAACATTGATATTACTATACATAGATGGATAGTTTCGGTTTAACGTATAATGTTTTATGAAAATTATCAAACGATAAGATTCTGGAAAGGGAAGCCCAGGACAGAGTAGGTTGAAGAGCACTGGTCGGCAGCCTACGCTCCGTTGGGGGTAACAGGTGTAAGCGAGTAAGTAAAATGCTTAGAATCATCTGTTGTACTGGCCGTCGATTATCCGTAGATCGTTGACAGAGATTCGTTGTATTAGGAAAACGATGTTCTATAGATATCAATATTTTAGAGAAAGATCATCACTATGTCAAGTCATTCAGACTACATAGGCTAGGAATTTGTATTTTCAGGCTCCTAGTGTGATTAAGAAAAGGTATAGTGAGATATGTTAACACATCGATTCCAGTCAACATGGAGTACTCTCTTACAATAATATATCATGTTAACAGCAATTTGCCATAGTCCATCAACCTAAGAAACCTTCAGATGACTGAAGCAATAGCTGTTCATATTAAATAGCCAAATGTTGGTGTCTAGAAGAAATATGCTCAATTATTAAACGCCTCCTTTGACCTTGACCAACTTCTGATCTAATTAGTAGTCAACAAACACCTTCATCATAATAATCTCATTATTGTTCATGCAACCTCTCTTTTTCTTTGCATTTTTGTAGCGTTAATATTCTTATTATAAAGCTCGCAAACATTTTGAGGGGTTTATTCAGCATCCACTCCTGTTCATGAGTTCATACCTTATTTATGTTATTCTACATACCACTTGAATCCCGATTTGTTACTGCATTTTTATGATCTCTTTCAATTCATGTTAACTACATTTATTCTGATCACTAATCTGACAACTTCATTTTACTCACAAACTTATTCAAGTGAACACTTCCTTCCTTTGCTTTGAACCTGGACACGTCTTTATGGATTGATAATCTGGAAGTTGAGTTGTGGAGCTTCAAAAGAATATTCTTCGTTCATAATGTTTTTGGTTTACCAATCAATCAATGGTTAGTGTGATCGCTGTAATTTTGAGTACATTCATACTCAGAAGCTGTAATTCTAACCAATCTACTTTGGTGTTCCCTACATACACCTTCCATCTTGAATGAGACTTAAGCGCTAAGGAAGACAGTATATAAATCTATGTACAGTAATTCCAACAAGTCGAAGACAACAAATTTTCAACAGTATCATCAAGTTGTACAGACATTACTCTCTATGCACTAAACGTCTCCTCAAGTGCAAATCACACATAACATCTGAAAGTCACATGACATAAGCCAAATGCAAGTGTGAGTAAATTCTAGTCAGTCAATCGATTATTCCCCCAATCAACGTTATCACCCAAATATTTCCATTTCCTCTTTGAATAACTAACTGCATGAAGTTATAGATAATCAGGTCTATTCAATTGTTTGATTAAACAATTGTAGTACACAAGTTTTGTTAATGATATACGATTCAGTCGGATTAATTGAACTGTTCCATTGTATTATTAGCGATAATTAAAAGAGAACCACACTAAACTACATTGAAAATAGTAGTTATCAGTTTTCCAATTTTTTAATTCTCATTTAAATAAAATTTTTAAAAGAAAAACGAACAATTACTTTAGTAAACTGTCCTCTTCATTTAAACTCATAATGAACTAAGTTTCATGAAGACATATGAGGAATGTGTATATATTATAATACATCAAACTCTCTGTGTGTGTGTGTAAAAACGTTTGTTTAAAACAGAAAAAAATCAGATAAAATAAAAACAAAATAAACAACATTGTTCTTGTGAGACACCTTGTCTCTGCATTTGTCACCTAATACACACTATCATAAATACTCTAATGAACATCTAATATTAAAAAAAAATGGGTATCCGCCATTGGATACACAGTGTATGTGTGTGCGTGAGTTCTTGTTTGAAACTTTGGAAAAAAAATTTAAACAAAACAACTGTTCACAATCATCATCTCACAAGAAAGAAATATTGGAAGATCTAATCTGGATATTGTCATTATGATGATTATTATTGGTCGTTTATTTTCTGTGGAAAATGATGACGACAGGATATGTTGTTCATCGTGGCAGTGTAAACGCAAAATAAACGAACAACTGTCGCTGATGCGCTGAGGAAAATATCGATGGGAGATACGTTGTTCGCATCTCGCCTGCTTCTGTCCGATAAACACATACATAGACATGTTCATTATTTTTGAACTGTTTTTTTACAGATCTGTTGTTGAAGCCTAACAGAATATATATCATGGAACATACATACACACATTACATATATTTGGATATGTGTATTTGAATCGACTGAAGTGTACTGTACTGATGCTGCGCTAAAAACAACGTCTATTTCAATCAAACAAACTTAGAAACACTTAATATATATATCTATAGAATAAAAGAAGATCAATAAATCATAAAAATTAATAAGAAAACAATACTCTCCAAAAAAGGAATCTTAAACTCTACCTAGGTCAATATGCTTGCCTCAAAAAAGCACGTACACACTCGCTCAACAAACAACTTGAACCAGAGATCACATGGTAAGTACAGTGAACACGTACGTACGTACCATGTAAATGATCATCACAATGGTAATTAAAAAAAATTAAATGCCTTTTTGCACAGACGACGACAATCGTAATCATAAAAAAAATCAAACAAACAAATAAAGTGCTTGATGAGCGGCGGTTAAAGGAAGAAGACTAACAGTCAGTCAGTCATTCAGTCAGTCGGCCAAACAAACAAATCACATTACATCAAAAATACAAATAGACCATGTTTTTATAGTAAACACAGTTGAGAATACAAAACAGAACAGCCAATATAAAACATAATAAGTTAACTAGAGAGAGAGAGAGAGACAGAAATGAGAAAAATCAACCAAGAATATGCAACAAAATCAATACACAACAGTTTTGAAAATCTGATAGTCAGTCATCTAATGACTGATCAACATCATCATAGAAAATAGTGTAATCACAATGACTTGAACATTGAATTCGATTGTTCAATAGATGATTTATTGAAATATGTGTATGTGAATCTTTTTTCTAGAAAATAAATCGATTTATTTTTTCGGTTCATAGGTTTGTTGATAATGAATGAATGATGAATAATATTTTTTATACTCTTTCTAAATACTGTGTTAAACCATCTAAAAGGAGACGATTTTTCAATCGACACAATTCAGTGGATAAACGATCGACATCATTGACTTTTGCATTTAATTCTGTTTCCAATGTTAATGTATGCGATTTAATTGTACTGATTAAATGATTAGCATCGTTTAGTAATGAACGTAATGCTATTGTGTCATACAGAAAGGAAAGAAAAGAATATAAGATAATTGGTTGATAAGTTTATACGACATTGTTTAAGAATAATTCAACAGATTGCTGATATAGAAGAAAATATCATTACCAGTGGATGACTAGTATTGTGGTGTGTATTATTATTACTACTACTACTACTACTAAAACTGTAGTGAACGAGAACACAGGTGGGGCAACCGAATTGTATTTAACGAAAATTACAGAGTTACTCAGTAAAATCGGAAAACCATATCGTAAATCGTTCATTTGCAAAAGATCAGTTCATCATATCGAACTCGACTGTTCCTGATACAAAACATCAATCCATTGTCACTATTCATGAGTTTCATACAAATTCCATTGTGTTCTAACTCTTCCTTTCTTGATCTTCCCCCATCTTCTGCTGCCAGACATTATGTTGACACTCACGTCATATACTACTTATAAGTAGCTCGCACCACACTACTACTACTACTGCTTCTACTCACAACGCGGCTTATAAATAGTATGTATGCAGCTCAGTGCTGCGCTAAAGTTGTTGCCGAAGCGAAATATGTCAGATCCGGATTTATGGCGCAATCAGAGTGTTTTGAGGATATAAGAAGACATGGTGAAAGAAGATAACCGATAACTTACTTGCTCTGCAAATAAGTCAATAGTTCCATTTGGTCTTACTGACTTTATTATTTATTCATTACAGTATCATGGAACTTCAATATATCACTCAGCGTGCAGAGATAGATGAAGGTGAGACAACTAAGCTAGCTCGTTATCAAATAGATGAGAGTTGCATTTCATATGAATGAAAAACAGCAGTAAATAGCGTACCATACACGTAACATCTGGAAAGCAAACTCTAACCTCTTTTGACCATACTAGAATTAATTCTATAGGTTAATTCTATAAGGCACTATTGATTTTTTAGTAACACTAAGAATGACATTTACAATAGTACCAGAATAAATATAATCAAATGATTTCATTGGAGTAACAGAGGTAATACACACTAACCTTCATTTTCAAGTTTTAAACCTTCTTCTTCACCAGCGCCCATGATACCTGCAATGTGGATGTGATATGGAGAGAGTTGTCGAGTAATCAATGCAAAAACGATTCACTGAATAACACGAAAAATCATGTATTCTAA
>OX103971.1:69397040-69438621 GCA_944470395.2 Schistosoma turkestanicum | reverse complement strand
TGAGTTTTAAATGAAGGACAGTTTACTAAAGTAATTGTTCGTTTTTCTTTTAAAAATTTTATTTGAATGAGAATTATAAATAGAAAACTGATAACTACTATTTTCAATGTAGTTTAGTGTGATTCACTTTTAATTATCGCTATTACAATTGAACAGTTCAGTCAATCCGAATGAATCGCATATCATTAACAAAACTTGTGTACTACAATTGTTTAATCAACGATTGAATAGACCTGATTATCTATAACTTTATGCAGTTATTCAAAGAGGAAATGGAAATATTTGGGTGATAACGTTGATTGGGGGAATAATCGATTGACTGAGTACAATTTACTCACATTTGCATTTGGCTTATGTCATGTGACTTTCAGATGCTATGTGTGATTTGCACCTGAGGAGACGTTTAGTATATGGAGAGTAATGTCTTCACAACTTGATGATACTGTTGAAAATTTGTTGTCTTCGACTTGTTGGAATTACTGTACATAGATTTAAATGCTGTCCTCCTTAGCACTTAAATCTCATTCAAGATGGAAGGTGTATGTAGGGAACACCAAAGTAGATTGGTTAGAATTACAGCTTCTGAGTATGAATGTACTCAAAATTACAGCGATCACACTAACCATTGATTGATTGGTAAACCAAAAACATTATGAACGAAGAATATTCTTTTGAAGCTCCACAACTCAACTTCCAGATTATCAATCCATAAAGACGTGTCCAGGTTCAAAGCAAAGGAAGGAAGTGTTCACTTGAATAAGTTTGTGAGTAAAATGAAATTGTCAGATTAGTGATCAGAATAAATGTAGTTAACATGAATTGAAAGAGATCATAAAAATGCAGTAACAAATCGGGATTCAAGTGGTATGTAGAATAACATAAATAAGGTATGAACTCATGAACAGGAGTGGATGCTGAATAAACCTCAAAATGTTTGCGAGCTTTATAATAAGAATAAGAATATTAACGCTACAAAAATGCAAAGATAGAGAGGTTACATGAACAATCATGAGATTATTATGATAAAGGTGTTTGTTGACTACTAATTAGATCAGAAGTTGGCTAAGGCCAAAGGAGGCGTTTAATAATTGAGCATATTTCTTCTAGACACCAAAATCTGGCTATCTGATATGAACAGCTATCGCTTCAGTCATCTGAAGGTTTCTTAGGTTGATGGACTATGGCAAATTGCTGTTAACGTGATATATTATTGTAAGAGAGTACTCCATGTTGACTGGAATCGATGTGTTAACATATCTCACTATACCTTTTCTTAATCACACTAGGAGGTGCACGTGAGCCTGAAATTACAAAGTCCTAACCTATGTAGTCTGAATGACTTGACATGGTGATGATCTGTCTCTAAAAGTACTTATATCTATAGAACATCGTTTTCCTAATACAACGAATTTCTGTCAACAATCTACGGATAATTGACGACCAGCACAACAGATGATTCTCAGCATTTTACTTACTTGCTTACACCTGTTACCCCCAACGTAGCATAGGCTGCCGACCAGCGCTCTTCAACCTACCTTGTCTTGGGCTTCCCTTTCCAGAATCTTATCGTTTGATAATTTCCATGAAAAATTATACATTAAACCGAAACTATCCATCTATGTTTAGTAATATCAATAAAATATGTTTCGAAATAGTGGTTGTTTGTACCTTATAGTCCATGTACGACACAACAATTTCAGCAGACTTGAAAATATTCAGAGCTGATGATTTCTATAAACAAACAACATTCGACAAAATGAAAAGCAAGATCCTTCTTTCATCCAAACAGAATTGTCCCTCCGAGTGCTGTTGTGTGCAGTGTGATGCATTGAACATTGAGGAGTTGTTTCGTGGAATCTCAACTAACTCCGTACACTTCCGCTGAATACAAAAGGGGTTATAATCCTGTAAAGCATAACATGCTGTTTTCAGTAGCCAACATATAAATATTTAAAAATATCAAAATAATTCAGGAAGGTTTTTTCAACTATTAGTAGGGTGGGTATGTAAGGTATTTCATGTAGTTCTGAATTCCTATGTCCCAAACACGGAAATACCTGTTTCCATAGCCGTGAAACCACTGCACAGCTGTCAGAATCTTGTCATCCTTTATGCGCTCAACTTTCAATTGAAAGTTGCTTGCGATAGACACGGGTCATTCGCCGGCGACACTTGCCATTTTGCATTTTCGATAATGGTGTAACCGTCAGAGTTTAGAATATAAATAACCTGTGAGCTAGTTTCATAATTGTATTAGTTCATTTTCGTACTCTGTAGTAGTAGTAGTAGTATAATATGACTTAAAGTGTTGGTAATCAACTTACATTAAACGATTTTCCGACCAGCACATGCCATTTTATATTGGTGAATAATTCTACTATATGTGAAAGAATTTAGTTGAGAAAATAAAAGAATATTTTGTTTGTTTATCAATCATAGTCTGTCATAATTTCGCGAGATGGATCTGTTAGGAAATAGAAACCATTTGTCATGTTTGTTATGTCTTGGCTATTGTGACAATATTTCAGTTTCAACATGTGAAACTGTTTACACAGGACTAATAACGATTTCAGACATTAACATCGTTGGATACTGGCTTGGTAGACTGGAGGTTAAGCGTTCGTGCACAGAACCAAAAGTCCTGGGCTCGAGTCCTGCAAGGGTTTCGTCGATGTGCATTACTGATGAGTCCCATACTATTTAGAAACGGCTGTCGAGTGCTTTCAGGTTTCCAATGGTGGTATAATATTGGTCAGTTGATCAGGTCAATGAAAATAAGTAAACTTGTATGATATCACTACAATTTAAAATCGTTTTACGGTCTGTGACCGTTAGATAAATAAACCAATTGTAACTGCACTATAACTACACCTAATCACTTGGACAATTTAATACAGATATCCGTTATGTTTGTGAGCTTAACACAAGGCTGTACATAAAATATCGATTAACTGCTGAATTATCCATGCATGAATTAGTTGTATACATATGTCGTTCAAGACCACATAGCTCACTTGCATTCATGCTCAGGTTATTTTTTATATGAATCATTAAGTCACATAAAACGGTTATCCTAGTGTAACCGTAATCAGTGACTGGAAACTCAGCTTATTCATATTCTTAACGAGTAAATATTCAATGAAATATGATTTGACCTTAATATGGTTGAATACAACTTTTAAATTTAATGTAAATTCACATTCAAAATTATCATTAGTCTAATGAGAAGTTGAAAATGATTCAGTAAGATAAACTCACTCACTATATGATATAAATAAACAATATCACTATGACTCTATGGTCAATTGAAGTTACATTCTTATCTAGCGCTTGTTGAATGAGAGATATCTATTAATATATTCTATAAAATAATATGATTATAGCTCATGTATTAAGACTAATAAATTTGTTGACTATTCATCAAGCATTAATAGAGACGCAGTTGTCAGTTCAAATCCCATAGTGGTAGAGACAGTAGAAGAAATACTGCTAATGGAGAAGATTAGGATTTGAAGATATTATTCATGAAGTAAAATTCAATGAGATAAGGTTAGAAAGACAAAGGTAGAGGTGTTGACCAATCGAGAAGAGTGGGATTAGAGAGAAACACAAACAGTGTATGCACCTGCGCCATTGCAAAGGATTTTGAGCCATGTCGTTCTAGGTCTCTAACCATCGGTGACTTTCATCTCACGGACCCCAATCAGGTAGCCTACATCTACCAACATGACTCAGTCCATTTGTCAGTGACTTCATGGATTAGTGCCATGCTTTGGTCTGGCCGCCCCTAGCTTTCTCCCAACCTACTCCTACACCACAAAACATAGCTCGTCGAGGCAGTCGGTGGTTCGGCATACGTAACACATGTCCCAACCACCTCAACTGACGAAGATTCAATTCTTCATCTATTGATCTGCCATCCTTACCTAGTAATCGTTTCCTATTGGCAGCATTGCTTACTCGGGTGTCCCGCGATACACGTCCAATGCTTCTAAGACATCTGTGATCGGATACTAGTAACCCACGAATATCTTCCATGTTCCTCATCCACATAGGAGAACGGAGCGAACTACAGCACAGTACACTCTACCTTTGGTTATCAAACGGATATCTCTCCTACGCCATAAAAGGCGTAAATTGGCAAAATCCAATCAAGCTTTCTGTATCCGTGCTGAGATTTCGTCAGTCACGAGGCTATCAGCACTGATGAGACTCCCTAGTTAAGTGAAGCGGTCGACACGCCCGACTAACAACGTTATAGTCATACCGTTGTTATTTATTTATTGAAATCATGAATCGATCATTAGTAGACCACAATTAGAAACCCTGGAAACATTGGGCTGCTGTTTCGTCTTAGTATGGGACTCATTGGCAGTGCACAATCCAAGAGCCTCGCTCTCGGGAACCGGGCCTAGAATCGGCAGTTTCGGGTGCGAACGCTTAACCTCTAGATCACTGAAACTGTATCCAACGGTGTTATTGTCTAACTTGGTTCTTGACGTTTTTAATGAGAAGCAGTGATCAGTGGAGTTTAACCCTGTTGAGGGTAGGCTTTAACTATCGAAGACAATACGTGACGTTGCGCACTATCAGATTAAGCGTTCATCAACGATGGGGAAAGCCCAGGGTTCTATGTGGATATGTTCTGATGAGGAGTCCCATACCAAGACGAACGTCCAGTGTTACCTGGTTTTTAATAGTGGTCTAACATTGATGCATTCATGATTTCACTTTTTCATTTATTTGTCTATACGTTATTTAAATTACTCAAAACAACACTAATTTATTAAGCATTACTATTTGCAAAAGTAACTTTTAAATACGTGTTCTTTGTTGAATTTTTATAAGTTATTATTTATTTATGAAAGTGTAGATCGTTATTTATTCATTCCACGTTTAGCGTTAATTAAACATATCGTTTACATCATCTGACCAAAATGATTTATTCATACATTTAAGCATCTATGACAAATTTTCAAGTTGCAAATGGTAATGAGAAGATAGTGTAATCGGTAGGTGTTTAAAATATATACCAATTATAAGTTTATCTGTAAGCAAAGTTGAGATTGGCGAAACTTCATGGGCAGTGGCCTCCATGAAAAGAAGTGGTGTGCGTTTATTGTTGAAAGCCTTTAAAAGGCATCCATACTTGTGTCCACTATTCATTAGACGTTCAACGATTGCATTTGTGAAAAATTTACTTCTGTTAAGGCATACAGGAAGTATGTTCTGAAAATCTTTCAGATGCCTTTCTTTCAGTTAGTCCTACGTACTTGTTTCCACAAGTAAACAGTAATTCATAAGTACATTTGAAAGTGGCTTCAAAATAGTATTGGTCTACCATACTGGAAAAACTCAGACTACACGGAAGTTTACCTTAACAGCCCGTTTGATCTTCTACTTGAAATCTCCTCACTTATTAATATAAGGTTGATGAAAAAACAAGTTTTTTAGTAACAGTAGCATGTTTGTGACTTTCTGTAAACGGTTTACCATATTTCATGATAAATTTCTTTAGAAATCAATATTCTTTTACTAGGCAAACTTCAGCGTTCACTGTTTCTTTCTACATTTTATCGGCTGAATATAAGCTTTTATCCATATTATAACGATTCTCAATGGCTTAAATGCTATTTTTTTTAAAAATTCATCAAACCAGTTACATGGAAAAAAGTTTTTCTCTTTCTGAATGAACAATTTCATTAGCTTTCAAGCGCAACAAATCTGTGTAACGGCAAATATTTTCTAGTTTAGGTTTAATGACGTGTATAGTCGTTCTGTCGTCACGATTATTGATGAATTTTACTTCACTTACGCCTGTTACTTTTAAAAGAGCATTGACCACCGACTAGCATCCTCAAATCAACTTTGTCTTGGGTTTTCCTTCCCAGTTCTATGCAATCGCTGTTCATCTTTTTTTCATGTTCGCTTCCAATTCTCTGTATAATGTGTTCTTTGATCTTCTTATCCTACAACCAAAGAACACATTAAACGGATAATTGTAAACAGATATGAAAAGAATGAACAGCCATTGGGTAGAAATGGACAGTAGGGCATAGGACAGATTAAGTTGAAGAATGCTGGTTGGCGGCCTGTGGTCTATTGAGAGTAAGTAAATAAGTCCGATTACATTCACCTCGTAGGGATGTAAGCTGATAGACATTTTACAAGGTAAACGTTACTAAATGTGGAAATGTCATGTTAAAACGATTAAAATGAAGACTGTAGTCAAACGTAGATATTTTAGATATCCGTCATTGTTAAAGAACTGCCACTCAGAAAGAACAATTCTCATTCTTTGGTGAAGTGCATTCATTGAACATCTAAATACTTCGAAATAGTAATCACAGTACTATTAAAATAGGAAACAAATCTATTCAAAACAATTAGTCCCTTTTATAAATTTTGATAGAACAGTGAGAAGACGTAATTGATCTGAAAAATGTGATGTATTTGCGATATACATTGCGCTATACAAGTAAATGGTCTAATAATAAGACAAAGACTAAAAGCAGCCATAGCGAAAACATACAACGCTGCTAAACTGATTATCATTGAAAAGACCAAGTACATGATTTCGCATATACCTAAACGTTGCTCTAATGATTACATCACATCCCATAGCATTTATCAATTTACATGTTTGTGTGAACACACATACATAGGGAGGAGTAATCGGACTTTGCAATCAGCGGTTGTGGAACATATACCTAAGTAGCTTCAAAATCAGTTAACGTCAGATGAGCCGATTAACGTTGGAAATAGAAAACCATGTTCATCGATCGCCAAACACATAATTGAGACAGGGCATAAGATTGACATCAAGATAGCCTTCAAAACATTGTCTAGAAATGTTGAAGGACGAATTTTGAGGTTGATGGAGGCCTTGGCTATTAGAAAATTAAAGCTCCCCTTATGTGTGCAGAAACGATTTGTCATAACCTTGAATTTACCTTGGTAATCTTTAAGCCTAGAATAATGTGACAATTTTACTACCCCTTCTTTTTCTTTTCATATTACGTTAATTTTCTCTCTGCTTTATTTACAATTATCACCTTATGTCTATTTGAACTTTTATATAATTGACCATTTATTCATCTTCATATAAAATGCCTTGACAATTAAATATGTGTGACCAGATCGTTCGAAATGTATAACGCAAATACATCACATTTTTCAGATCAATTACGTCTTCTCACTGTTCTATCAAAAACAAACCTATTCATTTAGTGGATTTGCCTTAATCAACTGAAAACATTATTTTGATTGGATTTTCATCTACTTAAACTAAAGTAGTATTTTTGATTTTTACAATTATTTATTTCAAATTCTATGAAGTACTAAATTACTTTGACTAATTTAAAAAGAATTATTAATCTGAAGTGCTTACTTACTTAGTTACTTACTTACTCCCTCACTCGCTCGCTCACCCACTTACTTACTTACTTACTTACTTAATTGATTAATTAATCCTGTTACCTCTAGTTGAGCACAGGCCGCCAACTAGTGAGTTATTTTTTCTTGCTAGCGTATTGTAAGCGAGTTAGATTTCTACGGGATAAGGTCACCAATCCCATTCCCATCCTTCCTGCTTTATCCGGTCTCCGTACCGCCAGTAACCTGAGAATGGATCCAAGAGGAGTTCTATACTGCTAAGTCAGTTCATTTTGAAATTTCAAAAGTTTACATCATCATCAATACGCATTAATTACATAATAACTTGACTTAATGATTATTTCTCTTTAACATGAGAATTTAAAATTAACATTTCTAATGCAATTGCAGAATAATAACAACTAAATTCAATCCAGTAACTTGAAATAATTATCAATGGTTGACATGATTTATTTAACATTTCTATTGACAATGATGATATTTCGTTGTTGTTGTTGAATGAATCTCTTGAATTCTCAACGAATATTCATTGCATAAACATCAAATAACTTGAATTCATATTGAGATTTATGTTAAATTGTTAATTTTTTATAAAATAAATTAAATTTTGAAATAATAAATGCATCTGATATTATTTGCAGTATTTCAATGAGTAGATAGATAGATAGATATTACAATTTCATTCAATTAATTTGATAAAATAACAGCCTATAATATTCAATGTTCAATTTATATAAAATTATCAGGTCAAACAAACGTTGATAATGATACTTAATAAATTTGAAAAATAGTGATTAGAAAGTTCAACCTTCCAAATTGAATTAAATAGACTCTTTTATGAATTTATGACCATTTAAAATAATTAATTATTACTATTTTTATTATTAGAATTATGATAATACTATGTAAGTTATTAATGCTTGTGTAAACATAAGTACTTAAAGAGATGTACCGTTCATGACGTTGCCTTAGTTAAGAAATTTGTTTTATCTGTGACTCCGCCTAGAGCGCTTCTTGGATTACTGCTGGTGCTAAGCTTAGATAAAGAAGGACGGTTGAGCATGGGGTTAACCTAACTATCCAGTAGAAACTTAACTCTCTAAAAAAGCACCAACCAGATGTAGGATCCGAACTGAGGGTTGGACTGAGGAATAACTGTCTAGGTAGTTTAGATAAACATCTTGCCCAGTTTAGATCCAAAACAAGTTATTTGGGTAAATAACGGCTCTAAAATTCATCATAAATATAAATTTACATTATTACCTAAACCAATCTTACCACTCAGCTATTCCACCAACAATTGTCCAATTATTCAAATAAACAGCAACAAATAAATGATATTCTATCTATCCTGGATAGATCAGATTCGTTCGACAGATAATGTTCGTTTGCTTCATAACACAGGGTGTATCCAATTCTGGAAGGGGGCTTCGATTCACAATCAAAATGCACAATTCCATCCAATGCAACCGACACAATCAAAAAAGAACAAATCCATATGGCTGTCACCATGACTAAGTATCAGCTTAAACAACAGAAATGCAGTTCAGAAAGAAACATGGAAACTCAGTAAAGGCAAAAGAAATAGAAACTATAATGAACTACAAATATTATCATCACAAAATGGAATCGAACAGACAAACAATATGTACAACTGAAGGAATCAATAAGAATGAATTACAAATATATGCATGAAGGGATTTCCACAAACAATGCCTTCAAAAATGGATCTTACACCAGGAAAAATATAATCCGCTTGTCGGTGGCCTATGATCCATTAGGGGTTACTGGCGTAAGGAAGCAACTGACATAAAGTAAATGACTTCGATATGCGTAACAATTTGTATTTTTCTCAAAAAAATTATTGATAAAGTACTCAGTCATTGATAAAGAGGATAGTTATTGTTTCAGGAGTTTTTATTTTAATATGATCAGATTTACGAAGAAATAATCCTTATGGAAGAATAAAAAATGTATTGGCGTTCGGTATATGGTGTTTATTGAAAATAGATTGTAATGGTCTGCAGGACTATAACCCCTTTTTGTATGCAGCCCAAGTGTTCTTCAGAATGAGTCGAGATTTCACAACACAACTCCCCAATATTAAACGTATCTCAGTCTACAAAACCGAATTCGCTGACACGATTCTGTGTGGATGGAAGAGGGTGGGATCTTACCTTTTATACCAATTAAGACGTTTCTTCGAATGGTGGTTATTCTGTAGAAAGCTTCAATTCCGAATATGTTCAAGTCCGTCGAAATTGTTATGTCATACCTTGACAGTAAAGTACAAAGAACCACTGTTTCAATACAACACTTTTCATTGAGATTACTACCTGTAGATGTATAGTTCCACTTTAATGTTTGTTGACAATTTTCATACGGGAATTATTAAACAGTAATATGTGTATGAAATTGTGTTTTTTCTGTATCCGATCTTCTTATTAGGTAATGATCATGATAACTCTTCCGAATGGATTCGCGGACGGTTAAAAGTTTGCAGTCAAAGAATGTGCAAAGTTCAAATCAGTGAAGCAAATAGCAAGTATTGGGTTTCGATATGTGGTTAGATTTAGATTTTCGTGAGACTGATTTTTGAGTAAACAGTCTGTGAGAGGTAGCATTCTACGTTGATCTTCCTTTTCGAAAATGAATTCGATGTTTTCTCACAACGTGTTCATCAGTTTAGAGGAATGTCAAACGAGAATCTTCTTAATGGTGACAGATGTGTCATCCACATATCCGGTACAGTTGTGTGGTCTGATGGTACTGAAAAGAATAAGCCACTTAGAATGGGGCATAAATGAATTAATAACAATCGATTACACCGGAGATCCCACACAAATATTTTTTTGAATTTATTAAACTCCACTACTTCACATCACAAATTACACATTAGTCATATATACGACAAGTGACTGACATGTACAAACCTATGAAATGATGATTTCGATTGAACTGAAAATATTCTTGATTTGTTTCCGTTTACTCAATAAACTGGTGTTAGTTATTGATTAACCTTGAAAAAGTGACTTAAAATTAGTATTAATGCGAAGTCAGAAATACAAATTGTAATTACTTGATTACTATTAAAAACTTTCTACCTGATGCTTAATTTATTTTCAAATTATCGAATTCAAACTTGCTATTGATAACTGAAACAAATGAAAAGTTTAAATTTTAATCAAGTGCTTTGCTTGTTAATTATTAATATTATATTATTATACTTTCTATAGAAGTTTCTCACAACATTCTTTCTTGAATGTTCACTGATTGTATTCAGTTCTTTCTTTTCACTGAAAAACCGCATTCACCTCTCTGTGATAAACAATGACATCATTACAATAAACAACAGCTTATATAATTCCTACGATGGAATCTGGTTTGTTCTCTCCTACAGTAAGTTGTTGTTGATAGTGTCCGGCCAACGAATCCAAATTATTTTGCGCAGACAACTGTTAATAAACACTGGTATTTTCGGACATTTAGCTTTGTTAGGTTTCCAAATTTCGTCTACATACAGTAGAACTGTGTTGACATT
Organism: Schistosoma turkestanicum; assembly: GCA_944470395.2. Taxonomy (NCBI): domain Eukaryota; kingdom Metazoa; phylum Platyhelminthes; class Trematoda; order Strigeidida; family Schistosomatidae; genus Schistosoma; species Schistosoma turkestanicum. The sequence continues at coordinate 69,427,685 of OX103971.1, read as the reverse complement.
TGTATTGAAAATGCTAACTTTGTTGTGGGTCGATATTTGTTTCAGGTTCCAGATGTCCATTAACTATAAAATTGCTGACCTTGCTTTATCGATCTGTGCCTTCACATCTACATCAGAACGACGATCCAGTGGAAGTTGTTGAGTATCTTTTTAACCAGTATGATATGAAGGCATAGTTATTTATCGATCTTGTATATGAACTCCATCCAGTAATCCTAATTTGCATAATCCGAATAAAAATCAATATTAAATAAATGAAGTGTGTGTAGAATTTGATGAATAAAAATTTAAACCTAAATTTTTCATGATTTCAATCAATACTGAGAATTTGTGAAATATTCTTCAGAACTGATTTTTATGTCACTTATTAGCTTTAATGATTGATTGATTGACAAAAGACCGACTGCATAATCAATATTTTTTGGACTTATTAACTTTTGGACAAGTTTAAAATTAGCGAAGTATTTGTGGAAGTTAATATTATTGAAAGAATTATCAAAAATTATTGAGCACTATGATAGTTATTTTGTTCTAGTTTGAAATTGGTTAATCCAGCCTGGTGCCCTAATGGGTTTACTGCCGATAGCAAACCCAGAGAAAGGAGGAGGGTCGGAGCATGCGGTTAGAAACCCCGTCCCATAAAAGATCAACTCGCTAAGAAAACGCTAACCACGACAAATAATTCAGATCATTTAAACTCTGCGCTAGGAGTTGTAAGGTCTTCATTTCGAAGAGTTATGACGCCCAATCTCTTCAGAAGTCATGAAAGTGATGCTTCTTCTGACAACCAGAGCAAAAGCTAGGCCCAGAACAGAGTAGGTTTGTGAATGCTGGTCGGCGGCCTACGCACCATTAGACGTAACAGGCATAAGTTAGTTAGAGTTCGGTAGAAGTATTTTCCTACCACCGCACATTTGTGTTTGAATAAGGCATCTTATTGACTGGTTCTGAACTGGGTGTTATTCAGACTAGTGAGTTTAAATTTAGTTGTATGTTTTTAGAAATTCAGTTAATTCCTAACATCATGCATAACATAACTGCATTCTGCTGCTAATGGCTTTACTCTAGAACTTCGAAAATTTCTCCTTAACATCGATTTTCCACCTGTCAAGGTAAACAACCATCGCTTAACGATTTAGCCGAAGCAAATATTTTGGCGTTTATAGAGGTCGATTATAGAACTGCCCAACAGATACGATCTTTCCAAACTCAACAAAAATACACTTATTTCAGAATATGTGATCTCATATGTGATCCTCATGGATAAACGAATCACGACAACGTACATATTCATTAATGATCTATTGGCCTTTACTCTGATTATCGGAATAGATAAATTTTCCTACCCTCCAAACATATCTCTTGATTACATTTCCATCCTCAAGAAGCTCGATATTCATGTCGGTGCTGGCAGGGAAACTTTTTACTGATCATCAAACATGAAGCGGCGATTCAGTTAAGGTTATTAGTAATAAAACTGAAGTTAGAACATGTTTGTTGCCAAAAAATGAAAAGCCTATTTAGGGAGAGGGAAGAAATTTATCATTATTATTACTTTATTTTTGGTGTTATGAAATAAAATGTCATAAAATGTTTTAGTCATAAGCGCAATATTACCACATATTGTTTTGAAATTATTATTATTGGAATGAAGTAGTTGAGCGTGTTGACGGCTTCAATTATCTCGGGAGTCCTGGTGTCCTGGTGACTGATGAAATCTCAGCACAGATAGAGAAGGCTCGATTGGCTTTTGTCAACTTGCTTCACTTATGGCATGGGCGAGATATCCGTCTGCTAGTCAAAAGACGAGTGTACTGCACATCAGTTCGCTCGGTCCCACTTCATGGCTGTGGAACATGGCCAGTCAGAGTATAAGATATTCGTAGGTTACTGGTTTTCGATCATTGGTGTCTCCGAAGCAATGCTCGTTTATCTTGGAACTGTTGAGTCAGTAATGCAGTTGTTAGGAAACCGGTACTAGGTAAGGATGGTAGATCAATAGGTGAAGTATTTTAACATGTTGATAATGGGTCGGGGTCCGCGAGATGATAGAGACCCTAAAAGACATTGCTCAAAATCGTTTGCAATCGCGCAAGTGCATCCATTGTTTGGCTTCTTTCAAAATGTGATCTTCTGAATACCTCATCACCTTTTTTTAACTTTCTAAATTTATTTCACCGAGTCATACTTCTTGAATAACATCTTCTAATCCTGATCTTTCTGATTACTGCTCATACTTTTACTACTTCTACTACTATGCGATCTGAATTGACAATTGCGTCTCTGTGTGCTAATGTATATGACAACTTGAACTGATGTACGTACGTACCAAGTTTTACATTGACTGACTGAAAGATCACTTTTATCTTTTCATTATTTCAAAATGAAAAATATCATTTTAATATTACGTTTAAACAATTTCACGAAAAATTCCATTTTTTGTATTTCATGAAATATTAATTAAGATTTCAATAATAAGTATTATCTAGTTTTATTGATTTATATTATTCTGAGTGCATAATACTTATTGTAAAGATTCTTTACTCTGTTCATTTTAGAAACTTTGTTCTAAATATATATTTTGTTCTATGTTCTATGAAATCATTTCAATTTACGATTATGAACATGAACTTACTTTGTAAGTCATAATCTAACTTAAAATGTGTACCAATGATTTTCCAATTTCTCTTCCATTCATTAAAACCTTTGAATTGAAATGTGTAGTTTATTTGTGATCAAAAGTCAGGTGACATCATAAATTGTACTAAATCTTGATGTTTTAGTTGATCAATGATGATGTGATCAAATCTGATGACCTTGAGGTTATCAGGTCTGCTTATTTGGCAGAATATAATCGATTCATTCTCATTAGTAAATAACGATTTATATTATATACACAGAATGAAGCTTGGAGAAACGATTCTTATTTGATAATTCTGTATTCAAGTTTTAGTTTGATAATCGACTTTTAATAAGGCTGTTTCATATTAAATATTAGAATTTCAGTAATCATTTGTAACGATTTCATAAATATGAAATAAAAATATTGTCTTATGTTGACTAAGAAGGCTTCGAAGTGAATTTCTCACTGGCTTTCTATTATCAGTGTGGCATACCTACTATTTGAGGGGGGACTTGATATCCTCATAGGATCAGAACATATGTTACGTAGTTTCATAGCTGAGGAATGTATAATAGTGGTGAAGTTTTGTTCTCTGAGCTGGATAGTTTGGTTGTTGAACTTTCATTGTTCTTCTGAACAACATCATCAGCGCAAACTTCAAGCAGAAAAGAAGTTTTCGAATTTCTCCACGTTTAGCCGGCAGCTTGTTCTGTTGACCTCGATTTTGGTTGGTTGTCACTGACTTCATTGTATCCCCGTTTTTTATTCTTGTCAGTGACTTTTCTGATTACTTAATGAACTTAATCAGTTTCAAAATCGCTAACGGAAGGTCAAAAATGTATCAATAACAAACAATCAAGTTCAAGGTCAAAAGGACAAGCTGCGTCCACAACCAAAACATCCAGCTCAGAGAACGAAACACCATCACAATCATCCATCTGAGCTACAGTTTTCTGCACCAACTCACAATCATATGAGCGTGACATTGCGCTGCTACCTAAAGTTTAAAAGCCCACCAGCAGCATTTCCGGGTTTACTGCCAGTCCCAAGCCCGCATAAAGGAAGAGGGTTGGGCGTATCCATTGGCCAAACACTATCAAAAACAGCCCACTGTGGGAGAGAACAAACCAAATTCCAGCTGAGCAAAAAATTAGAAAAAAACGTTGTTAGTAGATAAGGCACTTACTGAAGAAATCCGTCAACTGCATCACAAGGCAAGCCCTTACTTGGAATCATCAAGGCCAAAGGAAAGGAGATAGACTGAAGAACACGCTGCACCAAGAATTGGAGACAGGAATGAAAATAATGAACAGCGATTTTGTAGAATTGGAAAGCTAGGCCCAGGATATCCTAGTTTGTCGAAGGCTGGTCGATCGCGTATACTCTCTTAGGAGTAACAGGTTTAAGTTAGTGAGTAAGTGATTAACTGACGCTGATAATTCAGTCAGACAAACACTATGAAGCTATTATCATAAGCAGCTGATAATATAACATTACAATTAATTTTAGATAAAACCTATCGATAGTAATGACTGATAGCTCAGTTGAATATATGACTGTTTTAGTAAGGCAAAAAAATACATACTTCACCATAGCTCAGAGAATGGTTAATAACTGACAAGTTTACAGACAAATAACTCGCTCACTTTATCATTACCACTTAAGATATTAAAATGACCGTCATTATTTATCATTAAATAAAGTTTTTCCAAATCAATTTAACCTAATCTATATCTTTTAATATTTTTAAGTTAATATCATAGAACTACTTCGGATTCGTTGACCAGACACGATCAGCAACAATCTACTGTGGGAGAGAACAAACCAGATTCCAGTGGAAGAGGAAATCAGGAAGAAGCGGTGGAAGTGGATAGGACACACACTACGAAAAGCACCTAACTGCGTCACAAGACAAGCCCTCACTTGGAACCCTCAAGGCAAAAGGAAAAGAGGAAGGCCAAGGAACACATTACTCCGAGAAATAGAGAAAGATATGAGAGGAATGAACAAAAATTGGACAGAACTTGAGAGGGAAGCCGAGGACAGAGTTGGTTGGAGAAAACTGGTGGGCGGCCTATGCTCCATTGGGGGTAACAGGCGCAAGTAATTAAGTAAGTAATTATTAATACGTCAAAAGTTGCTTTTATTTATCATATTAGATTTATGCTAAATTAGACATGTGAGAATACTTAAAATACATTTTTTTTAATTTCAACGTGACATGAGTTCTATTGCACAAAATGAAGACAGCAAGTATACTGAACTATTTCTGTATTACTAATAAAAGTAATTCGATAAAAACAATCTAAAAGATGGTAAGTCATACTTATAATAAGTTCCATAGTTGAAAAATATTTGTCTTAAAAAGCTGATATAATTACTAAGAAGAATAATCAAATACATTCTTCCTGAAATACTAACATCTATCGTTAGCTTTTTGGTTGTAGTATGTAAGTTGTGAATCCATCGAAATTATGAACCAGTCATTGCTAGACCACCATCGAGAACCGGAGAACACTGTACGACCGTTTAGTTATAGTACAAGACTCATCAGCAGTACTCACCCTTGACTCCCACTCGCAAGATCCGAACCCAGGATCTTCGGTCTCGTGCGCGAACGCCTAACCTATCGACCACTCAGTCAGCACTCGATAGCATTAATGTCTGACTTTCATCAATCTAAGGTATCGCTCAACCTCACCCATTATTTCTAGTAGTTGCTAATTACACTCGACAAGGTAGATCCCTACCAAACACGTCTTCTCACTATAACTCCCAGAATTTCCTTACGAATCTAGCCACAAATGAATACATTGTATGATATTCATTATATAGTTGTGATTGTTTGATCTGAGGTAAATGTATGGACTTTGACAGTTGTTATCTGACAGACATACACGAATCTATGAATTTTCCTAATGAAAATCACAAACCAATCTTAGTTAGACCACTATTGAAAACCTGGAAGACAGATAATAGATGAATTGCATCAAAATGAATTTCGATATTTTTGTTTTAAGAATTATTTCGCTCATTACGTTTCATGTCTTTGAGGAATCGAGTCAAACTTAGATGTAGATCATTCAAATACTACGTTCTTCATAATCTTTTTTAGTGTAATTTCGGTCAATTGTAAGTGACTAACTACTACATTTTGAATCTTCATTTTGTTGGCTTTTAAATCATGTCAGTAGATGACGTTATGGTAATTTCCTTCATGTCAAAAACATTTTAATAAATGTGTTTAGTTATCAATAAAGAAACTTCCATCAAGACTTTTGATATATATATATATATATATATATATATATATATGTGGTGTGAGCTACTTATAAGTAGTATATGATGTGAGTGTCAACGTAATGTCCGGAAGCATGGGGGAAGATCAAGAAAGGAAGAGTTAGAAAACAATGGAATTTGTATGAAGTGCATGAATAGTGATAATGGATTGATGTTTGGCAACAGGAACAGTCCAGTTCGATAGGATGAACTGATCTTTTGCAAATGAATAATTTACGATATGGTTTTCCAATTTTACTGACACTGCTAGCTGATTAAAATCGACCATTTACTACACATAGTTTACCATCATTTCTCACACTTGTCCAGTGCTCCTTGATTTTCGACAACGCTCAAAGTAATTTCACTAAAAAGTCCACTTAACTCAAAAACGTACCATCGATTAATGTTGATTCGATATTGAGCAATCGTTAAATTTTCAACATCAAGTAAAATGTAATGGAATTCACAATCGATTCAGTTCATTGATTTATTTTATATAAAATCAATAGTAGTAGTGTTCATGATTCAATATCATTACTGATTTATTATGTCTGCTAATTTTTTATAGATCAGTGACGTTATCAATCATGGTAAACATTTTTAAACTTTGTCACAATAATTTTTTTTGGCTAAAAAAATGATGCATAATATTTTTCTATTGTTTTATTTCATCAGTAATACAGTCCCAATTTGTAAATCAGTTAGATTTCAAAAGATGGCATGGAGTTGGTTGAAGTGGCGAAAATAAGACTGAAGAATGTCTAGTTAATTTAAGTTTAGGCATCATAAATTGTTTTAGTGAATGTTTTCTCTAGAGATTCTCAAAAATGATCTTGAAAAATTAAGGTCACTTTACATACAGTCAGCATATAAAGAATATAAATGAACAATTTATCTTACGCTTACTTACTCACTTACTTACTAACTAACTAACTAAATTACTTACTTACTTACTTACTTACTTACTTACTTACTTACTTACTTACTTACTTACTTACTTACTTACTTACTTACTTACTTACTTACTTACTTACTTACTTACTTACTTACTTACTTACTTACTTACTTACTTACTTACTTACTTACTTACTTACTTACTTACTTACTTACTTACTTACTTACTTACTTACTTACTTACTTACTTACTTACTTACTTACTTACTTACTTACTTACTTACTTACTTACTTACTTACTTACTTACTTACTTACTTATGCACTTACTTACTTACTTACATATGCCTTTTATCCCTTATGGAGAATAGACCGTCGTGCAGCATTCTCTATCCAGCTCTGTCTTGGGCCTTCCTTTTCAATTCCGCAAAACGCTATCCATTTTCCTTTCCGGTTTCCGTCATACTGTTTTCTTTGCTTTACCTCTTTCCTTTGGCCTGGAGGGTTATAAATGAGGGTTTGCCTTGTGATGAAGTTAGGTGATCTCCGCAATATGTGGCATATCCACCTCCAGCGGTTTCTAATTTCTTGCTCAGATATAATCTGATTTTCTTCTCTTACAGCATGTCGTTAACTCCACTTGAAGCCCATCTAGATTCACTATCGGTCTCAAGTCTAGATAGTGTAGGTGGGTTGGGCATTTAATTTGCAACCTAATGGTGGTCTAACAATGATTGATTCAAGATTTCAATGTGTATTCTGATTAAAAAAAGCAGAGCAATGTAAACACAGAATATATGCTCAATCCGTTATTTTACCTTGGTTAATAAGTCAACAATCTTCTTATTAATAATACGATCTAATATTACCAATGTTTATCAGATCTATCTTATTCAAATACATTACTTTTACATGCAACAGAAGCCATAAGAATAAAAAACCCCAGTCTTCTGTATACCGAAAAAGTTTTTATATAACCTTTGAATTTAATTTGGTCTTCTCTTTTCTGAACTTTTAAAAATTTTAGAAATTTCAATTTTTTTTTTAACATTTAACTATCTCATTCAAACCTTACATGACCTGAAAATCATAGTATTATTATCTTATTTTTACTGAGGTCATTCTAATTACTTGCTAAAAACGAAAACATTTATATTTTATATATCCAATTGTGAATTCCGTTACTTACTTGTGATAATTAACTGATCATGAAAAATTTACCTCAGTTTTAATTTTCCAAGAGTTTTTTACAAACTGGTTATTACATGATTAGAACAGATGGGTAATAGCTAGCAGTGTTGTAATCCATGATGCATATTTCATCCTATTTGGGATGCTTCCGCTGGATGTGTCTGCATCTTCGAGTTGATATTCATTTCAGTAGTCGAATCCAGTAAAGTTTGTTTCAAATACTACCATGTTATAGTCAGGGAGGGTATGGATATTTGAGAAATTCCTAAGTAATATAGAACAATTGAGAAACGCCCTTATAGTTAGGGTTATAAGTGTATACTCAGCTAATATTGTTCAGAGATGAAGGGGTTAATTAAAAGTTGTTTGTTAGTGTAATATATTCTGGGATGGACAGTGGTGCTCTCAATTATGCAAGCATATGACAATAATAATAAATCACATACAAGGTTATCAGAATGAAATAGCTTATTTAAAAGAACAATAAACCATAGATAATATTTCTTTACATCATTTCTTATATCTTTAAACAATAATCATGAAGTGAAGCATACACCAAGAACTATATATTGTATGGTTGTTTGAATGTCTCACTATTTTCAGCTGATCCCTGGTACAGTTGTGGGCACAATCAAAAATCGCCAAATAATAAATTCATGTGAGATGATTGGCCAAGAAATAGAAATTTTTGATTATCCTATCGGATAGTGGTATCCAACACAATCGGATACGATAGAATTGCTTAAATAAAAACACTTGACTCTGTTGTTTACTGTTACAATAATCGTAGCTCTAAGCTTTCTCATCATCATTTAGACATTACAATGAAAATCTTACGGTATAGTAGATATATTGTGTCGAACGCAAACACTTCATCTCTAGACCACCACCAGGTCGGCTGCTGAGGAGTTCCACCATATCAGGATGAGACGCTTGTCCAATCCTACCCGGTTCCTGATGGTGATCTAGCTACAACAGTTTCGTTTGTGATTTTGTCAGTGAAACCAATCCAATCTCCATTAAAATCATCAATAATATCAAAGCCACTATTAATCTTCCTAGTTAGTGTTTGGTCAACATGCAGGACTCAAATTCCCTACTGTTTTAATATTTCATTATTTCAAACTATTGGCATTACTAGCAGTGTCGTTTATTTGCTCTTTCTTCCTTTCGCTGTTCTTTTTCTCCTGGCTCCTTCACGCTTTCTTCTTTTTACTTTGCCTTGTTGCTCTGATATTTATTGAAATGTACAAACTTACACTGGATACATTCACACCATGTCAGACAGATTCAACGTGTACACACACGTACTACACTTGCTTATTTATTGTTCAAACAATCGATGACTAACATGGACACATAATGATCTTGCAATGCAGGAACGAAAAGTTGTAGGATAAAATACACAAATTAGAACAATGACTTATTGATCGAATTTCAATATTCCTCTTTCTAGTTCTAATATTCATAAATTACATTGTGTTTGTTCATTTTTGTTTAAAAAGAAATCAACGGTTTCTTTATTTGAGAAAGTGCAATATATATTTACTCTAGAGAATTTTCAATCGACATTCCTTTCCAGGTCAACCATTATTTTGTTTACCTGTCATAAACGTCAAATTTCGTTTTACCGTTTCTCAGTATCTTTGCCTTTGTGTGCATGGGTGCGTGGGTTCATGTGAAATCAGTTTTTGGTTGTACACAAATGTCTTCGTGCATACATTTTCCTTCTGTCTGTTTGTTTGTGTGTTTGTTGAATGGGATTACGCCTAGTCATCATCATCATCATCACCAACCTTGTGCCTCTTAATGACTATGTAATGAATCTGAAGGTATCCCGTTTACAAAACTGTAAAGAACACGAGAATGAATTGGATTCACCAACAGTTCAATAGGTTGATAGTTGTCACTATTATTATTATCAGTAGTAGTAGCAGTAGTATTGAGAGTATTGCTACCGTTCATCGTTGTACACATTACTTTCTAGCATTCTGTTAAACTGAAATGTGTGTATTTTTTTCATTGTTTCTTTATTCACTGTTCACATGTCACATAAATTTGTTTTAATTAGACACACATATTTTCCATTTATCAGGAAAAAATCAACAACTTTACAATCAATTTTGGAATTTGATTTTTTCTAGTTGGCTTGTTTTATCTATTAGTTAGGGCAAGTAGCTTGACACAAATCGACTGATGACATATTACTTTTATTACCAACCTTAAAACTGTAGTCATTTGGGCTTGAATTATCTAAGTTTAACTAAGGAGTGAATTGTTGAGCAACAGCATTTGATTTTTTAGAAGTTATGCTTGTCATTCGTTGATGAGCAGTTTTGACGGGATAACTTTTTTAAACCTGAGCTGGCTGGTTCATTATTGTATTAAAGGCTTTATGAGGTTATAAATAGGTGAGTGGTGACGTAACACACTTAACTACCGAACTCCACATATAGTATGATTATAGGTATTAACATAAACTAGTCTTATCACAATATTTTCACTTTGTATAGAGGAAAATGGGTTCTAGACACTTGTGTTGTCGTCGGAGATGCTCGGAAGGGTTAACATTTTGGTAGTGTCTTCATCTTAAGTACTTAAACAAACTATCGGAAATTCGAGATAACATGATCAGACCCCTGTGTTGCGAATCCCAATTGTGTATGAATCACTCTGGTTTCTGTTGATTTCATATGAAATAAGATCACGTTCACTTGTTGATTTTATTCAAATATAAGTTGAGGAAAATTACATCTGTTCAGAGTTTTAATTTCACTATGACGTCGGGTGCTCAAAGCCATAAATCATAATCCTTATTCTATTCTGTGGAATTTCTGTAACTTTATATCATTAAATAACTTACGTCTCAATGTTGAGTCGATTATTTTTATGAGTTACATTTTTCAAAAAATACGTGATCACTCCAATTTGATCAGCTCAAATCACGACACCTACTATCTTTTAATGTCTGATTGCTTTTGTTTGTGAGTACAGTTCAGTGTTTAAGCATTGAATTGCCTGGTTTGATAGAATAAAGTCAACATAAAACAAGTAAGTATAATTTTATCTGGTCGCTGATCTATTTACCAAGGCAATTAGAGGTTATGCAGTTAAGGGTGAGATCAACATACAGTTTTTTTCTGTAACGATATCCCAAGGTCGAATTTTTCTAATTCATATTTCTCCTAGAATTTTCATTTTGCTAGTTTTGTCTGTTACTACTATTATTAGTCTGCCCATCTTTTAGCATGATAGGGTTGTAGAGATGGTTAATTTCTTTCTTGAAATCATGAATTGGTAAATATAGATCACCATTACAAAGCTGGAAGCACAGGACAGCCGTTTCTTCCCGTTATGCGGCTCATCAGCATTGCGCATCCACAGCTCCTGCATTCTCAGGACTGCAACCCAGGACCTTCGGTCTTGTGCGCAAACGCATAACCTCTTGATCACTGAGCCGGTATCCAAGAGTGTTAATGTCTAGCACAAGACCACGGATTGGTCGAAGCTAGACATAAACACCATTAGAAAGCGTCTCAGAGGTCAAGATGTTGGGCGTTTGCTTGTTAAATCGAAGGATCTTGGTCTGAATCGTGCGTGTTGCGTGATTCGTGGATGCGCAATGCTTGTGTTGCTCATTTTTTGTATGCTCCAAGGTTAAATTTTTTGTTATCACATATCTATGCACATAATTGAATCATTTCAGTTTATCTGCTTGACTGATTCGTTTTCTCTCACTTTCACCTTTTCTTTTGTGTCTTTTCACAATTGAAGATTATTGTAAGATGTGTGTTCGTTACCATTTGATCAAGTTCATCATAGAACACATCTGTATTAGCATAAACCCAGTTGTTCTGTAAATGACAATCAGACTGAGCCTTTATCAAACAAACCTCAATACTTGATAGGATATCATGTATTGTTCAACCATGTTTGCTGTAGTGATATCGTCTCTTTATCGCAAAATCAAACGTCTCATGTTACAGTCCTTGTGAAGAAAAAATTTACACACAATCGTAATGCGTCATACAGATTATTTTTGGGTACAAGTAGGTTCGATGCCAATCTGTAGAGTTTTGCCTGATTGATTCTAGTTCACCGTCTGTCTCTCTCTCTCTCCTCTAAATGTAACTAAAAATAACAAGTGAAATGTTCATTATATTTCTATGAACTTTTTTTTGTTTGATTATGTGATCAGGTCTGTTGGAGTTCTTACATATTATCTACTTACTGGAATCTCTCCATTTTTTGCTGAAACTAAACATGGTACAATGGAAAATGTTGCTCATGCAACGATTACATATCCTGATGAACTTTTCAACAATCGTTCATCTGAATCCATTGACTTTATTCAACGCCTACTTCAACGTTCACCAACGTAAGTTAAGTTGTTGTTTTTAATCTGGTGATGTACAAGTTTTATTTGTTTTCAATCATATAAAAATTTGATTTAATTTGAGGATTTGAGTAGTGTATATTGTACATTTTAAGAATGTTACTTAGCTAATGATAAGTGTAGTTAATTACAGTGTCAAACCAACCGCAGATTTTACTTGATTGAAACATTAGCAGGTTTATTGTGTATTATTTCCTCCACCATAATTGCTACGTTGACATGATAGTTGATCTTACTTATAGAATTCAATTGATCAATTGTGTCTTTAGATTTTGTTATTCCAACCAAGTCAATCAAGTAACAGTAATACTATCGGGAATAAACTCATACATGCATGATCTGAGGACAAAGTGATACTGTTGACTGTGTTGAGGTTATTATATCAGCAAGATGTTTCTCTCAGGTAACCAGTATCTCACAACCCTAAAAATATCATATTTCAGGTTACCTCATGGATTTCCTTCTTCATTGGTTAGTCTTTTTGCGGTATGAAACTAACATAGAAAGTTTATGTGTGATCGAACATAAGCAGTTGTTCTTTGAACTCTTGGGTCACACTTCCTGTAGTCACTTATAAATTAATCTCGTTTCTTGGTCTGTTCATGGTGTGAATGACCTTGAATTGATTCTATTCTCATTATCTTGAACAGTATTAATAACGTATTTTGTGGATTATATAACTTTGCAGTGGTTAAAGTGACATTTATCATGATTATCTAATAACCTTAATCAAATACCAGTTGACTTTTTCTACACCAACGACAAGATTTAATTATTCTCTTATGCATATTCTACCAGTCTCCCGCAATATACGAACATTCCATGTACCTATTTTAATTTTTACTATGATTGTGAGAAGGGGCATCGGCCTTGTGACTTTTAACATGAGACGCCACAACTCTTTTACATGAAAACCTAACTAACTCTCAGGGAAGAGTTAAAATTGTTTGAAATATGTTTTCCGGTTAGCATACTTTTAGCGTGCTTAGGAGCAGCAGTAACCCCAGAAGGCCTCCAGGCGGAATAATTCTACAATGACAATAGTTATTTATTTCTCTTATTGATATGTTGGTATCATTGTATTCTTATACTGTCCTGAGCTGTAAGGTGTATTATTCACATAACTCCGACATTAATTGAAATGAATTGGACTTTTTAACTTATCTACCATGTAGATGGTGCGTAGGTAGATAGGTAGGTAGGTGAGAGAGTGGTAGATCAAACGATCAAACTTATTTGTTTATGAATGTATATATGATATATACATATATGAGCAAGTTACATATTAATTTTGTTTTTGAAAAAAAATACAAATTATGCATGATAACAATTCTCATATGCAAGAACAGTTATCGGAATTATTGATATCGGCTTCTTGTTTTTCTTACTTTCCATTTCATGGAACATTGTGTTTATTGAAAATTAATTCATCATACATACACGATGTGTCATATACACATTGTTGTATATGGTAGTTAAAAAGTTTGACATAGAATAACATGCCATTGAATTCAAGTTGAAATGATTTGACTACTCTCGTGGTCGATATTTTGGTCGGGATTTGACCAGTCTTGGTTAGTAACATGTAGGTGGGTTTTTTTAGAAAGCCCCGTCCTGTATTCTACAGCCAGCCCACATTCTATCTGTTTGTTTTCGTGAAAGGAATCTATGTTTTATTTGTCTCAGTGTTTTCGATTGAATTCCATTCATTAGAGACGTTAAACAATAGCAGAGATAGCCTTTTCATACTGCTAGTAATAAGATTATGACCTTTTAGTTCATCCTATTCGAAGATTTGACAATTCGTGACTGTTTTCCAACTTCGAAATACTGCCATGTTAGCGAGAATCACATGGCGGGTAAATAGATATATATAGGTAATGCGACGACCTAGAAGATGTTAGTTGAAAATCCTACTCGATGCGTCCCATCACACACAAGCGGTGCTTCGGGTTAACCTTGGGACACTATTTTCTATAAAATTAAACTATTCAATCTGGTATCCACACTATTTTCCATCATAGATGTTAATGGTTGAATTTGTGTGTTGTTAAAACACTAACTAACTGAATAATCTGTATAGAATTCGAACTGATCTGATAAAGTGGAACGATGGCTTATTGGTTGTTGTTAATTCACTAAGCTATCTTCTATCCACTGGTTTCTTGTTCGAACCTCACTCCACACCGACTTCAGTTTATATAGTTGACTAGTAATTAAATATCGTTAAGACTGACGTAAACAGTTTGATAAAATTTAATATTATGTAACTGGTAAAGTTCACCTATATTAGTTGTGAAAAAGCTATTTTCTAATTGCAATTAGTGACTGTCACGTTCTATTCTGCGAAGTCAATGTAGTTGAGACTGTCAATCTCAGTTAATTCCTCTAAAAACAACTCAGTCGACAACATATTAAACACCATTGGTGGCACCATGCTTATGAGTCATAAACTAGGATGAAACAACTGTGTCTGACTTGACTTCTATTTTCTCCCCAGTAGATATCTATCTGTGACACGCATCACCCTTAATGTTTATATATCTGTTTATTTATGCAAAAATTAAGATTATTCCCAAATTAAACCACTGATTACATGAGGAGCGAATGAGTGACAAAAGATGTAAACAATCGGAATAAGAATTTTTGAATTTTACCCCTTTTTGATTGATGATAAACAACCTTTATTGATCGATTATCAATATGATTGTTAAGTGTAGCGAAGTTATTGATGCTTTGTGTGTGTGTGTGTGTGTGCGCTAAACGTTTACTAATATAAAATAAACTGTCGCATAAATCAAACTGATGCATATAGTTCATATGTGATTCATCTTTATTTAATCCCGATTTCTGTCTGGATTAGTAGCACAGATTCCATCGATACTTAATGGTGACTATTCCTATTTACTACTAATAACAATACGAACAAAGAAAGACAGTTCAGCTAAGAATAACGCGTTGTGTAGCTGAACAGAGAGAATGATGATATATACAGACGTATTAGGAGTGGTTCAGTTCAGATATTTAGTCAAAAATGGGAGTAGGGCATACATATAATTACTACTGTTTACAAGAGGATTATTGAAGTATTTTGATGAAAAGTCAGTTTAGTTGTAGTTACAGTAGGACCAAGAGACTGATACTTCTTGCTTCTCTTCAACGAACACCCTTGGGAGATTATGTTTTGTATTACCTAGTTAGTGCCAGTCAGTTATAGTGTGAATGAGTACTTGTTGCTAATCGGTCCCATCTACTTAACTGTACATAGATACATTCTGAAAAAAGACAACATACATTTGTCAACACTAGTCTGAAAATTCCATTCCTGTCATGTAGACCATTGTATCTTTCCGTTAATCATTTATCTTAATCCATTTTAATTTTCCTCTCACTTTCACCCACTTTTAATTTAATCGTGAAACGAAATCGCAATTGCACACAATTCAATTTCCAATAGTATATGTGATATCTGATGGTTGGTAGTTGTTGTTGTAGGGCTGTGATTTTTCCTCTTTTCACTTGCACTTACTTTTTGTTGTTATTGTGATTATCGATTTATTGTTGTTGTTGTTGTGGTTGTTTTTCAATGTATTTTTGGCACACGGGCTGCTGTTTTTTTCTCTATTTTTTGCATTTTCTCTCTCGTCTTGTTTCCTTTCTTGTTATTTTTTCTCTTTCCTGTTGTGTTTTTTAATTGTTTAATTATTTATTTATTTCAATATTGAATAATTGTGTAAAAAAGTCAAGTTTTACCAATCTGTAAAGAAATAATTTGTGTGCACTTATATATGTAGGTGTGTGTTTGTACACGTAGGACGATCGTTTCATTTTGGCTAAAAGGTGCTGTAGTTTTATTGAATGGATTGAATGGATCGAACCCTTGTCTTACTGAATTCACTTCAGTTAGCAACCGACCAATTTCACGTACATTGGAAAGTGCAGGAGTTTAACCAATGGCTTTCACTTAACACCATGGGAGTCCGTGGCTGTGACTTCACAAGTCTTCTATTTTGTGACTCTCCCAAGAACGTCTCTATGGAGTATAAATAAACGCGATTTGTGTGTTTGGATTCATTGTGTGCTGGCTGAGTGTTCGTAGAATACACTTTCTACGCTATATCAAGACTTCTTTCTGGTACCATTGGGACAATCGGATCACAGTTGCCTACCTGGAATCTAGTTCATTGTTTTGTTCTCGTTATTCAACTAAGGTGAACCCGTAATGGTTTTAAGCATACCTATAGACGAGCATAACCAGATTCACCTGCATTCCTATCACAGATTCTTGACATTGGTCTCCGAATGTACTCTATTGAAGTGTCTATGAAACACCCATATAGAATTCGCTCACGCCAGTATATCCACTGTTTTCTCCATTGTAGTAATATCTTTTTTCTTACTTCTTGGTAGTTTGATTCACGTTAAAGTCAATCGATTGGAAGCAATGACATCACTCAGTTTTATTCATCTTTTGTTAAAAAACATTAGTTAAATCTCTTCATTACTCAAGTCTATGAAATATGAAGGCAGCTGCACTGTGACGATAAATTTTTGTATGTTGTAATAAGTTATTGGTTTTTGTGTATATTCGGCTGATTTGTCAGCCATAAATATAAGAAGCCAAGTCCGAATGGGAAAGAAATTGCTTATGGAATATGTACATTTCGTTTCTGACCAACCATTTGCGTGTGTTACGTTTTCTACAATCCAAACAAGCTCCTATTCTGGTTTCCAAAGTAGCTGAAACGCGCTGCACACTTGACCTCCTGAAACTCGTCTCTTCAACTACTGACGAATCCCATGCAAGGCTCTGTCGCCTACTACTTATAACCGAATTTGCGAGTACCACCTATCCACTACAATGCTACTTACGGATAACGTTAGTTATCATCTTCACTCGATGTTATAATCATTGTAAACTTTGACCGATTTCCTAATTATTTTCTCTTTACTGAAAATCGATTTATCGACAAACGATAGAATTATTAAAACGATATCGATATTTCAAATTTCTGAATCACATTCCTATGTGTTGTGCACACTTCAGAAATTCTACACTTAAATAATGCAGTGAGCAAAAATGAAAGTTATTAAACGAACTATGGGATGTCTAGTTACGCAATACGTTTCGAATAATCTGATCACAAATATACTTGAAGGAAAAATAGGTAAATTAAGCAAATCATACAGTGAGAACAAACAAGAATAATAATAATTCTAATTGACGACAATCAAACTTCGCAATCTAATAAACTATGCTGTCTAACGGATCAGTATTGGTAGGGTAGGTAATTAAGACTAAGAACAAACTATTTCTGGACAGATGAAGGAGGTTTACATAACACAAGAAAGGATGACTTGCTATAAACCTTGTTTATGATAACCGGTCTAACCAAAAGTTTTTTCATAGCAAAAGATATTTGTGTACAGTGTGATCTGATTTGATCATTGGCGTTTATTTGTTTTAATAGCCATTTAGGCATGTATGCGTGTATACTTAGTTCTGACAAGTTTATCAGGCGTACTCTCATTGTTTCAAATTGAACATTTTCTGTAGTAGGAACTCTCCTCTTCACTGAATTAATCTTCCCTGTTTCTACATTTTTCACTTATTTTCACTCGAAAATGTTTGCCGCTTTATTGCGTTTCATGTTTGATTGCCTCTCTCTTCCTCTGTAGTACTGCATACATCTCGCTTCTATGTGTATATATTACATAATAATAGTAATAATAGTAATAATAATAATAATAATAATAATAATAATGAATACCACTGTAATGTTTTGACTTACTTATTTGTTTGTATCTTTAATCGCATTAAAGTTGGCAATCGGAAGTATATTCGAGTGAGAGAGAGTGTGAGAGTAGAGCGAACACAAACAAAACTAACACCATCTTATTCTCCTTCGTTGTATTTATTCTACAACTCAACAAACTAACTAACCGCGACTGTTCACTTTATTCAATTTTATTATCTGTATACATTCACGTGTGTGTGTGTGTGTATGTGCCAATAGTGATAATGATCATCTTGTCCAAAATGTAAGAGGTTTTACGCATTTTTGTCCAAAATTACAACACAAATTCTTTAGATAGTTTTTATTTTCAAAAAGAATTCACTCTAGGCAATAATCATAATAAATAATTCTTTTTAAAAAGAAATACCTTATTTCAGTTGAAAAAAAAGAAACTTCAATAAATCATGTGTAATCACCGTGTAATAAAGTACACATACAGAGAGAGAGAGTGAGGGAGAGAGAAACATTTGTTTTTCATCAGTTCAATTACATTTTTTTCTCCTCTGTTATTGTCAAACTGAATTGTTTTCTAGCGAACTATAATAATGAACTGGAGTGAATTAGTGTAAGTTGGAGAACAGCGAACAACCGATGACGATCTGTTGTTGTTTCCTCTTTTATTTTGACCTTTCGAATCAATAATAAGCAGCACTTGTTGTCCACTTTCATGTGTGAGATCGAATCATGCAATTGATTCAAAATCTGAGACTCAATCAACTGTGTATTTATTTAAACTGAAAAATTGTGTTTGTTTTAAACAATCAGTTGTATCAAGGATAATTTTGATTGAATTTCAAATGATGATTTTTTATAAGTAGTCACTGTAACATCTATCTCAATTATCATGGAAGTTCAAAATGTATAGGCGATAGAATTTCAGCTGAGATAAGAATAACGAAAAGTTAACGGAGATAAAACGTGAAGATGGAAGTGTAGCCTAGTTGTTTGACTGAGTACATTATATACAACTGAAATTTATGAGTGTTATATTGAGGATGCTACTGAATAGAATACTTTCGTCGATATTGTTTAGACTAGTATGGAATCGTGCAACTTTCGTGTTATGTCTATCCCTAGCTTCCTAAATACTTCCTTTTATTGAGAATTAAATCCAGTTCAAGTCGTTTTGAAATCGTGTGGAATCAACAAACGTATGTTGACAATGTTATAAAATAATAAAAAGTGAAAAGAGTTAGAAAGCTGAGTGAATATCTGTTAAAAGAATGAGGTTCATCGAAATTCAGATAAACTTACTCCAAACCGATAACCAAAGTAGCAAAAGTCGTTGCAAAAAAGTTCTTTTGAATGAAAAAGCTTTCGTTTGTGAACATGAAATCTTGTACGATTTACAAAGGAGGGACTCGTAAACTATGTGATAAATTTGACGCAATTTGGTAAACCACTTCAATAGCTTAATTGAAGTCAACTTGATATCCTGTATCCGTTTACTTAACGAAGTTGAATATCGCTCCTCCATGCGATGATTAACCTTTTGAATTGCACACCTTATTTAATTAACTGGCTCAACATGAACAGTAGCATTGATAAATACGCATGAATATGACGAAATTGGACAGTCTGTCTTTATTACTGGTATTCATAATGAAATGACTATACAACATTTCATTCTCTGTATTGAGTTTCTTTACCTGCTGCATGAGGGTTTCAAAACGTTCATGTGACATGTAACCATTTCACTGATTTGTATTTCCATTGTACTACTACAACTACAACTACTCCTGGAATTTTTATTGACAATTTCATTCAAGTCTTCTACTTAAGGCTGGTGCGCCCATTTTCAAATCATAAATTATTCGCTTACTAATTCATCATTATATTACCTTTTCCCATACACAAATCACTTTCTTCCTTTGTTTGCTTGTATTATTTTCCTAGAAAACGTATGTCTGCTAAAGAATGTCTCAGTCATCCTTGGATAACTCAATCAACAAATCAACCAATCATCATGAAATCACCAGTTGATTATCAATCATTACAAACTGTCCAGGGCAATAAAGATGTTAATAATCAATTGAAATATGCTGTTGAATTATCGTATGTCGATCCAATTATTGAAATGGCTGGTGAATTCCTATCACCAATTTGTTCATCTCAGCATACAACACAATCACCTGTACAGGTTGTTTCTTATGTGAATGTTGTTAGTGAGATGACTTGTTGTGTGAGTATATCACCTTCATTAAGATTAGATGATAATTACTTGCCTCTTCCTGTCAATGCAATCTCTTCAATAAACCATCATCTGTCATCATCACCTACACAATCGATCAGAAAGAGACCAGTGAAATTGAATATTGGACAATGTGATCTACGCGAATGCCTGTCTGAATTCGCTAAAGTTTTTTGTTTGATGCATCCAGGCAATGACAGTCATCGTGATGATGAGATGAATAAAGGTAGCCATTTGATCGATCAGCATCCCATCATTGATCGACATCATGATGCATCCGGATCACCAAACATTTATTGTCTGTTATCAATGAACGACAACTTGTGGAATTCTAACATCGTTCAAGATAAAAGTTTGCGGAATAACAAATCACGTGATAATTATGCCTCAAATAATGTGATTCTTTCAAAATATTTTCAAAAATATCAATTTTGGTTAATGTTTTGTGATTTAGTTTATTGTAAATTACTTAATTGTGCTCCCAAATTGTTTGATCATGATCATACTACTAACAAGTTTGGTAGTAGTGGTAGCAGTAGCAGTAAGAAGAAGAAGAGCAGTGTTGTTACAAACCATGAATTCTCCCCTAACAAAATCGATCATCATCACAACCACCAGCAGCAGTCAAATGAAAATAGCCCAAATGCTCAAACTGTAATGAACAGAATTGATGCAGAGGAACAATCAATGAATAAAATATCAAAATATACTATTGATATCATACCGAAAATGAATGGAATGATTTCGAAAACTATTGTGGATCCACAAGTTT
Source organism: Schistosoma turkestanicum (assembly GCA_944470395.2). Taxonomy (NCBI): domain Eukaryota; kingdom Metazoa; phylum Platyhelminthes; class Trematoda; order Strigeidida; family Schistosomatidae; genus Schistosoma; species Schistosoma turkestanicum. The sequence continues at coordinate 69,406,540 of OX103971.1, read as the reverse complement.
CAACCATTCGTATTGAATTAAATTCATCATCAATATCGGGAGATTTTCAACTACTGAATTGTTTCAATGATCATGCTAATTTGAATTGTATGAAAGATTATTTGTCTGGTGGTTATGGTAAGTTGCATGATATTTTTTGCTGCATAGTGTTTAATTGGGATGTGAATTGTTTTCGTTTGATAGTTGAATGCATGTTACATCATCAGTGAATAAATGTAAGATGGAGAAAAAGTGACTATGAGACTCACCAATGGTTTATTTTTTAAAAAGGATAGATTATTAATAATTAGTTATGACAATGGGAACTGTTGAATTTTATCTGTGCACTCTGGCATATATTGCTGGCGGGTGTCAGATAACGGGTAAGTTTGGTAAAACAAAGCTTACTGCTGACTAACGTAGTGATAGTGGAATCCATTTCACCGAGCTTGAAGAATTCATAAACGTCTTTCTATCAAGTGATTTTGAATGATAACTTTTGAAATTTAAAGGCGAATTCAATGGTCTCCAAGTTCTGCTAGAAGCTCGTGCTGATGATGTTATTCAGGAGAAGAATGAAAGCTTCACGATCGAAACCATTCAGTTACGAGAACGAGACTCAATCATAATCATCTACTTCAGCTTCACGTTTTCTCCAGCATATCAAAATATTCCATCCTTAGGGTCTACTTAGTATTCATTCAGTAAATTTTGAATCTGTTACACTTACTCGTAACTTGCTTATAAGATTTAATAAGATGTTTACTGCTATAATGAATCATAAAATTGTTGTGTGCATGTGCAGTAGTAGAATTTCGGCCAAATACTACGATATCCATCTGGTTAGCTCGCAGTAGACAATGTCGTGTTCTACCACTATACTTCAGTATTAGACTGACATGTAAAATTCTGGTTGAAATATAAGTACAAGCGCTTCTCCGTGATGATAGATAAGTTACATTGTTATTTGGTACTATTCATTGTTTATGGAGATGGAAAACAGTTCTTACACGACTGACGGACGCGAGCTTATGTTTTCGACTGCTGCTAACGCAATCGTCGATGAGGACTGCTGAAAACGATTGATGGTTTATTGGTGTTTACCACTGATAGAGTAGTAGTAGTTGTGAATGTTCACGAAATTGAAATTATTCACAACGATTTAGTTTTGGTAATATTTTAGCTAATTTTGTTTGTTGCTATTTATTTTCTGTGTATAATGTAGCAAACACATTGCATGTTTTGGAAATGACATTTCTCTGTCAAATGCTTTGCATCATTGATGTTTGTTTTGCTTAAAAAATTGTTCTGGTATATTTTAATCTGCAATGTCTTTCTCTCATCTGTATGAAATGCTTTTGAAAAAGATTTAACTTGGAGTTTTTTACCTCACCGAATGACTTCAATTAGACCACGATCAAATAATAAGGAACATTGAACAGCTTTTTTTTCTAGTATGTAACTGAGTTGTAGTTGTGCACATCCTAAAACTCTTATCTTCGCAGTAGACAAACTGCATAGTTATTTTGCAGTTGTTCGCAATTTCCGACTTTATTCAACCAGTTATACTCTTCCTCATAGTTGAATACTTTCTTTTCAATAAACCGAGAATAGTGCGATACGTGCATCCTGCACATGAAGATTGTCAGCAGACAGATTAAATAATCTGCCGAAAACGTTGTTCTAAAATTCTTATTCGAACAATGCACAAAGTCATAGATATTTAGTAGAAGTCATTCACACTGAACATAACTAACTAATTCATGTTACTTCGGCAGTCTTAACAATAATTATAATAACGTTGAATAAAATGAATTCATAATATGCAGCGATATTTTTAGCGCAAACTTGTTAAGAATGTGGATAGTTTTGTGGATTAGGTAAGTTTATTTACAGTAGGAAATGTTTACTGAATTCTACATGATATTTGAACACAGATATATGAAGAACGGAGAGTGTTGTAACCGGTAAAATTTTCATCAGCAATTTCATTATCTATAGAAGACAGTGACCAGATTTAAGGCAAAAGTTACTTAGTGTAAAATTATTGCATATGAATTCGATAGAAAGATGGAAGTGATTGCATCAGCAAAGGGATCCAAGATTTCAAATATCTGAAGAGGAAATTACGCCAAACAGTCGATGGGTTAGAAGAATGCGAAGGAGGAGGCGAATGATTCAAACACATGTCAGAACATTCATTACTCGGTGTGGCTTTTCTAAAGAGGAATGCAAAGCTATCACTAGCTAGCTTGTGTATGATACAGAAGTATCTGATCAATTCTGGACTCGTTGCTCGTGAGCAGTTGTCCTTTAAAGCAATAAATGCAAATTAAATGATTTTCAGACTTGTCACTCTTCCCTGAGTTCGATAATCTCCTTCTCCAGTGTGTTGTTGATTTTGTTTCGTTCTTCTTCTGAATACGACTATTGGTATTTGCGAAGTGAAATCAATTTTTACCATTATTTATCGTCTATCAATGTTTGTGATTGTTATTCAAGTGTTATAATAACAGTAAATGATGTCATCGACACAAAAATGTCTTCTTTCACTCAATTGTTTGTTTGTTTGTTCAATGATACAATAGTTTGTTTGATCGATCGAAATCGGTACTCCTTCTAATTCAAATGATGAATCGATAACATTGAATTTCATCATGTCAAGTTAAATAGATTTATGATATTCTGTTTGAGTAACTTTTGTTGCGCTTGCATCTTTCAAGTTCCATATTATTACAGGATATTTCAGTGCTGATAATGATGTTGAAAATAATATCAATCCATATTGAGTAGTAGATGTATAGAATGCTTTATGTCTGTTTGGACAATGTTGAGCACCATTGTGATCGTAGTCCAATTGTTAGAGGTTTGGTTTGTGCTCCGATCAGATCGATTATATTCTGTGCTTGTGATAATGTTCAGAGAAGCTCTTTGATTGGTAATATTGTCAGCTCCTAGGAAATGGCTCATTTGTAGTAAAAACATCACACTAACGCGGTTGTAATGTGTAGATCTTATTGAAGCAGATAACAACTGGTTACTTTGTGTCGGTTAGGCATCGATTCTCCTTGATCATGAGAGAGCAGTGAGTGTAAATTCTGATTTTCAGACTTCATTCATTTCGCTCAAATACAATATACTTCATCTGTTAAATCTTCATAGTAGTGAGTGTTACGATATGCACATCCTTCCACTTCTTACGTTATTAATTTTTCCTCTCAACGAACTCATTGGTAATGTTTTAATGTGGTTGGATGCTCATCGCTATTGTAAAAAGTAATTTCGTTGATAAATGAAATAAGTGGATGATTGCAATAGTTTGGCTTATTTAAAGTCTTTGAAGAATGTAAAAATGTATGTTTATCATCGGTGCGTAATGAATAATCCAGCATATTTGCCAGATACAAGTTTTCGTTCATGTCTCTGGGCTAGTAATACCAAGTGAAAGCCCTGACTAGATCATTTGGGATGGAGTTCGAACGCCGTGACCTGATTCTTAGTACAACCAACTCTATGCACCAATCTACACTGTGAATAACAAAAGTGATTATCAGTATTTTGTAAAAAGTGTTGTTTTTGTTAACTTAACTGTTATGTAACAGTTTTAGCCCAGTAAGTACTCCATGATACACGTCACTAAATATGGAATCAATTCATCTTTCAAAATATCCAGAAATATAACGAGATCATCCGAGCTAAATTAACCTAAGTATGGCGCTTTTGTAAATATCTAGTCAACTTATTTTGAGATTTATTGTTGTATGTTTGTTTACTAAACTAAATAAACATCATGTTTATTCGATAAAACATTTTCAACTTCAGCATTGTTTCAGTGCTAAAACACTCCAATTGAAATAAACATGGCGTCTTGTTTTGTTTGCTTGAACTTCACATTGAAGTTCAATGTCCAATTCAGTGTGATTTTTGTTTACCGCCTTTAATTATCTAATGCAAAACACAAATCATCGTTGTAAAAATTATAAAATCCACAATCTGTTTCAAATATATCAATAATGAGAGATTGTTGATGAAAAGGAAAATAAATTAAAAAATTAAAATATTTTTTTCATGTGATTGAAACACGAATTTGAATTAAGATTTGTTGAATTTATCAATTAGCCAATGCATCAAAAAGTAACTGTTAAACTAAACAATGTTAAATATTTTATAGCAAATATGGATGTTCTGTCCAATATTGATAGAAGAAACTGATGATAAGTTGTGGTTTGAGGTAGAATACGCTGACAAGTGTGCATGTTAGAGGTCAGAATATGACTGTCGTTTCGAGGGAAACAGGCGCAGTCTCTAGATTTGTTTTTTGGAGAGCGAAATGAGTTTGAGTTATTCTTGTGTGTATGTATACTTTGGATTTGGCTTTTCAATAGAAGCTACGCACTGATTCTCTGTTTTCTGGTTTATGCACGTATATACATATCTCAGAGGCGAACATGGAGCAAAGTCTGAATCGATTGAAGTTGAGTGACGCTAAGACAGTGGTGTATTAGGAAGTTGAGCATTTTTGTGCGAGACAAAAATCGCCTGTGTTCAACTCTGGGTGAGTGAATATCGTGGATGCGCACTGTTGATGAATTTCTGCCATTCTCGTACGAAACAGTTGACAAGTGCTTACAAGTTTTCAATTGTGTTGGTCTAACATTATGCATGAATATTTAACTTTTGTGTAGTGTTTTGTCCATTTCATCTTTATTCATGCCTACATTTGCTTGCATTGAAAATATTGTTTTGTGTTATTCAATAAAGCATGGATTAAGCAGCAGCATCCTCCATCTCCTTATCACCATCAACATCAACATGATTATTGTTATGATCGAAATGTTTGTGATGCATGTGACTTATCCAACTCTCCACCACTAATCACTTCCTCTTCACTCTTGTTGTTTCCTTCACATGGCCATGGTCATTCTGATTGTGAAAATTTTCATCCTGTTCGTCTACACAATGATGATCATTCTGATGATGATGCAATGATAATTAGCACTGAAACCATTGCCGATATCGACTATTTGAAGAACACTTGTTCAGTCAATTATCAACATCCTCGCCAATCACCACAACATCACTACCAGCAACAACAACAACAACACACAACCATGATAGAAGCATCATCATTGCATAATAATAAATGTAAATGTACAAACTCTCCTCCAGTCTCATGCATTGTTCATCGTGATGCACAAACTGTTCGTGTAAAATTATTCACTGGTCTATTGAATTGGATTCGTTTATTGTTTAAAAATATTTCCCAATTATCATTCTCTGTATTATTGCCATCGTTATTTCGTAAATAGACAATGACAATTTTATATTGGGCATTGGAAGGTAAAGAAAGAGGCTAGAAGCGGTGGTGGCGGTGAAATGAAATGACGGCGAAGTGAAAGGATGTGATGAATAATAACCACATCACTGACGCTTCTTTAAATTTTCTACTTTCAATTTGTTTTCACTAATGAAGAATCACGCACACACAAATCTTCATTAGTGGTAGATTATTTCGATATTATTGATCAAAGTTAATTGCCAGTGATATTTATATATATATCTTTATGTACACATGTGTTCGGTGGTGTTTTCACGTTTCATTTATTTTGTTACCTTACAAAAAGAATCATAATAACAATAATAATAATAATTCAATCGAATAATGAATTGTACTCGGTTTGTTTGTTTTCTCTCTCTCTTGTTTTTGTCAACTCTTGTAAATGGTGATGACCGTTGCCATTTCTTTTTCGACATTTCACTTTTCAATTCATATTTATTTTGTCCTTTGTAAAAATAAAGAGGATTAGAAAACCAAACCACGAAACAAACAAACAAAAAAAGAATATCAGACTAAATTCGATAACACTTTGTGATTTTCCAGATTTCCGTCATTGATGTCGGTTGCATAGGAGCAACAGCATACTCTCTTCATCAGTGTTTTTCTAATGTTCAATAGGAGAAATTAATGCTGATGCGCCATCATAAGTGCATATTGTTTTTGTTGAATTTTTTTTTACCTAATAACAGATAATTTCCTTCCTTTCTTCCTTCTTCGTTCGTTTGTTTTTGATTTCGCTTACTTCTTCCATGTATTTTTTTGGACGAAACATATTGATACTACTTATTTGTTATGACAGCATACATACCTGAGCGTATGTATGCATGTTTATGTGATAGACAACTGCTCAAAATAATCGTTATTTTACGAATTAATTTTGATTTTAATGAAGAACCACATTGCGAAGGGGTTTGATGAAGTGACGAAATGTATGTATGAAGTGATGATTGTGAGTTATTTACAATCTGTTTCACTCAATGTTTGGATGCATGGATCATCGCTGTACCATAGTTAATGAGTAAAGTGTAGTTTCTCCAAGTTGCAATGTTTAGCACCGAAACATTTTGACTCAAGTTATCGATCACATTTGATGAGAATCATCAACGGCGTCCGTATTCATTCATGTGATTCAAACTGATAACTGATGAGATTTACGTGATACTTAGTTAGTATTAATCTTGTTATTTGTTACCTAAAATGTCATCTGCTCAGAACAACTAATTTAGGTTTGCCATCTTACTTTATTTGTAAGTACCAACCTTCAAATTTCCTGTAAAATGTACAAAGCATTGCGTGTTCAAATAGTCAGTCTGCTACAACGTGTAACCTGGTACGTTCGTAAACGAGTTCAAGTTGCCATACCACAATTAGCACAGAGATCAAATCGTAAATTAAAATCTCATAGTAGTAGGGGTGGTACAGTTATAAGCAATGATTACAAAGATTTGATTCGAGAGATTTGTCACGGTGTAGTCGACTTAATTGGGGAAAAACGGTCATGAGAGGTTGAGAAGATCAGAATTTTAGAGAAGACAAAGAATGGTCAGTCTGGGGCATTGCAAAAGATTTTTACCCACATGATTCAAAGTCGAACCAATCGGATACCATAGTCACATGGACTCCGAACTGGTAGTCTACACAAACTGACATAGCTCAGTCCACTTGTCAGTAAATTTAAGGATTGTACTCATGTTTTGGTTTGAACGCCCCCCCCCTAGCATTCTTCCAGCCTGCTTCTACACCACAAAACATATATCCCTGAGGCAGTGAGTTGTTGGAAATACGTAACGCACACGTCCCAACCTCTTCAACTGATGAAGGCTCAGTACTTCATCTACTGATTTGTCATCCTTACCTAGTAGTACCCTTTAACTAACACCAACATTGACTACCCATGGATCCCAGGGAATACAAGCGATGCTTCGAAGACACTTTTGACCGAATACACACCAGGTCATCAGCACTGATGATAATTCCAACATAAGAGACGCGGTCGAAACGCTCAACTACCTCATTCACTATTAATAGTTCAGGTGCCGATGCAACCCAATCTTGAAGCAACGTTTCGCATTTCGACTAGCAGAATCGCATCTCGAACATGCTTGCATTGTTGCCTAAGGTGGTCAGAAGACTGTGCATTTCGTCAGAGACTTTTCCAAGTAGAACTATGTCATCTGCATATTCTCAGTGAACAAGTGAATCTTCTTATAAAAGTTCAACTCCTGAAAATTCGGATGATGAGAATGTTGTATCTAAAAGCATGTCAATGATAAAGTTGAATAAGAATGGAGAAAGTGAACAACCTTGACGAACACCATTTGAGCTAATCAGATCTGGTGACAGTTCGCCGTATGATCGCACTCGAATAGTAGTGTTCGAGTAAAGAGCCTATGTTAAGGTAATCTACTTCTTTGCTACTCCTTTCAGTGGCAGACTACCATAGAATCTGACCATCGACAGAGTCAAATACCACCCTAAGGTCGAGAGATAAGACTATTGTCGGACGTCCAAATGTGTATCTGTGTTCTAACACTGAATCCACTCTGATTTTCTAGACTCTGCTCAGCACGAGCTCTACTCAGGCTTCCAAGTATTATTGGGGCTAAAATTTCAGACACTACTTTAGTTAGACTGATTCAGGGTACACTGCCGAGAGACTTTTCAACTTCAATCAGAGTTGGAGAACTAAAATCTTTTTGCCATTCAGGTTGACTGGAGATCGTGAGTAACTGGAGTGTGGCTGAAGGCCATTTGAATTGATTCCTAAAATGCTCTGCACATCGATTGGATTTTCCTGATTGACTAAGTCGATTTGTAAATAAACTTTAACGCCTGACAGTCAGTTAAAATATGGAATTTGATACCAAACAAGTATTTATGCAGTCCTTTTATTGACTACAGATAAAGCCTCAAATCGGTCTGTGAATATCCTTGTATACTCTTTCTTGGTCGTCTTGAAATGAAAATGACAACCTCCTCGTTCTGCTCGAAAACGACACCTAACCCCAACGGAGATGGATCGGTAGTGAGAATAAATTTTTCGGTTGGTGAAAAGGGCCAGAGAAAGGCTTCATTATTTAAGTGATGCTTAATTTTTCTCCATGTATCCTCGTGTCGTTGCTTTCATACAAACTCTACTAGAAGACAAGTCAATGAGTTGAGATAATATTTATACTGAGTTAGAAATAAACTTGGAATAAAATTGAAGTTTATCAATCCGTGATCTGAGTCTTGAGGTACTCGTAGGTAATGGTGTTTGGACTGGTGTAACTAGGCGACTCATATCGGGTCTCGAACCTTTGGCATCGACAGTATAGCTTAGAGATTTGATAGAATGAATTGAAATATGACACTTTTATGGATTTACAGCCACATTCGCATCACGAGTGCATCTGAATATCTTTAGAAGTCGTTCTTTCGGCTATTCAACATTTTCGGTAAAAAATACATTGTCATCTTGAAACGACTCAACACCATCAAAACCGGTAATAATCTGATTTACAACCTTCTGGAATATCGCAGGCGAAACATTCAATCCGAATGGTAGGAATTTGTATCTGTGTAATTAGGATAGTTAGTACACTAGAGTCTTTATACACAGCCAAGTACTTAGTATTAGTAGGTATTCACCACGACTGCTAGGTGTTTTTCCATTTGCTTCTAGTAGTTTCACAACGGGCGTAGCCCAAATGTACGATTCGACCGTGATTATCATTCTTTTCACAACCAGTTCATCTAACTCATTTGTCACAGCTTCTTCAAAATTAAAAGAAATTGTAGTGGATCGAGTTGAGGTTGACTATTGAAACGCCTACAAACCAATTACATTGTAGTCCCATCGTGAACCAAAAACAGGGAAGAAGAGATAGTCCAGATGAAGGAGTAAATTTCCTGGCGATTTCGTGGTATCACAAGAATACTGAAATCGTTCCGGAGAATATGGGCGAAAATGTAGAGCAGCAAAAGCAACATGGCGCCTGCGCAACAGGAAAAGTGTTATACAAAATGTGTGAATAAAAAATCAGTTCAATAAAACAATCACTGATGCGATTGGTTATAATAATGAATCCTTCTGTCTAACCACTCGCCTTCTTTTCGTAAAAGTGGAGTCAATACAAAATTATTTCACGCTCTATGAAGATAGGCCTTCCTCTTTCGTCCAGGCGTACTTGTTGGATTTTCA
>OX103971.1:69380163-69396540 GCA_944470395.2 Schistosoma turkestanicum | reverse complement strand
TGTTATAATAACAGTAAATGATGTCATCGACACAAAAATGTCTTCTTTCACTCAATTGTTTGTTTGTTTGTTCAATGAAACAATAGTTTGTTTGATCGATCGAAATCGGTACTCCTTCTAATTCAAATGATGAATCGAAAATATTGAAATTCATCATGTCAAGTTAAATAGATTTATGGTATTCTGTTTGAGTAACTTTTGTTGCGCTTGCATCTTTCAAGTTCCATATTATTACAGGATATTTCAGTGCTGATAATGATGTTGAAAATAATATCAATCCATATTGAGTAGTAGATGTATAGAGTGCTTTATGTCTGTTTGGACAATGTTGAGCACCATTGTGATCGTAGTCCAATTGTTAGAGGTTTGATTTGTGCTCCGGTCAGATCGATTATATTCTGTGCTTGTGATAATGCTCAGAGAAGCTCTTTGATTGGTAATATTGTCTCATTTGTAATAAAAACATCATACTAACGCGGTGGTAATGTGTAGATCTTATTGAAGCAGATAACAACTGGTTACTTTGTGTTGGTTAGGCATCGATTCTCCTTGATCATGAGAGAGCAGTGAGGGTAAATTCTGATTTTCAGACTTCATTCATTTCGCTCAAATACAATATACTTCATCTGTTAAATCTTCATAGTGGTGAGTGTTACGATATGCACATTCTTCCACTTCTTACGTTATTAATTTTTCCTCTCAACGAACTCATTGGTAATGTTTTAATGTGGTTGGATGCTCATCGCTACACTAAAGTAATTTCGTTGATAAATGAATGATTACAATAGTTTAGCTTATTTAAAGCCTTTGAAGAATGTAAAAATGTATGTTTATCATCGGTGCGTAATGAATAATCTAGCATATTTGCCAAATACAAGTTTTTGTTCATGTATTTGAACTAGTAATACCAAGTGAAAACCCTGATTGGATCATTTGGGATGGAGTTCGAACGCCGTGACCTCATTCTTAGTACAACTAACCACATGCACCAATCCACACTGTGAATAACAAAAGTGATTATCAGTATATCGTAAAAAGTGTTTTTTTTGTTAACTTAACTGTTATGTAACAGTTTTAGCCCAGTAAGTACTCCAAGATTCACGCCACTAAATATGGAACCAATTCATCTTTCAAAATATCCAGAAATATAACCAGATCATCCGAGCTAAATTAACCTAAGTATGGCGCTTTTGTAAATATCTAGTCAACTTATTTTGAGATTTATTGTTGTATTTTTGTTTACTAAACTAATTAAACATCATGTTTATTCGATAAAACATTTTCAACTTCAGCATTGTTTCAGTGCTAAAACACTCCAATTGAAATAAACATGGCGTCTTGTTTTGTTTGCTTGAACTTCACATTGAAGTTCAATGTCCAATTCAGTGCTTTTTTCGTCTAACGCGTTTAATTATCTAATGCAAAACACAAATCATCGTTGTAAAAATTATACAATCCACAATCTGTTTGAAATATATTAATAATGGCAGATTGTTGATGAAAAGGAAACTAAATAAAGAAAAAAAAATATTTTTTTCATGTGATCAAAACACGAATTTGAATTAAGATTTGTTGAATTTATCAATTAGCCAATGCATAAAAAATTAACTGTTAAACTAAACAATGTTAAATATTTCATAGCAAATATAGACGTTCTGTCCAATATTGATAGAAGAGAATGATGATAAATTGTGGTTTGAGGTAGAATACACTGACAGGTGTGCATGTTGTTGTAGGTCAGAATATGACTGTTGTATCGAGAGAAGCAAGCAAAGTCTCTAGATTTGTTTTTTGTGAACGAAATGTGTTTGAGTTATTTTTGTGTGTATGTATACATTGGATTTGGCTTTTCAATAGAAGCTACGCACTGATTCTCTGTTTTCTGGTTTATGCACGCATATACATATCTCAGAGTCGAACATGGAGCCAAGTCTGAATCGAGTGAAGTTGAGTGACGCTAAGACAGTGGTGTATTAGGAAGTTGAGCATTTTTGTGCGAGACAAAAATCGCCTGTGTTCAACTCTGGGGGTGTGAATGTCACGAATGCGCACTGTTGATGAATTTCTACCATTCTCGTATGAAACAGCTGACTAGTGCTTGCAAGTTTTCAGTTGTGTTGGTCTAACATTATGCATGAATATTTAAATTTTGTGTAGTGTTTTGTCCATTTCATCTTTATTCATGCCTACATTTGCTTGCATTGAAATTGTTGTTTTGTGTTATTCAATAAAGCATGGATTAAGCAGCAGCATCCTCCATCTCCTTATCATCATCAACATCATCATGATTATTGTTATGATCGAAATGTTTGTGATGCATGTGACTTATCCAACTCTCCAACACTAATCACTTCCTCTTCACTATTGTTGTTTCCTTCACATGGCCATGGTCATTCTGATTGTGAAAATTTTCATCCTGTTCGTCTACACAATGATGATCATTCTGATGATGATGCAATGATAATTAGCACTGAAACCATTGCCGATATCGACTATTTGAAGAACACTAGTTCATTGAATTATCAACATCCTCACCAATCACCACAACATCACCACTACCAGCAACAACAACAACACACAACCATGATGGAAGCATCATCATTGCATAATAATAAATGTAAATGTATAAACTCTCCTCCAGTCTCATGCATTGTTCATCGTGATGCACAACCAGTTCGTGTAAAATTATTCACTGGTCTATTGAATTGGATTCGTTTATTGTTTAAAAATATTTCTCAATTATCATTCTCTGTATTATTGCCATCATTATTTCGTAAATAGACAATGACAATTTTGTATTGGGCATTGGAAGGTAAAGAAAGAGGCTAGAAGCGGTGATGGTGGCGGCGTTGACGACGGCGAGGCGGAAGGATGTGATGAATAATGACCACATCACTGACGCTTCTTTAAATTTTCTAATTTCAATTTGTTTTCACTAATGAAGAATCACGCAGACACACAAATCTTCATTAGTTGGTAGATTATATTTCGATATTATTATTGATCAAAGTTAATTGCCAGTGATATTTATATATATATATCTTTATGTACACATGTGTTCGGTGGTGTTTTCACGTTTCATTTATTTTGTTATCTTACAAAAAGAATCATAATAACAATAATAATAATAATTCAATCGAATAATGAATTGTACTCGGTTTGTTTGTTTTCGCCATTTCTTTTGTTTTCTCTTTCACCTTTTGTAAATGGTGATGTGCGTTGCCATTTCTTTTTCGACATTTCACTTTTCAATTCATATTTATTTTGTCGTTTGTAAAAATAAAGAGGATTAGAAAACCAAACCACGAAACAAACAAAAAACAAGAACATCAGACTAAATTCGATAACACTTTGTGATTTAACCAGATTTCCGTCATTGATATCGGTTGCATAGGAGCAACAGCATACTCTTCTCTTCATCAATGCTTTTTTTTAAATGTTCAATAGGAGAAATTAATGCTGATGCGCCATCATAAGTGCATATTAATTTTTGTTGAATTTTTCTTTTTATACCTAATAACAGATAATTTCCTTTCTTTCTTCCTTGTTTGTTTGCTTGTTTTTGATTTCGCTAACTTCTTCCATGTATTTTCTTTTTTGGACGAAACATATTGATACTACTTATTTGTTATGACAGCATACATACCTGTGTGGATGTATGCATGTTTATGTGATAGACGACAACTGCTCAAAATAATCGTTATTTTACGAATTAATTTTGATTGTAATGAAGAACCACATTGCGAAGGGGTTTGATGAAGTGACGAAATGTATGTATGAAGTGATGATTGTGAGTTGTTTACAATCTATCACAATCACTCAATGTTTGGATGCATGGATCATCGCTGTACCATACATAGTTAATGAGTAAAGTGTAGTTTCTCCAAGTTGCAATGTTTAGCACCGAAACATTTTGACTCAAGTTATCGATCACATTTGATGAGAATCATCAACGGCGTCCGTATTCATTCATGTGATTCAAACTGATAACTGATGAGATTTACGTGATACTTAGTTAGTATTAATCTTGTTATTTGTTACCTAAAATGTCATCTGCTCAGAACAACTAATTTAGGTTTGCCATCTTACTTTATTTGTAAGTACCAAGCTTCAAATTTCCTGTAAAATGTACAAAGCATTGCGTGTTCAAATAGTCAGTCTGCTACAACGTGTAACCTGGTACGTTCGTAAACGAGTTCAAGTTGCCATACCACAATTAGCACAGAGATCAAATCGTAGATTGAAATCTCATAGTAGTGGGGGTGGTACAGTTATAAGCAATGATTACAAAGATTTGATTCGAGAGATTTGTCACGGTGTAGTCGACTTAATTGGGGAAAAACGGTCATGAGAGGTTGAGAAGATCAGAATTTTAGAGAAGACAAAGAATGGTCAGTCTGGGGCATTGCAAAAGATTTTTACCCACATGATTCAAAGTCTAACCAATCGGCTACCATAGTCACATGGACTCCGAACTGGTAGTCTACACAAACTGACATAGCTTAGTCCACTTGTCAGTAAATTTAAGGATTGTACTCATGTTTTGGTTTGAACGCCCTCCCCTAGCATTCTTCCAGCCTGCTTCTACACCACAAAACATATATCGCCGAGGCAGTCAGTAGTTGGAAATACGTAACGCACACGTCCCAACCTCTTCAACTGATGAAGGCTCAGTACTTCATCTACTGATTTGCCATCCTTACCTAGTAGTATCCTTTAACTAACTAACACCAGCACTGACTACTCGGTGGTCCCAGGAAATACAAGCGATGCTTCGAAGACACTTTTGACCGAATAAACACCAGGTCATCAGCACTGATGATAATTCCAACATAAGAGACGCGGTCGAAACGCTCAACTACCTCATTCACTATTAATAGTTCAGGTGCCGATGCAACCCAATCTTGAAGCAACGTTTCGCATTTCGACTAGCAGAATCGCATCTCGAACATGCTTGCATTGTTGCCTAAGGTGGTCAGAAGACTGTGCATTTCGTCAGAGACTTTTCCAAGTAGAACTATGTCATCTGCATATTCTCAGTGAACAAGTGAATCTTCTTATAAAAGTTCAACTCCTGAAAATTCGGATGATGAGAATGTTGTATCTAAAAGCATGTCAATGATAAAGTTGAATAAGAATGGAGAAAGTGAACAACCTTGACGAACACCATTTGAGCTAATCAGATCTGGTGACAGTTCGCCGTATGATCACACTCGAATAGTAGTGTTCGAGTAAAGAGCCTATGTTAAGGTAATCTACTTCTTTGCTAATCCTTTCAGTGGCAGACTACCATAGAATCTGACGATCGACAGAGTCAAATGCCACCCTAAGGTCGAGAGATAAGACTATTGTCGGACGTCCAAATGTGTATCTGTGTTGTAAGACTGAATCCACTCTGATTTTCTAGAATCTGCTCAGCACGAGCTCTACTCAGGCTTCGAAGTATTATTGGGGCTAAAATTTCAGACACTACTTTAGTTAGACTGATTCAGGGCACACTGTCGAGAGCCTTTTCAACTTCAATTAGAGTTGGAGAACTAAAATCTTTTTGCCATTCAGGTTGACTGGAGATCGTGAGTAACCGAGGTGTGGTTGAAGGCCATTTGAATTGATCCCTAAAATGCTCTGCCCATCGATTCAATTTTCCTGATTGACTAAGTCGATTTGTAAATAAACATAAACGCCTGATGGTCATTCAAAATACGGAATTTGATACCAAACAAGTATTTATGCAGTCCTTTTATTGACTACAGATAAAGCCTCAAATCGATCTGTGATTATCCTTGTATACTCTTACTTGCTCGTCTTGAAATGAAAATGACAACCTCCTCGTTCTGCTCGAAAACGACACCTAACCCCAACGGAGATGGATCGGTAGTGAGAATAAATTTTTCGGTTGGTGAAAAGGGCCAGAGAAAGGCTTCATTATTTAAGTGATGCTTAATTTTTCTCCATGTATCCTCGTGTCGTTGCTTTCATACAAACTCTACTAGAAGACAAGTCAATGAGTTGAGATAATATTTATACTGAGTTAGAAATAAACTTGGAATAAAATTGAAGTTTATCAATCCGTGATCTGAGTCTTGAGGTACTCGTAGGTAATGGTGTTTGGACTGGTGTAACTAGGCGACTCATATCGGGTCTCGAACCTTTGGCATCGACAGTATAGCTTAGAGATTTGATAGAATGAATTGAAATATGACACTTTCATCGATTTACAGCCACATTCGCATCACGAGTGCATCTGAATATCTTTAGAAGTCGTTCTTTCGGCTATTCAACATTTTCGGTAAAAAATACATTGTCATCTTGAAACGACTCAACACCATCAAAACCGGTAATAATCTGATTTACAACCTTCTGGAATATCGCAGGCGAAACATTCAATCCGAATGGTAGGAATTTGTATCTGTGTAATTAGGATAGATAGTACACTAGAGTCTTTAACACAGCCAAGTACTTAGCATTAGTAGGTATTCACCACGACTGCTAGGGGTTTTTCCATTTCCTTCTAGTAGTTTCACAACGGGCGTAGCCCAAATGTACGATTCGACCGTGATTATCATTCTTTTCACAACCAGTTCATCTAACTCATTTGTCACAGTTTCTTCAAAATTAAAAGAAATTGTAGTGGATCGAGTTGAGGTTGACTATTGAAACGCCTACAAACCAATTACATTGTAGTCCTATCGTGAACCAAAAACAGGGAAGAAGAGATAGTCCAGATGAAGGAGTATATTTCCTGGCGATTTCGTGATATCACAAGAATACTGAAATCGTTCCGGAGAATATGGGCGAAAATGTACAGAGCAGCAAATGCAACATGGCGTCTGCGCAACAGGAAAAGTCTTATACAAAATGTGTGAATAAAAAATCAGTTCAATAAAACAATCACTGATGCGATTGGTCATAATAATGAATCCTTCTGTCCAACCAATCGCGTTCTCTTCCTAAAAGTGGAGTCAATACAAAACTATTTCACGCTCTATGAAGATAGGCCTTCCTCTTACGTCCAGGCGTACTTGTTGGATTTTCATACCTTCCATAGCATTTGAGCATTGTAAAACCAGGTTTTCAACTGCGATAATAACAAAAGAATTAGTGCATAACGAAACGCAGACATCCAGTAATCGAAGGCCATTTAACCTAAGAGATGAGTCATACTAACTAACTAGGAAAGTAATATTCAAATAACCATCCTTCTTTTTCCTCAGTCGAATGTTAACCCAACCAATATTGAGTAATTGGTGGCCAGAGATTGCGCTACCCATAGGACTTAAATGGACATCACTATAAAGTAACAGCTAGTTTACCAGAAACAATCGAATCTATGCCACAGTTACCAACAATAAGTGAATGCGACTTGCCTGTATTAGTAATTAAATTTTGCAATATGCATGAAGTACTGCTGCAAATGGTATAAAGCCATGACCATTTAATTCCTCTGTCCAAATCAGTTGATTTTGACGTAATATCATTTATTACTTACGTAGAAAAAGACTTGGAACTTTTACAAACATTGTGTATATGAAAGAAAAGGCGAATATGGGAAAGATTAATAAGCAGTGTGAGTGTAGAATCTAAAAGCAAACTACGGTTTATGACTTCCATACAACCTGCTTTACTGAAGTGGAAATGATACTAAATGACTGACACCTAGTGTTAATTTACGACGATCGAGAGCAAATCTACACATTATCACTCAGTAGTCTACTATTGTTGAGAAAGCCTCATCTTCATAGGATTGAAGTAAATTTACAAGACAAGCTCAACTTTTAGTGACCATGTTCTGGTGTCGATGAATCAAAGAATAATTATCGCTTCTTCAATGCGAACAAAGTGAACACGAAAAAGGCAAGATTTACAGGTTGTGAATTTAGTCTTGGTTATCGACGAGAGGGTTTAGTGGTAACCGAGTTGAGATTGACTATGATCACCATTAAACAATAATTACTAGCACCTCACAGCAAATACAAATAAGTCCAGGGTAAAGAATATATTACGAATCACGACACTGCTCACGTACTTAGAAACAACGCATATACACTATTAACAGCAAGACACAAAAAATCATTGCGTTGTAATTTCTTTGTAATACGATACAGTCTGTTGTGGAACGGTTTACCAATTACTATTCATATCCGTGATGCAAATTATTAAGTTCAAGAAACTAGTATGCTGTTGTTAGACTCTTAAGAGATTTATCGACTATTCCCGGAACTAACACCAAGTCCCGAGGTCAGCAGGTTTAGTTTTTATTTCTAGTAGACAGATAAATTGGAAAGCCTGTAGATGCTGCTCAACTACTGTCAATTACAAGGAACTCAAACACCCTGTTTCATTGTAAGTTCCTTGTTGTTTAAGTGTTAACAATTTAATATAATTTTTTTTCCCAATTTATTAACATCCAAACACATTGCCTGCTTACTAACTTATCGCTTCTCTCATTAATTTTAAACATTATTTCATCTTCTTTTTCTTTCTGCAGCTCCCTATATTTCCTATCTCAAAACTACCTATTAACTGACACATCTTACATACACACTCTCTCTCTCTTGAACTCTCTAGTCTAGTTCCATGTGCTATGCTTCTGCAGTAGACAATTCAATGGAGCGCGAATATCATGCATCGAGGGAACAAATGCTGAAGAATAACTGATTGATCCGAGAAAAGATCGTAATTTTGAGACATTAGTGGGAGTGAGCATCAGTTTGATAGCTCGGATGTTCTCAGGATCTGGTCTACGGCCGTCGGTATCAAAGATGAATCCCAAATACTTTACCGACTGCAATAGAAACTGGCATTTCTCTGAACGTAACGGGAAACCGTTGTCACTGATGCGTTGTAGTACCAATATCGTGTGTTCCCGTATCTGTTGTTACATCTTCGTAACAATTAAAATATCATCGAGGTAAGCTGCAACCTCTGAGATATCTGATAGGATAGTATCCATAAGTTGCTGGAAGACAGATGTGGCAGCCTTAACTCCAAAAGGCAGACGGTTGTACTGGAACAAACCACTATGGGTATTGACAGCTCTTTTGATGCTTCATCTACTTCCACTTGCAAATAAGCATCAGCTAGATCGAGCTTTGCGAAGAACTTTCCCCCATTCAGCATAGTAAACAGATCTGCGGGGAACTGGCAGAGGATAATGATGCCGTTCCAGAGCTGCATTGAGACCTGTAGGAAAGTCAGCACATATACGTATCGTGCCGTTGGTCTTCTTGATAACGGCTATAGGTGCTGCCCAAGCAGAGTAAAAAACGGGAGTAATAACTCCTTGTCGTTGAAGACGATTCAATTCTTCGACTACTGTTACTAATGTTGCGTAAGGTACGGGTCTCTTTGGACGGAAAGCAGGCTTAGCCCCATGTTTCAACCGAAGTGTTGCTTTCATGGCAGTGCACCAACCGAATCCAGGTTGAAAAATGGTTGAAAACTCCGTCATCAGCTTCCCTGTATATTATTCAGAGTCATGTGGTTGTGATACCAGGTTGTATATGGTATTTAACAGGACATCAGCCTATCTTAGCTGGTCGAACCAATCTAAACTAAGTAAATTTATATAACATACATCAGTAAATGACGAGTCTCGGGAAGAAACTTTACATTCCAATTGTTCTAACAGATGAAGGTAATTACCACATGCTGTATGAGGCTTCAGTGTTGTGTGCTGCAGGCTTGGGCTGCCCGATTTGGTGCAATGTTTACGTGAGAGGATAGTGACGTCAGATGCGGTATCGTTTTGCAGTCTGAACGGATGCCCGTAATTATTAAGAGTAATAAATCCCCCCCCAGGCATGTATCAAGCGAGTTATGCGTGTCTAACGTCCTCAACAGTAAATGTTCAACTCCTGAACAGTCAGGCGATAAAAGTGTCGTCTCTAAAAGCGTGCCAATAAAAAAATTGAATAAGAGTGGAGAAAGTGGACATCCCTAACAAACACAACATGAAGTATTTAATCACGATGACAGTTCGCCATAATCTCTGATTCTGCCGGTAGTGTTCGAGTAGAGGGCATGTACAAGGTAAAAGTAATTCTCTGGTACTACTTTCAGTGACAGATACTGCCACAGAACCTCACGATCATCAGAGTCAAATGCCTCTTTAAGGTCCAGGAATTCGAATATTGTTGGAGGTCTGAATGTGCGTTTGTGTTCTAGGACATGACGAATTGTGAATATCTCGTCCATAATAAATAATCAATAATTTTGTATTGACTCCACTTTTACGAAAAGAAGGCGAGTGGTTAGACAGAAGGATTCATTATTATAACCAATCGCATCAGTGATTGTTTTATTGAACTGATTTTTTATTCACACATTTTGTATAACACTTTTCCTGTTGCGCAGGCGCCATGTTGCTTTTGCTGCTCTACATTTTCGCCCATATTCTCCGGAACGATTTCAGTATTCTTGTAATATCGATTTGAGACTTTATCTGTAGTCAATAAAAGGACTGCATAAATTCTTGTTTCGTATCAAATTCCGTATTTCAACTGACCATCAGCCGTTAAAGTCTACTTACCACCCGACTGAGTCACTCCATCGATCATCGCGGCAGTGAAAAGAGGTTGGAATATTCAGTGAAAACATCGGTTTCTGGGTTTTACAAAAAGAGAGGATATTTCACTACATCCTGAAGGCGTTTCGTGCTTTATTGAGAAAGTAATTATCTCTTCAGCCTTCCTTATTTGGTTTCGCCTTGACGGCTACAGGTTAGGTCTTACCTCTTGACTCAATTGCATTGTCTTCACTGTGTGTGTCCTATTTAGCTGTAGAGACTTTTCCTAATTCCTTCCTCAGCTGAAATCTGGTTTGCTTTCTGCCACAGTATGTTGTTGCTGGTGTCTGGCGAACGGATCGTCAGCACCTTGTGTAGGGGTACCTATTCTGTCTATGGAAGAATGAAAATCCAACAAGTACGCCTGGGTGAAAGAGGAAGGCCTATCTTCTTAGAGCGTGAAATAATTTTGTATTGACTCCACTTTTACGAAAAGAAGGCGAGTGGTTAGACAGAAGGATTCATTATTATAACCAATCGCATCAGTGATTGTTTTATTGAACTGATTTTTTATTCACACATTTTGTATAACACTTTTCCTGTTGCGCAGGCGCCATGTTGCTTTTGCTGCTCTACATTTTCGCCCATATTCTCCGGAACGATTTCAGTATTCTTGTGATACCACGAAATCGCCAGGAAATTTACTCCTTCATCTGGACTATCTCTTCTTCCCTGTTTTTGGTTCACGATGGGACTACAATGTAATTGGTTTGTAGGCGTTTCAATAGTCAACCTCAACTCGATCCACTACAATTTCTTTTAATTTTGAAGAAACTGTGACAAATGAGTTAGATGAACTGGTTGTGAAAAGAATGATAATCACGGTCGAATCGTACATTTGGGCTACGCCCGTTGTGAAACTACTAGAAGGAAATGGAAAAACCCCTAGCAGTCGTGGTGAATACCTACTAATGCTAAGTACTTGGCTGTGTTAAAGACTCTAGTGTACTATCTATCCTAATTACACAGATACAAATTCCTACCATTCGGATTGAATGTTTCGCCTGCGATATTCCAGAAGGTTATAAGTCAGATTATTACCGGTTTTGATGGTGTTGAGTCGTTTCAAGATGACATTGTATTTTTTACCGAAAACTTTGAATAGCCGAAAGAACGACTTCTAAAGATATTCAGATGCACTCGTGATGCGCATGTGGCTGTAAATCGATGAAAGTGTCATATTTCAATTCATTCTATCAAATGCCTAAGCTATACTGTCGATGCCAAAGGTTCGAGACCCGATATGAGTTGCCTAGTTACACCAATCCAAACACCATTACCTACGAGTACCTCAAGACTCAGATCACGGATTGATAAACTTCAATTTTATTTCAAGTTTATTTCTGACTCAGTATAAATATTATCTCAACTCTTTGACTTGTCTTCTAGTAGAGAGTTTGTACGAAACAACGACACGAGGATACACTGAGAAAAATATGCAGTACTTAAATAATGAAGCCTTTCTCTGGCCATTTCCACCAACAGAAAAATTTACTCTAACTACCGATTCATCTCCATTGGGGTAAGGTGTCGTTTTAGAGCAGAACGAGAAACTTGTCATTTTCATTTCAAGACGACCAAGAAAGAGTATACAAGGATATTCACAGACCGATTTGAGGCTTTATCTGTAGTCAATAAAAGGACTGCATAAATACTTGTTTGGTATCAAATTCCATATTTTAACTGACTGTCAGGCGTTAAAGTTTATTTACAAATCGACTTAGTCAATCAGGAAAATTGAATCGATGGGCAGAGCATTTCAGAAATCAATTCAAATGGCCTTCAACCACACCTCGGTTACTCACGATCTCCAGTCAACCTGAATGGCAAAAACATTTTAGTAGTTCTCCAACTCTAATTGAAGTTGAAAAGGCTCTCGACAGTGTACCCTGAATCAGTCTAACTAAAGTAGTGTCTTAAATTTTAGCCTCAATAATACTTCGAAGCCTGAGTAGAGCTCGTGCTGAGCAGATTCTAGAAAATCAGAGTGGATTCAGTCTTACAACACAGATACACATTTGGACGTCCGACAATAGTCATTTGACTCTGTCGATCGTCAGATTCTATGGTAGTCTGCCACTGAAAGGAGTAGCAAAGAAGTAGATTACCTTAACATAGGCTCTTTACTCGAACACTACTATTCGAGTGCGATCATACGGCGAACTGTCACCAGATCTGATTAGCTCATGTGGTGTTCGTCAAGGTTGTTCACTTTCTCCATTCTTATTCAACTTTATCATTGACATGCTTTTAGATACAACACTCTCATCATCCGACTTTTCAGGAGTTGAACTTTTACAAGAAGATTCACTTGTTCACTGAGAATATGCAGATGACATAGTTCTACTTGGAAAAGTCTCTGACGAAATGCAGAGTCTTCTGACCACCTTAGGCAACAATGCAAGCATGTTCGAGATGCGATTCTGCTAGTCGAAATGCGAAACGTTGCTTCAAGATTGGGTTGCATCGGCACCTGAACTATTAATAATGAATGAGGTAGTTGAGCGTTTTGACCGCGTCTCTTATGTTGGAATTATCATCAGTGCTGATGACCTGGTGTGTATTCGGTCAAAAGTGTCTTCGAAGCATCGCTTGTATTCCCTGGGACCACCGAGTAGTCAGTGCTGGTGTTAGTTAGTTAAAGGGTACTACTAGGTAAGGATGACAAATCAGTAGATGAAGTACTGAGCCTTCATCAGTTGAAGAGGTTGGGACGTGTGTGTTACGTATTTCCAACAACTCACTGCCTCAGGGATATATGTTTTGTGGTGTAGAAGCAGGCTGGAAGAATGCTAGGGGGGGGGCGTTCAAACCAAAACATGAGTACAATCCTTAAATTTACTGACAAGTGGACTGAGCTATGTCAGTTTGTGTAGACTACCAGTTCGGAGTCCATGTGACTATGGTATCCGATTGGTTCGACTTTGAATCATGTGGGTAAAAATCTTTTGCAATGCCCCAGACTGACCATTCTTTGTCTTCTCTAAAATTCTGATCTTCTGAACCTCTCATGACCGTTTTTCCCCAATTAAGTCGACTGCACCGTGACAAATCTCTCGAATCAAATCTTTGTAATCATTGCTTATAACTGTACCACCCCTACTACTATGAGATTTTAATTTACGATTTGATCTCTGTGCTAATTGTGGTATGGCAACTTGAACTCGTTTACGAACGTACCAGGTTACACGTTGTAGCAGACTGACTATTTGAACACGCAATGCTTTGTACATTTTACAGGAAATTTGAAGGTTGGTACTTACAAATAAAGTAAGATGGCAAACCTAAATTAGTTGTTCTGAGCAGATGACATTTTAGGTAACAAATAACAAGATTAATACTAACTAAGTATCACGTAAATCTCATCAGTTATCAGTTTGAATCACATGAATGAATACGGACGCCGTTGATGATTCTCATCAAATGTGATCGATAACTTGAGTCAAAATGTTTCGGTGCTAAACATTGCAACTTGGAGAAACTACACTTTACTCATTAACTATGGTACAGCGATGATCCATGCATCCAAACATTGAGTGATTGTGATAGATTGTAAACAACTCACAATCATCACTTCATACATACATTTCATCACTTCATCAAACCCCTTCGCAATGTGGTTCTTCATTAAAATCAAAATTAATTCGTAAAATAACAATTATTTTGAGCAGTTGTCGTCTATCACATAAACATGCATACATCCACACAGGTATGTATGCTGTCATAACAAATAAGTAGTATCAATATGTTTCGTCCAAAAAAGAAAATACATGGAAGAAGTAAGCGAAATCAAAAGCAAACAAGCAAACGAACAAGGAAGGAAGAATGAAAGGAAATTATCTGTTATTAGGTAAAAAGAAAAATTCAACAAAAATTAATATGCACTTATGATGGCGCATCAGCATTAATTTCTCCTATTGAACATTTAAAAAAAAGCATTGATGAAGAGAAGAGTATGCTGTTGCTCCTATGCAACCGATATCAATGACGGTAATCTGGTTAAATCACAAAGTGTTATCGAATTTAGTCTGATGTTCTTGTTTTGTTTGTTTGTTTCGTGGTTTGGTTTTCTAATCCTCTTTATTTTTACAAAGGACAAAATAAATATGAATTGAAAAGTGAAATGTCGAAAAAGAAATGGCAACGGTCATCACCATTTACAAGAGTTGACAAAAACAAGAGAGAGAGAAAACAAACAAACCGAGTACAATTCATTATTCGATTGAATTATTATTATTATTGTTATTATGATTCTTTTTGTAAGGTAACAAAATAAATGAAACGTGAAAACACCACCGAACACATGTGTACATAAAGATATATATATAAATATCACTGGCAATTAACTTTGATCAATAATATCGAAATAATCTACCACTAATGAAGATTTGTGTGTGCGTGATTCTTCATTAGTGAAAACAAATTGAAAGTAGAAAATTTAAAGAAGCGTCAGTGATGTGGTTATTATTCATCACATCCTTTCACTTCGCCGTCATTTCATTTCACCGCCACCACCGCTTCTAGCCTCTTTCTTTACCTTCCAATGCCCAATATAAAATTGTCATTGTCTATTTACGAAATAACGATGGCAATAATACAGAGAATGATAATTGGGAAATATTTTTAAACAATAAACGAATCCAATTCAATAGACCAGTGAATAATTTTACACGAACTGGTTGTGCATCACGATGAACAATGCATGAGACTGGAGGAGAGTTTGTACATTTACATTTATTATTATGCAATGATGATGCTTCCATCATGGTTGTGTGTTGTTGTTGTTGTAGTGGTGGTTGTTGCTGGTAGTGGTGATGTTGTGGTGATTGGTGAGGATGTTGATAATTGACTGAACAAGTGTTCTTCAAATAGTCGATATCGGCAATGGTTTCAGTGCTAATTATCATTGCATCATCATCAGAATGATCATCATTGTGTAGACGAACAGGATGAAAATTTTCACAATCAGAATGACCATGGCCATGTGAAGGAAACAACAATAGTGAAGAGGAAGTGATTAGTGTTGGAGAGTTGGATAAGTCACATGCATCACAAACATTTCGATCATAACAATAATCATGATGATGTTGATGATGGAGATAAGGAGATGAAGGATGCTGCTGCTTAATCCATGCTTTAGTGAATAACACAAAACAACAATTTCAATGCAAGGAAATATAGGCATGAATAAAGATGAAATGGACAAAACACTACACAAAAGTTAAATATATTCATGCATAATGTTAGACCAACGCAATTGAAAACTTTCAAGCACTTGTCAACTGTTTCGTACGAGAATGGCAGAAATTCATCAACAGTGCGCATCCACGATATTCACTCACCCAGAGTTGAACACAGGCGATTTTTGTCTCGCACAAAAATGCTCAACTTCCTAATACACCACTGTCTTAGCGTCACTCAACTTCAATCGATTCAGACTTTGCTCCATGTTCGCCTCTGAGAATTGTATATACGTGCATAAACCAGAAAACAGAGAATCAGTGCGTAGCTTCTATTGAAAAGCCAAATCCAAAGTATACATACACACAAGAATAACTCAAACTCATTTCGCTCTCCAGAAAACAAATCTAGAGACTGTGCCCGTTTCCCTCGAAACGACAGTGATATTCCTGACCTGTAACATGCACACTTGTCAGTGTATTCTACCTCAAACCACAACTTATCATCAGTTTCTTCTATCCATATTGGACAGAACATCCATATTCTGCTATAAAATATTTAACATTGTTTAGTTTAACAGTTACTTTTTTTGATGCATTGGCTAATTGATAAATTCAACAAATCTTAAT
>OX103971.1:69285980-69379664 GCA_944470395.2 Schistosoma turkestanicum | reverse complement strand
ATGCGTGCGTACATCTGTTCAAGTTACCAAACCATATTATCATAGAGAGGTGCGACTGTCAAATCAAATCACATGGTAGTAAAGGCAGTAGAAGTATCAGCAGTTATCGGAGAGATTAGGATTCGAAGATATTATTCGAGAAGTGAAATGAACTTAAAAAGAGAAAGATAATGATGATGAAAAATTCAGAAGATTAGTATTTGAGAGGACACAAAGAATGGATGCACCTGCGCCATTGCAGACGGTTTTTAATCATTTCATTCAAGGTCTCTCTCTAACCATCGGTTAATAACATCTCCCGGACACCAACCAGGTAGTCTACACTTCCCAACATGACTCTATCCGGTTTTCAGTGATTTCATATATTTGTGCCAAGTTTTGGTCTGTCGACGCCTAGCTCTCTTCCAGCCTACTCCTACACCACACAACATAGCTCTACGATGCAGTCAGTGGTTAGGCAAACCTAACCACCTCCTTGAACTACACATATTGAGTTAAAAATAATGAAAAAGTATTTAGAGAAAAGGATTCAACCTTGTTACATTGTTGATGGTTAAAAGTCAGATACTTTAACCAATCCATCTGCAGCTGCTTCACCAAAGGTCAATCAAATAATAATTTACAAATTACCAAAAATGTTGCTTAATTAAGATGGATGAAATATAAT
The DNA here is from genome assembly GCA_944470395.2 of Schistosoma turkestanicum. Classification (NCBI taxonomy): domain Eukaryota; kingdom Metazoa; phylum Platyhelminthes; class Trematoda; order Strigeidida; family Schistosomatidae; genus Schistosoma; species Schistosoma turkestanicum. The sequence continues at coordinate 69,378,997 of OX103971.1, read as the reverse complement.
GTAGATTATGAATAGTTTTGGTTAGTTTTAATGAATGAAACCAATTGAATGAATGATGTTTATTAGTACAATGAAAAAACTTTCAGAAAAAAATTCAGTCATATAAAAAATTGTATACAAACAAAAAAAATATGATAAATAATTTATCAGCTTATTTATTTATTACTGACCGCTCTCTCATAATTGAAAATTGAACATTGAAACAACTCATTAAAAATTCTAAGCAATCCATAACCACAGATATCACACATATAAAAAGGTGATGAGAATATTTTTTTTTCATGATTTCATTAATACATAGTGTACCTCTTTAATTTTCCGAGATTAAAATTTAAACAACAATGAATTGAGTACAATTTTAGAGATTTTTATTTTGTTACAAAGTTATGAGACACAGTTTTGAAATCTTTTTTTTCATTTATTTTAGTTTGATTAACTCTGGTAAGTAGTAAGTAGTATATCATAAGCAGTAAATAGAGTCAAATTGTATAACTTATTATTTTTCATGAACGACTGAAATCAGTTAAACAACTAATCTTTTCTAAAAACCATGAGGTACGAGACATTTGTTTCATCTTATTTTCAGATTCTCAAACCCGAAGTGTAGATGTGGAAAGTTATGATTGAGGAGTAGTCTACCAGAGTAAATCGATCATACCGCTTTGTAGTCATATTCACAACTTACATATCTTCTTTCTATAGGCTATCAAACAAACGTATGAATTATGCACTCGTGATTTGTCAGTCAGTCAGTCATTCACAAAGTAGAACTTCGTACATACGTACAACAGTCCAAGTTGCCATACCACATTACCACCGAGACGTAATTATCAATTCAAATACCATTGTAGTAGAAGTAGTAATAGTATTAGCAGGAATCACAAAGTTTATTGATCGAATATATCGTTTGAGTTGTACACTCCAGTGGAATGAATTTAAAGAAAAGATTTGAAAAACTGTTATGAGGTATTCAGAAGATTAGCATATGAAAGAACACACCTGCACCATTGCAAACTGTTTTGAGCTATGTCATCCAAGGTCTCCAACCATCGATCATAATCATCTCGCAGACCCCAACCAGGTAGTCTACACTTCCCAACATGACTCAACCTAGTTGTCAGTGACTTCATGGATTTGTGCCATGTTTTGGTTTGGCCGCCCCTAGCTTTCTCCCAACCTGTTCCTACACCGCAAAACAGCTCGAAGAAGCATTCGGTGATTGCCATTCGTAACACATGTCGCAACCACCTCAGTTGATGAAGCTTCAATACTTCATCTATTGATCTGCAATCCTTACCTAGGACCCGTTTTCTAACAACTGCATTGTTTAATCAACAGTCACAAGATAAACGTAATTTGTGTACAACATTATTCAGTTTACCAATCAAATTTTTTTGCATTGTAGAGGTTCGGCATATCGTACCAAGGGCAATATATTATAACTGAGTTTGATATTGTAGAACAACAAACAGATTCGATTGTAATCTTCTGAGATGTTTTAGTTAATTTCAGATTAGATCGAAACTTAATCGATTTCACAAACTCCTTATAATTAAGAAAATCTTTTAAATTTTTTGCGAACAACACAAGCTTGTATGTGTTCATACTCAGAATATTTTGTCTAGTGAACTCTACAGTATGCTGCAAAACCATTGTGTAGTAATTAACCATAATTATTCACCCTTCTAATGTGTTGATTTAGATCTACCTATCAAGGTGACATAATGTGATGACTAATTCATCTCACTAGATACCTCATATATACTATATATTGATGTCAAGTGCCAATGGTCAAGACTTCATGATTAACCATTGTTATATCCGATTAGGAACCAGCCAACAAATCAGGTTGGTTGGAGGAAACTGGTGGGCGGCCTATGCTCCATTGGGGGTAACAGGCGTAAGTAAGTAAGTAACAAATCATGTCTACAATCCAGTAGGAGTCGATAGTTCCATGGGACCCCAAACCGAAATCCTCATTGCATGGTGCTAGGATGAATTGTATGTGTATATCATTTGGCGACTAACACAACTAGTCCGCAAAGTATGATTTCTCCTTGTCAATTACCTGCAATCAGCTAATCACAAATTACACAGATTTAACATTAACCAACTAACTAACTAACTAACTAACGAACATAGATACGTTTCATCCACTGAAGATTCAATATTCAATGCAGTTTGATTACTAGGTTTTTCTTCAATCCAATTGTCAATCTGACTGACATTTTTATTATAATCCACTTTCCCATTAACTGTTTCACATGAATAATTAACTTCTGTATGATTGGTTGACTCTTCTGGTATTTTTGATAGAATATTTGAATTTGTTCTGATTGAATAATTTAAACATGAATTGATTGGTTGGTTACAATGTGTTTTTTCATCACAAGAAACAGAATCAGAAGAAGAAGTAGAAGACGGAGAAGGAGAAGGCGAAGACGGAGGAACGCGATCATCATGATCAATGGAAACTGCCGAAATTGGATTGAAAGGTGATATGTGCTCAGGGAATTCCGGTGAAGTTTTTTCATTACTTTCTTTTTTATTTTCTGCCTTCTCTAACAATGATACTACTTTATGATTTTTGACAAAATTTTCCTGCTCATCAACTTGATCACCATCATTGTCATTATCTAATATCACCACTGATGAAAGTGAAGTGGATTTCTGATTATTAATGCTATAAGAATTGTTTAATTCTTTCACTGCTTCTTTATTCGTTACATTTATCACTGAAACGCATGGATGATGATGATGGCGATGATGATGTTGGTGATCAGTATCGCCATCATCATCTTCATCATCATCATCATCAACATGACAATGATTATGATCATCATGTCGGTCAGGTAATTTCAATTCACTATGATGTTCAGCATCATGAGAATGTACTGGACTAGAAGATTGAATATAATTTGGCATGTCAACAATAATAGATTTATGATTTTTGGTATTCATAAGATTATCATTAACAATAGGATTAGTAGTAGTATTAGTAGTAGTAGTATAAAGTTTACCTGAACTTGATAATTCTTTATTGGAATCATTCATATGATAATTAATTATTCGATTAGTATGTCTGTTACTAGTAGTAGGATCAATAATCGGATCATGATCATTGATTGTTTCACTCTTGGTAGTGGTAGTATCATTAGACTGATGAGTATCATCCAATGAATCTGATCGGCCTAATGCTTCCGGACGGGAATGTTCACGATGACGACCGCCACCGCTATTACTACGACGATCAACTAAGATAAGATTACTTTTTTGTGATCCCATTCGATGGAATACAATACCATGATCAGATGACTCGTCAGTAGATGTATTGACTTTTGGTGAAACATTGATTATTTTATGAGTTGATTCATTCATTGATGAAACTGATGATGAGATGTTGAATGAAAGATGACACACAGGAAGTGATGAAAGGGGTCAAAGGGAAAAAAAAGAGTAATAAAAACAAGATTTTTTTTACAGAAATAAAATACATAAGAACAATATTATGAAATATGTAATCAATAAGAAAAAATACGTGTTATTTAATTTCTGCAGGTTAATACGCAATAGTCTGTCCAATAAATGCACCAATTGAGCCCATGAAAATTAAAATTATATATTAAAAACTAATGCGTAGATACATATTGTCAGTTTTAAAAATAAGCAGGTTCACTGTGACAAGACGACATACATGCTTTGTTTTCTATATACTAGAACATCTATGAAGGCCGCTTAGAAATCATGTTCTTTAGCTACCTCGTTGTGTCAAGTTTTATAAAATGTGACAATGTTGCCGGAGTGTTAGCGGGACATAGATTGAATTAAAGCATGATTGTGTTGCTGCACGCTGATTGGCTCTTTCGTATCCAATCAGTGAAAGTCGACACTGGGGGAACATTCCAGAATCCTTCCATATAAAAACTATAGATATACTAAGGACTTTTCATTTTTATCTTCTAACTTCCATCTAACCTTTTTATCGGAATATAATGTATTTCCTGTTCAACAATGTTCTGATTTGTGAGAATGTCTCAAGTGAATTGGTGTCCGAGAATACTAAGCACTAGGAATAGCTGCGTTTTAATAAGAGAATTATAACAGAAAGAGAAAGCAATTTTGTATTTACAAATCGAAAATACCTCTGAAGGGAAAAACCTAATGTGTAATTACTCGACTACAAATCAAAAATTCGACAACGATGTATTATTGATATCTTTCCACATGGCAGCCTTAACCACGTCAATCGAACCAAGCGCAGCTTAAGAGACTTTATCCCTGCTACTCACCAATGACACAAATCCCCAAAACATACGAAACGTCAGAGTCAAAGTCTACCAGAACTCATTGATTTTTGGTTAACCATGAATTTGCAATTCAACAACAAAATCTATGAACAAACGAAGGGAAAACCAATGAGATGACTAATATCAGGACTTATAGCAAAAGCCATGATGCAGAAACGAGAAGCATCGATTTTAGCAGTGATCAAGTCAAAATCTGGGTTCGTTATGTAGACCAAACATTCGTCATCATTACAAAAAACGAGCTGGAGAACATCTACAATCGGATCTATAAACGTCTTTGATCACATGAAATTCAAATTGAAAAGGAATCAAACAACAGTCTATCATTCCTGGATGTACTAATCACCAGAACTAACACAGGAAAACTAGAGACTCAGTCAAGGATTTCGCAAGTCAACCCACACAGACTCAATTCTCAGCTACAGTAGCAATAACCCAAGAACTCACATAACCAACTGCGTACAAACGTTGCCCAAGAGAGCGAAGACACACTGCAACACACTTGAAGCGCAAAAAACAAAGAAAAATACCTAATGACTATCTTCCAAAAGAATGGATATCTACGCTGCTGCATCAAAAAACGTCAACTGAAAACGCCAACAGAAGCGAAATCAAGTACAGGAACCAATAATGAACGGATCATCCTACCACATAAAAAACTAATATCGTGAATTGCAGCAAAATTATAGAAGTCATTTAGAAAAGATGTAGCACACAAACCAACAGAATCACTTCAATCACTCCTATGTAGACCAAAGGACAAAATGACAAAACAAGAAAAACCAAATATCATCTACAAAATAAATTGCTCAGACTGTGAAAAACATCACATCTGACAAAGCGGGCGGCCTCTTCAGCTTCGTCTGCGTGAACATCGATTACCAGTCAAACACCATGATTTAGTTGTGCAGCTTTAATTGCTCTTCAGAACAACATCATCAGCACAAACTTCAGATAGGAGTAACTTATTCGAATTTCTCCATCTTGATCAAGATCGACGTTAACAGAACAAGCTACTAGTCAAACGTGGAGAAATTCGAATACTTCACTGCTGCTACCTGAAGTTTGTGCTGATGATGTTTTTCAGAAGAACAATGAAGACTCCACAACCAAAACATCCAGCTCAAAGATCGAAACACCACCACAACCAGGGATATACATTCGATTAGAACAATGTTGAAATAACGGATAGAGGAAATTCGAAGAACACTATCGAATTTTTAGACGCTTGGCTCTCAGATCAATCAGCAATCAACAAACACATCAACATCGACCCAAGTTACCATATATATATATATATATATATATATATATATATATATATATATATTTTAATGGCGTTTTTATTGAACATACCATAAGTAAATTTATATATAGATAAATATAAGCAACATATATGAGAATGACTATGAATGAGTTACTAAAAAAAGAGTATGAAAAAATGTTACTAGTTAGTTGTTTGTATGTAATGAGATAAAAAAAAGTGAATCCTAGAAATACTAATCACAGATCATAATGGTCATATCGATTAGTGATCGCTCCACTTGTACGTACCAATGAAAATGATGTGTTAGATGAATCAGCAATAATAAATGAATTCCATTAAAACTACTGTCATAGTAGTCAGTAAATGATGATGATGATGATGAAATGAAAGCGAAAATGATTTAAATGGAAGTTTTAGTATATCTGTATAATGTGAATAAGAATGGACTAATGAATACAAGAATGATAAATGATAACTTTGCATGAAAGGGTGGTGAAGAGTGTTGTGTTACTTTTTGAAATCATGAATCGATCAATGTTAGACCATCATTAGAAAACTGGAAGAACTGGAGGGTCGTTTTGTCCCAATATGGGACTTATCAGCGAGATTCAAGCCCATGAGTTTTGGTCTTGCCCGAGAACCCCTAACCTCCGAACCACTGAGCTGGCATCTAACGTCGTTAATGTCTAACACTGATCAATCTAGGGATTTCGCGCGACCTCACATATTTGCTTTTGGTAAGCACTGCTTCACATTAGAACAGGGTTGAACTCCACTGATCAAGTCTTCTCACTCCATGATTTTAAAAAGTAACTGAACAATCTCCACAACCTTTTCATGCAAGTTATCATGTGTTCAGTAGAAACTTGCTCTGTGAGGAAGTTTCTCTGAGTCCTAGTGAGAAGTCATGGCCAGAGGTCAAGTGTTTGCACGCAAGTTGCAGGAGTCGCGGATCCGTACTGCTAAAGAGTCCCATACTAGGACAAAACGGCCGTCCAGTGCTTTCAGGTTTCTAATGGTGGTCTAACAATGATTGATCGATGATTTCAAATGTGTAAAAACACAAATTTCCAAAAATCTAACTGAAAATATTTCTTTGGTTCATCTTGCGTTGTTGCTTAAATTTTAATGTTATGTGTCACCAGTATACATCAGAGCTAGAGGTTGAATCCATAACTCACTGGTTGACTATGTTATTTCATGAATAAATAATATGAGTTATCTTAATTTTAATAAATGCCAAAATAGATGAAAATAAATGATATGAGTTTTTTTTTTTTAAATTCTTTTTACAGAAATTAATTAATTAGTTACTTTGAACTGTGCCATTTGTTATTGAATTCCAAGTCAATTTAGTGTAGACAACATAAAACCTTATGCAAATATCTATCATTCTCAGTTTTTATTAAACTAGACCCAGGTGAATGGAATTCCAAAAGATAATTAGTGCATTGAAGTCTCAATTAATAACGCCAATAAATCATAGACGTACATACAACAATAGTAAACTCATAGTTGAGTGCAGAAAACTACTAACTAATGAATTCAATTGTGCTGTTGTGACGAATTTGGTCGTCACTATGTCTACTGTTACTACAGCCTCAATTTCAACTGAATCACAGTTAAATTTCATCAAAATGACTCAGAGAAAATAACTAAATGACTTTCATACATTGATGTCATATTATACTTAGGCAAAGTCCGTTTGTGTGACGGCAGCGGTAATAAGAAGCCATATACGGATTCAGTTGGATGAGTTTAGTTCAGGCAATTGTTCAGGAAGACAAACATGATGATAGAAATCTTACAAACAAAGTGAAGAAGGTGAGCAAACCAATGCCACGAAATGAGACATAACTTAAGCACATATAATCAGATAAAAATAAGCTAGATATACGACAAGCGAAGTTAGATAACAGAGAATAGCTGTCAAAGTTGGAAGACATGTACATAATAACTCCAGTAGAATGTATTAGTTGATTTATCTGAATGCTTGGTGCAACAAGTCTTGTGAGCTCGACATAAAATTATAAAAATAACTTCTACGCTATCTAGCCTTATTTTCCTAGAATCATTATCAAAGCTTTAGCGTTTAAATAAGTTAATCATTCATGAAAATGCAACACTAGCAAAGATTTCCATTCGGGAAACATTTATGCGCGTGTATGATCAGTAATTACTTAAAATATATTGATTGATAAAATATCAAAAGAGAGACAGAAAGAGTGAGTGAGTGAGAGACATAGAGAGAGAATTAAGGAGATACTGATGAATACCAAAAATACTGACAGAATATTTTAACTTACTGACATCATAATCTTATAAAGTTGCATAGTTTTAGAATGAAATAAATCCTGTAGTAGTCAATGACATATATATTATTCATTTCAAAATGTTTCTCTCTAATGCCGATATTCACTGTCACTATTGATCATGTTTGAGATTCAGTGTAAAAGATGACGTCGGTGTTGCTATTCTCAAGTGTCTTTCATAAAGTAATAACTTTTTCCAGTAAATATGTATATATAAATATATATATCAACTAATGAGAAAATAACAGATCTCATTTGTAGAATATGCATAAATAATTTTGCATAAAAATGTCTAATCTATGTAGACATATATATATAATATGTATTGTATACTACTATGTTTCAAACTATCTACAAGTTATGGAACAACTGACAAGAAGAAAATACATTTGCATAATCTATGTTGATCGTGAACAAAACACCTAACTAAACTATCTACCTACATAACTAAAAAACGAACACGCACACACACACACACACATGTACAACCATAAGTAAGAAGTATAAATGCACTGTGTGTGCAGAGAAAAGAGAATGTACACGTGGTCAGTGGTGATTATTATGAATGAGCTGCTGTATTTATTGTTGATCGAGGTTTTTTTTATACGTGTAAAAAAGAATTATGCAAAGTGAAATCAACTAGATACACTATTGAAGTTAGATATTTACTACGATAGGTTATTTTATTCAGCTCTGTATGTGGGTATGTGAACAGTTAATGTGTTGTTGTCTTTCTCAGATATCCCCTATCAGACTATTTGTCACTTAAATTTTGCGTAATGTTACCAATCATGTGCGTCAGCTGGATAATATTTTGAATTCTAAAATCATCCAAAAAGCTGCCTACTTACAGGAATTTTTGTTAATTTAAATTTATAACTTATCCTCGCAAATGATTTCTTAATCAAGAAATCCTCATGTCTATTTGAAGTTTCCGCTAATGATGATGTTATGATCTGAAGAAAGGTGTACCAAAGAAGTACATTAACCTTATACAAGCACTCTACTCGAACACCACTGGTCGGGTGAGAGCATATGGCGAACTGTCATCTGAATTCTCTACATCAAGTGGTGTCCGTCAGGGCTGTCCACTCTCTCCATTCTTGTTCAACTTTGTCGTAGACATCCTCTTAGAGTTAACATTAAGCTCGTCAGATTTTTCAGGGGTTGACCTTCTACCAGGAAAGTCGCTTACTGATCTAGAATATGCCGATGACATAGTTCTATTCGGTGAAGACGCTGACAAAATGCAGAGTCTTCTGACTACCATAAGCAACAATGCAAGCATGTTCGGGATGCGGTTTTCCCCCTCGAAATGCAAAATGTTGCTTCAAGACTGGGTTGCTTCGGCACCTGAACTAGTGATAGGGAGTGAAGTAGTCGAGCGTGTAGATCACTTCACTTATCTGGGGAGTCTCATCAGTGCTGACGGTCTGGTGACTGACGAAATCTCAGCTCGGATACAGAAAGCTCGATTGGCTTTTGCCAACCTGCGTCACTTATGGCGTAGGCGTGATATCCGTTCGCTAACCAAAGGACGGGTGTACTGCGCAGCAGTTCGTTCCGTTCTCTTATATGGCTGTGAAACATGGCCGTTAAGAGTAGAAGATATTCGTAGGTTACTGGTTTTCGATCATAGGTGTCTTCGAAGCATTGCTCGTATGTCGTGGGACAGCCGAGTAAGCAATGCTGTCGTTAGGAAACGAGTACTAGGTAAGGATGGCAGATCAATAGATGAAGTGGTGAAACTTCATCAGTTGAGGTGGTTGGGACATGTGTTACGTATGCCTAACCACCGACTGCCTCGACGAGCTATGTTTTGTGGTGTAGGAGTAGGTTGGAAGAAAGCTAGGGGCGGCCAGACCAAAACATGGCAGAAATCCATGAAGTCACTGACAAGTGGACTGAGTCATGTTGGTAGATGTAGACTACCTGGTTGGGGTCCGCGAGACGAAAGTCATCAATGGTTAGAGACCTTGAACGACATGGCTCAAAATCGTTTGCAATGGCGCAGGTGCATCCACTCTTTGAGCTCTCTCAAATCCTAATCTTCTGGATTAGCCAGCACCTCTACCTTTGTCTTTCTAAGCTTATCTCACTGAATTATATTTTTTGAATAATATCTTAAACCCTAGTCTTCTTTATTATAACATCAATACCTCTACCATCTTTATCACTATGGGATTTGATTTGACATTTGCGTCTCTGTGCTAATAATGTGGTATGGCAACATGAACTGATGTACATACGTACGAAGTTCTACGTTGCAACTGACTGACTGAATCTTCTCCACTATCGCTAATACTTCTACTTTCTTTACTACTATGAGATTTGAACTAACAATTGCATCACTGTGTCAATGTGATATAAGCAGTATGAACGTATTGACACACGTACGAAGTTCTACGTTGTAATCTACTGATTGACTGACTGACTACCTAACATATTATTGGTTTGTTGTTCTATTAACATGTTCACTTATAGACGAACAACCACCTCAAATCTGTTGAAAAACGTTTTCGAATGGATAACGTTCAATGTAATCATCAAAAGTGGGAAGCATTTCCACCTATCTGACGAGTTCCAGATAAGATGAAACACTCAGGCCATAAGTAAGTGTCCGATACTCTTCAGCTACATAGTATTTATAAGGGATATTGCAAGTAGTGAGCATCAAAATTTAATTAACTCGCTAACTATGTCCCTTCATGTTAATGCAACCAATCACCAGTAACTAAAAAAACCCAAACATGGGCACATAAAAATCTATCCTATCTGGAGTTGATTGAAGCATTTCAAATTTTATAAAAGCGATTACAATTTACACATTAATTGTAATCGATCCTGGAATAGTTTTAATAGCCTTTGAGAAACTGAATTATATACCATAAGTTATAGTATCTATTTGAAGATGGTATTTTTCACAGATAGAAAACAGTTGGCGTGTCACTGTAAACCAATGAACACTAGACAGTATTACTTGTTGTATCATAAGAAGGCAAAAACTAATGGCTTCCTGAGTTTGACTCCGAGAACGGTTGTGGGTGCCCATTTTTTAATAGAATCCGTTGATTCTAAACGGTAATCCAGCTGAAGTGACTAAATTCACCTAAATTTTTACAAAACCCCTGCAAAAAAACTAATAAAATCACAATTTCAAAAAGCTAAAAGAATAGTTTTATGATAGAATCGATATTCTCAGTCAGTCAGTCAGTCAGTTACAGCGTTGAACTTCATATACACGCACATTAGTTCAAGTTGATGTACCACATTATTACAGAGATGGAATTGTCAATTTAAATCCCATAGTGGTAGAGGTAGCAAAAGTATAAACAGTAATCGAAAAGATTAGAGTTCGAAGATATGATTCAAGAAGTAGAATCCAGTGAGGTAAATTTGAGGAGAGAAAGGTAAAAATCATGAGGAATTCAAATTAGAATTTCATAGAAGACAAAGAATAAATGCACGTGCGCTATTGCTAACACTTTTGAGCCATATCATTCAAAGACACTAATCCTCAGTTACTACTGTTTCGCAGACCCCGATGACGAGGCAGTCCAAAACTCTCTGTTTTACAATGATGTCGTTTAGTAATAGAAAAAACTTACAAGCTATTATGAAAACAAATAAATAACTTCAAAGATCTCGGTGAGTCTACATAAGATGCCTTGAAAACAGTTAATCAGATGTAATATTGAACTAGGTACGTAAGTACATCAATTCATGTTATCATGCTCCAATAGCATAGAGAGACGAAATTGTCTCAACCGTAGCTGCTACCTTGATGAGGTGGATGGACTTTTAAAGGTAGATGACTCAACTGAGCCATATTGGCTGGAATACATGTTTCTTTGGGTCCTACCATGTCAGTCAGCTCGATTGAAGAACGATAAAACCAAACCTAGCCACGTAAGGTCTCAAAGCAAAGTCGTGCTGCTGATTACATAGGGGTATGACAGCAATAAGATGCTCTCCTGAGACAACCAGCATCTGCAGCGATGCAGCGCTTTCACAGTAAAAGGGAGAGATTAGAGAAGTGTCACACCCTAAAATACCCCATGGATTGCCATTTCTAGCTGTAAGGTCTTTTGAAGAGTGGAGCTAACACACATTACGAACTTCACATAAAAGCCCGTGCGCGACCGGCCTCAAGCAGTTATCCATCGGTCACTAAGACAAATTTCACCACGAGTTTACTTCAGATAAAGAGCTATTGAAGACTATGAAGTGTTGAACATTTATTTTATTCTGCTTAGAGATGTGTATCATGAATTTTAAGGTTGATTAAAAACAAGACCCTTACTTCTCATGTCAATCACGATATATTTTGACCACTATTTCAACATCTGTTAGTTCAAACTTTTAGATTCAATGAACTCATTAAAGAGTTTCCAACTAATCTGAAACATCCTCCTTATGTTGGATTCAATTATTGTTCTTATTCAAAATACACTTACCAGATAAGTTACTTGCAGATGATTGGATCACACTCCCATTCGATTGAAGGTAGGTAAACTCCTGGTTGCAACGAATACGCCCAAATTCTGCACTATCAATGTAAATTGAATAACGTCCGGGCTGTAATGAAGGCATATGAATACGTAACTGCGATAGATCAGGTTGACTTGACTCAAAAAGAAACCAGTCATCTTGAGGAACTGGATGATCATCGACAAAAACAGTGGATTGTTTCATCATTTCAGGCGTAAGGAAACGGCAGTAAATTGTCATCTCAGTGCCGCCTAGCAAAAATAGAAAACACATTAAAGCAATGTTTTTGTTGATAAACTTGATTTATTTGAAAATTAATTGCTTAGTGAAAAAATACAGTCAGGCGGTAGGTGGTCAAGAAGAGTAGCGAAAATGCCTTAAAATGATACATTCATCTATGCTGTCACAAATTTCCACAGGAGAGGTAGTACGACCGAAAAAAAATTATTCATAAACTCAAGATCAAACCAAATAAACATTTACTTCATGTTTATTGCAACATCTTCATTTAAGTATGTTAAAGGTATACCTAAATCAGTTAAAATTTAACGATTACGTAAGTAGTAGGATACACATCTCAAAACCTTGAAGCTGCCCTATCAAAGTTTTTTTAAGAACGCTAACATCCTATTTCTAAGTTATAAAGAGAAGCATTCCAAATATCTAATCATACATAATAATCCAAAGGTCAGAGACAAATTCAAAATGAATTTTCCGGGTCAATACAAGGATCGCTTCGAAGATAACATTACCACCATCTAACTGCACTGAAGTGATGTGGCAGGATGGACAGATTTTACGCATTGAATGTTTGAAATCAATGACAATGGTATCCAACCAGTCTATTATTCTCTTAGTATGAGAGTCAACTAATTCACCAGATGTATCAAGCCTATTCATTACCGTTTTTTTACTTTTTTGGTTTTAAAAACTTTATCATGTTGGAAGTTGATTGTTTGATGGAGTTAAAATCAGAACATTTTATTTCACTGGTATTAATACTATTTCTAATACTATGGTGGATACTACTCGCAATGTGGTCTCTAAATAGTATACAGCAGATTGTCACCCAGAATGTATGGCGCAATAAAAGCATTTTGAAGACCAAACGACATATGTAGGAAGACAGTCAATAATAAGCTTATTTTACAAATCAAAGTTTGAAGGTAAAAGAGTACAAATTTTGTTAGCAAATTGTCTGGAAGTCCTTGATTTTTAATGTACAATAGTGAGTTGTTAAAATTATAAGAAAACATTAACTATGACATTTACAGAATACAATGAATTCCTTCAGTCAGTCAGTCAGTCAGATGCATGTTGTCTTGCCACATCAGCACAGAGATATAATTGCCAATTCAAATCCAATAGTAGAAGAGGAAGTAAAGGTATTAGAAGTAATCGGAGAGGTTAGGATTAGAAGATATTATTCAAGAAGTATGATTCAGTGAGAAAAGTTTAGAAAGTCAAAACTAGAGCGATTGAAGAATCCAGAAGATTAGGATTTGAGAGAACACAAAGAATAAATGCACCTGCGCCATTGCGAACGATTTTGAGCCATGTCATTCAGCGTCTCTAACCATCGATTATTATCACCTCCCGGACCCCAACCAGGTAGTCGACAACGACCGACATGGCTAAGTCCACTTGTCAATGACTTCATGGATTTCTGCCATGTTTTGGTTTGGCCACCCCTAGCTTTCTTCCAACCTATTCCTACACTACAAAACATAGCTCGACGAGGCAGTCGGTGGTTAGGCATACGCAGAACATGTCGCAACCACCTCAACTGATGAAGTTTCATTACTTCATCTATTGATCTGCCATTCTTACCTAGCACCCGTTTCCTTGCATTTAATTGGTTCATTATATTTCAAGACTTATCAGATTGTAATGTAGAATTTACATTATTGAAAATTATTATAAAAACTCCTTATAAACAGTATAATCACATGTGTGATTATTAGATATTTAACAGAAAATTGACACCACAAAAGTGTTTAAAATAATTGACAAGCAATTGATAGAACTCTTTGGCAAAAGCAATAGTCATCAAGCGATTTCAACCTAACCTTTGCACAAGAAAATAAAAGTGTAGTAAACCTCTCGTTACGATGGTTAGGCTAGTGTGTTATATTATCTTAAGCTTTGTTAAAATCACGTTATCTTCATGTTGTAATTGGAAAAAAAAATTCTACTGATATTCACTCACAACGATAACTTGAGTTTTATCTGCCTGAATTATTACTCATTTGTTAAAAATTTGTTCTTGTTCTTTTTAGGCTTGTGGAGATTGCTTAGTTTCATTGGAATGATGAACAGAAAATCTTGTTCTCGTATTAGACTCATCAACAGTGTGCATCCATGACCTCCGCACCCCGGAATCGAACTCAGAACCTTCGGTCTCATACGTGAACGCCTAACTTCTAGACTATTGAGCGAATGTCTAACGTCAGTCAACCCACGATGATGAGCAACCATCAACCATTGTCTCTGGTGGGTAACTTTACCAGACATGCGACACGGTTGAGTTTCATCGGTTACGACTTCTCACCAGAACTCTGAGAATTCTCTAAGCGAAACTAACCACATGAAAATTGTCATTCGAGGGTTGAGAAGACTGCTGAGTTTCCAGGCATTGCCTCTTTATCACTATTCATAATTTCAACAGTTTATTTGTACGACTTCACGTTCAATATATAAATACTAAGCAATCTTGATGATTAGATTTTGCATACTCTTTCCTGTTATCATTTCTTATCTCGTTAGTAACTTAAACTTCATTAATTACACTATGTAAAAAGTTCTTTTAATAATCTTACTGACGTAAATGCAGGTTGCTTGTATCTGATAAGAAGTCTCGAATTATGACAAATCCATGTTATTCTATATATCTACTTCTTTTTGCTTCATTTAAACAAACAAAGGAAAAAGTGTTTGGTATGTAAATAAAGTTAATAACTAGTTTTTTTTCACTAAAGGGTTGTGGAGATTGTTGAGTTTCATTGAAATCATGAACCGATCAATGTTCGACCTCTATCAGCAACCTGGAAGCAATGTGTGGTGGCCGATATCAGCGTGTTCCTAAGCTTTTGTGATTAGCTCGTCTAGACAATCAAACTAATCGGCGTCTGACGGAAGGTGAACTCGTAGTGATGAATACGTTTATTTGGGACACACCACAAAGCGAAGCGGAGAAGCAGTGAATAAAACGAAAGAAGCGACGTGAATTGGAGAAGGCTGTTGAGCCAACTACCTGGATTACAATGCGAACGAATGGGAGAAGGAAGCGAACGAATTGGCGAAGCGCGTTGGAGAACGCTAATGAGCCAAGTCCAAGAGATAAAGCATGACTAAGAATATATAGTCAGACAAATATAGGACAGACATGCGACAAGCGAAATAGGCACACAAGAATAAAAGCGACGAATGGTTGACAAAGTCAAATGAAAAGTGGGACACGTCATGTGAGCTCATACAAACCAAACAATTATAAGGATGAATGGTATATATAAATTGTTGCAATACAAATGGCTTGGTTAAATAAATTAATCGAAAGGGCTTAACCAAGTTAGATGTAAGCGAACTGGAATATATGTGGAGGCACTACAAATGAACGGCTGTTTCTTCCTAGTACGGTGCTCATCAGCAGTGTGTATCCACGACTCCTGCTGGCGGGAATCAGACTAAGGACCTACGGTCTCAACATCTAAACCACTGAGTCGGCATCCAATGGTGTTAATGTCTAATCTCCATCAATCAACGGTCTTGCACCACCTCATTCACTGTCTTCGGAAAGCACTGCTTGACACCCAATAGGGCTGAACTCCAATGATTCCAGGTTCCTCATAGTGGTCTAAGCCTGACCGAATCATTATTTCAAATAAAGTTTTAACAAAATTTTTATAACTGCTTGTTGGGGAAGTTAGATCCCCAAAACTCGCTTGATAAATGCTTTATTTTGGATTTCACGTTTGCGAGCATGGGCTAGTCAGTTGACCTTGAGATTTCATTTCCCACCAGGAAAATCCGTGGCTATGATTGGCTGCAGTGTTTTAGTGTGCTATTTTGGTATCTGTCCCAAGGACGTTTCTATGATGCATAAATAAACGAGAGTTGTATGCTTGATTGTATTGTGATTGCTGGGTAGTTTGTAGAATATACTTTCTACGCTTACAAAGTCTTCAATCTTCAGCTTGGGATTCAAGGTGGCCTATCTGGACGCTGGTAATAGTCTTGTTCACGTTTATCGACTAAGGTGAACTCATAATAGCTTCAAGCGTACCTAGTGACGAACCCTACACTGCTAAAAGTGATAGCTCCGTAATATTTAGGATAATTTTGTAACATTCTAATAATAATGATACTAATAATAAATGGATCAAAGAAGTTTTTGAATGAAACAGACAGATTTGTGATTTCAAATCACTAAATTGTGATGATTGTTTTATTAAAGAGTTTAAGAAAAAAAAAAGGTGACATGAACTAAATGCATAAAATTTAAAATGATTTTGTCTTATATGAAATATTGCATTTCAATAATCTAGGTATTTATTGATCATTATTTGGTTGAAATCAAAGTGTCACATACTACAGTAGTAGTAGAATAACCTTAAAACTTTGAAGGTCGTTTTCATCATAGATTTAAGCCAACCAAAGAATTATTGAAAAATATGAAACAATGTTTTATTCTAGTCTAGTCTAAAATTACAAAGGTTTGAATTGTAGAAAATTAGGTTTTGCAACGCTTGTTCAATTTGATTTTAAATCACTAAATCGGAATGCAGAAATAGTCAACATGTTGAGCTTAAATGAATTAGCGATTTTAACTTCGACTAGGTTAGAAGAAAGTTAGGGACGGCCAGACCAAAACATGACAAAAATCTATGAAGTCACCGATAACTGAACGGAGCCATGTTGATAATTGTAGACTACTAGGTCGAGGTCCGTGAGATGATAGTAACCGATGGTTAGAGACCTTGAATGACATGGCACAAAATCGTTTGCAATGGGACAGGTGCATCCATTTTTTGTCTTCTCTCATGGCTTCATGAACTCAGGACCTTTTCTTATCTCTTTTTAAATTAGTTTCACTAGATTATACTTGTTGAAGAATTTCTTCGAACCCTAATCTTCTCTATTACTGCTAATACTTCTACTGCCGCTATTACTATGAGATTTGAATTGACAATTGTGTCTCTATGTACTAATGTGATATGGTAACTTGAACTGATGTACGTACACAAGAAGTTCTACGTTGTGGCTGACTGAGTGACTGACTGACTCACTGATAGCATTTTTTAATTAGAACTGTACTTCACATGTGAAAAATTTCCATTACAATTGAAGTTAGTTCCTTGCTTTTGTTTCTGATAACATTATTCTCCTCTTTTAATTGTATTGATGTACTGGACTGACAAATATATTTTTTTTTACTACACACAATGGCTAACTCTTACAGGTTAGTAGTAAGAGCCTTATACGAAAGTATATGAAAATGAATCTTGTTACCGACTGTTAATATAAATATGCAGTTAATATTTTTTGAGATTACTTCAAATCTATGAGTATTTTTGTCATGAATTGGGAGGTCAACGATATAATAGTATAATTTTGTAACAAAATCCTATCAACGTAATCTTTATAGTCATTAGGTTATTTGAATACATACGCTACTAAAATACTAATCGAAAAAGAAACTAGATGATTATTAAAATATATTAGCTAACTTATTTACTGAATATATCCTTATCTAATTATTTATCAAAACTATGTTACGTATCAGCACATTATCAACTATACCTCATTAAACTTTAAATCAAGAACTGAACATTGAACTGTAATTTTTGTTGTAATTACGAGTAATACTTGATAAATGCAAATGTAATCATTGATAATGATATGATTAAGAATTTAAAAATCAAACTTCTTTACTGAATTACATTCCATAATTAATTGAAAATTTGCTATATTACAACTCGGCCGTAGCTGCTACCTTGACGTGGTGATCGAGCTTGCCTATTGTGATGATCCGACCGAGCTACATTGGCTAGAACATATGCTGCTGTTGGTTCTAACTGCCATGCAGGTTGATTAGAGAACGGTGAGACTAAAAGTACCAACTCATGGTCTGAGGGCGAAGTCGTACTGCTGAACGACTGTAGAGAGGTGTGACAGCAGTAGGGTGTTTCCCTCGGACAACCAGCATGTGCACCGATGCAGCCTTCTTACAAGGAAGGGACGAGATGGAAAAAGTCGACCATAAAATGTCACATCTCACCATACCTTACAGATTTCCATCTTCGGTGGTAAGGTCATTTAAGAGCGGAGCCTAACACTATACAATCTTCCCCATAAAAAGGCCATGCGTGACCGACCTCAAGCAGTTACCCGCCGGCCTCTGTGGTCACGCTCCTAGATCGCTCAGACCATTGACTTCCTTTTCAGGTTCCTCAAGAATCACCCTTCCAAGGTCTCGGCAGCTGGGAAGTGACATTCTCCCTCATACTTGGTAACAACACATGAGACCGAATTTGTCACAATCAAATCCCCAAAAACCATGAATAAGTAACAACATCTCTTAACGTAATTCTTATCAGTAGTTAGTCACTTCATGAACTAGTATCACATCTTTCTTTGGTAGCGGCAAGTTCTCCAGTCAAAATGATTCTATGTTAGTTAACATTGTAAATCGAGGAAGACATCGACATTTACGATGACGTCAAATCATATTGAAGTTCATTTTCATATAAACAAATCCAGTCGGTTACACAACACAAATCTCAAAAGCATTGCATACAAACAACATCGTACAGTTTAAATGAAATTGTAAATCAGCCTCATAAGTTAACGAACTAAACGTACGAAAATGTCAAATTTAAAGTAACCGGGTATATATGAAGCATTTAAACAAAACAAAAACAAATAAAATTATTGTTCAATTCATTCTTACCGGAAGATGGACCACATTTTGGTGCAATTCTCATTAATTCCGGTTTAGTTTTCAACTGTTCATTAGAATCTTTCATATTCAAATCAACACTTGACACCATTGAACCATTTCTTTTACTTGAATGCATTGAATTCGGACGTTTCAATTGATTAATGGCAAATGCCGACGAAGATGATAATGAATTGGCTGGAAAAAAAATAATTTTTTTTATTATTATTTTAATTAGATTGAATAAATAAATTCATTAATTTGAATTTAAATTCTTACCTGTTAATTCACTATAAGCTCCAAGTACACTGCCATCTTTTTCTTCAATTACTCCATCGTCATCATTTAGATTTTGTTGACTATAATCTTTTTTTTAAAAAATAAATAAATAATAATGGCAATCAAAATTTTAAAAAAATGAATACATCATATCAAGTATGAATAATACCTTATATTATATTATTGTAAATATTTTTCTTTTAATGATATGTGATAATAAAAAGAGATGAATGTGAATATCCTATCATTTCCACGATAGATGATTACTTCAAAAAAACAATAACAAAACTGGGAACCGAGATTTTATTATTGTCATTGGTCTGGATACTGAGTTAGTGAGCCAATCAGAAACTGTCCTCCAGGACGAATAAATATCATTGGCCAAGAAATGGTTTCATTTTCTAAGGAGCTGGAATCCGTATATATATATATATATATATATATATATATATATATATATGTATTAGTAGTATTCGTACATACTATTTTGTAGCCAAATAGACTTTCGCGTTTGCTTTCGCCTTCCCGCTTGAGTAGCCACTTTTGGAGGGATTAGTGCGTACTGTGATTGGATCTCGGACACCGTATATAATAACAGATACCCGATCATTAGGCTATACAGACCAGATCGCATTATACCAGTTACGTGATTCACGACTACAGTGTAGACTACTAGGCAAGAAAATTACAAGCAGGCTATGCTTAGTGAGTCCACGGTAAAAGTCAATGATAAGAAAGGAAAACACACATTCAAAGGTCATTTATCTGAGTGTCTGTTTTTCTATGTTCAATGGTCAATTATATTTGCTTTCACGGACCACAGATCAGTTTTTGACTACTGAAATGAGTGGATAGAATACCGACAGAATAATGGTTACGCATGTGATCGATTAATTAGCGTAAGCCCCAGGAATGATTTAAAATCAAAAATAAGTTCACTAAATTAATCTGGAGTATCTGTTGCGAATTTAGGTGCATATTGTGTAACAATGATTGGAGGTTCTGAACTTCAAGTCGACAAAGTTCCAGTGCGTTTGAAACTCCATCTCCAACCCAACTATATCAATACTCAGAAACACTGCAATAATGTATGAACTAGGATTCCTATCTGCATAATAATTTCTTAATATACATAGTAACTGACTTTTAATGATCAATTTTTTCGCTTTGTAGATTTCATGAATTTGAGTAGATTTTCCATTGCCGAAGTTAGTGACCTCAATATCTACTGATAGATGATAGACGATGATACAATGTGAGCAAGTGATGACTGCTTAAGACGCTGAACTTTAGATGTAAGCGCCCGAATACATTGAAACCAAGGAAAACCCGCTAGATAGAACAGGTTCCTTAAATAGTAAAAGGGTAAGATTCTATATATCGATATGAAACAAACACCATGAATATCATGGGGAATAGGACAGGATCAATCTATAAGTTACTCGCTCAGCAATCATTTAAGACCTGACTGTTTGGGCTAATTATTGGAGCCGGTATCAATAAAATATTCAAAACATGGGACACGATAGTAGATGAATAGGAGTGGAGACCAACTTATACACGTCACTGACTTATGTTAACAAAGACATATATATTCTATACTCATATTCAAACCAATTAGAAGGCCCACACTATATTTCCCTATGTTACCTAGCATATTTTTAATATGGTGGCCAAGAGTTAGGTCTAGTTGTCAGTTTTTTATTTCAATCAAAGATGAGTGACCTAGATCAACTCTTACAACTAATTGTTTTTCAAATAACTTTTAATCATGCTTACTCATTTTGTCATTGTTCACTAGTTTTTTATCTGTTGATAAGTTTATTTAAAGACTTACGTCAATAAACATATCTGACGAAAAATTAAAATAGACAAAGTCTACTAGAACTCACCGATCTATGCTTAATAACCTATTTTCAATTCAACAATAGAGTCTATGAACAAACAAAAGGAACACCGATGGGATCACCAATATTAGGACTCATCGAGGAAGCTGTAATGCAGGGACTAGAAGCGTCAGTTTTACCAGTGATCAAGCCGAAAATGTGGGCTCCCTATGTAGACGATACATTCATCATTATCAAAAATAACGAACTCAAGAACATCTATGATCGGATCTACAACATCTTCGGTGACATAAAATTCATCATAGAAAAGGAATCACACAGCAGTCTATCACTCCTGGATGTACTAATCACCAGAACTAACACAGGAAAACTAGAGACTCAGTCAAGGATTTCGGAAATCAACCAACACAGACCTAATTCTCAGCTACAGTGGCAATAACCCAAGAACTCACAAAATCAGCTGCGTACAGTCAGTCAGTCAGTTGCAACGTAGAACTTCGTACGTAAGTACATCAGTTCATGTCGCCATACCACATCAGCACAGAGATATAATTGTCAATTCAAATCCAATAGTAGAAGAGGAAGTAAAGGTATTAGAAGTAATCGGAGAGGTTAGGATTAGAAGATATTATTCAAGAAGTATGATTCAGTGAGAAAAGTTTAGAAAGTCAAAACTAGAGCGATTGAAGAATCCAGAAGATTAGGATTTGAGAGAACACAAAGAATAAATGCACCGGCGCCATTGCGAACGATTTTGAGCCATGTCATTCAAGGTCTCTAACCATCGATTATTATCATCTCGCGGACCCCAACCAGGTAGTCGACAATTACCGACATGACTCAGTCCACTCGTCAATGACTTCATGGATTTCTGCCATGTTTTGGTTTGGCCACCCCTAGCTTTCTTCCAACCTATTCCTACACTACAAAACATAGCTCGACGAGGCAGTCGGAGGCATACGCAGAACATGTCCGAACCACCTCAACTGATGAAGTTTCATTACTTCATCGATTGATTTGTCATTCTTACCTAGTACCCGTTTCCTAATAACAGCGTTGCTCACTCGGGTGTCCCACGATATACGAGCAATGCTTGGAATACACCTATGATCGAAAACCAATAACCGACGAGTATCTTCTACTCTCATTGGCCATGTTTCACAGCCATAAAGTAAGATGGAGCGAACCACTGCGCAGTACACTCGTCCTTTAGTCAGCAAACGGATCTCGCCTACGCCATAAGTGACGCAGGTTGGCAAAAGCCAATCGAGCCTTCTGTATCCGTGCTGAGATTTCGTCAGTCACCAGGCCATCAGCACTGATGAGACTCCCAAGATAAGTGAAGCGGTCTACACGCTCGACTACTTCACTCCCTATCACTAGTTCAGGTGCCGATGAAACCCAATCTTGAAGCAAAATTAAAAGTCAATCACATCCTCTTATTTCATATCATCTATTGGTTAGCAGTCTCAGAAGTCCAGCACTTTGTTAATCATTGCCATAACCCAAACGCATTCATCCTAATAAAACGTAAAACGTTTGAAATACAATATGCAGACCAAAATGGTGCATAGCTAACTGACAGTTAACTCAGTAAAACGATCAGACTGTTTTAGTACCTTCATGGATGGATGATAAATTAGTTGAAAACTAAAATGAAGTCGGTAAAATACGTTGATAAAACATACTGAAACAAATAGACTAGGATGTCAGTACATAAACAGTTATAATAATCTAAAAATTCTCAACAAACATTTTCGATGCACAATTTAGAATAGTGTGAACTTTTAACTTAAGTGGGATTATTGAAGCCGTGATCAGCGGAGTTCAATTGTATTTGGTGTGAAGCAGTTACTCACCGAACACCATGGCTAATGGTTACGCAATATTGTGGATTGATTGAAATTAGACATTAACACTGCTGGATGCCAACTCAGTGGTCTAAAGTTTGAGCGTTCACGCGTGAGATCTCGACTTCGATCCCAGGATGCAGGGGTCGTGGATTCGCCCTTCTGACGAGTCCCATTCTAGGACCAAACGACCGTCGAATGCTTCCAGGGTTTTATTGGAGGCCTTTCAAAAATTAGTTCAGAACTTCAACCATGTGGAGATTATATTTTTCAAGGATGCAACATTATCTCAGCGACATTAAAACTTACTTACACTTGGAGCCCCTTTGGGGCTATTGCCGATCATAAGCTCGGATAAAGCAGGACGGTTGGGCGTTGGGCTTGCGCCCCCATCCCGCTAAAAAAACGCTAAAAGGAAAAATCAATTCAGCAACACGGAAATGAATTATTAAGTACTTTTTATAGTCAAAGCAGTTCTAATTACATAAACCATATACACAATCGGTTTTAACCGATTTCCTGGCTTCATGTATTTACTTCAGAAAATGTTTACAGAGATAATGTTAGAAATAAAATAAGCAGACTACATACCAAATGGATTGTAACCATTATTCATTGGCTTTGTTATATTCAACATTGAATGCACAGGTGAATGTGATTGTGGAATAGCACCAGGTGTATGTACAGCATGATGTGAAGCTATTTTCTTATACCATCGTTTCTTTTTTTTATATTCATCATTAGTTGATGATAAACTAAGAACACTACCACCATAATTCAATGGATTCGGAGTGGAATGTTTATCTTTATGAAGATGCAAACTGAAAAAATAAATAACAAATATGAATACAAAAATCCATCAGATCTGATAAATAACCACGGTTTCTAGACAATAAAGTAGATCAATTTACAGTGACTGTTCACATGAAATAAAAATTAGACGATGTTGCGGGCGGGGGTAATCATCTATGAAACGTAGCTGATCAGTTTTAGTCACCATAAAGTTGAGCACAATTAAGTGTTAGCCTACGACGATATCTAGCCATGTTTTGCGGTGTAATAGTAGGTTGGAGGAAAGCTAGGGGCGGCCAAACCAAAACAAGGCACAAATCCATGAAGCCATCGACAACTGGATTGAGTCATGTTGGTAAATGTAGACTACCTGGTTGTGGTCTGAGAGATGATGATGAGCGATTACGTTACGTGTAACTAAATGTTACGGTTGATTTCATTTTTCTCCAAAGTGAACTCTCATAAATGCACTGATAAATATACGATTAAAAATACAGATAGATGTAAATTTCACTAACTATAAAAAGATACTAGTACACTAGATTAAAATTCCAATCAGTCATACTGTGTTTAGGCATAAAATTTACAAACAATTGCTTTAACACATTTCAACAAGTTCATAAGCTGGAAAATTGAATGGTTTAAATGCAAACATTCCAGTTACTTTACAAATTCCCAACCTTAGTGCTAAATTTAAGAAGTTGTATTTTACAATTTACTAAACGTTTGAAACTTACACATATCTGGAATGACAACCAATAGTTTACACATAGTCAAAATTAGCCAGTATAAACATGTGATAAATAGTCAATAAAAATTAATCTTCGGAAGCTCAGACTAAGTTTGCAAGTGTTATTATCAACATTTAACCTAACAACCATGAATAAATTGGGAATTGAGTTTATCTTTATTGACAAAAATTATGATATACTTCTAAGGTTTCATTAAGTAAAGAACGGGGCTATTAACGTTTGGTAACTTATTGTAAGCAATATCATCTCAAAAACAAAATAGTGCCTGCAGATTAGGATCTATAGATTGTGATGCATTGTACAGTAAAGAGTCTTCAGGTGAAATCATGATAGATTTAAAAGAATCATCTAGGTCACATGAAAAGATCTTCAAATGATCCTATAAAACTAGAAAATTCACAATTAACTTCAACAATAGCAATAGATGCTATTTTTCAACACCATCAAATCGATTTTAAAAGTATCAGAATTCATCCAAAACTGTTTCTCCAATTATTGAAAGTGCAGAGTAGATGAAGCTTTTCATATAATACTAAACTATGTAATGCTTAATCGAAAGGAAGGCCTAATGATCCTCTTAACAGGAAACATATTCACAAATTTAATCTATTCTTCACATCTCATACCACTAATAAACTTAAACATTCTTAACTCCATTTTTTTACTTCACAAACAAAACATATTTCATATTCTCCATGATATACACAATTAGGTAGAACTCGCACATTCTCATCTTGACCAAAATGTTATGACACTAATGTAATCAGATCTAGTTGTTTCCTTTGTAGCGCTACAGAATGTGTTGATTTATTCCCATTATTTAGTTATTCTCTGAGGAAGCGGCTTAAACTGAGTTACGAAATAGGGGTTCGATTTCTTCTCATGTGGTTTCACAAATACTTTATTAAATCTTATACTAAAGCAGACACTGTTGTGGTAATCAGACTAATAAATGATACGGTAATATAAAGCCAGTAAGCATCGTGATGTAATAAATTAGTGACGAAAGGAAACTGATGAAACTGAGCTGTGCCGATTTTAACTCAATCAAGTCAAAGTACTTACAGATTACTGATGAAAATAGTGAATTTACAGATGGTGTAAGAACTTCAAAAGTAATCTGTGGATACACTTATCGTTGGTAACACTTCAAAAAAGGCACTATGAGACCCAGATAATCATTGGATTTATATGACGATCCAAAACTAAACAACAAACATTTTGCAACACAAAAATGTTTCGACTACAAATCTAGTTTTCCTAATGTAATTGTTAAAAAGTGGTCGGTCCGAAAGTGAAATGTATTCTGCAGTATAAATCTTTCTCACGAATCGACAAAGATCGCCGCTTTAAATAATTTTCGAACTTTATGCATTCATCTATCTTAAAGTAAAATAACGTTCAGAACATTTTCTCTGCTCCATATGACAGATAATTATGTTTCCCCAAGAAAACAATACCAACACTTTTTCAAAGTGTACGTTCTCAGTATATTTAAGAGAGACTGAACAAATGTGGTAGCGACCACTTTTATGCCAAACTTAACAGTATTAAATGCAAGTGAGAATTCATTTGACTGTTTGAGGTTCGAAAAACTATGGTAAATAAACCAAAATGTTCATATGAAATTAAATACCATTTGTAATCAAACAAAAGCTGACCTCGACAAGCTTAAGATAGATCCTTTCGCGCTCCTGCTTTTGGATTCTTCGCTACGGTACTCTTCTACCCAAATCCAGAAGTAAAGTCGCCCAAAGCCAATTTCTGTCTTTTTTGTTTGTTCCATATCCATGATACATAATCGAGATTTATCTGTGACACTAACAGAAGGGTTTGTCGGCTTCGGAGAGATTGTTACTCCGGGTACAACCACTTGACCCACATGATTATCCTCAGAATCGGAAACTAAGAGGACAACAGGATCACCTCGAGTCGCAATTTTACTATACAGAGTATTATGAATTTAGAAGCTTACAATGTAGCTTCAAAGTTCCAAACAGGATTACCGTCCGGTGCATAGACACATTCTGAACTAATTTTTTTCTTGCCACCTAGAATAACGCATTTCCATTTCTGGCTAACTTTATCTGAAGCAACAATTATTTTGGGGTATATAGTAAACCTACGTTGTTTGTGGTCAGAACGTGGTGCCACACGTAAATTCTCAGCCTTGTATACTTATAAGTTTTGTAAAAAAAATTTGGCAAACTAACCTCTAACTGTGACTTCTTTAGGATGCCGAACGTTCGGAGCCAACATGCTATCAGCAATGTATTTTGAACATACTTCGAATTAATTGCCACGACGAAGGCAAAAAGAGGACGTTCTAAACAAAGATACGCATATATGAAGTAAGTTGGAATAAAAGCAAACTTTCTTTCTCTTGCCAAAATTAATGTAAGAAACTATGTTATTAGTTTATTGTATACAATATTCACACGATACGCCTATGATTTTATAAGGACTGAGATTTACGATTAATGTTGCGTTCATTGTGCTTGAAAAGTCAGCAGGGTTTTCAGGTAATAGCAGTTATCAAGTTATCGAACCGGAGATCTTCTGACTGCAGGTCATTAAATAATAAAGATGGAATTTTAGTGCTAAGGGACGAATGCTTCAGAGGCTAATTAAAACCGAATCACTTGATAGTTGGAGTAATGAAAGATAACTGAAATGTTAGGGTATAAAACGAATCTGAGATGGTAACAAATATTACAATACATTCATCGGATACAGTTGTTTCAAGCAGAAGATGATAAACTACATGTGAGCACATTTTAGTTGAGTCTCTTGAGGCTATTCTCTGGGAGGTCTGTTTTCATCATGGCCAGGAGAGCATTCAAAGTGTTAAAATTCTCATTTCGCAAGTGGGAGTGTTTGCTCTTTCATGTACAAATTTTCGAGGATAATTATAAAATGCTTGACTTGAGGTGACGGCGTAGTAATTATGGTTTCTAATATTTTTAACTCCATGCTACTTTAACTCTCATTAATTAACTTTACAGCTTCGGTATATGTTTATTCGTAACTTTAGTAACGTTATAATTCTCAACTTTTTCTGTCAAGCTGTTTGAACTTTTCTTTTCGTATCCACTTCACTCAGTCCAATCCGTAATAAACTGTGTAAGTTTTACCTACAAGATACATTTGAACTAATCGATGTTCTTGACGACATATATATTTAAGGAAAGACTGCATTATTTTTGTGTAAACCCCGTTTCGCCCTAATGAAAACTGTAAACTTTCTTTCGGACTAAGTATTAGGTAATTTCCCTCCTTTTCCCATTCAGTCAACTCTACTCAGATAATTAGTCTTATTATGAACTGAGAAAGTTCGTTTCACTTTTGATGATGAACATTTCCAAAAAGTTAATGGCGTTGTTATGGGTAGTCCCTTGGGACCTCTCTTAGCTGATGTTTAAATGGCATATGCTGAAAATTTATGGAATGAGCACATCAAAAGCTCTTCCCGTATTTTAATTATATGCGATAAAGAACTCAAAATATCCCAGTTACTGGATAACTTCAGTAGTCTTCAGAACGACATTATACTAACCGATGTAACAGAAAACAATAACCGATTGCCCTTTTTAGACATACTGTTGAGTCGAAGGGAGAATGGAACCAAGAGGCGTTCTGTTAACAGAAAACCAACCTGGACTGGACAGTATCTAAATTTAAGCAGTTTTTGTCCACTGCAACATAAGCGAGGTTTGGTAAAATGCTTTTTCAATAGAGCTCAAGGGATTTGCACCACGGATACTTTTGAAGACGATGCAAAGTTCTTAAATGAAGCATTGATTTCAAATGGCTATCCGCTAAAGTTCGTCAACAGGTGTAGAAATCAGTTGAGACAAAAGGCTGTTTTTCATTCTCTTGAGAACCTTCGGGGCTACTGCCGGTCCCAAGCCCGGGTTAAGGAGGAGGGTTGGACATGGGGTTGGCGACCCCATTCCGTCAAAAACTAACTTGCCAAAAAAACGCTAACCAGAAAAAATAATTCAAACCATTTTAACTCTGCCCTGGGAGTTGGAGGAAGAATTATGACGTCGCGTGATGAAAGCCGAGTTCCCTCGGAAGTCACGGGGCTGATGCCTCTTCTGACAACCAGAGCAACCATTTTTTTGGGTACATGGAACGTTCGTACATTGTGGGAGACTGGAAGACTATTTCAAGTTGCGGCAGAAATGAGAAGATACAACCTTGAGGTGCTTGGAATCAGTGAAACACATTGGACACAAGTAGGACAACTGAGACTAGCTTCAGGGGAACTGCTGTTATACTCTGGTCATGAAGAGGAAAATGCTTCACATACACAAGGAGTTGCATTGATGCTGTCCAAACATGCACAAAAGGCACTGATAGGATGGGAATCTCATGGGCCGAGGATCATTAAAGCATCCTTCAAAACAAAGAAAGAGGACATTACAATGAACGTCATCCAATGGTATGCACCTACCAACGACTACAATGACGACGACAAAGATCAATTCTACGAAAGGCTGCAGTCAATAGTCGATAAATGTTCACCAAAGGATTTGACGATTCTTATGGGAGACCTGAATGCCAAGGTTGGAATGGACAACACTGGATATGAAGACATCATGGGACGACATGGACTGGGAGAAAGGAACGAAAACGGTGAGAGATTTGCAAACCTATGTGCCTTCAACAAACTGGTCATCGGTGGCACAATATTCCCGCACAAACGCATTCACAAAGCCACATGGATTTCACCGGATCACACTACTCAAAACCAGATTGATCATATCTGTATCAACAAAACGTTCAGAAGGACTATGGAGGATGTGAGAACCAGGAGAGGAGCTGATGTAGCCTCAGATCACCATTTGCTAATCGCCAAAATGAAACTGAAACTAAAGAAGCACTGGACAACGGGACAGACAACATCACACAAGTTTAATACGGCCTTTCTTCGGGATACTGTAAAGCTCAACAAATTCAAGATAGCCCTCACCAATAGGTTCCAGGCCTTACGGGATCTACACAATGGAGAGGACACAACATTGGAGAACAATTGGAAAGGGATTAAGGAGGCAATCACTTCAACATGTCAGGAGGTCCTTGGTCGCAAGAAGCAGCATCATAAGGAATGGATCTCTGTTGATACTCTCGCAAAAATTGAAGAAAGGAGGAACAAGAAAGCAGCAATCAACGTCAGCCGAACAAGAGCTTAGAAAGTTAAGGCACAAGCTGCATACACAGAAGCAAACAGGGAAGTGAAGAAGAGCATCAGAGCTGACAAACGAAAATATGTGGAAGATCTAGCAACGACGGCGGAAAAGGCTGCAAGAGACGGAAACTTGAGACAATTGTATGAAACTACAAAGAAGCTCGCCGGGAACTATCGTAAACCAGAACGACCAGTGAAAAACAAGGAAGGCAAAGTAATCAGCAACACTGAAGAACAGCGAAATAGGTGGGTAGAGCACTTTAAGGAACTCCTAAATCGACCAGCTCCTCTGAAGACACCCAACATCGAAGCAGCATCCACGGACCTCCCAATTAATATTGGCGCACCTACGATTGAGGAGATCAGTATAGCCATCAGACAAATCAAGAGCGGCAAAGCAGCAGGACCAGACAACATTCCAGCAGAGGCAATGAAAGCAGATGTGGAAGCAACTGCGAAAATATTTCACATTCTCTTCAAGAAGATTTGGGATGAGGAACAAGTACCATCAGATTGGAAAGAAGGATACCTCATCAAAATACCAAAGAAAGGCGATCTCAGCAAGTGTGAAAACTACAGAGGCATCACTCTTCTTTCAATACCAGGCAAAGTCTTCAACAGAGTATTGTTAAACAGAATGAAGGACTTCGTAGACGCCCAACTTCGAGATCAACAGGCTGGATTTCGGAAGGATCGATCGTGTACTGACCAAATTGCTACATTACGGATCATTGTGGAACAATCAATTGAATGGAACTCACCACTCTACATCAACTGGACAGTTAGGACGCTGCTGGACGATCTGGACTTCGCAGATGATCTGGCTCTTCTATCGCACACTCAACAACAAATGCAAGAGAAGACGACCAGTGTAGCAGCAGCCTCTGCAGCAGTATGTCTCAACATACATAAAGGAAAGAGCAAAATTCTCCGATGCAACACAACATGCACCAATCAAATCACTCTTGATGGAGATGCCTTGGAGGACGTTAACACCTTTACATATCTGGGCAGCATCGTCGACAATCAAGGTGGATCGGATGCAGATGTGAGGGCACGGATTGGCAAAGCAAGGGCTGCATTTCTACAGTTGAAAAATATCTGGAACTCCAAACAGATATCAATCAACACCAAAATAAGGATTTTCAATACAAATGTCAAGACAGTTCTAATGTATGAAGCGGAAACATGGAGAACTACCAAAGCCATCATTCAGAAGATACAAGTGTTTATTAACAGCTGTCTACGTAAAATACTTCGTATTCGTTGGCCAGACACCATCAGCAACAACGAACTGTGGGAGAGAACAAGTCAGATTCCAGTGGAGGAGAAAATCAGGAAGAAGCGTTGGAAGTGGATAGGACACACTCTACGAAAAGCACCTAACTGCGTCACGAGACAAGCCCTCACATGGGACCCTCAAGGCAAAAGGAAAAGAGGAAGGCCAAAGAATACATTACGCCGTGAAATAGAGAAAGATATGAGAGGAATGAACAAACATTGGACAGAACTGGAGAGGGAAGCCCAGGACAGAGTTGGTTGGAGAAAACTGGTGGGCGGCCTATGCTCCATTTGGGGTAACAGGCGAAAGTAAGTAAGTAAAGTAAGAGAAGAAAAAGGTTTATATCACTTTACCATTTAGAGGGGGAACAAATGGCCTGATCTTAATACAGAGACTAGAGGCAACCATTAAAAAGACTAAGCTCATGATTCCACATAGACCTAACCGTTGCTCGAATGATTACATCACATCCCACTGCATTTATCGATTTACATGTTTGTATGGACGCACATACATAGGGGGGAGTAATCGAACTTTTCATTAAAGGGTTAAAGAACGTGTACCTAAATGGCTTCAAAATCAGTTATCTTAAGATGAGCTGATAAAGGTGGGAAACAGAGAACCATGTTCATCGATCGCAAAACACATAATTGAAACATGGCATACGACTGACATCAAGACAGCCTTGAAAACATCGTATAGGAACGTTGAGGGACGAATTTTGTGGTTTTTGGAAGCCTTGACTATTCGTAAATTAGGACCCTACTCATGTACACAGAAACAATCTGTTATAAACTTGAATTTACATTGGTGATCGCTGAGCCATTGTATGGCCTAGAGGAATGTGACAATTAATTAGCCATTTAAAATGCCTTGACAAGAATATTTGTGACCAGATTGCTCGAAGTGTCTTGCAAAAATAAATCACATTGTTTTATATACTGAAATGTCAACACAACATACGCATCATTGTAAGCCGAAAATTAAAAGTTCAGAGACCACGATATCGAATAATTGATTGAAAACAGACTTTTCATCACCATGGCTCTGCTATACGACAGTTGCAAAACCTACGAACCAAATTAAACAACTAACTAAATCAGTTAACACCTCTCATGCATATATAGGCCTCGGATAATGATAAATACCTGGAAGAGAAACTAAGGCTTAGTG
Organism: Schistosoma turkestanicum; assembly: GCA_944470395.2. Classification (NCBI taxonomy): domain Eukaryota; kingdom Metazoa; phylum Platyhelminthes; class Trematoda; order Strigeidida; family Schistosomatidae; genus Schistosoma; species Schistosoma turkestanicum. The sequence goes on along the minus strand of OX103971.1, from coordinate 69,346,514 downwards.
CATCTTAGTTTGTAGCTGAAGAAGCCAGAAATAAAGAAATGTCATCCTAAAATGCGTTAGCTCATCACCCCCATCGGAAAACATAAAGGTTGTTCATGAACTAACACTTAATCATCGTCTTATAAAAAGACGAAAAGCAACAAGATAGCATGGCGGTGTTACAGTCAACAATGGACTAAAGAAAGCTTCCAACGCTATAAAGAATATTAAACACATTGATCATGAACAAGATACGAATACGCATATGATAACTCACCTAGCAGATGTTGGTGAGTCAGTAGACTTTAAATGTTTGAGTAAAATATGACTCTCAACTTGCACCGTAAGTTACGATGATACCTATGCTTCTAATCCAGGCAGGCTGTTCGAACAGTAACTTACCTGAATATATGTCACACGAAAATATTCAACCTATTAATAATGATAATAATAATTTATTCTCAAATAACAACATGTTACAAGAGGCACGGCAATTTACTGGCAAGATCAAAATGCAAAGATTGCTAACATATTTTTTTATAAAAGGTTGTTCAGTTACTGAAATATTTCGTTTGGAGGCAGACGTAATCCGTAGAAAAAGACAGTCGCACGTGAAATTTGTGCTGTCGAGCTAAATGATGACCCCTCTGAGTTTACCAAAATCTCTCTAAATAAACTTATATGCTCTAAAGAAAAACGAGGGAGTTGATTTTTTAAGACAGTCAAGTGTGCGAAGACCCTAAATATATCACAGGACTATTTAGCAAACACCTCTGCGTCTCACACTAAGCGAATCACAGCCGATCCCAATATTTTCCTGTGAAATCACTAGTGTAGACTTCATTGTTCAAGGCGATTGACATACTGAAACATTCTTACATTGAATGACCATATGGTATCCCAACTAGCACACTAAAACACAGAAGCAATGATCTGTGTGTTGTACTTCTAAAATCATTTACCATATCACTCTCTACAGCATGTTACTCTAATACCTGACACACTACTAATATCATCCCCCAAAATATAATCAGGGCTTACAGTAAATGTTGGAAATTACGGACTCACAAATATGACATCATTAGTATCTAGAGTGATGGAAAAATGCTAAAGCTAGTAATTCAACACTTGTTTAATAACACTCTCTTCTCACACTCCCTACATGGGTTTCTGAGGTTTGAGTCATATGATGACGTTATCGATCATAAGGTCATAGAAATGCATTATAGAGACGTGAGGTTCGAGAAAGCAGGCTCCAAAACATTAAACCGATGTTTGGAAATATAAAAATGAACGAACTGAAGATGAATGTGTAATGAAGTAACCGAAAGCAGAATGATGTTAATAAAGAAAACTATATCAGTTGAAATCAATCAACCAGAATTTGAATTGTGAATTCAAGGAAAGTGAAAATAATATAATCAGATCTTCAGAAAGAGCGGAGCTAAAGATTGTTGCAATAAAATGGATGTTATGTTACTAAGGTAAGGACAGACCTACTGCCATTTCTTTAAAATATGTATATTTGGTTCAGACGTCTAGTGCATAAAGCTTCAGGAGGTCGGGATTCGATTGTTGATTAATCACCATGAAAAACTTTATCCATTGAATGTTCTGTATAAAGAAGAGGTCCTGAGATCACAAATCCGAATGATTTTAGTCCACCTGACCTTAAACTTTGTGGAATATGCTCTTTGAATCGAAATTCGAACGAACAAACACAAGTTTTGTCATTTTAAAAGATGTACTACTCTGTTCATATTGCTTTACAATATGCAGAACTTTTTACCTATTGAAGCGAAATATGTATTACCCCGATCGAATGACCACGTCCCCTTTTCATCGATATTATTTACTGTTTATTAATTGTTGACTAACACAAGTTCTGGTTATGCTCATAAAGTACTCTTGATTTAAACTATGTTGAAGTTAAATACAATAGTGCTGGTTGGATATTTAGTGTACAATGGGCAAACAGCATTCGCATTCCAATTTCAGTGTGGAAAACCCGGAACATTATATCAAAATTCAAACACAGTATGTGAAAGAAACGATGAAGTCACCAGGGTTTTCATAAAAATCTAAGAACGAAGTGATATGTTCCACATATACTTCCGTCAGTGTAATATTTGTATTTGATTATAGTTTCTTTTTTCGCCTTCACTGAGTTTCTATGTTTCTTTCCGAACTGTAATTATGTTGTTTTAGCTAACACTTAGTCTTTGCGGCAGCCATATTGTCTCGTTCCTCCTTCGATTGTGTTACTTGCATTGACTGCAGTTGTGCATTTTTATTGTGAATCGAAGCACTGTTCCAGAATAAGACACTGTGTCATAAAGCAGCAAAATATTCGGTTTAAATAACTTGTCTGAAAATCCAACAACGGCTGCTGCTGCAGAAGTGCTCCAGGTTATGAGACAAACCACCAAGAGCCTCCATAGCAACGTAAGAGGACTAAGGGGTAAGCTGCTAGAAATCAGGGATATGTGCTCTCAAATGGATCTGAAGATCATAATCCTAACTGAAACATGGCTATCCCCTGACATTGCAGACGCAAAACTGAGCTTGGCAGGCATGATACTCTTACGCAGCGACAGGGAACACCAAACTGGAGGTGGAGTGGCGATATATATATATATATAAATATATATATATATATATATATATATATAGCCACTTAAAAGCATAGCGACTATGCGACACCCAACTAATTGAGGTGACAGAATCAGGTTGGTGTTGTTTCCACTCGAATGGCACGAAATACTTAATTGAAGGGATCTACCGACCTCCTCAGAGCGCGATTTTGGTTTAATAACCACAGGAAGCCTCCATACCAGTCCAAACTATCTAGGAGATGCAGCCAAGGCAAAAGCGACTCTTCACTTTATGCGAAAACAGCTTCGTGCTATCACCCCGAAATTATTTTTAACCCTGTTTAAGATGTACGCGCGCTCACACTTGCAAGTTCACAACGTCATCGCACCCCCTCTGCTTAAAAGAGACATTAATCTCTTGGATCCCCGACCGTAGCTGCCACCTAGACGAGGTGGTCGGGCTTGACTATCGTGATGACCCAACCGAGCTATACTGGCTGGAACATATGTTCCTGAAGGTTCTACCATATCAGGCAGGTTGATTGGAGAACGATGAGACTAAAAGCAGCTACCCAAGGTCTGAGGGCGAAGTCGTACTGCTGACTGCAGAGGGATGTGACAGCAGTAAGGTGTTTCCCTCGGACAACTAGCATCTGCATCTGCTGCCATCTGACAAGGAAGAAAGGGTTAGAATAGGTCGACCCTAAAAATGTCACACCTCACCCTACCTCACAGATTTCCGTCTCCGTCGGTAAGGGTTGCCCACTAAGGGCTTTTAAGAGCGGAGCTCATACCCAAAAATCCTTTCATAAAAAGGCCGTGCGTGCCCGGCCTGAAGCAGTTGTCCCCAGGACTCTGTGGTCACGCACCAACACTAATCCATCTTCCTTTTCAGGTCCCTCAAGAAACAACCTTACAAGGTATGGGCAGCCGGGAAGCGACAACCGCCCTCATACCCGTAACAGCACGCGAGACCAAATTGGTCAAAATCAAATCCTTCCTACACCAAAGCATACCTCTCTTCTCTCTACAACTAACTCTACTCACACTCCCTTTTCTCACTGCACCGCTAATGCAGACGAAGCGAGATCACGAAACGTCGTTCCTGGTCTCTTGAAACCCCGTTCTAGACTACATATTGGAGCCTTTAATGTACGGACATTGTGTCAAATAGGGCAACAGGCATCATTAGCTAGGACTTTAGAAACTCGTGCCATCGATGTATGCTGCGTCTCGGAAACGCGCATACAGGATTCTAGTAAAGTCATTAACCTGACTCCACCTTGTCAAAACGAAGAAGCAGCCCGATTCACTCTTCGTGTGTCCGGTAGCCCTGATGCTGCTTCCAGGGGTCTTGCTGGCGTAGGCATAGCGTTGAATTATCTATCCTAGACTGGATCCCGGTAGATAGTCGTTTGTGAGCTGTCCGACTAAACGGGACAGTAAGGACTCGTAAGGATAGGGACACTCGCCGTTGCCTCTTCGTCATATCTGCCTATGCCCCCACTGACTGCAGTGCAGACGAGGTTAAAGATGAGTTTTACAGAAAGCTTTCGGACCTCCTCCAAAAAGCTAGGCACTCTGATATAGTAATGATGGCTGGTGACTTTAATGCTCAAGTAAGTAGACTAGGTGAAAAGGAAAGACATCTAGGTGGATGTTATGGTGTAGCGACTGAGAGAACAGACAATGGTGACCGTCTGTTGCAACTATGCTCAGATAACAGCCTATTCCTAGCGAACACCAACTTTAGGCATAAGGAAAAGCATCTTTTGACCTGGCGACCCCCGAAGTCGTCTCAACGTTGGACTCAACTAGATCACATCGCCATCAGCCACCGATGGAGGGGCTCGATAGAGGACTGTCGCTCGTTCTGGGGCACATGTTTGGATTCAGGTCATGCCCTAGTGCGAGCTCGTATCTGTTTGAGGCTTATTGGACGTAGGAAAGACACCGTAAAAAAGCCTCTTAGGGTTTTACTTAATGATTATAAGGAGTAAAATATATTTAAGGAACAACTAGAAAGACAGTTAGGCGACCAATAAGGCGATTCCCATCCGGAAGCAGGTTGGAACGATATCAAGAAGGCTGTAGAAACAGCAGTGATATCTGTTAGTAAGGTTGACCATAAGGCTAGAATGAAGCCATGGATCTCAGTAGCATCCACCGATCTGATGGATGCCCGAAAACTCATCCCACCTGGCTCAACTAAGGCGCAGACTTATAAAAAGCCTGCGAAACGACCGTGAACAGTGGGGGGTGGAGAAAGCGAGAGAAATGTAAAAGGAGGCGGCGATAGGCAACAGTAGGCGACTATTTAGAGTCATCAAGGAAACTGGTATTAAGAACCCAAGTGTGCGTGAGACCATTTCGGAAAAGGATGGGATTATTATCCATTCTCAATGCAGGAGACTGGATCAATGGGCAGAACACTTTAGGGATCAGTTCAACTGGCCACGAGCCACTCTTCGGTTACACACGATCTCCAGTCATCCTGAATGGCAAGTCGACGTAAGTCCCCCTAGTCTTAATGACGTTGAGAAAGCGTTAGGAAATCTGAAACGAGGACGAGCTGCAGGTCCCGATAGACTGACCCCTGAGATATTTAAGGATGGTGGTCCAGTTTTATCAGCTAGGTTGACTGAGACTTAAGTAGAATCTGGGAACTGGACGTAATCCCATCCGACTGGTCTCAATCCCTGATTGTCCCAATTTATAAGAAAGGACAAAAGTCTTCTTGTTAAAATCACAGGGGAATAAGTCTAAGTAATATAGTTTCTAAATTGTTAGCCTCGATTATACTTAGACGCATTACTAGTGCTCGTGAAGAGCAGACTCGAGAAAACCAGTCTGGTTTTCGACCTGGACGTGGCTGTATAGACCACATCTTCACACTACGATAGGTCCTGGAACACAGACACACATTTAGACGTCCTACACTAGTCGTGTTCCTGGACCAAAAAGCGGCATTCGACTCTGTGGATCGTGAGGTTCTGTGGCAGTGTCTGTCATTGAAAGGTGTACCAGAGAAGTACATTAACCTCATACTAGCTCTCTACTCGAACACCACTGGTCGGGTGAGAGCTTATGGCGAACTGTCACCGAAATTCTTCACTTCAAGTGGTGTCCGTCAGGGATGTCCACTCTCTCCATTCTTGTTTAATTTTATCATAAACATTCTCTTAGAAATAACCTTATCCTCGTCTGAATTTTCAGGAGTAGACCTATTACCAGGTGGCTCGCTTATTGACTTAGAATATGCCGATGACATTGTCCTACTTGGTGAAGATGCTGACAAAATGCTGAGTCTTCTGACTACCCTAAGCAACAATGCAAGCATGTTCGGGATGCGGTTTTCCCCCTTGAAATGCAAAATGTTGCTTCAAGATTGGGTTGCATCGGCACCTGAACTAGTGAGCGTGTTGACCGCTTCACTTCCTGCAGTTTAGTCCTTATCCATGGCCCTTGTACACATAACCTTCGAGATAAAGTATCTACGGTCAAACTTGAGAAGTATAGATCCAAAACTCGAGAAAACTTCTTCCTCTCTAAGTATGCACTTATATGGAGTAGGCGTCCCTCAAAAATACGCATGGCAAGTGGGTTACATGAGTTTGTTCAACTTCTTAATGATGCTCTCAGTTGCACTGACTCTTCTGCGCTCGTGAACTCACTCGCACCCTGCTTTCATATTAATAGCTCTGCATACACTTTAAACACAATGAACTCAGTGCTGTGTCTTATTTAGTTATTTTTACACCCCCAAGTAGCACTAATTTTTCTAGTTGAATATAAATCTCTTTAGTTTTTATTTGAAATAGACAGGTTACTCTATTCATTGGGTCGATCGACACTGTTCAACTGTAAACTGGTTGATTAGAATGCACTCTACTCTCCTGGGCGCAACCTTATCAACACTTACAACTGTGTGAGTTTCACATTGCCTATTATCAATTATACTGTTCTTACTTACACGCTATTGACTTATCTTGGCCCCTTAGTGTTATCTATTACTCAACTTTTAACCGTGATACTCTTTTTATCTCCTGCTTAGCTAGTTAAGTACATCTTCCCCACTACATTCTTAATACTTATATCATGTTTGAAAATCCTTACTCTTCTCCATAACTGTTAACTGTATAGCATTGATGCCTAACCAATAATTAATAAGTTGTAACAGCCAGACGAGTTTGTGAAAGGAACTTGCAGAAATAGTGTTTCTCAACAGGATGCGAGACATAGAACTCCAAGTAGAACTCAATAGCTTCTTTTAAACATTTAACATGAGCCTAACAACACAAAAGGAGGGAGGGTGGAGTTACTGACCAGCAAACATTGATGGTGTGGGCGATAACTTCAAACAACCCATGTTTGTGGGGCAGAACATTTTGTTTGCTTTCGGCTCTTTAGATTGATGAGACGACTAATCAGTAACACTGAGGTTGCTCTTATACGCTTGCTACTTCTGTGGTTCATGTTCCCAAAACTATGCTGAGGTCGCTATTCTGTCGAGACACCTGCAACATTCTTACTCAGGCGCTTACAGTATGACTTAGAGGTTGACATTCAATAATAATAGAAAAAAACAGTTAGACAGTGCGAGATTTCGTTCATCAAAGTTTTATTTTTACAACCTATACTCTTTCAACTAGAATTTCGATTTCAACGTACATAAATCCAGCTTCTTACTTCGACTTCTCTTCTATCCACCTGACACTGCACAACTCTTCCTTCTTTTTGCTGTACTCCTTTATCTGTGTGTTATATTCTTATATTCCCATAATTTACTTTAATTTAAGTGGTCAGTATGAATTTTATCTTGACTTACTATACTGTATTGACTACTTCAACATGACAGGTTAAGTAGTGCTTTGGTTATATATATACACTTGCCACACTGCTGCCTTTTTCTCTTTCTCTCTCTTCTCCTTTTCAGAACCCCATTCACGGTGGGAAATCCGTGGCGACTCTAGGGAACATGCACCCTATGTACATGACTGTCTGGATCACAGCTCGTATCAAGCGCGTTCCATATGACCTTTCCCAACAAATTCACTAATGATCTCGGCAAATCACCAAAAGAACCTATTGTGCACCTTCCTTCCTTATTTGTACTCTACTATTGAAAATTTGGCTGTATAATACTGTTTCTGTCAGTGACATGGTGTAAATATGCAATCAGAAACTGACTCATACTTATTTTAACTGCTATAACTTTACAGTGATTGTGAAAGCATTTGTGACAATTTGATCTAGCCTGTAAACTGGCGTGACTCTTGTAACGTAGTTATTTGAGAATAAATTAAATTATTATTATTATTATTACTTATCTAGGGAGTCTGATCAGTGCTGATGGCCTGGTGACTGACGAAATCTCAGCTCGGATACAGAAGGCTCGATTGGCTTTTGCCAACCTGCGTCACTTATGGCGTAGGCGTGATATCCGTTTGCTGACTAAAGGACGAGTGTACTGTGCAGCAGTTCGCTCCGTTCTCCTATATGGCTGTGAAACATGGCCAGTGAGAGGAGAAGATATTCGTAGGTTACTGGTTTTCGACCATAGGTGTCTTCGAAGCATTGCTCGTATACCGTGGGACAACCGAGTAAGCAGTGCTGTCGTTAGGAAACGAGTTCTAGTTAGGGACGGCAAATCAATAGATGAAGTAGTGAAATTTAATCAGTTGAGGGGGTTGAGACATGTGTTACGTATGCTCAACCACCGACTGCCTCGACGAGCTATGTTTTCCAGTGTAGGAGTAGATTGGAAGAAAGGTAGGGGCGGCCAAACTAAAAGATGGCAGAAATCCATGAAGTCACTGACAGGTGAACTGAGTCATGTTGGTAGATGTAGGCCACCTGGTTGGGGTCCGTGAGATGATAGTCACCGATGGTTAGAGACCTTGAATGACATGGCTCAAAGTCGTTGGCAATGGCGCCGGTGCATTTATTCTTTGTGTTCTTCGAAATCCTAACCTGAATTCCTCATAATCTTTATCTCTCTCTTTACAAATTTATCTCACTGAATTAAACTCTTCGAATCATATCTTCGCTCCCTAATCTTTTCTATTAGTGCTAATACTTCTATTCTTGCTATCACTCTTGAATTTGAACTGATAGTTGCATCTCTGTGCTGATGGGGCATGGCGACCTGAACTGATGTACTTACGTACGAAGTTCTGCGTTGTATCTGTCTGTCTGTCAATAGAATCCAAACAGAGTTTTGGACTTAGGAATAACTGTTCAGGAAATTTAGATACGCGTCTTCCCTAGCTGATATCCAAAAAGTGTTCTGGGTAAGTAACGACTCTATTATCATTCATAAATATAAATAATGATCATTACAATAACAATATTAGAACTGTTACTCACTCTATAATAACACCACCAAAGGGACAAAATATGGCTGTCACCATAATTAAGTATCAACTTAAACAAGATAATGCAGTTCTGAAGGAAACATAGAAACTCGAAAAGGCACAAAAATACAGACTATAACAGAATGCAAATATTAACATCCAAAAATGGGATTAAACAGACCACCAAAATGTAGAAAGGAGAGATTCAATAAGAACATATTACAGATGTATACATGCAGAGATTTCCTCAAATAAAGCCTTCCAAAATAGATTCTACAGGTGGTGTGTGTGAGATTACCAATGACTACAAAGGTTGTGGATAATAGTAGTAGTAATAACAAAGTATAATGAAAATTTATCCTCCAGTAACAACGTGCTACAAGTGGCACGCCAGTTTACAAGCAAGATCAAAACGATAAAATCGCTAACATATATTCTGAAAAAGGTTGTTCAATATTTCACAATATACACTGGCATTTTATGGTGAGCTAAAACGTTTCACACATAATTTTAGATAATGTTTCGGACTCTGGAATGTACAATATAATAGTTAGCGCGAGTTATGTCGTTTTCGTTGTGATGAGCCACTGCTGGTTGAGAATCAGTTCAAGTTAAATCCACGTCTACATATAACAAGAAGTGATCAGGTACATATGTAGTCATTTTCTTGTTCAGATTCACCAGATAATAATTTGAAAGTCTCTCGGGTAAAGCAGATAAGTCTTCGCTAATGTCAGGGCTAATACTTAAAGAGTAGGATGAGGAGTTAAAAAAGAGAAGGATAACTTCCTTCTGGTCTGACATTTTTTCTATCGGATTTTAGGTAAATATGACGATCAAGCTTTCTTTATGTGAGAGATCTGCTCAGCTACCTACACCGATGACCTGCTTAAATCTCTAACCACGTTACTTGCTAAGGGTGCAACTGATGAAAACCTTTGCCGAAACCATCTGTGTTTGGTAAATATAACTGCGAGAAAGCAACAATTTGTTTTTGGAGGCAATTATCAGTCAGCTTGTAAGTCACTTTTGCTTTTAGTTTCATCGTTTTCTGACCGCATTATGTGATGTTTAAGTAGTGACGTTGCTGTAGGCCAACCTTCCGAAACATTAGTAAACATTTACAGAGTTCTGATTGGGTATTTGCCAGCTGAAAATACTGAACGCTTTAATGCCTCGAAGTATATTCGCATCCAGCTGTAGAATCCAAACTGAGTTTTGGACAGAAGAATAACTATCTAGGTAGTTCAGATACAAGTCAGTGCCTAGTTGGAGCGAAAACAAAGTGATTGGGTAAATGACGGTTCAAATTTTCGTCATAAATATAGATGTACGTCATCACCTAAATATATATTACCACTCATTTATTCCTCCAAAGATAGTTGAATTGATCGAATCAGTAGCAACAAATAAATGTTACTCTATCCTTTCTGGATAGATCAGATTCGTTCCAATATCCAATATCTTTTTCACGAGCTAGTGTAAACCAATTTGATTTCTTCGCGCTCGATTCTTGTTCTTCCGGTACGGTTCCAGGTGTTCGGTAATGTCAGATGAATGGAGGTCTAGCCACTCGAACGTCTAATTCTAGTCAGCTGGCAGTTGGTTGTGAGTTTGTATGTCTCGGGATTTGAATAAAAACTTTTGTTTCAGGGCAGTAGGGTTTTCTAGATACTAGCAGCCGTCACATTACCAGACCGGAGATCAGTTAGTTGCAATGTGGAGAGTAACAAGGGTAATAAGGATAAAATTCTAATGATAATATGAATAAAATTTGAGAACTGAGTAATATATAGATGAATTTAGTTTGTTAATTGGTAGTGAGGATTGTGAGAGAGGACCGTAATGTAAGCAAGGGACAGGAAACAAAGATAATAGGCGAGATAGATTAATTGAGTGATCTGAGGAGATGGCAATGGTAACAACTAGCAGGTCTCAAGATATGCATCAGGCACAGCTTGTCCAAGAGGGAGATGATAGTCCGCATGTGAGTACGTGATTATCAAGTCTCTCCTTAAAGCAGTCCACTGAGGGGGCTGTAAATACCTCAGCTGGGAGAGCATTCCAAGTTGTGACGACTCGCAATGAGAAAAAGTGTGCACGAATCTGAGTATTCGCTCTTTGATGTGCAATCTTTCGAGGATTGCCTCGAGGGGAGTGGTGGTGATGCATCGGTAAGATGCTCACATTTGGATGGTTTGGCGTGCTCAATACGGTGTACGCCACAATCAGATCGCCTCTGATTCTTCTTTAGCTCAGCGGAAATAATTCCAAGAGCTGGAGTCTATCGTCGTAGGGTTTATTTTTCAACCGTATCACCATTTTCCTGCTGCTCGTCTCTGCACTCGATCCAAGAGATTAGTCAGTCGGTCAGTCAGATGCAACGTAGAACTTCGTACGTAAGTACATCAGTTCATGTTGCCATACCACATCAGCACAGAGATATAATTGTCAATTCAAATCCAATAGTAGACGAGGAAGTAAAGGTATTAGAAGTAATCAGAGAGGTTAGGATTAGAAGATATTATTCAAGAAGTATGATTCAGTGAGAAAAGTTTAGGGAGTCGAAACTAGAGGTGTTGAAGAACCCAGCAGATTAGGGTTTGAGAGAACACAAAGAATAAATGCACCGGCGCCATTGCCAACGACTTTGAGCCATGTCATTCAAGGTCTCTAACCATCGGTGACTATCATCTCACGGACCCCAACCAGGTGGCCTACATCTACCAACATGACTCAGTTCACCTGTCAGTGACTTCATGGATTTCTGCCATCTTTTAGTTTGGCCGCCCCTACCTTTCTTCCAATCTACTCCTACACTGGAAAACATAGCTCGTCGAGGCAGTCGGTGGTTGAGCATACGTAACACATGTCTCAACCCCCTCAACTGATTAAATTTCACTACTTCATCTATTGATTTGCCGTCCCTAACTAGAACTCGTTTCCTAACGACAGCACTGCTTACTCGGTTGTCCCACGGTATACGAGCAATGCTTCGAAGACACCTATGGTCGAAAACCAGTAACCTACGAATATCTTCTCCTCTCACTGGCCATGTTTCACAGCCATATAGGAGAACGGAGCGAACTGCTGCACAGTACACTCGTCCTTTAGTCAGCAAACGGATATCACGCCTACGCCATAAGTGACGCAGGTTGGCAAAAGCCAATCGAGCCTTCTGTATCCGAGCTGAGATTTCGTCAGTCACCAGGCCATCAGCACTGATCAGACTCCCTAGATAAGTAATAATAATAATAATAATTTAATTTATTCTCAAATAACTACGTTACAAGAGTCACGCCAGTTTACAGGCTAGATCAAATTGTCACAAATGCTTTCACAATCACTGTAAAGTTATAGCAGTTAAAATAAGTATGAGTCAGTTTCTGATTGCATATTTACACCATGTCACTGACAGAAACAGTATTATACAGCCAAATTTTCAATAGTAGAGTACAAATAAGGAAGGAAGGTGCACAATAGGTTCTTTTGGTGATTTGCCGAGATCATTAGTGAATTTGTTGGGAAAGGTCATATGGAACGCGCTTGATACGAGCTGTGATCCAGACAGTCATGTACATAGGGTGCATGTTCCCTAGAGTCGCCACGGATTTCCCACCGTGAATGGGGTTCTGAAAAGGAGAAGAGAGAGAAAGAGAAAAAGGCAGCAGTGTGGCAAGTGTATATATATAACCAAAGCACTACTTAACCTGTCATGTTGAAGTAGTCAATACAGTATAGTAAGTCAAGATAAAATTCATACTGACCACTTAAATTAAAGTAAATTATGGGAATATAAGAATATAACACACAGATAAAGGAGTACAGCAAAAAGAAGGAAGAGTTGTGCAGTGTCAGGTGGATAGAAGAGAAGTCGAAGTAAGAAGCTGGATTTATGTACGTTGAAATCGAAATTCTAGTTGAAAGAGTATAGGTTGTAAAAATAAAACTTTGATGAACGAAATCTCGCACTGTCTAACTGTTTTTTTCTATTATTATTGAATGTCAACCTCTAAGTCATACTGTAAGCGCCTGAGTAAGAATGTTGCAGGTGTCTCGACAGAATAGCGACCTCAGCATAGTTTTGGGAACATGAACCACAGAAGTAGCAAGCGTATAAGAGCAACCTCAGTGTTACTGATTAGTCGTCTCATCAATCTAAAGAGCCGAAAGCAAACAAAATGTTCTGCCCCACAAACATGGGTTGTTTGAAGTTATCGCCCACACCATCAATGTTTGCTGGTCAGTAACTCCACCCTCCCTCCTTTTGTGTTGTTAGGCTCATGTTAAATGTTTAAAAGAAGCTATTGAGTTCTACTTGGAGTTCTATGTCTCGCATCCTGTTGAGAAACACTATTTCTGCAAGTTCCTTTCACAAACTCGTCTGGCTGTTACAACTTATTAATTATTGGTTAGGCATCAATGCTATACAGTTAACAGTTATGGAGAAGAGTAAGGATTTTCAAACATGATATAAGTATTAAGAATGTAGTGGGGAAGATGTACTTAACTAGCTAAGCAGGAGATAAAAAGAGTATCACGGTTAAAAGTTGAGTAATAGATAACACTAAGGGGCCAAGATAAGTCAATAGCGTGTAAGTAAGAACAGTATAATTGATAATAGGCAATGTGAAACTCACACAGTTGTAAGTGTTGATAAGGTTGCGCCCAGGAGAGTAGAGTGCATTCTAATCAACCAGTTTACAGTTGAACAGTGTCGATCGACCCAATGAATAGAGTAACCTGTCTATTTCAAATAAAAACTAAAGAGATTTATATTCAACTAGAAAAATTAGTGCTACTTGGGGGTGTAAAAATAACTAAATAAGACACAGCACTGAGTTCATTGTGTTTAAAGTGTATGCAGAGCTATTAATATGAAAGCAGGGTGCGAGTGAGTTCACGAGCGCAGAAGAGTCAGTGCAACTGAGAGCATCATTAAGAAGTTGAACAAACTCATGTAACCCACTTGCCATGCGTATTTTTGAGGGACGCCTACTCCATATAAGTGCATACTTAGAGAGGAAGAAGTTTTCTCGAGTTTTGGATCTATACTTCTCAAGTTTGACCGTAGATACTTTATCTCGAAGGTTATGTGTACAAGGGCCATGGATAAGGACTAAACTGCAGGAAGTGAAGCGGTCAACACGCTCACTAGTTCAGGTGCCGATGCAACCCAATCTTGAAGCAACATTTTGCATTTCAAGGGGGAAAACCGCATCCCGAACATGCTTGCATTGTTGCTTAGGGTAGTCAGAAGACTCAGCATTTTGTCAGCATCTTCACCAAGTAGGACAATGTCATCGGCATATTCTAAGTCAATAAGCGAGCCACCTGGTAATAGGTCTACTCCTGAAAATTCAGACGAGGATAAGGTTATTTCTAAGAGAATGTTTATGATAAAATTAAACAAGAATGGAGAGAGTGGACATCCCTGACGGACACCACTTGAAGTGAAGAATTTCGGTGACAGTTCGCCATAAGCTCTCACCCGACCAGTGGTGTTCGAGTAGAGAGCTAGTATGAGGTTAATGTACTTCTCTGGTACACCTTTCAATGACAGACACTGCCACAGAACCTCACGATCCACAGAGTCGAATGCCGCTTTTTGGTCCAGGAACACGACTAGTGTAGGACGTCTAAATGTGTGTCTGTGTTCCAGGACCTATCGTAGTGTGAAGATGTGGTCTATACAACCACGTCCAGGTCGAAAACCAGACTGGTTTTCTCGAGTCTGCTCTTCACGAGCACTAGTAATGCGTCTAAGTATAATCGAGGCTAACAATTTAGAAACTATATTACTTAGACTTATTCCCCTGTGATTTTAACAAGAAGACTTTTGTCCTTTCTTATAAATTGGGACAATCAGGGATTGAGACCAGTCGGATGGGATTACGTCCAGTTCCCAGATTCTACTTAAGTCTCAGTCAACCTAGCTGATAAAACTGGACCACCATCCTTAAATATCTCAGGGGTCAGTCTATCGGGACCTGCAGCTCGTCCTCGTTTCAGATTTCCTAACGCTTTCTCAACGTCATTAAGACTAGGGGGACTTACGTCGACTTGCCATTCAGGATGACTGGAGATCGTGTGTAACCGAAGAGTGGCTCGTGGCCAGTTGAACTGATCCCTAAAGTGTTCTGCCCATTGATCCAGTCTCCTGCATTGAGAATGGATAATAATCCCATCCTTTTCCGAAATGGTCTCACGCACACTTGGGTTCCTAATACCAGTTTCCTTGATGACTCTGAATAGTCGCCTACTGTTGCCTATCGCCGCCTCCTTTTACATTTCTCTCGCTTTCTCCACCCCCCACTGTTCACGGTCGTTTCGCAGGCTTTTTATAAGTCTGCGCCTTAGTTGAGCCAGGTGGGATGAGTTTTCGGGACCTGAAAATGAAGATAGATTAGCGTCGGTCTTAGAGACCTGGGTGCCTGACCACAGATTCCTGGGGACAACTGCTTCAGGCCGGGCACGCACGGCCTTTTTATGAAAGGATTTTTGGGTATGAGCTCCGCTCTTAAAAGCCCTTAGTGGGCAACCCTTACCGACGGAGACGGAAATCTGTGAGGTAGGGTGAGGTGTGACATTTTTAGGGTCGACCTTTTCTAACCCTTCCTTCCTTGTCAGAAGGCAGCAGATGCAGATGCTGGTTGTCCGAGGGAAACACCTTACTGCTGTCACATCCCTCTGCAGTCAGCAGTACGACTTCGCCCTTAGACCTTGGGTAGCTGCTTTTCTTCTCATCGTTCTCCAATCGACCTGCCTGATATGGTAGAACCTTCAGGAACATATGTTCCAGCCAGTATAGCTCGGTTGGGTCATCACGATAGTCAAGCCCGACCACCTCGTCTAGGTGGCAGCTACGGTCGGGATTCTGTAGTTCTAAACAATATTGGTCGATTGGAATTGTGGATTCTAAAATCTTATATTTCTGAACAATATTATTCGACTGGAGTTTGAAGCTCTATACAAGCGCAAGTCTTGGTTGAAGCCAAGAAGCAAAAATGAACAACGAATTCTCTATTATATAGCAAGTGCCTTTCATGCTGTTCAGACTCCTAGTTCATACTCAGATAGGGACGATTTTCATTCTAGTGTATTTAATCGTAAGTCGTCATTTGATGGCACAAAAATCCTTAGTTTAAATGAGAAACCTGAAGTATCTGGAAAGGACGTACTGCACATAGCACCTGTTTTAGGTCTAGAACTCCCCAGGGTTGATTTAAGATATTTCGATGGACAACCACGTGGGTATTGGAAACGTAGAATCTCCAGTCGATGATGATAGCTTGCGGTTGCTATATTTGATTCACTACTTGAAGGGTAAAGCAAGAGCAGCCATTGAAGTTTGCGTCATGATGAAAGCCTCTGCCGGCTATAATAAGGCTAATAAAATTCTTAAACAGCTTTCCGGTGAATCTCAAGTGATAGCCAGAGAAACGTTAGAAGAGCTGTTTAATTCAGAAAATGCTGATTATAATGATTATTATTATTTCAATTTATCGTTTTAATAATTTCGTATGATTCTGCTAAATATCTCGTCTAGAGATCAGTTATGTCATGCAATCATAATAGGTGTCTGTTACTACAACGAATAGCCTAAAAGCACTGCAGTTAGTGGGTGAAACTGCCCCATATCTCAGATGACGTGAGGCTTTTCCTGAGATATTGAGGTTCTATAATCAACACGATTTCTTGCTTAACATGATTGATATACCACAGTCATAGCATTTCTGATTATCATATCGCTTACTTGTAAAGATCCAAACGTAAAATAAAAATAGCCGCTAGTGATTAAGATAACTTTACCTTGCAGTTTCTTGACTTTTATAGGGAGAACACGATTGGTTTCATAGAAACATTCATCATTATAACAATTTGTACCAGTGATTGTTTTTCTTTACTCTCTGTTTATTCGTACTCTGTCAGTGCAAACTCTCCGTTTGCATTGCTGTCATTTTGGTTATACTGCTCATTAACTTCACCAGCCTTCTCTAGCACAAACCTGGTATTCTTTCGGTACCATGAAATCGCCAACAAATATGCCCTTTTCTGGAATAAATCTTCTGTCTTTGATTCAAGGAGGGAATATGCTTAGTGAAGGTAACGTAATTGGTCTGTAGTGGTGTTCATAGTGAACTGCTACTGGCCACACTACAACGTCATAACTATAGTGGTGTATAACAAACACTGGCTTGCATCACCAAAAGTTTCCGTCAGCGCTTACAAAAAGTGAGTATTTTCCTAAAGAATGTGTACGTTAGAAATCAAGCTAAATTAATTTTTTCACTTTGTAAGCACAACTCATTTGTTTCGCTTTCCTGCCCTTGAAGAAATCGACTGTGGAATGAAGTGTCTTAAAAGTGAAATAAATTAGTAAGATTATCCATTCGAGTAGAATAAAATATAATAATGAGGCACACTAATATAAAAATTTTGTGGTATTTTATTTATTCTGTTTCTTTTTACTTCTGTGGCTCAAGAAGTCATGAGTGATCTCCTTTTTAGTATAGTTGTCCAGACCACACTGTAATAGGATTTCCCGATAGGACGTAAAATCCAGTGCAATGTTACGGATATGAGTCGTAGACGAGGTTATCAAAGAAAAGTAACATCAATATCACTGATTTGTTACATCCTGCTATATCGTAAGGAGCCGTAAGCAAACAAAATGTTCTGCCACACAGACAAGGGTAGATTGAGGTTATCGCCCCACCGTCATGAATGCTGGTCAGATACACCACCTGTAGAATCTTTTCTGAATGTTTTGTTTTTTGGAAAATCCCTCCATGTGTATATATTTGTGTTATGATATGACTGAATCTTTCTGTTGACATTTTGGTACTCTATTTGATTCCATTTTGAGATTTTATCATTGCATATTGCTATTGTTTCTATATTTTGTACTTATATTGAAGTTTTTATTTTTGCTTCTGAATTGTACACATGTTCAAATTTGATATTTAATATGGCTACAGACATATTTGGATTCGATACCGTGGCAGTTAGAACTAGTAACACTTATCCTTTTGGAATCGGATACCCATCAGGGTAATTGCGACGTGGAAGGTGTATTATTAGTTAGGTAACTGTTTGTATTTCCATTTTATAATAAAAATAGAACGCCTTTTTCCTGGAATCACTGTGTTTTGATATTGGATTGGGGGATAGCGCGTTCAACCTACACCTAATGGAAACAAAGTGAACTGCCAGGGTAGAAAATTTATCTATATATCCCTCCCTCCTTTTGCGATGTTAGGCTCTCTTACGTTTAATGGTTAATTGTAAATAATGGTCTATAGTCTACTCTCAATTTTTTTTTTGTACACCTTATGTAAATTTATTTCGACAGTGGCCGTCCCAATTGTTTCCAATAGAAGCACTCCTGTACGCTTTTCCTAGTCCCGGGTCCCAACCAATTCAGAAAAGGACAAAATTCTAGGAGAAAACGTCTCTTTATTAGTTAGAAAATGGAAATACAAAGCCTTACGGAAATTGTGTTTCTTCCAGGGTTAAGTTACTCCGCAGAGTATCCGACAAAATAACCAATAAGTGACGCTAAGTCCAGCAGCCACTGCGTCCGTCCGAAAATGTGGCGGTAGCCATATTATATCAAATTTAAACAATATATGTACAGTTCAGAAGCAAACACAAAAACTTCAATAAAAGTACAAAATATAGAAAGAATAACAATATACAATGAAAAATTCTCAAATTGCAATCAAATAAAGTACCAAAAATGTCAAAAGAAAAAGTAATTCATATCATAGCAAAAATATGTAAAAATGGAGGGATTTTCCAAAACACAAAACATTCAAAAAGAATTCTACACCTTATTGGAATTAACATTCTCTACTAGTTCCAAACATTACAAGCAATCCAGACAACTTTGTCAGATAATATATCCACATAGCATATCACACTGATTTTAAGTAAACGAATGGTATAATTTGTAAGATGAGTCAGTTAATGGGTAGTTTGGAAATAGGAAGGACAGGCAGCTGGAAAGAGGAGAAAGTGAAAAAAAGAGTTGGAATAACGTTAAAAATTAATGAGTAAAGCGATAGGTTGGTAAGCAGGCAAGGTGTTTGAATGTTAATTAATTGGGGAAATAAACATTTGCTAAACTGTTAATACTTAAACAAGAAGGAACTCACAATGATACACGGTGTTTGAGTTCCTTGTAATTGACAGTAGTTGAACAGCATCTACAGGCTTTTCAATTTGTCCATCTACTAGAAATAAAAACTAAAACTGCTTTGAAGATATAAAAATAATAATCGGAATTTAAAATTTAGAGGAAAGTCACGGGTAACACTTCAAAGGCGTAACCTATTAATGTTAGTAGGAGCAATGGGAATTGGTCCATCATTTCATGATACATCTATGGGTGGTAATGAGAACACAATGTGTTCATAGTCTATAATTCGTTTCCGAGGTTCATCTAAATATTTGGTGGACCATAAAAGAGTGCCTGGGGACTTTGTGTGAGTTCCGGGAATAGTCGATAAATCTCTTTAGAGTCTAGCAACAGCATGACTAGTTTCTTGAACTTAGTGATTGTGTCACAATTACGGATAGTAATTGATAACCTGTTCCACAGTAGACTGTATCGTATTACAAAGAAATTACAACGCAATAATTTCTTGTGTTTTGCCGTTAATAGTGTATATGCGTTGTTTCTAAGTCTGTAAACAGTGTTGTGGTTCATAATTGGGCGGTATTTTACGAAGGAGAGACCACTTATCAGTTTATATAGAAGTATTAGGTTGTTTTTAAACCGACGGGGCCACAGAGGTTCTAGGGAAGGATGTTTGCTTCTTTCTGTGTAATCGAGGTTGTGTCTCAATCCGTGCAGTAGGAGACGACCAGAGTAACACCAGCCTCAGCATTTATTCCTTCTCAATGTAAAAACTTAAATGAGAGGCAACACTGCTTGTTAGCACGTAAGTTAACAAATACATATGGTGCCTAGCGAAAATGTTCAACATCTCAAGATGCTTAGCTAGAATCATTTTTGGAAAGCCTACCGCTTACATCAAGCATGACAGTTGTATACTGGAGGGATTAACTCAGTCCACTCCCCTCGTAAACAGTGATATCCCAATTTCAGGAAACTTTAAACTTCCTGAATTCACCTTTGCTGACCACACGCTCAATGAAAGTGGTAACTCTACTGAAACTCAGTTCTTCAACATCTATGAGGAGTTGACGTTATTCAAAAAGGTAAATTTAACAATGGAAGTCATCATCACAAACGGAGAACTCAAAATTTACAATCCTGGTTCACATTCGTAAAAGTAATTACCTGACCATAACCCTGAATTCTATTAGCAAAACCGAGATAAAACACCATTCTAAGAACAGACGTTGGAACTGGAAATGGTTGAATGTTTAAGTCTTAAACGACAATAATAGCATTTGGGAAGTTCACCGTCAGAATAAAGTGGATGCTGACTTGCATTTCTTACTTCACACTAAACAAAGTTCCAATAATAAGCCTGTCCCACATAAAGTCATCAAAAGTTATTTTCAACCCACAGTCATAAAGAAATGAACTCTTCGAATGCTAAGAATTGAAAGATACGAGTAAAAAGAATATAAATGAACTAGTGACAATATTGCATATATAATAATAATAATAATAATAATAATAATTTATTCTCAAGTAACAAACATGTTACAAGAGACATTCCGCCTTAACTATTTTCTCCACGACCCGAGATACTACCGAAGTTGTTTATAGGTCGGTAATTTTCAACGTTCGCTGTAGGCCCAGATTTTATTGTGGGGATGATATGTGTAGTCTTCCAGTTATTAGGGTAACACTCTGTGGAGAGAGATATATTAAATAGTTTGAGAAGAATAGCGCTCAGATCATTGCTACCATTTTTTAGCATGCTGGCAGGGATGCCATTTGGTCCTTCAATGTAAGAGTGCTTCAGTGTAGTAATCGCCTTAGAAATGTTCTGTACACTAAATTCAACACTGGCGATTTCACAGGAAGGAGTTTGGGTCAGGTGTGACTCATTTATTGAGTTTTCGTTTGTTAATGTGGCACAAAAATGTTCGCTAAACAACTCTGCGATACTTTTAGGGTCGTCATACACTTGATTGTCTTTAATAAATATATATGCAAGAGACAGTTGCTAAAAGGACCCAAAGAAACATAAACTTCGGTGATTGGTCAAAATCTGCGGATAAATTTGTAAATAATCGAAAAATTCTATTGCACCATGTTGTCACAATACTTCGACTGACAATGACTGTTAAACAGAAGGGCATCTCGTAAAACAGTATATTTATATATTCTAACTATCATATACAAACCGCATTACCGAGATCTTCACCGGAAGACTAGGATCAGTGCAGGAAGTGAATCTAAGGACTAAACCGGTGCATTAGAAACGATTGCATTTAAACAAGTAAGATTTTAAAATATTGTGTACATTGAAAAATTGGTCCGGTTGTGTCAGTTTCCCGTTTTCGAAGTTGAGGCACGGCTCAGATAATTAGGAGCTGGTGTGCATCACATAAATTTTCAAAGGAGGCTGACATTGTTTAGATTCAAGCTACCGAGAGGTACCAATGATGTCAGCATACTCAAAGGTTATCAAGTCTTTGAAATCCACAAATTTTGCAATTTAATTATATCAGTGTTATAATGGTTTGCCTCTAGCTAGAAGATACCCTGTGTAAAAGGTGAGCATGCAGAGTAGTGTTTCTGGGAAGAAATGGAAAAGAAGATAACAAAAGAACGGGTAAGACGACGGACCCGGTTAAAGAATTAATTGCACTTAACTTTGATAAGAATAGCGATGACGAACAATCGGCAATATTGCCAGCTTAAGATCAAGAAAGAGAAACCAGGAGCAGATAGCCTTATGAACTGCCGCTGTCACAAGCTAGTTAAATATACATAGGTTTCTCTATGTGGAAGTATCAGTGATCCATTTTAAGCTGATATGGAAGCTTGTTAAGCGAAAATTCTTTCGTTCCATCCGTAACCATTTGAAATATTTCGAATCAAATCAACGAAGTTAGGGTTTCTAAAAGAGTTAGTAGTATTATTAAAGTTTCTTTCTTATATTTCTGCGCATTTCATTGTTGAGCTTTGGATACAGAGTGTGCGCCACATTTAACCCGTTACGCTTCTAAAGCTGGCCAGTGGAAACAGTTCTGGTTCGAATACTATATCAGACCCTACCGAAACATGTGAGGAGAAAAGCAGGTCATCAAAGAAGAAGGGTTAGTACTATAAACTTGTCTGTTCAGTTGCAATAATCCAGTTTTTAGAAGCGAATAATTACTAGTCATAGGTGATTGCAAATATTTAGTCCTTTCAAAGTACTCATTAGCCTTTGGTTGACCGTAGGGTAATATTTTATTAGCTGATTGTCTCGGGTACATGCAATTTTCGCCTGAATTGATTGTCGTATAATTATTCATAATATGGTGACAGAGATGTGCATCGAAAGAATGCCCGATTTTCTGCAAAATCATCTTCTACGTCATAGCTTAGCTTACTCACTAATAAACAAAAATATCAGGTTGAAGAACCTGGATCTGAGGAACCTCGTACCTACTGGGAATAACTATCTAAAAGAACCCATTAATGGCTGTTATATATTTGTGTCTCTGCAACAAGTGCATATCAGACACATCGTAGAAATGTGTTGTAATGTTGCATATCATTTAAGAGTCACAGAACATGAAGAGTTTGGTCACTACTGTTTGCCAGTCAGTATCAGTTCGTCCAGAGTAATTTTAGATTATAGGTGTAGGACTCAGTCGGATGGCTGAGCTACTTGTTTTCCGTTATGTAAACTAATTACTAGCCTGTCAACTGCATTATATCACTGTGATAGAATAAACTAAGAATAATCAGCTAAAAAAGTTAAGCGGTACCGCCTTAAATCCATGTGAATGGCAGTTTCATCCAGTCCATCGTTTTATGTAAAGTGAACTTATTTTTCATAGTTTTATCCGTTATTTTTGCAAATAACTCTTACGTGCTTTGGTCATATAAGATTTCGTAATGTCATTATGCTTTATTATTTTCAGTTTACCTTTCTGTTTAACAAATAAATTTCCTAGGACTGAGAAGCTTGTTTAGACATGTTTCACACTCGAAACATTCGAACCGCAGCCATAATCCTACAAGCGAGTCCAAATCATCAGAAGGAATCTCCGTGACAATCAGTTCATCCAATGTAAAGGAAAAACTACAAGATGACCAAAAACCGTTGTGCAATGTTCTGGAAACCGGTGGATCTACGCGTAGTAGTAGTCTTTCAGGTTATGAAACTCTACCTATGGACTTTCATATGGAGACTGCTTCTCCTCACACTCCTAACAATCCGAAGGCAGAGGAAAATTTTGAGTCTCTTTCTGACTGCGGTGTATTAAGATCCCAAACATCAGCATGTAATATCTCGTTATCGTGGTAGGTTTATTTTAGTGTAGTTACTTGATTTTACGATATTTACGAAGTTAGAGTGTTTAAAAACAGTCGCGTCATTTTTAAACTAAGGTACATCGATCCGAACAATAGGTAGTTATGTTTTTTAATTCCCTCCAACAGTCATTATTTGTTCAAAGACCAATTTTGATAAAAGGGGGCACAAAAATATAGCACTGTAGACTGAGATACTTCTTGGGTACCCGAACCCAAGCGGGTGCTTTCTTTAGAGGGCCACTACCCAAGCCTTTGATCTATAGATCTACAAGTTAGTAAAACAACGTCAGGAGATTCAGTCCCATATTAGCCAATGACCATGAATAGGTTCATACGCCCTCTGTTCCTTCCAGGATCCTGGTGTCTGTATCTGCGTAGTTTGAAGTGAGGATTTTCCAACTACCCTAGGTAAACTCTTGCTACTCACCAACCCGGTTCACTCGTGAGATATTCGCTTTTTGTCCTCTCAATTTCTTAAACAAATGGCACAGGTACATCCACTCGTTGTGTTCTCTCAAATCCTAATCTTCTGAATTCCTCATCACCTTAATCTCTCTTTTTAAAAAAAATTTATTTCACAGGATCATACTTCCTGAATAATTTCTTCAATCCCTAATCTTTTCCATTACCACTCATACTTCTACTACCTCTGCTTTTATGGGATTCGAATTAACAACTGCGTTTCTATGCTAATGTGGTATGGCAACTTGGACTTTCGAAGTTCTACGTTGTAACTGACTGCACTGACTGTTAGTCAGTGCAGCTGTCGCATCAGATTCCGGTCCTTCATATCATCTCGTTAATTATCATTATTTTTTTATTATCTCAGGTTTAGTCTTAAGTAAACTGTAAATCGTCCTCAATTAAAACGGTGATGAAACTCCCTGATCATCTCGACGTAGCCGTGTAAATTAGTGTCATTACTTAGACCAAATACTCTTATTTCTTATCCGTTTATCTCATATCCACAATTTTCCGTCATTTTTTATTTCAGTTGCAGCGCAACTCCTGTAATGACAGTAACCAATCCAACACCTGAAACACAACACAATAGATCATTTTATATTTCACCATCTAATGCATATAATTACGTCCCTCAGACCGAGTTATCGGTTCATTACGGTTGTGAGGTAAATAAACGGTGTTTAAATTTTTGATATTTACCTCTATTATTTACATTTGAAACTAAATTGCATTTATGTGTGTTTTCAGTAAAAGCCGTATCCAAATTATTCAAAGTGTGTTTAACTGATTTTTATTGTAATTGATAATCCTTATATTTCGTCGGTCTGTACTACGGTAGTTTCTTATTTCTGATATCATCCCGTGAATAATTAACTGATTTCATAGAATCCGTTCATAACCGTTTCGTAAAAGTGCATTCAGAAATATATTACTAAATGACGGTGTTCCAGCTACATGAAGAATCTCATGCGTCTAATAAAATAACGACAGGGTTGGTGGATCTTGTAAGTAAATATTAAATTCAGTCAGTCAGTCAATCAATAGCAACCTAAAACTACGTACGTACATAAGTTCATGTGGCCATACCATATTAGCACAGAGATGTAATTGTCAATTCAAATCCCATAGTAATAGAGGTAATAAAGGTATTAGCATATGTCAAATCTTGATCCTTAATTAGCAAGTTGGGTAGTTGTTATTTCTCTTCAGCTAGGTTCAAAATAGCTTAGAGAGTGATTAGCTTTGTTGAATCTCACTAAGACAATGTTATTTCTGTACTCAGAAGCGTTAGACATACATTTATTTTGGATCCGGAAACCCAAAAGCGAATAATATTTTTCTGGTGACTGACTCATGACAAAATTATCGCGGTTACCCAGTCAGCATAGATTAAAGAATCTTTTGCAAGGAGTTTAATCTTTAAGAAAAATTTTGTAGACAGAATTACCAACTTTCGAATGTGCATTATTCTAGAATCTACAGACAGGTTGAATTCGTTCACTACGAGTTTTTTTATTTTCACATCGTTAATGGTGCTTAATGTCTGATCATAATGTGTATGCAGCTTTCAATGAAAATGACAGTCGGGTGATTCTTCCTACTGTCTTATTTTCTCGGGTACCACTTGATGAGGGCTAAGACATTCTAAAGATAGTAGAGATTTGTAAATTAAATTTTTTTTGTTTTGTCCTACTGTATTATTCAACACAGTTGGTGGAGTCGTATGTTCAAATAGAATAAACCTCTGAAATGGAGAAAATTTGTCTCTCAAGTGAATGTTTATGGTGGAGTTTCGTTCTCTGGGCTGAATAGTTTGGTTGTGGAGCTTTCATTGTTCTTCTAAATAACATCAGTACAAAGTTCAGGTAGAAGTGAAGTTCTGATGTTGTTGTTCGGAAGAACAATAAAAACTGCACAACCAAATCGTTCAGCTCAGAGAAACTTGACTACAATAAACTTATCAAAACCTATTAGCGATCAGTCTCTTAAACTCTTCAAGGTTATTCTGTGTATCTATGAACTACAGCTCAGCGATTACTCTTAAAATACCACCTCTGATTATCCTAGATCAGTATTATAATGAGATAGAGTGTCATGACTACTCTTTTCATGAATTATTTGTTTATGATAACTGGGGAAATAAAAATTAACTTGTTTGTATTCATAGTAAAACGACGCTTATATCAGCTCTATTAGCGATCAGAATATGTTATATTCTACTTTTACCTGTGATTTGGTTTTTACTTTGGCTACATACTGTTTCACAAATTAATGTTTGTAACGCATCATATTATATATTATTTTAACTTATTTGGTGCATATATATGCAGTTTCAGAACTTGGTATCGTTTAGTCGACAATAATTTACGTTTCTTTTTATGATCACTATCTTACTAAATAATCGATTTAAAGCATGCTTGGCACACATTCAAAGGCCGTGATATCTGTTACTACATAAAAATGTGATGATTGTTGCTCCATCATAAAGAACTTTACGATGAATTGTAAATTCCCTAGTGGGTTTTGCTGTTGTATGTACCTTTTTACTTACGCCTGTTACTCCCGACCGTAGCTGCTACTTGGATGTGGTGGTCGGGCTTGACTATCGTGATGATCCAACCGAGCCATACTGGCTGGAACATATGTTCCTGAAGGTTCTACCATGTCAGGCAGGTCGATCGGAGAACGATGAGACTAAAAGCAGCTACCCAAGGTCTGAGGGCGAAGTCGTACTGCTGACTGCAGAGGGATGTGACAGCAGTAAGGTGTTTCCCTCGGACAACCAGCATCTGCATCTGCTGCCTTCTGACAAGGAAGGAAGGGTTAGAAAAGGTCGACCCTAAAAATGTCACACCTCACCCTACCTCACAGATTTCCGTCTCCGTCGGTAAGGGTTGCCCACTAAGGGCTTTTAAGAGCGGAGCTCATACTCAAAAATCCTTTCATAAAAAGGCCGTGCGTGCCCGGCCTGAAGCAGTTGTCCCCAGGACTCTGTGGTCAGGCACCCAGGTCTCTAAGACCGACGTTAATCTATCTTCATTTTCAGGTCCCTCAAGGAACACCCTTCCACAGTGTGGGCAGTCGGGAAGTGACAACCGCCCTCATACCCGTAACAGCACACGAGACCAAATTTGTCACAATCAAATCCTTCCTACACCCCCTAATATCTCTCCCCTCTCCACGACTAACTCTACTCACATTCCTTTATCACACTGCACCGCTAATGCAAACGATGCGAGTTCCCGAAACGTTGTTCCTGGTCTTCTGAAACCTCGTTCTAAACTACATGTTGGAGCATTTAATGTACGGAAATTGTGTCAAATAGGTCAACAGGCTTCATTAGCTTGGACTTTAGAATCTCGCGCCATCGATGTATGCTGCGTCTCTGAAACGAGCATACAAGATCCAATTATCGTCATTCCTCACCATTTCAAGATAAAGAAGCAACTCGATTTACCCTTCGTGTATCTGGAAGCCCTGATGCTGCTTCCCAGGGTCTCGCTGGTGTAGGTATAGCATTGAGTCGTAGGGCAGAACTAGCTCTCCTAGACTATATTCCATTAGATAGTCGCTTGTGCGCTACGGACACGGAAAGATAGGGACACTCGCCGTTGCCTTTTCGTCGTATCTGCAACAACTCGAATAGTTTTGCCGGTCTCCCACATTGTGCGAACATTCTGTGTACCTATATTAGTGGTCGCTGTGGTTGTGAGAAGAGATGTCAGCCTCGTGACTTCCGAAGATACTCGTCTTTCACCATGAGGCATGATATCTCTTCTAAATGAAAACCTTCCAACTGCCAGGATATGTTTTAAATGGTTTGAGTTACTTTTTCTGCTTACCGTTTTTAGCAAGTTAGTTTTCTACGGTGTACAGTCGCTAACCTCATGCCCAACCCTCTTACTTTACTCGGGCTTGAGACTGGGAGTATTTGTAAACGAACACTAGGCGGAGTTACTGTAAACACATTAATAGTCAAATTCATTTATATCTCATCTCGCAACAGTATTTAGTATGTCGTACATTTAAACCTCACTGAGGAAGAGATCAATATTAGATTAACTTTGAAGGTGGCTTGAGTTGTAAATACCAAAATGTGAAGGAAGCCGATGACTCATGCAACAGTTTCAGCGGATAGTTGGAGGAGACTCTAGAAAATTCTTGTGTAAAATCACAAATATTCTAATGTTTTTCTTTTTGTGGATCTTTTCCACTCATCTTGGTTTATTTGAAATATCACTATGTGTCCTTTCAAGCTGTTTTCTGATATTTAGGGGACTGATCGAGTGTAGTGAATTGTCCGCGGAGGATTTAGCTGGGTCAAGCAACGAAATACCTACAAATAGGTGTATTTCTAGTTTTGATATAATACTTGTTGCTCAAAACCTATACTAATCTATTTTTGGTTTTAAGCCTCATCAGATTACATCCATTCTGTCTTAATAAACAAATTTAAGTTTAATTTTGAGATGGTGAAGAAGATTTGTAGCTCAGGTGGATGATTATTGAGCTGGGTGATTTGGTTGTCAGAGTAGTTAAATAAATTGAAGTGTACTTAGAAAAGAATTTGTTATCAGTTAGTAAGACCCTAGTTCAACAACACTTCAGATTTTTGCACATTAAATTCAACTACAAGTTAGATTTGTGAGCATATAAAATTTCAATGTACATTGTACAAATTATATTAAAACTTACAAATACACATCTCTAAAGTTTTATTTATTCTGTTTAGACAAGTGAATCTGCATTAACTAGCTCAATTAGTTTGTCGAGTTATCATATGACTTACAGTTGTGTATGACAAATAAAATCACGAGTTTTCGTGTACATTTTCTAAAACAACCTATTCATTTGTCTGGGACAATCTACTTCAATAGACCATTATT
The DNA here is from genome assembly GCA_944470395.2 of Schistosoma turkestanicum. NCBI lineage: Eukaryota > Metazoa > Platyhelminthes > Trematoda > Strigeidida > Schistosomatidae > Schistosoma > Schistosoma turkestanicum. The sequence goes on along the minus strand of OX103971.1, from coordinate 69,317,773 downwards.
ATTATTTATACACGAGACCTTAAAGATACTGATAATGTTCATGTTATGTTTCAATGTAGTTGTTAAAATTAGTGTACTAATCACATTTTCATTAACAGCATTAAATTTTTACCTTGAGTGAACCAATAATGTTGTTGGAATATAGTTGCCGTGATTGTTACTGTAATAAACTCATGCGTACACACGCACACTTATGCGTAAATTCACATGCACACACTACTATATACTTACCTTTTATAATACAGTGTACACTGTTCAATAATTTTAAGGCTAAAGAGAATTAAATGAAATCAACTTTGATACGATAATAACAATAATAATAATAATATCAGACTATAAAATTAAATCTATTATAGGTCACATAAATATATAAATGAAATTGTTTTGACATTATGCCAAAACTCAATGTATGTGCAGTCTGTACACTTTTGTTATGTGTATACACTCATCTATTCTATGTTTAAATATGATCATGTGTGATAATGAAATCTCTACTATTGTGTGCTTCGTGTCTGAAAACAACATCGATAACAAAGGTGTATCAACTATGTCTGTGACTGGATATTTTTGAATATCATTCGTTCTATTGTTCATAATAGAAAGAATATGCATTTAGAATTCATTTATGTAAGTATCTCTGAATTTCCATACTAGTTAAATGAACATCACGTTATGCTTAACCATAACCTAATCATGAACTGCAGTTATATTGAATAATTCTCAACGTATATGAAGTAAACGTTCTAGTACTTATATGTATGTTACTTTTGATAAACAACTTTACTTCGTTTAGTCCCAATTCACATGTTATTATCATAGATCTTTGTGCCGAAAAGAATTGCTTTTACGGCTTAAGTTCTTCATATACTACTAAACTAAAGTGAAAATTGTATTCAATACTACCTCACAAAATCATGTGAAATTAATTGGAATATATTAAAATCCTCTGAAAAGCTTGAACAGTACATTTTATCAACTGGAATTCTACAAAGTTATTAAAACATCATAATATAAACAGTTTTAAGACAATTCATCATTGATTTCCATTATTGTTTTCAATAATCCTCTTAGCCAAGTGATGATTTACAATCATCACCTCAAATTGAATCAATTACTAGCATGAATGGACATTGTACAAATGAATTAGTGGGTTCGCAATCAGTAGTATCAGTAGCATCCTCTTCTTCATCATCATCGTCTGCTTCCGATCTTACCAGTACTGATGCTGCTCTTTCTAGCAGCGGTATTGCTGCCTACTATGATAATACTAACAATCCTATAGATTCTGATTTGACAGCTTGTAAAATACAACAATTACAACATGATGTAACGCAACTTGAAACTGCAATAAAGAGTAATTTAAATGAACAAAAAGGTATGTTTTTTGTTTCAAAAGAAAATTTTAATTTTTGCTCATAATAGTGTAGAATTTTTATGTTTAAAATATATAGTTTCCTATATGTGATAGCTTCGTTACCCTTAAAGATTATGCATTTTTTTGATTATTTTCACTGTCGTATTTGAGACTTTCATTTGCTATGGACTAGTTCTACATTGTTAAGTCAGTTCTTAACTGAAGCTGTAAAACTGGAGGTCAGTGTTTAAATCAATTAACTGTTGTATCGTAGGCATGTAAATGGACTGCATTTCACTTACTATGATTGGAAAAGACGGGTAATATTATCAGATCACTAAAGTGTTATGCTTAAAATGTTTAAAATCAGCCTAGAATTAGTTCCATTTATTAAGTTCTGATCAATTTATTATTCATGCTTACTATTTCCTGGTGTCATGTATGAAGATTATACCTTACTCTTGAATTGGCTGCCATCGAACGTATTTAGCTAGATATACAATGACTTTTCGTTCCGTTTAAATTATGTTAAATGAACAAAGTATTGATTTGTGTCCTAGACTTTGTAAGTGTGTATGTGGTATGATAGGGATGCTAATAGATTCCTTAAAATCTATGAAAGGGAGACGGTTCTAAATCTACAACTCACTGTTGGAAATTCAGTGTTTAAACCATAGATTGGTTGATTCGACTAAGTAATTTGTTTACTGGTCAGTCATTTGCGATCATTTCAACAAAAATTCATATTGCTTAGTGTATCTGTCGACTTGCTGTTGACTTACTGAAATAGGACACTCAGGTGTATAAAACATATTCTAAGTATGATTATAATGACCTTAGCGATTGAAATGAGATCCAACATTCCACTCAACAATCTGATCAGCATAAACAGTAATAAATGAAGTGGCTGTTAAATAAAAGTTTAATATGGTACATAGTTCTTAAATCATTTGAAATCAATGTTTTAGTATGAGTTTTAGTTGTTTTTTTCTGAATGTCTAGGTTTTCTCATCAATATAATCACCTTGCATTGCGCATTCTTAGGGTTTATACGATTTATACTTCTAAGCATTGTAAGCACTTACGTTGTTAGTATCAAAATATCTTAATAAAACTTTCTGTTTTTTTGACTGAATTTAACAGTTGCAGTTGATACGTTAAATTAATCAGTCAGTTTACTGTATAGTTGAAATAATAACATCAAATAACTATTGTGTTAAATTACCTTTGAATTAATTCCCTAATTGTATACATTTGATACAAACTAGTTAAGTACAATTTGTCTCGACAGTATTTTCAAAATCTAAATTTATTTGTGAATGGTTTGTTGTATTTTTAATACAATAGAACTAAAATTCGAATCACTTAGAAATATATAATATGCATATATTTTCTTCCTTATCCATATATATATATATATATATATATATATATATATATATATATATATATATATATATATATATATATATATGGTAATTTTAAAAGATAACACAATCCTGGCTATTTTACAAAATGTTCTACCGATTGTTAGTTGCCATTCGGTTGATAATAATTGCTTGTCATTATTAGTAAGTGTTATATGATCATGTATGTAAGGCATTCAAAAAAAAGATATTCCTATCAGTAAACATTTGCATAATGAACATATAAATAACCTTGTGTTTGACACATTGACCTTTTGTAAATCCTTTTAAGTTTGAATCATCTTGATTGATTATGGGTGTTTCTTAATGTAAAATATGATTGTACTTTTATGTAATAAATGTATAGCTAACAATCTATGGATTAGGTATACAGTATCTTTTTTTTCATGCCATGTGGTAGGTTGTTTATTTAAATGTTCTTTTTTGACAAATAAGTTTCTCGTTGGAATTCGATTTTTTTTTCTACATGTTTTCTTATTAAGGGAAAAGTTCTCTTGTAAGGCACAATTTAATAGGAAAAAAAATATGTTTATGAAATTGCTTTTCCAATGTTCCTCCGCTAGACGTTTAATCGAGAACCGTTTTATTCATTAGGCAAATAAATATTATTTACAAAATGCCTGACGTGAATGTGCATCGACCCTAGTTATCGCACTACATTAGCGCTACAAGATGCATTGAAAACGACATTGAAATTATATAGTAGTGATAATAGTAAAGAAGGTTGAACATTCAGAAGAAAAATCAAAAGGACAAGTATGTATGGGGCGAAAATTGAATTTTGAGATTAATTAAAAGTTGAGAATTGAATGCTTCTGCTCTATTGTGAACGACTGTGAGCTATATTAGCCAGTCTTCAAGCACTGATCCTAGTTATCAGGTGGATCTCAACCACTTAGTCTACCTCTATCCACATGGCACAGATCGACAACTACTGACTAATGTAAACATCGTCAATTTATTTACTGATGTATTTTTCTAAAGAAAATATAACAATCGGTCAATCAGCGGAATGATAATTTTCAAAATTTCAGTGAATACAAAACAATAGATCCCTATTATATACAATGATATTCCGTTCATGGGAAATATTTAAAAGAGAATTGGTTTGCTTATATAACATTCTTGTTTCATAGAGTATAGGGGTATTGAGAAGAAAAATCTTGATCAGCTATCTTAGTCTAGAAATGGTCACATTCAAACATTGTACTCTTTGTTTAAAGTCTATCCACTGTCTCCGTATAGAACAAATAGCATTATATGTTCTTGTTTTCACATTGTTCTCATTATATGCTTTGAATCCGAACAAGGTGTGTGTGTGTGTGTGTATGAAGATAATGAAATTTTTCTCACAGTTGTCATGTTCATTAAAACAAAAAGTTGTTAAGATAATTTACACAATTGTGGTATCATGAGATAAGTTGTTGTTGTTGTTGTTGTGGTTGTGGTTGTTTTTGCTGTTTATCACATGAATTTTATTCATTCAACTAAGCAATTAAAAATGTCACATATTCAGTTCATGTCTCATTGTATTTTAACAAAAAAACTATAACTTATCGTTTTGAATGAGTTTATCTATTATTGAGAGAATAATTTAAAATGAAAAAAAAGATAAAATAGTTCAACCTCTGTATTCATAACATTAGAATGATAAGATCGCAAAATTGAAATCGATCCGAAATCAGAAACTGGATTCCAAATGAACCAAAATGTCAGTAGAGTAAGTATATGACAGTATTATTGATATAGGCTACTGCTATCGATCAGTTCTTGTACTTCATAGAGTGATAAATTTGTTATCAATATTGTGCTGCTCCATTATCGACTTGTGTGGCTAATTAGTCATGAGTAAAACAATTCAGGATCTTGCACAAATGTATATCAGTTCAAATGGTTAAACTTTGAATTATCATATTTGTAAAGAAAATCTAAAGAGGTAGAAATAAGAATAGTATGAATGCTGGTAAATACTCCACACCAATATATGATATCAGTTTACGGAGTTAATTAAAAAATCTGTACCAAGTAGAAAGATATAGGTTTGCTGATTGTGAAAGCTTACTGTAATTAAATTATATGCCTAGATCTTTCATCTTACATATATAGATATATGTACATATATTAAATCTTGCATAATTAATAATCAATGGTGTTTATATGTGTGTATATTTCTGCATGAGTTAATTGTCGTTTGCAGTGTGAACTTCAATGCATCTGTGTTATTAATAGAGAAATTTAAGAAAAAAAAATATTTTTTCAATGTGAATAATTTATATGACTAAAATTAGTTGAATTAGGTAAAACAGCTGATAAATTGAATTAATCAATATTAGGAAAGCAGTTTTTTATTTGCGATGACATTGATTCAATATACTGCTTTCATTAAAACTTCTTTTATCATTTTATTTGTTGATTTTGATTGGTACATCTAATTGTTCTCATTTTACTTATTTATATTGAGTTTTGAATCAATACTTGTGTTACGTAGAATATGTAAAATCTGGTTACCAGTAGAATTCAGGATGTTGCTTCGTCCTGTTGGCGACATGTCCGTTGGATGTATATGCATCTCAGAGTTGATATTCATTACGGGACTCAAACCCAGTACCGTTCGCGAACAGTGTAAGTCTTGAATAGGATAGAACATACGTCCCGGGTTCCACTGCTAGCCATATTCTATTTATTCTATGCAAACTGGTGTTGTGTAACGGTTATATTGTGGCAATTGGCGTAGGATGCTCTATATGCCAATGAAGACTGATCAGATTTTAGTTAAAATATCCACAACGGGATAATCTAAACCATTTCAAATTTAATTAACTAGTTGTTCTCACTGATTTATATGTACTTGTTGATTCTGTTTTTTTTTATATTAAATGAAACACTCATTTATTAAAAAAGACACCTTGTTTATTTTAATAATCTATTGAAATTTGTCTCTCTTGTTGTTTTACTGTGTGTAGTTTTTGACCTTGTCTTTATTTTATTAATGAGTGTATATCTTTATTATTTAGTTTAAATTAATTTGTTAAATTAGTATAATATTAATTATTTCCTATCATTCACTGTGACTATGAGTTGAACATTAGTTCTTGTATAACTTGTATGATACAAGTTGTATAGTTGTATAAATAACCGAAATAATTAAACAACACTACTTTTACTTATATCAAATGTCAAACACTATTCTATTCACTAAACAAAGTCTTTTCATTATATACAGATTTAAAAACAGTGTCTTTGTTTTGTTTATTCTTTCTAGTTGATTTCAAAATATTGTTTATATACATAACAACATGAATTCTGTTATTATTTAATATAAAAAGACCAAGCAGTTTAATAATCACTTACAGTTCAGTATATTAGACTATAAGTTGTAGTTGTAACGTTAAGGCATATTTAAACAACTCTCAAATATCATAACGAGAAAAGTTCTTGCGAAATAGTCCCCACGACATAATGTTGTCGCCTGAAAAATCAATCAGAAGATTTGTTTCCTCCTGATTTATGTTTCCTCTATCACACTCATCCGTATAAACTGACATAATCAGACTCATTTTCCTAATATTTACTCAACTGAACACCTTGTTAGTTTGAACCTTGTCACGTTTACTTTGTTTGGAATCACTGAATAATATCATTTTTCTCCTTTTATGATGCAAATACCAAATATCTATCTAATTCATAAGCTTAAAATGTCACGCATTTTCATTCCTATCGTGTGTGTGTTTTTTTTTTATTTCCTTCTTCTGACATTCGATTATATTCTTTCTTCTTTACAGAATTAAATGATCGATTATTTGAACAATTAGCTGAAGTATCTAAACCTGAATTAAATACAGATAAATCATTCTCATCTATGGTTTCATCATCACCATCCATTGATCAGTCGATCTCATTTCGTGAAGGTGAAATTAAACGTGCTTATAGTGAAAAGTTGAAAACATTGAAAAAACAGTTGAAAGCATTAAATGATCAATTACAAACAACACGTTATGTTATTGAAAAATTAGAATTGTATGGAATTCCATTGGGACAATGTCCAAAAGATTATGTGAAACAATTTATTCATGCTCGTCGTAAATTGCATAAACGTGGTGTAGCAACAACAACAACAACAACTCAACCTGTTCTCAAATTGAAAACATGTAAGTTAGTTGATACTGTTCTTTAAAAAAAAAATAATAATTTTAAATCAACTACACGAGAATCAGTTGAAAGTCATAAAATATAATTTACAGATTTTCTTTTAATAATGATTTTCTTATTTACTTACTTACTTTCGCCTGTTACCTCCAATGGAGCATAGACCGCCCACCAGTTTTCTCCAACCAACTCTGTCCTGGGCTTCTCTCTCCAGTTCTGTCCAATGTTTGTTCATTCCTCTCATATCTTTCTCTATTTCTCGGAGTAATGTGTTCCTTGGCCTTCCTCTTTTCCTTTTGCCTTGAGGGTTCCAAGTGAGGGCTTGTCTTGTGACGCAGTTAGGTGCTTTTCGTAGTGTGTGTCCTATCCACTTCCACCGCTTCTTCCCGATTTCCTCCTACACTGGAATCTGGTTTGTTCTCTCCCACAGTACGTTTTTACCGATGGTGTCTGGCCAACGAATACGAAGTATTTTGCGTAGACAACTGTTAATGAACACTTGTATCTTATGGATGATGGCTTTCGTAGTTCTCCAAGTTTTCTTATGAAGTAATTGAATATGGAGATAACTTTACTCCATTTTTTTTCATACTATTTTATCAGTATAAATTAGTTGAGTAATAGTTCGATTGGCATTTTCTTGACCACATGTTGTGACACAGCTCTAAATGTACTGACTGACCTTCAGTGAATATTGTTATTTTAGTCCATCATTCAGTCATAATCAGTCATTTTAAGTTTTGTACAATAAAAAAGAAAAAAGAAGTTATTTCATTGCTTATGATTTCATAGAATAATGCAATTTGCAAAACAGTTAATTCACTAGTTAGATTACTAATTGAGATGAGTAATAGTTTTTTTTCATACAAGTCACATGTAGCCAGCCTATTTATTGAAGATTGTCATATTTATTTATTTATAACAAACTGTTCACTTGTATGATCACTATCATCATCATCATCATCATCATTATCACACAGGAACTTCGTGCTGTTTATTTTAAACTCGAATATTGAGAAATCTATAAACTAGCATGAAATATATCAGCCTCCTTAATACTACCCACGCATTAGATTGATTGATTCTTCACAATTCTTAATGGAAAATTCTACTTTACCAACTTCCTGATTTGATTTGAACCTTTGTTTCAATGACATTAATGAGTGGTGAAAACAACACAAACGAACCAACAAAATAAGCCCACATACATAAAAAAAAAGTTTATATGTTTCAATGTACAAATAATGTTTATAAATGTTTATTGAGTCCACTATACTTCATGTTGTGTATCAACATGCTTGTATAATATGCTGATTATCATATTTTTTTTTAAAAAAAAGTGAAATATGATGACTTCCATTGATTGTTTTGACGATAAACATGTAGTATAAGTTGAGAAATAAATAAAAAAAAATGACTATTTATGACGTTGAAACATATTAACTGCTATCTTTGTTTTGTTTTGTTTTTTTTCAAAAAAAACATATACTAAAAAATGGAATAAATATTTTTAAAAATAATATTTTCTATGTTGTTTAATCTAATGACTAGGCATGTTTTTTGTTTAAGATTTCATATCTGTATCAAAATACACATGGACTTGAGGTGTGTACACCAGTGTCATATTCATATTAATGATTTAAAAATAAGTTTATACATGAATAAACATCCTATTTGATTGATTGATTGATTGATTTATGGACAGACTGAGTGTCCAATCTTGTCAAAAAAAAATTAATCATGAGATCAGAATAAAAACTCGAAACTAGTGTATACTTTAACTGTAGTGATAATCAGTATAATTTAATCATGAAAAATATTGCAAAATAAGTAATATTTGATTGTACGACTTATTTTGATTATGTACAATAGTAACATGATGTTTATTGTATTTCAGCTCCTCCTTCCACGTCTACAATTTCTAACAATCAACTTTTGCCGTGCTCTACTACTACCACTACCACTACTACTACTACTACTACTACTACTACTACTACAACTCGTGTATCTTTACCATCTGATATTTGTCGTAGTCATGAATTAGCGAAAACCTTACCTGCACGAATATCTAATCCAAATATTGAATTTTGTAGAACACCTGTCAGGCAATCGAATACTCTGCCGGCTAGAAGTATTCATGATTGTAAAACAATTGGTAATTTTGAAATGTTACATAATCCAGCATATTTTTCCACCAGTGGTCAATATCATCTCAATTATTTCAATACAAAACCTATTCAATCATCTAGATCATCATTAGCTGCACCGATATCATTTATACACGAGACAACGGAACCGATTATGTCAACTGGTGTCTACATTACACCGAATAAATCAATGCTTACATCACATCCTGCAACACCACATCTCTATCCTTATTTACCTCATAATGATCCTGTTTATGATGATGTGCATCATACTACGAAAATGGTTGCTACTACTCCAAACACTAGTGTTTTAAGCAGTGTATTCACTGGTTTAGAGTAAGTAAGATTTGTTCAACATTTTGATTTATTGTTTGTTTTTGTCATGGTTTTAAATTTTCAAAGGTGCCATATGGGTAGGTTAAAAAACTGCTGTGAAACATTTTTATGGTTTATGAGATGTAAACTGATTGGTGTGTAATGTTTATCCCTCAATATTTTCATTTAAATAAGTCATTGATATTTAAAGTTGGTGTTGCTGATTTGCTGCTTACTCAACATCAATAATAATACGGTTGATTTTAGTTACACAGATCCACCTAAACTTCGTCTCTTTGACAGTCTGTGTGATTTTTTTTTTCGTTTCACTGTGCAAGATTATTCCTCCGATGCTTCTTTGGAACCTGAGTATTTGAATTACCCTCATTTCTTGGAAGATCCTCTGTTCTTTATACTTACTTCAAACCCTAATCTTCTTCATTACCATTAATACCTCCACTATCTCTATCACTTTGTGTGGTATGGCAACCTGAACTTATGTACATACGTACGAAGTTCTACGTTGCAACTGACTGAATAACATCATTTCTGTTGATTTAGAATATGTAAATTAGGGAAAGTCTGGACACTTGATATTCAGCCGCTACACCGATTCGTAGGTTCGAATCCTCGCTCTATTTAGTTTAATTCGGTGTGAGCCGCAATAATGATAAAAAACGAAAGTTTAAATAATCAATGTCTACCGAATCATCTTCAGTTATTAGATGTATGTACAAATCATTTGTCTACACCTTATGTCTGTTTTTACTTCGAGGTAATTTCAGACAGATGATGATTTCGTTAGTATACCAGTATATTTCGTATACATCAAACTTTTGACTGTATTATTATTATTATTATTATTATCATCGTCATCGCTTGTGTATATCTTAAAAATGTATTTATTATGATGGTTGTATGGTTGTTACTCTTTTTTGTATCGTTTCGCCTTAGATCTTTCGGTCGTCAACTATTTCGAGTTGGTAAACCTCGATGTCGTAGTGATGAAAATATTCGAACAAAAGTAAATGGTATTCCACGTAAGTGATAATATTTTCCCCCTATATATATATATATATATATATATATATATATTGTGTATACTAAACTATCGGGTCCGCATGGCTTGTTCTATCTATCTATTCTTCTCGAGTCATTGACACCCCCTTTTGACTTGGTCGATTATATACGCTTATAACTTTGGATGTTTTTACTTGTATGCATATGTGCATTGCTTATTTCGCTTATCACATGTTTAGCTTATTTTTTATCTGACTAAAAGTACTCAGTTATGTCTTATTAAGTGAAGTTAACCCAATCGGTTTCTTTGCTTCACTTTACTTTGTATTTACACCTCTCGTTATTATCAATCCGCCTAGTCTAACATTTAAAATTCATCCAACTAAAACCATATCAAGATTTTAATAATCACCGTCACTCAAACGGGATCCAAGCTTTGATCATTTTCTTAAAATAGTTCGAACTAGTTTGTCCAGCGAAATACTACGATTCTTTTGTAATTTCATTGTTGCATACACTGAAACTGGTCGTGTAATTTCTTCTTTTGTTTTTGTCTAAAGATGATAGTGCTTATCGTAAAAAAGGTTTTCTACGTCCTGTTGGCTATTCATTCTTTTCACCTGCGTAAGTCTTTCATTCTTTATTTTATTTTTAAAACAAAATTTATATTTTGATACACAATTATTATCTATTTAAAGGAAGTTTGTTTAAATTAGTGTAGACAGTCAGTCTACTTGTTATTTGAATTGAAGTGGTAAACAATTTTTCAGAAAAAAAATACCATTTTTGGAAATATCTAATTAGATTGAATATTTTGTGTGTGTGTGTGTGAGCGATTTTCAAATTTCAATTCTAAGTTGTTTTTTAAAAAAACAACAACTTCATGATTGTGATAAAAGTAGTTCATTATATCAGCAGACACTTTCAATCAGAATAATGTAAATATCATATCAATGTGTCTTTAAAGTTTTGTATTTTTTTTTGAATCTCGATAGTTTATAAAGTGACATTCTTTTCTTGTATTTTTTGTAAAATAATATATGATCTGTGTTTAAGTATTGTAATATGAGACATCAGAATTAAATAAATCTCAACATTTAACTGATTGAAATCAAGAATGTACTTTTTCTATATATCGAAAACTTTTCAATGCCTGATGAACATAATCAAAACAATTGTGCCATAATTAATATAAGCACATGGAATGCCCTGATACTGTAGGCAACCAGGAGGATCATCATTCAGATCATCACAGAAATGAGAAGATACAACCTGGTGATGTCTGAAGTAAGCGAGGCTGAACATAATAAAAAAAACTAGCTTCAAGAAATATACTGTTGTATTCTGGTCATCAAGAATAAGATGTCTCGCATACATAAGGATTTGTACTGATACTATCCAAAGAAGCTCCAAAAGTAGTTCAAAGATAAGAATTTCGTAGATTTGGGATCATCATCAGACTAATCAACAGTGGGAAACCATCGGCACCAGACACTATCCCACACGAAACACTGAAATCAGACATAGAAGTAATTGCTAAGATGCACCATGCTCTCGTGAAAAAGATTTGACAGGAGGAGATGCCAAAGAAAGAGATAGTAGTAAATGTCAGAACTACTTCGAAATCACTCTGTCATCAGTACTAGAAAAAGTCTTTTACAGAGGGTTGTTAAACGTGATGAGAATTTCAGTAGATGCCAAACTTTCAGATCAACAGGTTGGATTCCGTAAGTATCTATCATGCAATAACCAAATCGCGACACTACGGATCATTACTAAACAGTCAACTGAATAAAACTCATCACTGTGCATTGAATTCTCGTACCACAATCAAGACCTGATGACGTGAATAAGATAGTCTTCATGGACACTACGGTGTACCTTAGACGATTGTCACAATCCTACGGAATTCTCACAATTGACTAGGTTGATAGATTCATTCAAATTAGAGGCCCGTATCAAGGGAAGAACTGGTTATAATCGACAGCTTGAATGTGGCTAAAAAATTTATATTTTGTCCAACCGTATCACGTTTGATGAAAACGCTTTGGAAGATGTAGCAACGTTTACATACCTTCCCTTCAAGTTTTCCAGTCAAACATAACAAATAAGTTAAACCTATTGTTGAAGTTAAACAGCATTTCTTGAACGGATTATTCTTATCCCTTACTGGTTGAAACACTACTCCATAATTTCTCTGCTGTACTATTGTAGATTTCATGCTAATCTTTTATTGTGAGTTTTAAAAGTACACTTTAAACCAGCTGATTCATTAGTTTAGTTATATTTCAATAATACTTAAATATATATAGCGTGACTTACTTAAATTGACTGATATACTTGTAAGTAGTTCTTGTTTCTTATGAACAACACAATACATTGAGAAATCAACAATCAATGAATTTATGAAATCGACAGAAACACGTGAAAAACTGACATATTAAATACTATTTGAAAATATCTGGGAAGTAAGAGAAAACAAAGAGAATCAAATTATTTTTGTATGTATCCTGTAAAAGTTCACATACATGTAACAATCATACACGTTATTATGTAAGCAACAATAGTCCGTGAAATAGTTTCAAAAAAAATACACCATCCCTAGTATTCATATATATATATATATATATATATATATATATATAACAGTACAGTTCGCCTTTGGATGTTTCTTTTTCCATTTCACTGGTTACTGCATCGTTTTACATCAATTTATTCCCACCATATATATAAATCTAAATTGTACTAACCTACGTAAACTTTCAAACTGAAGTTAAAAATTGATAGTAACTAGTGTGTTGTTGCATTTAAGTAATAAAAGTTGAAGATATTTCTACTCTGAACATATTTGCATCGAAAATAAAGCAGAATTTTATTTTCTTAGCCAGAATCTTTTTCTAACCATCAAGTTTAATAAATCCCGTTGAAGCGATACCGATACAAAGCTTTCCAAACAGATGTCTGCTTAAAATAGAAAATATCTTGATAGTACATATCTTCTTACTTACTCTATGTATATCGAAGCAGTAGAAAAATCTCGATTCTACTCTGAATGGTTCTCTATTGTTTTAAATATTTTAGAATTGAAGCGAATCCATAATGTAACTGTTTGTGTTTACTTTCCAGCGAGTCATATTTCCACAAGTTTTATTTGTTCATTATTTGATAGTTACGTACTATATTGTCTATTCATTGTATTCGCGACAATCTATCCGTAGATTGATCAGAGTTAAACATTAACACCGTTGGATGCCAGCCCAACGGTCCAGAGGTTAGGCGTTCGCGTGCAATACCGAAGGCCCTGGGTTCGGATCCTGCGAGATTCAGGAGTCGTGAATGTGCACTGCTGATGCATCCGATACCAGGACGAGACGGCCTTCCAGTGCTTACAGGTTTCTAATGGTTGTCTAACAATGATTGATTGATTGATTGATTTCAAATGTGCAAAAAACACTAATCTCCATTAAACTCTAATTGAAAAACTGTATTTTATTTATTTATTGATTTTTTGTAGTGATAGAAAGAAGCATAAAAAACTTGCACAAAGCCATTTGGCTACATCCAATTTATTATATCCTGTAAGTTATTGTTTACAATGCTTAATTGAATATCATGAGTAAATTACTGTACACTGACTTTATGGGGATTATGACAGAGAAAATAAAGCATTTATGACTTCAGTCATAAATATTAAAAATAATTGGGACAGTTTAAATCTTTTGTAATCATAATATTAGCATCATACTTGTCGGTACATCTTAGTAGCTAGCAGCTCTACTTATCCTTGACTCAGTAAGTAGTTCAGTGGTTCGAACTAACCTTACTGAGTCCGAATCGCAGTGTAAACAGCACTGGGTTTTACGTATATTCTGAAAAGTCTCAAAATCTTTACACTAAGAAAAAATGAACAAGAAACTCTATCATCCATCCATCCACTAGGCTTCTTAGTTTCTTTCGTTTATTTTGTTTCTAACTTATTATCGATTTCATCTAATCTTTTTTTTTCTAATTAAGCTTAATATTTTCATATATATATATATATATATATATATATATATATATATATATAACATTGAGTTCTAATCTAATGATCTATTTATGATTTACTTCAAGTTATCTATTTTAATCATGACCTGTCTCTTCTTACTATGAATCGATTTTCATGCTTTCTACTCTGTACATACATATATACATATACATATACATATATATTCTGTCAATGTTTGTAGGACATTTAGTTGTATTCTATATTCTATTACACTAAACGAATAATCCTAGTAGTGGCAGTAATAATAATAATAATTATTATTATTATTATGAACGTTTTTTAAAATCTAATTAGTTTTTTTTCGAAATTTCACTTTTTTATTATCCTGATGATTAATAATAATTATTTGAACTAATTTAATTACTATTTCATTGAAATAAAATTAGTCAATTTTTTTGTCCCTATCACATAACCAATGAATTAATTGTTTGATCTTTTTTTTGTCTGTCTTTGTGTTTGGCTGTTTGGCTGTTTGTTTGTTTTGAAAACAATTTAATGTCATTGTTTTTTTTTTTGATTTTTTTTGAATAATTTTATTATGCTTAATAATAAATCATAATGAACTGAATTGTATTGTAGTATCTATCATAAATATATATATACTATGAGTAAAATGTGATCAATAACATATTTTTATCTTTTTTTGTTGGATAATAATGATGATATATTTTTTTGAGATTTTTTACAATTTACTTTATTTATACAATTCAAAGTGGCAGAGTTCAGTTATTCATCATGTGGTTTTTTTTTCCTGGTTAAGTAGAAAGAGAGAGGTATTAGTGGAATAATTTAATTTTTTTTCTTAAATATTCTTTATCTGTAATTATTCAATTAATTTCACTACAAAATATAGTCATATTGATTCATCTTTATTGCTTTCTAAAACTATTCATTCGTATGTTCTACTTATTTAATTGTCATACTGTATTCATCCCCGACCGTAGCTGCTATCTTGACGTGGTGGTCGGGCTTGCCTATCGTGATGACCAAACCGATGGTTAGAGACCCTGAATGACATGGCTCAAAACCGCTTGCAATGGCGCCAGTGCACTTATTCTTTGTGTTCTCTTAAATCCTAATCTTCTGGATTCTTCAACACCTCTAGTTTTGACTTTCTAAACTTTTCTCATTAAATCATACTCCTTGAATAATATCTTCTAATCCTAACCTCTCCGATTACTTCTAATACCTGTACTACCTCTTCTACTATTGGATTTGAATTGACAATTACATCTCTGTGCTGATGTGGTATGGCAACATGAACTGATGTACTTATGTACAAAGTTCTATGTTGCATCTGACTGACTGACATACTGTATTCATAAAACAGTTAAATGAAGTCACTTGAAAAAAAAATTTAATGAATATTTCCTATTTGATTGGATAGTGTGGATATTGATTTTCAATTTGTAGAAATGTTGTCAGTCTACAGTCAATCTACAACTTCCTCTTTATTCACTATCCGTTGTAACAAGAACATCGGGAATATTATTGCTAAACAGTTAATTTTATTTCAAAATCATTAGGGCAATTCGAATGTACATCAGTAGTGTTATAACTCTTTCTCTCTCATGCTACAACTCAGCTATTCCTAATGCTTAGTATTCTCGGACACATCAATTCACTCAAGGCGATCTCGCAAAATCAGAACACAGTTGAACAGAAAGTAGATTATATTCCAATAACAGAGTTAGATGGAAGACATAAGTTACAATAGAAAAAGATATTAGTATATTTATAGTTTTCTTACATCAGAAGATTCTAGAATGTTTCTCTAGTATCGGCTAGCCCTGATTGGATATGAAAGAGCCAATCAGCGTGCTGCAACACCATCATGCTTTAATCCAATCTATGTCCCATTGTCAATTAGTATTTAATATTAACTCTAGTTTAATGCTAGTTAACTGAGGGGTGTGACCAATTAATGCTGTTAAAATATTAACAATCTAAATGTACACATGTTGTAGTATTAACATAATGGTTAAACACTAATAATGCAAATGATTTTTTGCAACTAAAACAATCGACAATCATAGTTCGCAGTGTAATTACAGTGACTGTTTACCTTTGTTTTATTTTCTACCATACGTCGTAGTTGAGTATCTGGCTCACTATACTCTATTTATAGTTCTTAATTAAAGAAAGATATTGTGAAAATGTTGCAAACAAAACATTTTTAATTTTAACACACTACACCTGAACGTTTATGCTTTTAATGAATACTAAAAGAAGACATAAATATTCAAAGTTTCTCTAGCATTTCATTAGTCTTTCATTTGAATTTTGTCTAATTTTTGATGTTTTCTTCACAATCAAAAAAGAAAATTTGGTTTTTAATCAATCAGTTTTCGCTGTTTAGCCTGCATTAAATCTAATTGTTGATTTTTTCTTGTGTGTATAGTAATTGCTTATGCAACAATCAGTGATGCATTTGAATGCATTTAACCAATTTGTTTATTCACATGTCAGCTGATTCATTATTACAATTCACTGTTTTGAACATGTGTGCATGTGCGTGTTTATTCATTCTTGAAATTCACGTAGATACCAATTGACCATTTTTTTGTACGTGCAGTTCAATACTTATTACAATCATATGACTAATAGTTTGACTTTTCGGTTGTACATAATAAGATAAATGCTTTCACATGGTGTTTTTTTTTTCGGTTATGATTCATTTCATTCTTGTAGTTCAACAGATCATTGCAATGCCTTCATGTGTTTAAGCTTTAGCATATAGTCAAGTGATGAAAAACGCTGACAAAATTAATCATTTCATCATCATCATCATCATTATTTCTTCAGGATTTCTTTACTCATGTGATATGTTCTAGAGAAAGATTAGTTTCATGTAGACAAATGAAATGGCGAGAGTAATCGTTAATAAAAACTGCGATAGGTAAAGAACGTGCAAAAGAGGGTTGTCAATAAATCCCCTTCTATTTTCATAAGTTTCATGAAAAACCTCATATTGATGTTACCATGTATACTCTTCATGTATCGAAGTAAAAACTGAGATTTCGCCAACTTCTTATTCTTTACCTTCCAGATTCAAGTAGGTATTCGAGGTATTTAGTTGTTCTACTACTTGACTACATTGTATCTATATTTTTTTTACTTCAAGTATATATTCATTCACATAACTAGGGTTTTTTGCTTTCAACTGACCTATTAACATTATTATTATTATTATTATTATGTTATTATTATTAATCATTGGATTCATAATTACTAATACTAGTTTTATGATTTATTTTTAAATAATTAAAATAAACATAGAGCACAGAGGATTACTTTCATCTAATCATATTTAGATCAATTTTATTTGTGTGTTACAAATTATGCTTGTAAAAAACCTTTTTATTCAAAACAGTGTAAATTTTGTGATGAAGTTTCGTTCTCTGAGCTGGATATTTTGGTTGTGGAGTTTTCATTGTTCTTCTTATGAACAACATCATCAGCATAAATCAAAATATCCACTTCAGAGAACGAAACTCCATCACAATCATCTACCTGAGTTACAAATTTTCTCCATCATCTTAAAATTATATGAGGGTAACACGCTTCTGGTTGTTCGAAAATGGAAAAAGTGCGCCAAAAGGCAGGTTTCCCCTCGAGAGCAACTTGACTTTCTCCACGAATCTCTTCGTCATTGTAAACTTTGCATAATGCTTATACTTTACGGTGACATATATGTGCATTCAATGTTTTTGTAGTTAGAGTTAGTTATAAGGCAATTTATTTTATAGCCGTTGAATTTGTCTGAATATTTTTTTTCTATCTTCTCTGACTAAAATTCCAACTGAAAAAATAGTATTTCTATGACCACAATAAGTTTATAAGGTTACTGTCATTTATATAACTTTAATCAGGTTGCAAGGTCAACCTATCAGTGAATGATTAATTAATTAATCAACTTTGAAAGTGTCATTAGGGCGATTGGATAAAAATGATGGATATATATATACATAAATGTCACCTAGTCCTATATTATAACATAATATGTCATTTTGATTTGTACCTACTATTTTACTATTGACCTGGATAAACCACAAGTATAAAGCAATTTGAAATATGATTGATTTGCATGTTCTCTAGAATTGTTCTCTTTGCAATCGTATTTATTCCTGGTTTATCAAAAATAAAATAAAGGCATTTCAACGGTATAAGCCATTTTTTTTAAATTTACATTAACTAGTTTATATTGCAATAGACAGCAAGTATTATAAAATTTAACCAAAATAGTTTGAACTTATTCCATTATCTAAAGTCGATCAATATAAAGTGGTGTTGAGCAATTTAATAAATTAGTCGAAAAAAAAAGATTTCTAGCTCAATCCTTAGATCATAGATCGTTGCCAGAGTCATCGTTTAGGAGCATCTATCAAGTTAAAAGAGCTAACTCAAAGAACATCTAAATGAGGAATGCGTGTACATCTCAAGCCTTGATCACTCATCATTATTTTAAACCGCGAACTCTGTATACACAAGAAAGCCCATTTTCAATCCCTTATTCTTCCATGACCTACGTACTTTTCCTAATCTTCTAAACTGTGTTCATAATTATCTGATTCTTCATCTTATCTGGTTTGACAAAGTCAATAGTTTCGTTTTATTGAATAAATCCTAACTTCTTTATTACTTCTAAACTATTACATAATTTTCTTTCTTGATCATTTCTGATTATTTTGCGAAAAAAATGCCACATCTTTTATTTTTCTTGGAATACTTACCACATAATTTCAATCACTTTGAAATAAATAACACATTCTCATTTAAGAATTTCTTATATTCTCAACACACTTGAAATCTCTTTTGAAAATTTTAGACTAATTTTCTATAAAAATCGTACAATATCCTTTTAATTTCATTAGATTTTTGGTACTTGAATGAATAAAGCCAAACTATTTTTAGATGATGTCATTAAATGCAAAATGCTTGTTTAATAAATTCTTTCAATAAATCAATTAATAGATACAGAAAACCCATTGATTATGGCTTTTAAGTGAATTTATTGTTCATTTCTAAATAATTGAATCTGTTCACTAGGATTCGTTGTTTGTTTTTTTATGTTGTTGTTATGTTTAAACAAAAAAAATACACACCTGTGTAAGTGTGTTCACTTTCCCAAATTAAACAAAAAACAAATGCATTTTAATTTTTTTTAATTATGAGGTCGTTCACTGGTTTTTCTACTTTTTTTGCGTAAAAAAAGAATGTTATTGTTTATTTTTTCTTATGTTAATTGTTAATTGTTACTTACCTCTGTTTTCTTTGTATGTGGTTTGGTTGGATTGAATAAACTATAATATTGCTTTAATCCAAATATAAGCTTGTATTCATTTGACTGTTAAAAGCCTACATGCACACACACATGCTTACCAGTAGACTATTTAAACAATTACTGTCAGTGTAACATGTAACAAAATTCTGATTAGATTAAGTTGATCTATGAAAAATAGTCAATGTTTATTAGATAAGTTACTTAGATGAGTTTTTCATTGTTCTAACTTAAATTCAGAGTAAAATTGATTTCTTAATTTGTGTATCGATCATTCTATGCGTGTGTTCATTATCACAAATATATTTCTTTCTTTTTTTCTATCAGTACATTTTTAATTAATAACGAATATATTTTCATGTTTGAATAACTATAGTTTGTATCAACTTTTTAAAACTGAAAATATTTTGTTTTTTAAAACAATGCTTTGTCTGTTAAGGTAATTTAATAGTCAGACAACATTCTTTCAAATGCCATACATTAGTAATGACTTAAAGATTCGATTTCTAAAACTTGATAAGTCTACTAAACTAATTTATGCTTACTTATGCTACAGTCTAATCTTTTGAAATGACCACCATTAGAAACCCAGAAGCATTGGACGGCTGTTTCGTCCTGCGAAGTGCAGGAGTTGTGAATGCTCACTACTGATGAGTCCCATACTAGGACGCAACGACCATGCAGTGCTTCCAGGTGTCTAGTGGTGGTCTTACATTAATCGATCCGTGATTTTAATAAGTAACTCAACAATCTCCACAACTCCAAAGCGCAATCTTATCTTTATGATAAAACTACCTTATTTATTAACCGATTTCTCATTGAATTTTATCATCTTTCTTCTGTTAACTACATCGAATGATCACATTGAGTACTGGTCAGTATCATGTTTAGTTAGTTCTTAGTTGTGATCGAATTTTATCAATCAAATTGCAATGTGTCTAGCAGCCAAGATTAGACAAACGTTAGATTCTCCACTACTCAGTGATCAATCTGTGTTGATCAATTGAACCCACAGGAAATCAATTACTCTTCGTATGGCTCAATAGAAGCTATGTACTAGTCATCCTTCTTGCCTATTATTTCTAATCACCTAATATCAACTTATCACTGTTACCATTAGCATTATTCTTATATGTTATGTATACTATGCAATCTAAATGTGATAATTAGTGACAGGATACGTTACTACTATTTTGTTTTTTCGTATCGAATCACAATTGATTATTCACACTTATTTCAATTCTAACAATATTTCATTCACAACTTTTGTGAGTGAATTGATTCTGGCATTATCTATTTGAGATTCAACTAGAATTAAACGAAAAATCTTATATTCTGCGTTTTATTGATTACAACTTTAATCACATTACAGTAGATAAAAATAACATGTTCGTGATTTCTCTAATTTTACTATTCATTATCAATACTTAAAACAAAACAAAAAAACCAATAACATAGAAATGCAATTATCTTTGTCACTTGTTATTTTCTTAATCTTTTCATTTTATTCAATGTAATTTTCATAGATCAATAAAAATTAATCAAGATACATTTACTTATCAGTCTCATATGTATGTTTTCTTTTATTTAGCATGATTCATCTAGTGCACTCATACCTGAGAATGTAGCTGGTAGTAGTTCACAACCAATTCGTACTGGTTCATTATCTTCGGCCAATGGAATTAATCCTGTCAATTTTGGTGGATATGATGCTGGTGGTGGACGTAGTGTGATTAGTGGTTTAAGTTGTTTAATTGGTGGTGGTACATCAAAGGATGATACATACCCAAGTATTGATCCATCTGTTGCTGTCAATGCTAATACTGGTGCATTTGCATGGTCAGAGACTGGTGATACTACACTTACACGAATATTTGAATTTCTTGGTGTATCACCAAATCAAGTGTTCAATAATCAAAATCCAGTTGCTGTTAGTAATAATAATGTACCCGGTGTTGGTTCGTCTGGTTCATCTGCATTATCTGCTTCAGGATTAGGTGTTTTGGACAAAACTAAAGCTGGATCTAAAAGTCATATTAGTGGAGCTAATGTTATCTCATCTGAATCATTTGGTACTCCACATAGTAGTGGTATTGTTACAGGGAGTATAAGTGGCGGTGCTGGTGGTGTTGGTGGCCATTCAAGCAATTCAATCATGAATATTTCCTCACATAATTTAGCTCTTTCATTTGCCTATCTTTATCGTCGTCAAGAATGTCAATTCGCTTCGTTAAGCAATCAACAAGCACAGATATTTCAAGAACTTCGTGATGAATTATCTGTGATGCATAGTGAAACACTTAGTATTCAATCTGCACTAAATAATTTAACAACAGAATTAGAAGCTATACGGGTTAGTTTTCATATTATTATCAGTTTTCATAATATTATTATTGTGGGTTGTATTTATCTGTATTATTTTTTATTGTTCATGTGATAATATTTTTCGGCATCAGTTAGGTATTCTATCAACTAATTTCTCAAATATTCATGTAAGATTTTTGCATAAATTTTATTACTAGTACGAATGCTTTAAATATCTAATTGATTTTAATGGTAGAATAGTAAAGAAATGTACTACAGTTTATAGTTGGTTGTATTTTCCAAATGTCCTGGTACGGCCAAGGATGGGGAGACTTCTCCAAATACCCTCATATGTCCATGTGTATATAGCCACTGCTATGGAAGTTTTATTCCACTGCCCTCTCGCCGCCTGGGTGTTGTTTACGACAATGAGATGACGAAAAGTAAATATCTGACGCTTGAAGTGGGTTGGTGTGTACAAAGGGTTTACCTAGGGTATTTGGAATACCCTGATTCGAAATCGGCGGGCTCCAAGATCGTAAAGGAACAGATGGCGTATGAACCTATCGTTGGTCACCACCTACCAGGGGACTGTATCTGCTAATGTTGTTCCACTGCTTTTTGGGTTGGATTTTTGAGTCAAACGCTTGAGGAGTGGCCCTTTAAACAAACTATCTACTTCGGTGTGGGCATCTGGGCAGTAACCCAACTCACACACAGATTCAATGACTTGTGTCCTGCTTATGTATTTTCGTGTCCTTTTGTACCAATATTTATGTCTTTAAATAAAATAATTTCTTATCTTTGTCTCAGAATGATCGTTATGATTATTTATCGACAGTCTCTCTTTTCAAAATAATATATATCGTACACTGTCTTTTAATCTCTATAGTATTCATAGTGATGTTTCAAAATTAATATTCTCTATTCAGATTTAGTCTAAGAATGAATTTATGCTACTTTAAGCATTTAAATTACTTCACTTTTCTTGGTATTCTATTCAGTCTTGGTGAATTACTAGTAAATAAGATCTTGAGATGATAACCTACGTTTATTTTGCTCGTGAGTAGTATCATTGTCAGATATTTCACATTCAAAATATCTAACTGCTCAACAAAAAGAGATTGCATTACTCGATTAAAGGTCCTAATTGTCCTGTGACTATAAAGCCTCACTCTTAACAGTTGATGAAGTATGTAAAATATACGTTTGCAAAGTAGTAGTGTCTGTAACATTTATTTATGATGCCCTGACTTTGTACTCGCCTAGGTGCATATAAATAAGACACTATTTTACAATTAGATAAAATTTTGCTTGTAATTAGAAAATAGCCTGATGAAAATTTCTGTACACCAGTTCGTGGAACCATTAATAATTGACTTCTATGGTTTGATTGAACATTTTATAAAATGTCACAAATCCGTTGATCATATTCTTCAAAGTCCCATAACTACTCACATCCTCTCTCAACCGTTATTGTGAATAGCGAAAGTTCGCCATCACTTCCCTAAATGACAGATATTTAAAAAATAATCCCACCAATATAAAACAGCACTGATTACTGTTATTTTTTTACTCAATACCAGGAGTTTATTGGCCAGTCAT
Source organism: Schistosoma turkestanicum (assembly GCA_944470395.2). Lineage (NCBI taxonomy): Eukaryota > Metazoa > Platyhelminthes > Trematoda > Strigeidida > Schistosomatidae > Schistosoma > Schistosoma turkestanicum. Next base: position 69,294,126 of record OX103971.1, on the reverse strand, counting down.
AAAAGTCCCAATGACTCGATAGCTTATTAATTTACTTTTCACTTCCAGCACTGATCATTATGATGCTGAAATAAATTACAAAAATTACATGAATGTACTGATTATCACTTATCCTAAGGAATGGTGAATCCTTTTTTTAAAAAATCTGCTGGCTATGCTATGTTAGTACTGATTCTGATTCATTGGTCTGATTCAGTAAATCGTATTTGGTTTTCCACTTAAATCATAAAAATCATTGCGCATATATCTATCCTGTCAAGGTCACATTGTGTATTGTTATTATTATTACTAGTATTGAATATTTTGTTTGTGTTAACACAAACAATAAAACCAATGTAAAAAATAATAACTTTTATTTGTTTTTCTTTATTATGAAAATATTGAAAATTGAATATTATCTCTGTATTTGTTATATCATTTGGATGAAAACTATTTTTTTCTCCTGCCTTTCCATACATGTATGTGTTGTATGCGTGAACATAGATAGAGAGACATGAATACATGACATTATCACCTGCTTTATTGTGTGTGTGTGTGTGTGTACATAAACACACGAAGTGTTACATTTTTTGATATTTAACATGAACAAATATTGTTGTTTTCTATTTATTTACTTATCTATTTTCAATTTTTCACTAAAAGTAACAAAGTATTGTTTTTGTTGTTATCATTTATAATCATAAATTTGTTTACTGTATTGATTTTGAATGATTTTTTTTTAGTGGCATTTATTTCACTAGTTACTACTACTAGTGAATGTAAGTTTATGGGAAAATGTAACAACTGGTTATGTGTAGATTATGCCTTTAAAAAATGTCTAATTAAAGGTATTATCAATGAATGTAACCCGCTCATAGTACATATATCTTAATAGAAACTGATCAATTTTAGCTGTCAGTGTTCACAACAGGAAAATTCAAACCTTACATATAATTTTGTATCCACTGAGCAATTAAGTAGCTGTCTAGACTTAGTAGTTTAGTGAGTAAGTGTTTACACGATTCATGCATTGAACATGATTCGACTAAGATGAATGCTTTTATGGAAATTATGATATGTCAACTGTTAACCGGGATTCTATGGCTCACTCAATCGAACTGTAATCACGAAATAGAATGCTGTCATTGATTGCACGTGATAGTCATCTTCGTATTAGTAAAACCAAGAAAGTCCTGGGCAGCTTTATCTTCGTTAGTGAGGGACTCCTCAGCATGATCCGTGACCGCATGACCTTTAGGTCTTTCAGAGAGAGCCTAAACTTCAGACCACATGATGCACACGTCCAACTTCAATTGATTCACGATATTGTACAACCATCTTTCATTGTCTTTATTAGATAAAACTGCCTCACGTCCAACATGAATGAACTCCAGTGATCACAGCTTTTCACTTCAACTTAGAGAATTTCTTTATAAAGTTAATTAGACTAGTTTTATACAGTAATATAAATGATAATAATTATAATGACTTAATCAAATAAAACTACAACTTTTCTCCTGTTTTTTTTTTTCATTTTAGCGTGATGCAACAACAAAAGCCGAATTACAAAATCAAAAATTAACTGATGCCAGTTCACGTATTGAACGATTAGATGCTATAGCTGAAGAATCTCGACAAGCTTTACCACATGAATTAGCAGCTATACGTAATGAATTTCATGACTCCTTATATTCAGTTGAATATCAAGTGACTACAAAAATACGTGATCTAAGTGATAATATTACAAGTATTAGTAATAAGGTTAGTGTTCTTTTTTGTTTTGTTTGGTTTTGTTTTGTTTTCACTGCATTCTGTTCAATGTAAAAAAAGTATCCATGTAGTTTTATGTAATCGGATTCTGTAATCAAAAAATTTAAGGCAGCCCTATTTAACATAACATGATTGATAATTTCAAACGATGATACAAGTGATTGTGGTGAGACACGTGATCAAAGCTTGCCACATGTTCACAATTTAAGTTGCTGATTGACATCTATGCCCTCCTTAACTAGTCATACTGGATTCGCTTATTATATTCATCGATTATTGTTTAGTAATGAAAAAGTTGCTTTCACTTCAGTTTGGTTCTTTTTTTTTTGAGCCTTTTATCTTTACAGGTTATCATGATGATGATGATGATTATTATTTGTGAATACGTGATTATTATTCAATCGTCTAGGCAGAGTTTTTTGTTACGCATGCACGTAAACATGTCAATTTGATATGCTTGAACTATTACGAGCCACGATCGAGGGTCCGGCAACACAACAGGTTACTCTAATTCGATTGTCCCAAACCCCTATTGAGTAAAAGGAGAAGACTTGATATGAAGTAGAACATGTTATTCTACAAGCATCCAGAAAGTACGAGTCCAGAAGAGAATCAGTATCCCGGACTAGGGATCCGGCTCATAAAACGTCACAGCTAATGCATATTAATACAGTTAGGTCGAATAGGAAACAACATTGAAGTCTGTGACAATGACAGTTAGAACAACCAGTAGGCATTGACCCACAGAATTAGACTTACAAACAATTATCTTAGCATATTGGATGAATATCCTAACAGTTTATGTAGTATTTTTTTTCTCTTCAAATTTCATTAACATTTGATAGTTGGTCTGAACTAAAACTGAAACCATAATCCTATTAGTAAGGCTCAAATTATCCATTCTGTTAGTTAGTATTAAGGACTTTGGGTTTTAATCAAATTTTGTTAAGACATGTTTATTCCTGTGTAGATTAGCCATCAAGGAAACTATTTTATCACAAGTTTTAGAAAATACATGAATTTGGTCAGCAGGATCAGAGTTCAGTCCCTAATGTTAACAACAGGATCATTCAAATCCACGCTAATAATTAGTTAGTTCGCTGCACATATGAAGTATGTAAATGAATATCTGAGCTCAAATATATAAATTATCCAGAAAATGTTAAGTTGATCTATTATCAAACATTAAATTGTAGGCTTACATATCTCACCTGATTTGGTTAGGGAAGTTTAGTGGTAACAACACTAACCCTCATAAAACGGAAGTTTATCTCAAAAGAGTTTACAAAACTTCCTATTTGATAAGTCATTTATATTCTTATTATAAATATAAGAGCTCTGTGGAGAATCTTGAATTTTACCGGTTGCATCACGAAACGATGTTAGAAAACTTAAAAACTAGAAAGCACTGGACAGTTGTTTCGCCGTAGTATGGGACTCAGCAATGCACACCTATCACTTACTAGGGGTTTAAACTCAACACCACATCTCGAAACCGTTTCAATCGCGCAAGTGCATTCGTTCTTTTGTTCTCTTAAATCCTAATTTTTTGAATCCCTGACCACCTTTATCTTTTTCTTTTAAGTTTATTTCCCTAGATTTTACTTCTTGAATAATATCTTCGAACCCTAATCTCTCCGATTACTGCTAATACTTCTACTACCTCTACTACTATGGGATTTGAAGTGACAATTGCATCTCTGTGCTAATGTGGTATGGCAACTTGAACTGATGTACGTACGTATGAAGTTCTACGTTGTAACTGACTGACTGACTGACTGAATGACCTGCTGCACAAGTAAATCGTTATCTGTACTCAGAAGTAAATAGGTCAGTGAGTAGATAAAATGCACCTGGCCGTTTAAAGCTTTAAGTTCATGAGTTTGAGATTCGGTGTTGAATATCAACATCAGGATTTTGTACGTGAATCCGACACCTTTTCTGAATTCCCACGACTAATAATAATACATCTATTCTGTAAAATTATAGCATTTCAATCACTACTGAATAAATATTTCTCAAATTTATCCTGCTCTAGTTGATCGTAAATAAATGAATAGAGTATTTAGACTTCATGTGATTTATTTATTTGTCTGTATACATCTTTCGTGTATTTTTACCAACTAAACTTATATCAAAAGAAAGAGCCTTGTTCATTATTCATCAAACTAACGTGCATTGTTGTTTGTAGTATTATTTCGAAAAATAACTCATCTTCTATATGTTCATACATATTTTGTGAAATTTTCTTTTATAATAATAATAATAATAATTTTGCACGTTGTTGTTGTTGTTGTTGTTGGTTTTAAATCTTATCTCGTTTAACTATATATTAATAAGGTAATATTTTGAAAAAAAAATTGTCGTTTTTAAGTACATGAAATGTGTACACTCAACACTGATTTTACTATCAATGTTCTTTGCTTGTAAAAGTTTAATTGTGTGTAAAAATTACCCTGATCATTGACCATGTTTTGAAAATAATATCATTAGTGTGAGAATTCCCTAAAATGTTGTCATTTATTTTTTATACGGGGTTAATCCTTTTTTTTCAAAGAGGACAAAACTTTTTTTTCGGCATTGCTTTTAAATTAGGACAATTGTTTTGACATCTTGTATTTTATTATTAAACAATTGAATATTATGCAATATGTCATGCTTTTTCTATTTTATCACTTGATTTGATCTGCATATATATATATATATATATATATATATATATGTGAAAAAAGATTTTCACAAACTGATTGTGGGTTTAAAACAAAAACAAAGAAAAGAATTATGTAGCCAAAAAATAGCATCTAAAAGGTCAACATTTTCTAGAATTTACAAAAAAGAATATTTTAAAATGATTATGAATTACTGCTTACTAATTAATACAAATGAGAATTATCGTTGGAAGAAACTAATGAATTCACTTACAGGAAAATAACTTTTTATAATTTTTGTTTTTGATATCTAACTAGTAAACTACGTTTTACATATTTTTGGCTGTTGAGATGAATCAAGTCTAAATCTTCTCGAATCTTAATGTGAACTAATTTTATGTGTTCTATGGTAATCAATAGTGAAAAGTTATGACCTAAGCTAAGAGATCTCCACAGTTTCATTACAAATTGTCGAAAATTCCTTTTTATTAACTGCTGTAGGATTATTTTGAAAATTAAAAGTAGAAACTGTTTTCTTTTTGCTCAAAAAAATTCACTTTAATGTTTATTGACCTGTAATTCGACAACTTTTTTTGTTTTTCAAAAAAAATAATCAATAAAACTTCATTTTCCGAGAGAGAGAAAAAAAATATTCATCTTATCCGATAAATTTAAACTCTTTTATTTATTTTTTGTTGTCGTTGATTTAATAATTGTCATATGAGTGAGTTAGTTATAAGTTAGATTAATTGACAAAGTCATTTTTTTTCTCATTCTGTTCTTTTTAGGTAAGTATGATTGAAAAACCTCATGATCAATCCAATACCCTTGAATCACATGGTACAGAATTAGATCGTGTTCGTCGTAAAGTTATACACTATTTAACGGATTTATTTGTGTCATTCTTTGCACTAGTCACCATGTTGTTGCAAGTGCTTATACGTTGTTTAAATTTAGGCGCTGTTCTAACGGAAAATAGGTATGTTTTATTTTTTTTTCTAAATTACCAAATCATTTTTCAATTAGAGTTATGGAGATTTGTGTTTTTTGCGCATTTAAATCATCAACCAATCATTGTTAGACAACCATTAGAAACCTGCAGACACTCGACGGCCGTTTCGTCCTAGTATGGGACTTAACAGCAGTGCGCATCCGCAACCCCTGCACCTCGCAAGATTTAAACCCAGGACCCTCGGTATCACGCGCGAACGCCTAACCTCTGGACCCCTGGGCTAGTATCCAACGGTGTTAATGTCTAACTCTGATTGATCCAGAGATTTTGCGTGACCTGACCCATTTGTCTTTGATAGTTATTGCCTACACCTGCCAGGGTGGAACTCCACTGGTCACGTCTTCTCACTAAAACTCCTAGAATTTTCTAACGAAGCTAGTCACTAGTGAGCATATTTTAGGATTTTTCAATTAGAGTTATGGAGATTAGTGTTTTTGCTCATTGAAATCAATCAATCAATAAAGTGAGTCCTGCATGCGCGTTTCTCTCTACTTGAGATTCGTCAAAACGGATACGTCTCCATCAAGCTATCTTTTATCCTGTTACAAATGTGGTTTTCAATGCTTCCAGTGATTATTATCAACCAGCAGATGTACCTATCATGTTTATAATAAAAGCCCATTTAAGTCGTATAACAGAAAAATAGTTTTTTTATATTTTGATTGGCTTTGTTTAGTACATAGCATTGTACTGCTCAATATTGCCATAAGTACTTCTAATTCTGAGATTGACGAAATTTCAGCACGGATACAGAAAGCTCGATTGGCTTTTGCCAACCTACGTCACTTATGGCGAAGGCGAGATATCCGTTTACTGACTAAAGGACGAGTATACTGCGCAATAGTTCGCTCCGTCCTTCTATATGGCTGTAAAACATGGCCAGTCAGAGTGGAAGATATTCGTAGATTACTGGTTTTCGATCATATGTGTCTTCGAAGCATTGCTCGAGTATCGTGCCACAGCCGAGTAAGCAATGCTGTTGTTAGGAAACGGATGCTAGGTAAGGATGGCAGATCAATAGATGAAGTAATGAAACTTGATCAGTTGAGGTGGTTGAGACATGTGTTACGTATGTTTAACCACCGACTGCCTCGTCACTGACAAGTGGACTGAGTCATGTCGGTAGTTGTCGACTACCTTTTTGGTGTCCGCGGGATGATAATAATCGATGGTTAAACACGTTGAGTGATATGGCTCAGAATCGTTTGCGATGGCGCAGGTGCATTTACTCTTTGTGTTCTATGAAATTCTAACCTTCTGGATTCGTCAACACCTCTACCTTTTCGCTTTCTAAATTTACCTAACTGATTTATACTTCTTGAATAACATCTTTGAACCCTAATCTCTCCGATTACATCTAATACTTTTACTATCTCTGTGCTCATGTGGTATGGCAACTTGAACTGATGTACTTACGTACGAAGGTCTACGTTGTAACTGACTGACTGAATTCTGAGAGGGTGGAGAAAATTTGTAGCTACTTCTAATTCACTGATCTCTTTTTATGTGTTATTCTTGTGTTATAACGTCAACTGACTTTTAATCATAACATAATCTAGTCCTAACGCCAACCACACCAATTTCCTTGATTTATGTTGATTATGTGACATTGATATCTAGGACGACCATAAAATTGACCAGTAGGAATTAACCAATAGGAATTGACCAGTAATTCTCTTGGGATATTGGATGAATATCCTAACACAAACAATGTCAGTAATTTTACAATCGTCAATTCATTCACTGTAACTTTATTTATTTTATTTTTTTATTCTGTAGGAGACTTGCTGTTTGCTTCTCCATGACATTATTAGCTAGTTGTTTACTTGTGTACACATCAGATCCGATTATTTTATGGCTTAAAGAAGATGACACTATGACAAATAGTGCAGCAGATCCTACTACACCAGTAGTTCTACAACGAAGATCTCATTTTTGGCGAAATTTACTCATTGCTATTTTGTCATTTTTTCGAAGTTTTTCGCGTGGAGTATCTTGAAGCAGTATTATTATTATTATTATTATTACTATTTTTTAATTTGTCAATTTATTTATTCACAATGAATTATTCAGAAATTTTCAAAATTTCCTTTTCTCGCATTCTCTTTCCTTACTTATTTCAACAGTTTCAGTTCATTCTGTTGTTGTTGTTGTTGTTGAAGTTGTTTGATTGCAGCATATTGCGCGCTTGTATGTGATTAGTTGTAGGTTTTTTTTCTCTTCAAGATTAGTGTTATTTATGGCTACTACCACTACTACTACTACTACTGCTACTGATTATCCACATAATGTTTACACTCTTTGCTTAAATAGTCTACTGGATTTCCTTCAATCACTCATACATATTTATGTATAAAATAAATTTATCATGACATATGTTCTATGCATAAATGCTTTTTTCTTTTGTGAAAGCTTATAAAATTCCATTTTTAAACCATCACATTATTATTATTGTTGTTCAAATAGAATTTTATCAAGTAATCACTGATTATCACCATGATTATTATTCAATATTATTCTAATATATAATCTTCATTTTACAATTCTTTTTATTAATTTAATTACTCTTGTATGATTGATTGATTGATTAGTCGGGATTTTTCACTTTCAGTCTACTCTTTTTTTCCTTTCTTGTGTTCATCTACAAGTTCTCTTTCCCCTTCTATTTATATATATAATCACGAACATTGTGTCCTCCAGTATTCTGTTTTTTTCCCGGTTTTTTGTCTATGTAATT